>OX421322.1:8747949-9997949 GCA_949125395.1 Diaphora mendica | reverse complement strand
AGTTATTTGCCAAAGAGTTTTTATCAACATAATACCTAATATTAGTCTTTATCCAAATAAATGTGTTGTTGATTATGAGTATTAGATCTTAGAAGAGTATAATAAATACATCTATACTAATACACACATCAAAAGTGTCTAGGGATCAAGCATTTTTATGCGGATTTCTTGAGATTGAGATGTGGCTTTGGCCCTGGCCTGCTCAGTCGCCAGACTTGAACCCGATTGAGCATGCATGGGATATGCTACAGAGAAGAGCTCTGCCGAATATGGAGGGTATCCAGTCGGAGGAAGACCTTTTTTTGTTGTTGCAACGAACATGGGCGGCCATTCCACAGCGTGCTTGGATGAACTCATTTTGAGTATGCCAAACCGATGTTCTTGTGTTGTTAGTGTTCGCGGTAGAAACACGGATTATTAATTGTTTAAGTTACCTAATAAATTTTTAAAGAAAACTGTTATTTCAGTCTTTTTTTCGAACTTTAATGTTAGTGGTTCAAATGTCAAAAATCCCTTTATTAGGAAAATGGCAAATTTCTTTATTAATGCAAAGGTGACTTGGTTTATCGTTACTGTGACAAACGAAAACACTTTATTTGATGAATCCTTAAAGAAAATTTTAATTAATATCAATCAGGAGAAAAGTTATTGCAAAAATATATGTTGATCCCTAGACACATACACACATCAAAAGTGTCTAGGGATCAACATATGTGTCCACTAACATTAAAGTTCGAAAAAAAGACTGAAATAACAGTTTTCTTTAAAATTTTATTAGGTAACTTAAACAATTAATAATCCGTGTTTCTACCGCGAACACTAACAACACAAGAATCGGTTTGGCATACTCAAAATGAGTTCATCCAAATCACGCTGTGGAATGGCCGCCCATGTTCGTTGCAACAACAAAAAAAGGTCTTCTTGAGACTGGATACCCTCCATATTCGGCAGAGCTCTTCTCTGTAGCATATCCCATGCATGCTCAATCGGGTTCAAGTCTGGCGACTGAGCAGACCAGGGCCAAAGCCACATCTCAATCTCAAGAAATCCGCATAAAAATGCTTGATCCCTAGACACTTTTGATGTGTGTATGTTGATCCCTAGACACTTTTGATGTGTGTATATAAAGCTGAAGAGTTTTTGTTTGTTTGAACGCGCTAATCTCAGGAACTACTGGTCCAATTTGAAAAAGTTCTTTCAGTGTTAGATAGCCCGTTTATCGAGGAAGTTTATCGAGTTTATCTATATCATCACGCTATGACCAAAAGGACCGGAGTACCAATGAAGAATGTTTCAAAAACGGGGGGAAATTATTACGCTACGGGCAATAGGAGACGCAAACGACGTTGCGTGGGTCATCTATACTAATATATAAAGCTGAAGAGTTTTTGTTTGTTTGAACGCGCTAATCTCAGGAACTACAGGTCCAATTTGAAAAAGTTCTTTCAGTGTTAGATAGCCCGTTTATCGAGGAAGTTTATCGGGTTTATCTATATCATCACGCTATGACCAATAGGACCGGAGTACCAATGAATAATGTTTTAAAAACGGGGGGAAACTATTACGCTACGGGCAATAGGAGACGCAAACGACGTTGCGTGGGTCAGCTATAGGGTTGCCAGATTTTTTTTTCGCCTATAAGGGACAACTGCTGAAATGGGCAAAAAAATACGGGATTTCAGGTTTTTATCCGGGACAAATTAAAAAACAAAATTATCTAGTAAGACTTATCGTTTTTAGGGTTCCGTATCCAAAGGGTAAAATGGGACCCTATTACTAAGTATTCGCTGTCCGTCTGTCATCAGGCTGTATCTCATGAACCGTGATAGTAAGACAGTTGAAATTTTCTCGAACAGAAGGGGGCTCCCATACAACAAACGTGATTTTTTGATCGTTTTTGCTCGATACTGATAACGGCAAGGTAGACGCTTAAAATAATCACAGAATGTTTAGATGTATATTCACTTTAGGTTAGGCCCGGCCAAAATGACTCTACTTTGCCTGATGGAAAGCATAAGCAGAATCCAAGAGTGGTGGTACCATACTCATTGCTTGTGCAGACAATGCAGCATGGTGACCAACACTCTGGCGGCCTAGTGATGCTTCTGCGGGCCTCCGGTCTCGCACTCACGAACGAAACATAACAGCACGGGCGCTTTAATTGTACATCGATTTTCTGTGCGAGGTTAGTATTGCCCCGGTCGAGCCGGCCCCATCGTTCTGAAATCAGCGTGGCTCTACTACCTGTTAAATAATTAAAATAAAACAATATTTAAGGGGGTCTGCCATACAAAAACATGATTTTTTTTGTTCGTTTTCGTTATTTAAGTTAGATAATGGTACGGAACCCTTCTTGTGGGAGTACGACTCACATTTGGCCGGTTTTTTGATATGTAATTATTTGGAATTCTTCATACAAGCAATCCATATTTAAAATCTTCTAACTTAAAAAGTTCCGCAACTTCTTAAAAATTATTGAAAAAATTTAATCGATCAATAAACCTTTCTCACTTAGATAAGGAATTTTATCGTTTGGGTGCGTAAGTACATATCAAACATAGATCGACCGATTTTAGCGATACGACAAAAATACGGGACCAAGGCAGTCCCGCCGGGACTTTTTAAACTATGTCTAAAATACGGGACGTCCCGGGAAATACGGGACGTCTGGCAACGCTAGTCAGCTAGTACATATATAAAAGAGTAAGGTGACTGACTGACTGACTGACATACCCAGAGATCGCATGTAGGTTCTTTATATAACGTAAGGGAGCACTAAGAAAGAATTTTTTGAAATTCCACCCCTAAGGGGATAAATCAGGGGATGAAAGTCTGCGTGAGCGAAGCCCTATGCAAAAGCTAGTAGTAAATAAACGATCAGGAGACTGACAACTTGCAAGTACGTTCCCGTCCTTTGAGATTCCTCACAGATTTAGAGGAATTTGGGTTTCGATAACCACACTCAGTCCCTTCAAAGCAACAAGCAAGAGACATAAATGTTGTCGTGTAAAACAGTTAATATTAATAATCCAAAAACATCGGTTTCATTTCACAGATGCAATATTTGACTTAGAAATACAAATTTAAATCTTGAAGAACATGTATTTCATCAAGGTTTTATTTAAAAATAGTAATATGTTTAAATAAAAGTCTTATACACGAAACACCATAAATATTATAAAGCAGGGTTTCCTGTACGAAATTTACGATTGTATTATGTTATAAAATAGATAAATTATAAATAGAAATAAACAATATCAGCTTTGTCTGAAAATATGAATGTACCTATTATGTATTCAGCTTTAATATCGGGGCCAGAATAGGGTTTAGGCCTTTGTCGTGCTCGCGAAATGACTAAACGGATGGTGAAGTTTAAGCGGTGGCCTAGCTGATTTCTACTGCTTAGCGCAGTATTCAAAACTCGATTCCTATAAGGCATACCACTTTATGTGGTCTACAAATTGTTGTTAAAAGTCTAAGTATTCTTCGTGTCCCATTCACATATGCCTGTAGAGTCCACGGCGTCACAGGATATATTAATTAACTAGTTTTTGCCCGCGGCCCGCCCCGACCGCGGATATGCCGGTTATCGCGGCAAATAATAGCTTATGTCCTACCCCAAGAATCAAATATCCATGCCAAATTTCATTGCAATCGGTGCAGTGGCCTAGTCGTGAAAGCGTAGTAGACAGACAAAGCTACTTCCGAATATGTTAGTATGGATAAATAGTGTAGGAGTTGTCTTTTCAAACAAATAATATTATTATATTGGTTTATTTTCCTCTCCCCAACCTCTCCCAGTACCTATGAATGAATATGTGTAGTCTGGACTTACGTAGGTAAATGGCTTGTTTAAATATGACGGTACGGTGTTTCTCATATCACAAAATAACCTTGAGATGCTAAGCTTTGTTATTTCAGGCGTTTTCTACGAAAAAAATATTTATTATAAAATCCACTCTGTCGCGAGTTTGTGGTTTTTTGTTTATCCAAAGAATCGATGAGTTGTTACTGTGGTCATGACCTAATTATAAATTTTATTTCATATTTAATAGCTATTAATCGAGAGTGTGATTGGTATATTTATTATCCATATTCTTGCTCTTTGATATGCTTATCAGGTTTTCAGGTAATTTTAAACATAATAGAGTTTAAAATTAGTAGTAAAATATTTCATTTCGTAAGTGTGATGTACTAAGCCGGTGTACGATAAAGATATTATATGTGTGTATTCTATGCTATGCATTCATATTGTGCAATGTAGAACATGCTTTTCAACTACAAGTTTAAGTTTGTTTGTTATTCGTCGTACAGAGCCCTCTCAACGGGAGTTAATCACTTTAAACACTTCTAAGCTTCATCAGTGCGGTTTTTCAACTTACAACTAATACTACACCATGTTCTGCCATCGCAACATAAGGTTACCTACTAACGCGTCTTTGCACGAAATATTTTAGTTTTTATATTCATAAAATATTTATTTTTCTAACGCCAACTGACCAAGACGTTGGCTAAACTCGGGGCACAAATATGTACATACTCTTTGGCGTTTATCTACACGTATGTACGTGGTGTGGTGTAAACAATTTTTTTACAAACTGTTGTTCTATACAGAGTTATGTTATTACAAGTGCTGTGGTTTCCATAGCCATGTGACTGCGTGAGAATTGACACCAAAAGTTTTTTAATAAATGTTGAAACAGGGGTCCAAATACACAATTTATTTCGAGTATGAGATTGTTTAATGCTACCTCGAGCTTACCATAATCCGATTGACGAGGTATCGGATTATATCATCCCATTACAATCCTAGTCTGGAAAGAAATTACCAGTTCATTTTAATGTAATAGGTCTTTACCTATGAAATTGCCGTTTTGTATGCAATAAGTGAAAGTACTTATTTTTTCAAACTTTTTTATTTCTGTTATTCGAAGTAATCACCCATGCAATCGACGTATCTTTGCCAACGCATTGGCAGTTTATTGATGCCCTTCTTGTAAAAATCAGCTGGACGGGAGGCAACAAACTCTTCAAAGGCATTTTGTACTGCCTCTCGGGAATTGAATTTTTAACCCACTAAAAAGTTGTCTAAATTTTGGAAAAAGTAATAGTCGGTAGGTGCAAGGTCTGGTGAGTATGGCGGATGAGGGAGAGCTTCCAACTCCAGCTCTTGCAGCTTGGAGACTGTCTGTTGCGCAGTATGGGGTCACGCGTTATCGTGAAGGAGCAGTGGGGACGACCGATTGACCAAAGCTGGTTGCAGATGTGCAAGCTTCTCCATCATTCTCTCCAGTTCTTCACAGTACACATCTGCATTAATGCTTATGCCGTTTTGTAAAAAGCTGTGGTGAATCACACCCGCACTAGACCACCAAACAGTGACCATCACCTTTTTAGGGGTCATTTTTGGTTTAGGGCATTGCTTTGGTGCTGAACCAGGGTCTAACCAACATGCTGAGCGCTTTCGATTGTCGAACAGAATCCATTTTTCGTCGCAGGTAACAATTCGTTTCAAAATTCCTTCATTTCTTTGCCTGTAGAGCAGCGCAAGGCAGGTCTCGACGCGTACGTTGCGCTGGCGATCGTTAAGGTCGTGGGGCACCCATCTATCAAGCTTTTTTACCTTGCCGATTTGTCGCAAATGGATCAATATTGTTTTGATGCTTACATTAAAAGCTGCTGCTAGCTCAGCTGTAGATTGAGTTTCGTCAGCTTCCACAATCGCTTTTAATTCATTATTGTTAACCAAAGTCTCCGGACGACCACGAGCTTCATTTTTCAAGTCAAAATTTCCAGAATGGAACCGGGAAAACCAATAAAGGGTTGTGCGTTCGTTTGTACAGTTCTCTCCGTAAACGTTTTTGATGTTACGTGCCGTTTTTGTCGCGTTGGTGCCACGACGGAACTCATATTCCATAATTACACAAATTTTTAAAGTATCCATTATGACGAAAAATGTTCAAATGTAATGAAAATACAACGCTAATCAAAAAACAAAAGACTGAGTTTGTAAATAGAATGTCATGGTTTTAAAACAAAATTAATTTGAATTTAGAATACAGAACCATTACAAACTTTTTTTTATTTGAAATGACCAGTACTGAAGAACGGCAATTTCATAGGTAAAGACCTAATATTTTTTTCCTTATATCCGTTGTCACTTCTTTAATAATTATGTTGTCATTGTGATACTGATTTATAACTCTTTTGTATTTAATTTGACACTGAATGTGTCCTCTGTAAGGAAAGGAAGGAATACTAATACGTGAAGGAACACCGTCGTACCAATTTTTAAGAAAATCATGCGAACGGACGTGTATCAAATTTAGCACATTTAAAGTTTATATGGAGGAGGGGTTTAGAAAGCTAAAAATAAATAAATGAATAATGGTCGCATTTCGTCCACTGTGTTACTTACTAGTAAGTATTTATTTTTCAGAGCAAAAATCAGTCAACACATGTACCTATCCTTCTGTCAGTCTCAGCATTGGGAAAAGTCTGTAAATTCCCAAAGAATATGTATAGATAGTCCATAAAAGAAAATAAGTATAAGAGAAAGGATAAAAATGCAAATAAAATTAAAGATGAATCAACAAAAATATAAGTACCTAGCTGAGCAAATCTATGCCATTTTATTCAAATAATAATAATCATTTCCATTTAGTTATTCCTGATGATTTCATATATCAATTCCTCCATTTATCGTACCCCACACATGGGAAAGAAATTATGCTTGTTTGTTCTGCTGCATACAACACGTATTCTGCGTTATAAATAATTAATTACTGTTCGGTCGAAACAACAGCTTGACTGAATAAATAAACCATAGCCATGCTAAAATTATCTGCCGTTATGTTGAATTACAATTTTTGAACTTATGCAAATTCCTTAGTTCTATTTTAATGCACAAATAATGTAGAAGTTTAAGTCAGTACGGCGTTTCCTTCTTCCCTGCATAGTCTGGGTTCACCCCAGACAACATTTATAAAAAGTTTTAGAGATAACAAATAATAATAAAGAGATTTATTATTATTTATTATCCCCATACAGGACAACATTTAGTGTGATCTACAAATTGTTGTTTTCAGAATCTGGGTGATATGTCCGTTACATTTGTAACCCAGATTAACTACTAGACCAGTGTCGATAATTTTTAAAACCAAAAAAAATAATAGTAGGATGAAACCCATTAGAAAAGGAGGAGAATATTATAAAAATGAAAGGAAAAATAATTTACGGGCGATCTGAGGTCGGGAAGGGGATGGGGGGGAGGTTTTAAGGGTAAAAACGGTTTTTCTCGATTTCCGGCAAAACTAAAAGTCCTATGGAAAAAAGTCAAATGGCAAAGTTGTAGGTAATAAAAAGATGTAAACGTTTGAATTTACACTTTTATCACATAACCTCAAAATATATGTGAAAAATTCAAAAAACCAAGTTTTTGGTTTTTTATTTTTATATTTTACAATTTTCTTTTTTTTTCCACGAAATTTGGTGAAAACTTACCTTTTTATGTCCCAAATACGCTGTAATTTAATTGATTAGAAATATTTATTTTTTCACCTTACTTTGAATTAATATCGAAAAAGCACCCTAATTTTCAATCGAAAATTCACCCGTCAAAATATCAGCTTTTTCAAAAAGTTGGTATGTTTTCTGTTCGTTAAAATCTCTACTTTCCGATGGTGAAAAAAAAAAAATGTTACCATAGTAAATCTTCTCAGAAAATGCAAAAAATCGAAAAATTCGAATCGATCTCGAAAAAATTTTATTAATCATTATAATTAATTTCATCTAAAAAATGTGATTGCTGCAATTTGTTTTAATTAAAAAGTTGACTTATTTAATGCTAATTACATTTATGTCATAGAAAATCTCATTATATATAAATATAAATCGTACTATTAAATGTAGATACTTTATTCTGATTATGTTACTCATTACAATATTTTAAACACGTTAATCTTATCCCTGGTCTATACATGAATGTAGCGGACAGACATCCAAGTATGGCAGTTGTTTTTAGAAAGATAAAACAACATGAGTAATGTCAACGTAATGTCAATTATGATTATGATGATTTATATTTTTTAAATACACAAACACAATATAGCATACTATGTCCTATCAACAATAATACCGATCATTTTAAGAATTAGAGAAGGAGGTAAAGGTTAGGTTATAAGAATTCGTCAGAGTTTCATATAGATACACCCATTGAGTTTGAAATTGCCCTTGGTGTTTAAGGCTTGTTTTACAAGTACCACAACCACACCACAATGTCGCGTTATAGGGTGGTCAAGCTTACAGCCTGGTATCAGAGGAAGTGGATGCCTTATCGCCTATGGTTGCGATGTGGTTGCCGCCGCTTGATTTTGCTTAAACAAAATGTCTTTTCTCTTCGAATTCCATGAATTCATCTATATTGATAGTTAGAATCTGGATTTTGTAAACGAAGCTCATCTTGACTGAATGAATTCATAGAATTCGAAGAGAAAAGACATTTTGTTTAAGCAAAATCAAGCGGCGGGCGCAGGTTTGACGCAATTCAACTCATTCACTAACCTGTTCAATGTTAAGGATTTACTGTATTTGTTGATTTATAGTTGTAGCTAAGAGTCATTTATCTTCAAAACGACGTCGTGTTTCTGTAGACTAATAGTTTCAAACGCCCCTGTTCTGCCAGGTTAATGAGGCAATATATTAAGTTTGAATACTCAGGTGATTGTTTTAGTCTATGCACCGTACGTCGCTCGTTTGTAACCGACTTCGAAAAGAAGGAGGTACTCAATTCGCCTGTATTTTTTTAATGTTTGTTGCCTCTGGACTTTCGACTGGGTAAACCGATTTTGTTGATTATATACAGAACCTACTAACTAAATTTCAGGATTCTAGCTTCAGCGGTTTGGGCTGTGCGTTGATCTCGGGGTATGCCACTCAGTCAGTCAGTCACCTTCCTCTTTTATATTTAGAGATAGATAGATAGATTACAATTGAAGGAGCAAATTGCTGTTCTTTATTGTCAATAGTGACGTGCAGTTAGTCATAAAATTAAACCTTTTAATAAACCTTTTTAATTGACATTTTACACCACTTTTGTAATATATCAAAACGGCCATCATAGCGTTTTCCTTGTATAGTTCAACCTTCGAATTCAGTTCACACAGTTCACAAAAACTGATATTCAGGTAAAACTGGTTGAAGTAGTAGCCAACACCAAATAATCTTGAAAATAATAAACTAGCGTTTATTACAAGATGATAAGGTGCTAAAAGTGTGAATTTGTGCACATATTTGGTGTGGAAAATTTCCAGAATCACGGCCTTCAATTTAAAAATCCCTACAGCTTTAACCCTGGTAAATTCTGGAATAAAAAAGTTTTTAGAAAAGCAAGGGTACAAACCTGTCCTTAAAATAGATATCTCTGAATACTGATACGAGGATATACATATATTATGTAAGATAATGTAACCTTTTACTCGGCGTATAAATAGGCTTAGACGGATTTTGCGAACTGAGTGAAGTTGACAAATCTGTTCCTTTATTTGATAATATTGAGGCTGTGTTATCGTGAAGTTTGAATTAGCATTTTATTAGGTATGATGTTAAACTGGTATTATATCCTACTAATATTATAAACGCGAAAGTTTGTAAGTATGGATGGATGGATGGATAGATGTATGGATGGATGTTTGTTACTCTCTCACGAAAAACTACTGAACGGATTTGGATTAAACTTTACAGTAATATAGCTTATACATGAGAATAACACATAGGCTACAATTTGCCGCGATAACCGACATATACGCGGGCGGAGCCGCTGGCAAGCACTAGTTTTTTATAAATGGTAAAAAAACGTTTGGAGTAGTCTTTATAAAGCCTACTTTTGGAGCGTAATTAATATAAGACGAAACCTGTTTACCTGTTACTAGATTAATTTCGCGAAACGCGAGAACTGACTTCACAATACTTCTTGAATCAGCTTAGGAAAAATAATATATATTGTTATTTAGTTTGAATTTCAATTCAAATAACTCAAACGATTTGGATTCAATTATGTATTAATTTTTCTTGCTTTTATAGACCTATTTATTAGAATGCTATATTTCAAAATCAAAACTGAAGGTTCGTAAGATCCCCGTGTCGAATGAGTATCACAACATTTTCCTCCTTACTTGAGAAGATCACATGTTTTTATGTGTGTGAACCTGGTATTCTTGCCAGTTTCAAAACTTTTTAAAACACTATCTTGAAAGGTTGAATTTAGAGAAAAAGGGCTAAAGAAATACGTGAGGGTTTCGTGAGTAGGCTATTCAGTACAACTAAGCCCTTGTGGACCTGATCAGATCGGCAGTATACTAAAGAAGTACCTAGTTATAGGCACCTGTATGTTAGGTCTGGTGAATGTTAAAGAGGCTCCAGCTGTACGTCATTGATATGGCAAATTGTGTTTAAACGGAGCCAGCACACATATAAATCTTGTACCTACTTTTGCCGCTGGGTTTTTTTCTACGTACACATATTGGAGTGGATACCGCGTGCTTGTATGTCGATTCATCATGGTAAATAGGAGCCCATGTCTTGCTCTGATTTATAGAACATATTACTGTGAAATTTTATTTAAATCCGTTCAGTAGTTTTTGCGTCAAAGAGTTACAAACATTCATTCATCGTCACAACCTTTCGCATTTATAATATTAACTAGGTGTTGCCCGCGGCTCCGCCCGCGTGTATGTCGGTTAAAGCGGCGAATAGATAGCCTATGTGTTATTCTGATGTATAAACTATATTACTGTAAAATTTCATCCAAATCCGTTCTGTAGTTTTTGCGTGAAGAAGTAACAAACATACACACAAACTTTCGCCTTTATATATTAGTGTGTTTGTTTTATACATCATAGATATTTTATATCTTAAATCTTCATGTGTATTTCAGTGATAGTTCAAAAGCAAGTGTCATCAAAGGAAATATTCAATAAAGATGTACATATTATAATAATTGTCATAATTTCAAAAGACATTATTCAAATAGGTACTGATATTAGAAATGTCTGCTCTTTGAGTTTATGGCATTCGTCAAATAAACGTGCTAAAGATAATAACGGCTCACGCGAACTTTGCACGAATCTCCTTATGTCTGAAACCGTCGTTTTTCTAATGGAAATATCAGTCACAAGTATTCGTAATTGTAGGATATTACTACACTTTATCAAAGACATATTTTTGTTATATCTCTACACGTACAAGTGAAGAAAATTCTCGAGATCAGTTTCGCAACTTGCTGAAAAAGTCCATTAGAGGCTAATGTCAACTTATCTGTCAAATAACAGACTAACCTGAAACTTTATCAAGCACAAGTTAAATTGACCCTTAGAATGAATTATTATGGAAAAAGTGGCGAATTAAGGATTAACAGTCATTATTTTGAAGTCTTTAAATGCAGTTTCACCCCTTGCTGTAAATGCTCCTGATAGACTAATTTGTGTTTATCTGCCAGCTAACCATGTATTTTAGTTTCACAAGTCTTGATACAAAGAAATATGTCAGATAAATCATTTATCAGCATCCTTTATATGTTAAATAGTTTTATGTCAGATAACTATCTGAAACTCTATCAGGAATTATTGAAATACCTCAAAGTTTAAAAATGTAAAAGCGCAACTAATTTAAATTTTCAAGCAATATGTACCTTGTATAAATAATAATTACAAATTTTAACAAAAAAAAACCGACTTCAATCTGGACCAAATTTAAATGGGACCATGGAAGCACCAGCTTTCAAATAAAAAAATAATCATCAAAATCGGTTCACCCAGTCGAAAGTTATGAGGTAACAAACATTTAAAAAAAAACAGTCGAATTGAGAACCTCCTCCTATTTTTGAAGTCGGTTAAAAAAAACATGTACACAACTGCATCAAGCCGTACGCTTACATCGTACATGAATAATTCATTAAATTCACTACATCTTGACCTTACATTTGCGTCCAGAGTTGTCTTTAGAAGTACGATTTCAAAATTATAATTAACCGACTTCAAAAAAGGAGGTTCTCAATTCGATTGTATTTATTTTATGTTTGTTACCTCCTAACTTTCGACTGGGTGAACCGATTTTGATGATTCTTTTTTAGAGATGTGCCGACTAGTCGGCGACTAGTGCTTAGGCACAAGTGATTTTCTTTTTCATTTAACTCTTCATTTCAATCAACAATAATAATAATATCTTTACACAAAAATATTTTTTACACTAAAACACCGCTTTGACTGACCATTACAGAAGCATAAATGAAGAAACAAGGTTCGCAGGCGGCGTTTGGGACTGGGGCGCGAATCAGCTGTAAACGAAGATTTACGAAAATGTTCGAAACCACGATCGGTTAGGCCGACTAATCGGTTAGTCGGCTAGTCGGCCCAAGTACTGAGCGGCCCATCTCTATTCTTTTTATTTGAAAGCTGGTGCTTCCCAAATGGTCCCATTTAAATTTGGTCCAGATTGAAGTCGGTTTTTTTTTGTTAAAATTTGTATTTATTTTAACAGGTTTTATACGAGTATCTGTACTTTATATGAACACCTTATATATAGAAGAAGTAAAGAATGCTAAGGTTTTTAAACAATATCTATACACAAGTAAAATTTTTACAAAATAAAAACAGACTTCAAGGTTCGACTCGATTTCTCTTTGATGCCATCATCAGATATTAGTGTCCTTATCATGGTACCACCGTTGGGATATCTCATTTCCATTAAAAAAGAATCATCAAAATCGGTTCATAAACGACGAAGTTATCCTCGAACATACATAAAAATATATATGTATATATACGGTCGAATTGAGAAACCTCCTCCTTTTTTTGAAGTCGGTTAAAAATTGAAAAACTTAACTTTACGTAAAAACGTTAAAAAAATTACAATATTTTTATCCGTCGTGGTAAAAGAGTCAATACAATAAATTAAATTCAAAAGCTGTTTAAAAACAAGCTTTTACTGGAATGCCTCGAGACGAATCAAACGAGTCCAAAATCAAGATATCTGCTTCAAAATTGAGTTGCAAGATTCCACCCGAACATACAAGCATACATACATACATTGCATACATTGCAAGTTATTAAAAAGCTTGTAAAAATAGTTTATGTTAAGTTACAATGAAGAAATTAAGCTAAAGACGAAATTCAAAACGATCGAAATTCGACTGTCAAGAGATCTCTAGTAGCGAGTAGCTTATTATTAGAACATCTGAAACTAACAAGTATAAATATATAATATATTCTGCAGCCACCTGTTGTCCACTATTATGACTATTTATGACGTAATTTTAGCGCGACTGACTATGCTTTACTTGTCATAAACAACCTCTCTGTTGTGAGCACTAATATAGTAACCTGTGGGTGGAGAATGAAATTATTAGAGTGAGGAAATAGTAAAGTGGATTTTAAATTGCTTATGAAACTATTTTATTTTTGCTCTGACTTAAATTTTACCAGAGACCATTATAATTTAAAGAAGGAATATGAGTCTCGTATATTAATTCAATGTAATATGTATTTACCTATCGTTCTTTCTATATTTGTATGGGATATTATTTTTATAGAACGAAGTCAACGAAGTGATATATGAGTAATGCAATAGATATAATACATAGATCTCATTTTAGACCTCTGGCAGTTGTCAGAACCAGTCATAAGTAATTCACTTTCTGAATCAATAGTCTTACTTTTATGCGGGTCAGGAAGACTAGAAGAGATAGGCAGACCTTATGAAACTGTCATCAATCGTACAAACACGATTGATAACAGCTTCATACAGTTCCCTGGTTGGTGCGAGTGTGTTTGGAAAAAATATGTCAGATCCTCCATCTCGAAACTAGCTTTCTATTTTCTCTACTGAGGTTGATCAATTTTCAAGCATGAACAACACGAAGGGGTGACAAGCCGTAAATGGGTTAGGATTCTTTGAGGTACCAGGGATTTCATTTTTAGGGTAGGTACATCTGATTCCCCGACTACCCGCACCCGAGATGGCGTCCCGACGCCGTGTCGTTTTTAATTAGTTCGATTCTGACATATTATATAGATTTTTAAACATTAAAAAGGGGCACTGAAGTACTGTTTGGTGGAATTCCATATTCATCAAATCTATTCAAAAGTTTTGCGAATCATTTTGTTAAATAACACCGTCGAGCCGTCGACTTAATTTACAGAACATTATAAACTAGCACTCGCATTACTCGAATAAAACATTTCAACACGCAACATGCAAATTAAAATATATTTAAAACCTATTATATATACACAGAACAGCTAACGAAGGTTTTATTATAAAACATTAACAATTTATGTCGCATAAGGCCATGCTGTTCGGAATTTTCATTTATACGGGAAGTAAAGCTAGGTAAGTCTAATAAGCTCCAGTTAGCGTTTAACAAATGAATATCCACTTTTGCCAACAACTACAGTGATTCTTTTAATGTTTCAAAAGCACGAATCATGGTCCTCAAGAACTAAGATAAAGTAATCCGTAACGATGAACAATTTCCCTGTTATCGAACAGAACCCGATATTTAACCCAATAGCGTATAGAACACTGAAACAACGGAACATTATATAAATGTATCAAAATAACCCTAAATAATTCTTTTGTAACACAAAACCATTTGAGCACACAATATACTCCTTCCTATTAAGCTATCTTTTTTAGAAACCTTCAGAATTATAATGTGGTTTTCGAATATTATTATTAACAATAAATCTTTAATCGTACAAGCCTTTGAACAACCAAACGGAAAAGGGCGGAGGCGGCAGATAAAACATCATGACGAGAGATTACCTGATTACTCTTTTTTCTATTTCATTTTTAAATATAAATTAAAGTGATTCAGAGTTCTTATCACCTGCCAGAACGTTATTCATACCATAAAGTTCCGTATTACGTTTTATTCACTATCACACTACTGCGATCTTATCTCAAATACTGTCAAATAGGAGTGACTTGACTACATCACTTCACCACAAGAAACGAATTCAATGTCAACCTGACTGATATCCATATAGTTCAATTCTTTCTTGCCGTAAGCAGCTTATATTAACCGTATTACCATATCAGCCTTTAACAGTCTTCTACTGGACATAGAGTCTTTACTGACCTACCTACTAATACCGTGGGAGAGCCACTCTTCGGCACGAATGGGCCGACTTGACCGGATTGATACCACGGCCTCACAGAAAATCAGTGTGAAATAGCGCTTGCGCTGTGTTTCACCGAGTGAGTGAGGATACCGGAGGCCCATTTTTTTTTTAACTTGTGGAAATCCCCTCGGACCGTCACCCCACCGGGGCTTGCGGCGGGGCGGTGTGTCGGACTCGAACCGACTAAAACCACACGGTGTGCCCCTCTGCGCCTGTGAAGGGAGGAATCCGGGAACTGCAGTTATTAACACGTCCGGACCCCTCCCAGCGCTTGCCCGCACTGAAGCGGGCACCGTCTGCTATTAAAACACTAGAGCGGATGGAGGGGAAAGCCCGTCCCGACCATCCGCGGCCACACTCAGGGCGGCATGAGGCGCTGATAGGCGCGCCTCCGCCGCCCGGTTCGCCGGCGGCGGATTGGGTCCGAGTGGATATCATCCTCCCGGGCCTTCTCCGCCACCTCCTTCTGCGAGATTACATCTTCGCAGAAGGTTGCGAACGCGGTAAAACTGCTGTCGCTACCGGCCATGGAGCGTATGACGGCCGGTAGCGAGAGATCTCCTCCGATGACTGCAGTGAGGGCCCGACGCTGCGACGCCCATGTGGGGCAGATCGCCAGCGTATGCTGGGCCGAGTCCTCACTGCAGTCGCAGTGGTGGCAGGCGGGACTCAATTCCCTCCTAGCGACCGAGTGCAGGTACTTCCCGAAGCAACCGTGCCCGGAAAGGACCTGCATCAATCGGAAGAAAAGGGTCCCGTGCTGCCGCCCTGCCCACTCGAGGATGACCGGCTGGAGAGCCTCCACGGCGGCAAAGCCAGCGCGTGGAGTCTCCAGCTGGAACGACCATCTGTCCATAGTGGCTCGACGAGCGGCTTCACGCCATTCGCGTACCTCTTCGGGCGGAGGACGATAGCCATACTCCGCCCGGTATCCAGCCACCCGTCGATAAACTTCGGCGAGCACTTCCGCCTCCAAATCCCACGGGGGTGTTCCGGCCAAGGCGCACGCCGCCTCGTCAACTCGGTCCTCGTACCGGTTCGGGCCCAGATGAGGTATCTGGGCCTGATACTCGACGGTAGGTGGCTCTTCGACGAGGATACCGGAGGCCCATACCCCAACCCCTCCACCATCCCCCTCCCCATCCCCCAAAGGCCGGCAACGCACTTGTGACGCCTCTGGTGTTGCGAGTGTCCATGGGCCATGGGCGGCGGTAATCGCTTACCATCAGGCGATAGGTATGCTCGTTTGCCCACCTAGTCCATAAAAAAGACTACACCATGCTGGCAAGAAGGGTTATTTCAAGTTTTCCTTCTCTTTGTAGTATTGTTTTCCGGTGTAATTTGCTCCCTTAGATACTTCGGCTCTCACGAATTCCATAGGATAATTAGGGTTGGTGACTATTGACTTTTGGGAAAATTCTTATCACTAACTTACAACTAAGAGCATAAGCATAAGACAGAAATATACATGTTCGATGTCCTAATAATACATATATAAGAATCTAAATTGTTTATTTTAAATATGTAATTAGTAAACTTCCTAAACACGTTCATCTGTTTTTACAAGCAAAGTTATCGCTCAAGTCAATAATAATACGTTCTTATCAGGATTTAGGTATTTGACTCATCAGTGTCGCGTCCTTACTGGCTACACATTTTTAAGAGCTACATTATGTCTATGATAATGTATTGATGTATGACACGGTCCGGACGTGTTAGTAACTGCAGTTCCCGGATCCTTCCCGTCTCAGGCGCAGAGTGGCACCCCGTGTGGTTTTAGTCGGTTCGAGTCCGACACACCGCCCCGCCGCAAACCCCGGTGGGGTGACGGTCCGAGGGGATTTCCAAACGTAAAAAAAAGGGACACATTATATAGAAACAAATGAGTATCATAAATCCAAATCAATTATATTTTATGCCGTGATGCGCCTTAGGGCCGTGACCGAAGAGGCAGTGAGCTGTGGCGGCGTGGTGTTGGCGGTGTCCTTGGACATCGCCAACGCCTTCAATAGTCTGCCATTTAGCTGCATCAGGGAAGCACTCCATTACCACGGGGTGCCAAAGTACCTGAGGCGGCTAGTGGCAGACTATCTAGAGGAGCGTACCGTCGTGTACGAGGACCGAGAGGGCGTCTTGAGACGGCGACCCATGTCGTGCGGCGTTCCGCAGGGGTCTGTCCTTGGACCACTCCTGTGGAACGTGGGGTACGACTGGGTCCTTCGGAGTCGTCTGCCCCCCGGGCTGGGCGTAATTTGTTACGCCGATGACACGTTGGTCACAGCTCGGGGGGCGAACTTCCAAGAGGCGGCGTGCCTGGCCACCAGGGGTGTTTCTCTGGTGGTCGGGCGCATCGAGGCGCTGGGCTTGCGGGTGGCCCTGGACAAGACGGAGGCCCTGTTATTTCATGGGCCCCGTCGTGGTCCGCCCCCCGGCGCCTCCATAGAGGTCAACTCGGTCCTCGTACCGGTTCGGGCCCAGATGAGGTATCTGGGCCTGATCCTCGACGGTAGGTGGCTCTTCGACGAGCACTTCCGACAGCTTGGTCCAAAGCTGGTCGACGCTGCCTCTGCCCTTGGGCGAATTTTGCTCAATTTGGGTGGAGCCAGCGTTGCAACCCGACTCCTCTACACGGGGGTGGTCCGGTCGATGGCGCTGTATGGCGCACCGGTGTGGGTGGCGGCTCTGACTGCCCTTAATAAGGTGCGCCTCTGGCGGCCCCAGAGGGTATTGGCAGTCAGAGCCATACGCGGATACCGCACGGTGTCGACCGAGGCGGCGTGCGCCCTGGCCGGAATACCCCCGTGGGATTTGGAGGCGGAAGTGCTCGCCGAAGTTTATCTACGGGTTGCTGAATATTGGGCAGGGCGGCAGCACGGGACCCTTTCCTTCCGACTGACGCAGGTCCTTTCCGGGCACGGTTGCTTCGGGAAGTACCTGCACTCGGTCGCCAGGAGGGAACTGAGTCCCACCTGCTACCACTGCGACTGCAGTGAGGACTCGGCCCAGCATACGCTGGCGATCTGCCCCGCATGGGCGTCGCAGCGCCGGGCCCTCACTGCAGTCATCGGAGGAGATCTCTCGCTACCGGCCGTCATACGCTCCATGGCCGGTAGCGATAGCAGTTTTACCGCGGTCGCAGCCTTCTGCGAAGATGTCATCTCGCAGAAGGAGGTGGCGGAGAAGGCCCGGGAGGATGATGTCCACTCGGACCCAATCCGCCGCCGGCGAACCGGGCGGCGGAGGCGCGCCTATCAGCGCCTCATGCCGCCCTGAGTGTGGCCGCGGATGGTCGGGACGGGCTTTCCCTTCCATCCGCTATAGTGGCCGCCCGCGAGGAGGTGACGTTACGCGTGTGCCGTACGTCGCCTAAATTGAGATTGTAACAGCTGACAGTGCCCGCTTTTGTGCGGGCAAGCGCTGGGAGGGGTCCGGACGTGTTAATAACTGCAGTTCCCGGATTCCTCCCTTCACAGGCGCAGAGTGGTTTTAGTCGGTTCGAGTCCGACACACCGCCCCGCCGCAAGCCCAGGTGGGGTGACGGTCCGAGGGGATTTCCACACGATAAAAAAAAAAAAAAAAAAAAAAAAAAAAAAAAAAAAAAAAAAAAGAAAAGGGGTGTCAGCTTCCAGCATACCAAATTTTATCCAAATTGGTCCAGCCGTTTGCGCGTGAAGAAGTAAAAAACATACACGCTCACAAACTTTCGCCTTTATAATATTAGTGTGATGTGATGATATATAATTATATTAATTATATACAGTGTGAAGTGTGATAAAAATAAGCATGGTATCCTTTCAAATATTTTTTACCCGACTATGGCGAAGCTAAGAGGAAATGATAATAATATATGTTCTACTGTACCGCTCAAACTCTTGACCCAATTTTAATAAATGAGTTGTCAATAGATAAATGGCTCGGGTTACATAACTTTATCAAAAGTTTTTACGTTAGTTTAGTTTAGTTTCTTAAACTTTTTCTTGTTTTAGTTTTTTTTTTTTAAATTTGTCGTTTATATGAGGTTTTTTAAAGGAGGTTATTGAACAGTCTACTATTAACTATATTTTTACACTGATTATTAAATGAAAAGTAGGTCACGGCTAAGAATACATTCATCATTGGCAGCTAAAAACGATATCATTTTAAAAATAAATCATATGTAATGTAACTATAAGATAAAACACAAATCATGGTCCTTTTTTATCAGCACCAGATTATACATTAGATTATATGTACTGCTAACATATTATCTGGGATATCTCAGAAATCTTCAAATATAAATATGAGGCCATATAAAGTTTCAGCGAGTTTTATCGTACAAGAAAATTTTCCTTATTGAAAATACATTTTACCGTGGGAGAGCCATGCTTCGGCATGAATGGGCCGGCTCGACCGGCCTGATACCACGGCCTCACAGAAAGCCGGTTTGAAACAGCGCATGCACTGTGTTTCACCGAGTGAGTGAGGATATCGGGAGCGGCGGAATCCATACCCCAGCTCCTCCCCCTCCCCATCCCCCAAAGGCCGGCAACGCACTTGTGACGCCTCTGGTGTTGCGGGTGTCCATGGGCAGCGGTAATCGCTTACCATCATGCGATACGTCTGTTCGTTTGCCCCCTATTCCATAAAAAAACGTGTAGATTGGCGTCCAAGGCTGTTTTAGTCAGTTCACTTATTGGACTACGTCCTCTTAGTCTTTTGCCGTCAACTTTCACCGTAGTCGTCAAAAAAAACATTTTATTTACATTTTTTTGGCAAAAGATGTTTGCCATTTTTCGGGTAACTTTACAATTCAAGGCCAAGGAATTGTCAGCAGTGTATTGCTCGTAGTATCAAAACTTCCAAACCAATTACCGTCAATTTGTTCCACTTCATCAAAGATATGTATGGCCCATTGTCAAGATAGAGTCTAACTCCCTTTCTATAGGCGAATTATGGTGGTCCTTTCATTGAGTCGGTCCTCGGTCGAGTTGTGCACTGTATAGAGTTGGAAATTTGCTGGGTTGCAGTAACTTTTATTAGGCAATTCCCATACAAACTTACCTAAAACTCAGCACTACCCTGTTTGCCGACAATTCAGTCCCCACTATTGTTTAAACATGATCAGTGTGATGTCTCGTCTCAAAATTGATAAAATTTCGTTGAAATGAGGCAATTCATGTGGCATCAAGCTATCGATTTTCTTCGCGTAGCCTGCACTTTTTAAAGGATTTCAAACTGTCATGTGGTTGACTTTTCAAAAACTGTGGAGATATTCGGGGGTATAGTTGTCGATCAATAAAACAAACGGCTGGGTCGTACTATTAATTTTTTCACTATTCTTTTAAGTAATTTTGACTATTTTCGACCCTTCCGTAACTTCGTTGTGGTTTCGTTTTCTTGTCTTATTCATCTCAATTTCTAGTTTTAATTGTAACTATAGAATATTGGTGGTTGTCCGCGGCTCCGCTCGCGTGTATGTCGGTTATCGCGAAAAATAGTAGCCTATGTGTTATTCTGATGTATAAGCTATATAATAAATAAATGCAAATACTATAAAGTTTCATCCAAATCCGTTCAGTGCGTGCGTGAAAGAGTAACAAACATCCATCCATCCATACTTACAAACTTTCGCGTTTATAATATTAGTAGGATTTTCGTCAAAAAGATAGCTAGTATTTAAAGAGTGTATTATTATAATCATTTATTTTCCATCTAGCGTGATATTTGAACAAAACTTCTTTAATACCTAATCCAATTCTAAAGTTGTAATATTTCGTTCTATAAAACAACAACGCACAAAACAAAAACGCTGAGCATTTCTTGAGTATAAATAAATTGAATCTGTCTTTTTTTATAATTCATGTTTAATCCGCAAAAAAAAATGCAAATAAGACTTAATGACATAGGCATTCTCTGCCAGTTTACCATGTGTAGTAATGAGTGATTAGGTGTAATAAACACGAGTAAAGTAAATATTATAACATAAAATCAAACTATGCACTAACAATTTTTATAAGCTAGTAGTCACCCAGTCATCGTTATTTTTCATGTCATTATTTTTTAACCGACTTCAAAAAAGGAGGAGGTTCTAAATTCGACCGTATATATATATATATATATTGATCAATCCTCTTGCCAAGGCAGCGATCACCTTTTGATGATGTTTATATTACCCACGGGCCCATAGATGGATATACAATCACTACTAATACCACTGGCAAGAAGAATGACCCACGGCTGTGTCACCGTGTTCTTAATCTAAACTATACTTACTGAAGTTGTGTGTCGTCCTGTTTTCGGCGCCGTTGATGGGGTACCCCACCGCCTGGTCTGTCCTGGTACGTTTACACATACAGCTCCTAAAATGCTGTACAACTTCCTATGGTATTCGAGCTACAATACACTCGTTTCGCCTTACGCGGAACACGCCTACAAAAACTCGCGAATCCACGACCTACCACAATACGGTTTATCACTAAAGAGACCGCGGGTCGATGGACAATACAATTAGCTTACTATCAATTGATTTTCACAATAACAAACAAAACTTCGGCCGGTTCAACACGCGTTCGATCACAACCTTTTTTACTACATATTTAACTGTTCACAAGCCTAGCCTGGCCGATCAAACCGATCTCAACTATTATAAGTATTTTAGCCTAACAAACCCACAGTGTCATCAATATCACGCGGAGACTATCGAATACACAAAATTAACAATCAAATTCACTGCCCGCCATTACTCGACAGTACACCGCACCAGATCTTTTTTATTCCAACCTCAAACGTCAAACCCGAACCAGCGACAATCAAAATGTTGCCAGTACAATGACGTTCGAAATCCAACAGTCACCCGCTCGAACAGGTACGTACCTGTTCCCTAATCTACAGGCAGGCGAGATAACGTTGCTACCGCTCGTTTGTTAACTGAGTCCCCAACAAGAACCTCTGCGGACCGGGGGGTCCCATCTTTACCATGAAACAAGTTAACAATGCGCCCCCGGCGCCAACGCAGTGGCGGTAGGTTAGCATCCTTAACCAGCACGAGGTCACCAACATTAGGGGGACCAGTAGAAATGGCCTTGAGTCAACACCTCCAAGTCATTTGGATCCGAGCTGAGCGGACAAAACGGTCGCGAGTTGAGAACAGCTTCGATCTTATAAACAACGTCACGAGTTCCTCAAATGTCAGCGCGGTCTGACCTACAATACGCCCTAAATGCGTCTTAGCTGACTTAACAACGGCTTCAAAAATCCCGCCCCAGTGGGGGCATCCTGGTGGACTGAAGGTCCATTGTATACCCCGACGGGAGAGGGCTGTTCCAATATCCACTTTGTTCTCATTTAAAAACTTAACTACATCTCGTAAGTATCGTTCTGCGCCTACGAAGTTGGTTCCGTTATCGGAACGAATCAGTGCTGGCAGTCCCCTTCGGGAAACGAATCTGTCCAAGCACGCAATAAAAGCTTCCGTCGTGAGATCAGCAACGAGCTCGAGATGCACCGCCTTTGTGGATAGACAGACGAACACGCAAAGGTACGCCTTGTACTGTTTAGCGTTCCGCAGCCGCGAGCTTTTCACTAAGAATGGGCCCGCAAAGTCTGTACGAACACCCGCCCATGGCCTAGCCTCATTTACCCGATCAGGGGGTAGATCCCCCATGTGGGGCTGCATCGTGGCAGCCTTGCTCCTATAACAAGGCATGCACCGAAACACGATGTTCCGTATGGTACGACGCCCAGACAAAATCCAAAACTCCCTCTGGAGTGTAGCCAACAAGGCGTTACAACCTGCATGAGCGTTTTTAACATGCCGATCAGTCACCAACAACTCAACCAACTGCCCTCCCTTGGGGAGCAGTAGGGGGTGACGAGCCGAATACGGCAGATTCGCATTGCGCAATCTTCCTCCTACCCGAAGCAACCCGGCCGAATCTATAAACGGGTTAAGACGCGCGACAGCACCCTTCAATTTCGAACGCCCAGTTCGTAGACTCTGCAATTCTGCTCCAAAGTTCGAAGACTGTACCAACTGGATCAAATTCAGAAGCGACTCATTTCGCTCTGCCGATGACAGAATTGGGCTTAGCACTCGCTGGTCGCGGGAAGTGCGACTATTCCGAACGAATCTTCTGATCCAACAATTGACATTGATCAATTTATCAAGGGAGCTATACCGCTCAATCAGGAAACTCGCGTCAGTCTCCTGGACCTCCTGGGTCACATACACGGCTGCGATTATATCACAGTCCATAGGCAATTTCGCGTTGTTAAGGGGCCAATCCGATTCCTTCCTTGCCAGCCAAGGAGGGCCCCACCATAACTGATGGTTAACCAACTCATGAGCCCGGCATCCCCTGGATGCACAATCCGACGGGTTCAACTCTCCTGGCACATGTCTCCAAGTTAACGAGACTTCTGATGCCAGTATTTGGGAGACACGGTTTGCTACAAAAATCTCCAGATTATGAACTGAAGCCTTCAGCCAGCACAACACTATCTGACTGTCAGTCCATGCATACACCGTGTTCTCCAACTCCAATGACCCGCGGAACTCCGAAACCGCGTGGTTCAGGAGTCTGGTTAAAAGAGCTGCCCCGGACAGTTCCAGCTTCGGAATCGTCAATCTTGTCCGTATGGGAGCCACCTTACTTTTAGCCAGAACCAGTCGAACGTCAACATCCCCAGCGGGAGTGACCGTTCGCAAGTAAACCGCTGCCGCGTATCCTTGTTCAGAGGCATCACAAAACCCATGAAGGGTAGCCCTGAAATCACCAGCGGGGAACAATTTTCGTGGCAGTGAGACGTTATTAATCTCCGTGAGCGAGGAGAATATCCTTGTCCAATCCCTCAGCAACTCCTCTGAGAGGTGGGTATCCCAGCCTAGCTGCGCCGTCCATAACCGCTGCATGAAACATTTTAATAAAAATGTGACTGGAGCGATCCATCCGTTCGGGTCGAACGTTCCCGCAATCGTCGATAGCTCAGTTCTCTTCGTCCAGGTCTTAGGGATGTCCAGAGCCACTTGATAGGTCCACATCCTGGACTGGCCGATATTGTATGCCGAGCACTGACAGCATATTAGGGTTGTCAGGATTTTCAAAGACGTGCGGATCCTGCTGGAACTCATCCGGCAACCCCTCCACCAACTCAGGAGAATTGGACATCCATTTCCGCAACTCATATCCTCCACGCTTTAAGAGCTGGATGAGCTCGTCCCGGCGAGCAAGCGCTTCCTCGACACAGGCTGCCCCTGAGCAGACATCATCTACATAAAGATCCTGCTCCAGGATAGCAGCAGCTCTAGGGTAGTTCAAGCGATCCCGTACCGCTAACTCCCGCAGTGTACGAATCGCGAGAAAGGGACTAGAACGCAAACCGTATGTGTTTGTGTTCAACTCGAAAACCTTTATTGGTTCGTGGGGCGACTCACGCCATAGTATCAGCTGATACCTCCTGTCTTCCGGATGAATCACCGTTTGTCTGAACATCATCCTTATGTCAGCAACAAAAACCACCTGGTGTTTCCGAAAGCTCGTGAGGATATCCGACACGTCCCGATTCAACTTCGGTCCCGAATACAAACATTGGTTCAGGGACATACCGTTCGAAGTTGGAGCAGACCCATCAAACACTACTCTAATCTTTCCAGTAGGGGTCTTTAGGACAGCATGATGTGGAAGGAAACAATGATCCTCGGATCTCCAATCCCCACGCGACACAGACATGTGTCCCAAAGATTCATACTCCCTCATGAAGTCCACGTATTTGGTCTTAAAGACAGCATCCCGAGCCATACGACGCTCCATCGACAGCAATCGGGTCTCGGCTGTCTTCCGAGATTCACCCAACAGTGGTCTATTTGCCCTGAAGGGGAGCCGAGTTACAAACCGACCAGAACGAAGGCGACCAGTATTATTCTGGTAAAACAACTCGCACTCTTCTTCGTCTGGGTCTACTCGACGCGCGGTGGGGGGCTCCTCGACTTCCCAAAACCTTTGCATTGTCTCGGATAATGCTGAATCTATGAGTATACCATCCGACTCAATAGGTCTAACCATGGGTAATACCGGTCCCATTATCGCATACCCAAGCTTAGTCTCCACAGCCATGAGTCGATCATGCTGCAAGACTCGCCGATCCGACAGCAAAAACTTACCCAGAACGTCTACTCCCAGTAGCACGTCAACCGTACCTGGGGTGTCAAAATCGGGATCCGCCAGTTTTAGACCTGATGTCAGGAATCGGACAGCCGAATTCAACCTCACCTGAGGGTGTCGTCCCATCACATCAGTCATCACTAGAACCAGGGCGGATGTCCTACGCAGCGTGTCAAAACGTGAGGAGAACGTAATCGTCGTTTGCCCAACGATGTTCGTTACCGCGACATTCCCCACGCCTCGAATGGTCCTATTATACTTAGTAATTTTCAAGCCCAACCAAATCGCCAATTCGTTCGACATAATACAGCCCTGGGCACCGGAATCCAACAGGGCGCGAACGTGTGTTGACTTGCCATTCAACCCCCAAACACACACGGAGGCAGTGGGCAAGACTATTGCCTCCGGTGGGGGACCAGAATTTGATTGGGCTGCGATTTCCTAGCGGGGGCCCCCGGGGCCCCACGCATTATAGCCCGAGCAACCGGGCATATCAGTGCCGTAGGGATCCCATGGTCCCTCGTAAGTGCCCCTCCAGTCGCGGCGCTCTACTTGGTGCCGTCCACGGATAGGGGGGGTGCGGTTATCCAACCGAGGGCGTTCCATGATGGGCGGCGAAAATCGACGAAATGTAGTCGGCGGCGGCGAGCGCGATGACACCCGAGGCGGCGTTCTAACGAACCGCTCCGTACTCGAGGGTGCATCCGCACACCCGCCCGTGCCAGCTTCAACTGAGCCACTGGCCTGCCAATAGGTCGGGGAACCGCGCGCGATGTTGACCTGAACATCGCCCCCAACATCTTCCCTATGAGGGCCCTGGTCCCGTGGACCCAGGTCCCAAGTCCGGCCCTGTGTACGTGACCACATCTGTCCCTGAGTCCGGCCCTGTCCATCTGCATGATGTTGGCCGGGCCTATTCATGCAGAGCAACTCAAGATGTCGGCCTCCACAAAACTTACACATTGCGGACCGAGCGCAATCCCTTGCTAAATGGGGACCCAGACACAAGAAACACCAGCCACGCTGCTTGGTGATCTGGCGTCGCCCCTGGACTCTCTGGTCCCTAAATCTTGGACAGGCGGCCACACCATGGCCATCCTGTTTACAATACAGGCAGGCATCCTGAACAGGTGTTGAGGCACCCATGTGCCCATACAACTGCCTTGGTCCTCTCTGCGGTAGTCCCCTCCTCACGGGGCTCCGAGTAGCCTTCTGTGGCTCCTCAGCGGGCTTCGAGAACGGACTCATGTTCTCTGCCCTCCGACACTCTTCCTCCAAAAACTCCATAAGTTGGGAAGAGGTGGGCAAGTTGTCTGCACCCTGACATGTAAGACCATTGTTCTACCGGCAAGCCCAAATTTTCTAATGCCCGAGTGACACTCAACAACGGGTTCAACATATTTGCCTGTAAGGCAGAGACCCGAGTCACTGAAGGGATGCTAAACAGCCTCTTGAGCTGAGCATCAACCAGCCTTCTTTTGTTCTGGTAGCGCCTTACCAACATTTGACGGGCAATCTCATAATTGCCCTCGGTCACCGTCAAATGGGCTACCAGTTCCCTAGGCTTTCCCTTCAGAGCTGACATCAGTTGTGCCATCTTATAGGCCTTAGGTAAATCCTCCCTTAAGTGGACCAAACTATCAAATAAATTGATGAAGCTGACCCACTCACCGAGCTCTCCATCAAAGCTGGGTAGTTGTATCTGAGGCAGTTTTGATACAACCCCGCGAGAGTGTGGGCCTTCCACAGCTTCTTCATCACAGCCGGTTCTGCGCTGGCGCTTTATTTCAGCTATGCGCTGCTGAATGTCATCAGCAATTGAGAGGCACTGGTCAACATCTGCCTCTATCGCGGACCTTATCTGATCGCTGACCTTCTCCTCCTCAAGGGCCTCGACCTTGGTAAGCGTTTCCATCAATAACTCCAGCCTAGCCGGCGCATCCAAAGCTCGAGCCAACAGTGCATCCTGTCTATCTGGTCGGCCTAGGAGACCTTGAACCGATGTAAACCATCTCAATTCTGTGCTAATCTTAGCCCGGTACAATGACAACGACATGATACAGAACGGTACTTACAAGTTACAATATTTTATGTATGCAACAAACTATTTATTCAAACACTATTAGGAACTTCATATAAAACCCTATTAAATGCTTGTGCAGTAACTTAATCTCAGATATATATCTACCTACAAGTTTCACTTTATCAATGCCCACTAACAATAAGTTAATTTTATAAAAAATTACTGAATTTAAGCTTCAATAAACAATATTAGAATGATATAACAATATTATTCTAGTAATATTATCTTTGGGGTAGCAAAATATAATTGTATTACACAATTAATATTTAATATTAAGTTTCACAATTCAAGTTTTACAATTCAACCAATAATTAAATGTGTGATTGGGTTAATATATTGGACCAATTTTATTGTCCCAAGCAATCATATCAAGTATACAATATAGTTTTACAATTATAAGTTCAAACTAGTAAACATCAACTAGTAACACAAATTTTACAATTTATGTATAAGTTTCATAATTAAATGTTTCACTACCTACATTCAATATTATGCTAACAAATTGTTACAAATACTATTCTAAATAGCTATATCAGTGGAATCAAAGATATGTGGACAGTGGAACAGTATAATTACCTGCCTAACAACTAGGTTTCACCTTCTGAGTGCACTACGGGTGCTCACAGCCCGGAGGTAAACCAAGCTCTTGCTACCAAAATGATCAATCCTCTTGCCAAGGCCTTTTCACCTTTTGATGATGTTTATATTACCCACGGACCCATAGATGGATATACAATCACTACTAATACCACTGGCAAGAAGAATGACCCACGGCTGTGTCACCGTGTTCTTAATCTAAACTATACTTACTGGAGTTGTGTGTCGTTCTGTTTTCGGCGCCGTTGATGGGGTACCCCACCGCCTAGTCTGTCCTGGTACGTTTACACATACAGCTCCTAAAATGCTGTACAACTTCCTATGGTATTCGAGCTACAATACACTCGTTTCGGCTTACGCGGAACACGCCTACAAAAACTCGCGAATCCACGACCTACCACAATACGGTTTATCACTAAAGAGACCGCGGGTCGATGGACAATACAATTAGCTTACTATCAATTGATTTTCACAATAACAAACAAAACTTCGGCCGGTTCAACACGCGTTCGATCACAACCTTTTTTACTACATATTTAACTGTTCACAAGCCTAGCCTGGCCGATCAAACCGATCTCAACTATTATAAGTATTTTAGCTTAACAAACCCACAGTGTCATCAATATCACGCGGAGGCTATCGAATACACAAAATTAACAATCAAATTCACTGCCCGCCATTACTCGACAGTACACCGCACCAGATCTTTTTTATTCCAACCTCAAACGTCAAACCCGAACCAGCGACAATCAAAATGTTGCCAGTACAATGACGTTCGAAATCCAACATATTTATAACCGCCACTTTTCCTCTAGGATATATATATATATTTATGTGTGTTCGCGGATAACTTCGTCGTTTATGAACCGATTTTGATGATTCTTTTTTTAATGGAAAGAAGATATTCCAACGTTGGTACCATGATAAGGACACTAAGATCTGATGATGGCATCCAAGAGAAATCGAGTCGAACCTTGAAGTCGGTTTTTGTTAAAATTTTCCTTGTTGTTTTCAGATTTCTGCACTCCTCCTCTATATTATAAGCTTTAACTGTGTCAAATTTCAAAAAGTACCGTTTGCAAAATTTTCGTGAAAAGGGATAGTACAAAGTTTTCGCCTCGTTTTAGTAAATATATTACAAAACGAACTCAATGAACAAAATAACCTAGGAATATTATAGTTAGTTAGTTCAATATCAATTAGCTGAATTTCCAGTAAGTCAACACTGCCGAAACGTGTGTGAATTGCAAATTGCTATATCGTTTCTAGATTTAAACGTATATTTCAGATAACGCTTTAACATTGAAGATAAGAAAGACATTTATTTAGAGCTTAGTTGCGGGAGTTCTATAACTTTGCACATTTCACATAAATTACTAGAAAGTTCTTGAGCTGTTTTGTTTCCAAGATAAGTCATGATCTGTAATAAATATATAACTTCAAGCGGTTACACTTACTTTAATAAAAGTGTTATCAATCAATTATGCTGGATTAATAGTTCTAGATGACAGGTATTATCTGTCCTTTTCTGCATTCTGTTAGATACAGTCAGGTTTCTATAATGTAATCAAAAACATTGTCAAGACAGCCTTCTATTATAAGCTTAAGCACACCTTTCAATACAACTATTATTTAATATGTTTACTAAATTACTACACTTGTTACTCTGCTGAAAAGTAAGAAACGAATGTCCGTCCCACGGGCTCGTGAGCCTCTTTGAAAAACAACCTAAAGCTCCTCCCAAGGAGTCGTGTGGCAACCACTTGACATTTTACGAGAATTATTCTGATCAATCATTTATGCAGTACTAATGGACTAAGAGCCCGTGAACCCCAGACTTTAGTTATTTTATAAAAGCTGAAAGTTTGTCAGCGCATGCTCCAAACACAGGTAAAAACGATGGACCATTATGAAGTTTGGGTTACCGTGGCTTTGGCAGGTAAACGGTACCAAAGGTGTGTAAAATATCGATCTTCTATTCTTCTGCTGTGCCTTTTCCCTTTTCATTTGGGGTCGGCCCTTCTCGTTACAAGGCGCCATGACAGTCGGTCTTGGGTTGTCTGTCCCTCCACCCGAGCCCGCTCCATGTCCCTGGCAACGGTTGTCCACCACGTGGCCTGTGGTCGTCCTTTGCCTTTCTTTTTCTCTGGGATGGCTAGGGCTTTCCTTACAACGTGCTCCTCATCACGTCTCATTACATGCCCGTACCAACGCATACGGCTTTCCGCCATCTTTTCCACAATGGGAGTGACCTTAAATGAGCCTCTGATATACTCATTGCGCACCCTATCGAGTCTTGTTACCCCCGCAGCCCATCGCAGCATTTTCAATTCGTTGGTGTGCAACTTCTGTTCATGTTGCATGTTGTAGCAGGCCTTACCGCAGTTTTGTAAACTTTCCCCTTAAGTTTTATAGGCATTTTGGGATCACACAGTACGCCAGAAACAGTTCTCCATTTAAGCCACCCCGCGTTGACTCTATGGGTCGCGTCTACATCCACATTTACATCCGCGATTAGCATCGATCCTAGGTATTTGAATCGGTCTACTCTGGGTAGCGGCTGCCCGTCCATAACTATGTCTGCGCCGGACGCTAATTGGTCAGAAAAGCTGCATTTCATGTACTCGGTCTTGCTTCTACTGATGCGGAGGCCATTGCTTTCAAGTGCTTGCCTCCATTTCTGAAGGTTCTTCTGCAGATCGGACGCACTTGTTTCGATGAGGACGATATCGTCCGCATACAGCAGACACCATGGAACACGGGGCTGAATGTCCTTAGTGAGGTAATCCATTGACAGGTTAAATAGGAACGGACTAAGAGCCGATCCCTGATGCACTCCAACCTGCACTTCAAACGGTCTACTATATCCAACCGGCGTTCTCACTTGCGTTCTGATGCAATCATACATGTCCTGTACCAGAGTGATATACTGCTCCGGCACATTTTGTGCTCTTAGTGCTTGCCAGACTAGTTTACGTGGTATTCTGTCAAAGGCCTTTTCGAGGTAAATGAAGACCATATGTAAGTCTTCTTTGTTGGCTCGGTGTTTCTCCATTAGTATTCTGACTGTCTGTATTGCATCAGTCGTGGATCTTCCTGGCACGAAACCGCATTGATTCTCAGATATGGCTACAAGTTGGTTGAGTCGGCTATTAAGAACTCGTTCCCAGATTTTTAATGTATGTGAGGTGAGTTTAATGCACCTATAATTGCCGCAGTCGCTGATGTCCCCCTTATTTTTATAAAAAGGAACGAGGTAACTATAGCGCCATGACTCGGGGATCCTCATGGTAGTTTGGATTGCGTTGAAGAGTTTCGTTAACCACTCTACAGCAATAGGTCCAAGTTGTTTCCATAGATCTGCTGGTATATTATCCGGCCCTACGGCTTTATGGTTTTTCATCCTTCTAATCGCACTCTCAACCTCCTCTATACTTATGTTTTGTAAAGGTCCTACTGTCTTAGGTATGTCCTCTAATGGTACGCTCGGGAATTCTTCGTTTAACAGTTGTTCATAGTATTGACACCAGCGTTCGTTAATTTTGGTGTTTTCTGTTTGCAGGCGGCCTTTATCATCTTTGATGTATTTATTTATTTTTATGTCCAGGCTCGCCTTATGCCGTTGTTTTGCAAGTTTAAAAATTTCTTTATCATTTACCGCATTGTCAAGCTTGGAGTAGAAGTTAATCCGAGAATCTGACCTATTTCGTGCCACTTTGCGCTTAGCCAGCTTTTTTGCTGTTTTGTATTGCATGTAGGCATCGTCTTGTCCCGTAGATTGCTATTGTTTGAAACATTATTTTTTGTTCTTCAGAAAGTCCTTTACTTCTTGATTCCACCATGTGGGGTCTTTGTCGTTCCTAGGCCCTCCTTTTGATACTCCAAGTGATGTTTCGGCTTCTTTTTTGTAGAATTTTTCAAACTCAGCCCACATGACCTCTGCGGATATGTTAGTGTTTTCCATGTCCTTCAACATTTTGTCTTTGAGCTTACCCATCAAGTCCTTGCCCTTTTCGGTGTTCAGAAAATGCCATTTGATCCCTGGGATTTTGTTTTTAGTGGATTTTATAGGTTTAGGTAGTTTTATAGAGCTGACCAAAATTCTATGCTGCGACGTGAGCGACTCACCGGGTATGACTTTACAATCTCTAATAGTTTTAAGCAATGACCTGTTAGTGAGTATGTAGTCGATCTGTGATTGTTTGTTGCCACTCTTGTATGTAATTAAATGTTCTGTTTTCTTACTAAAGAATGTATTTACTATGGCCAGGTTATGTCTAACACAAAAATCTAATATTTTTTCCCCATCTTTATTAAAACATCAGTATCCAATTATCTCTCTGTAAGCTAAATTACATCTCCCCACATGGCCATTCAAGTCACCCCCTATATATTTTAGTTCGTTTGGTGTAATTTTCCTCAATATTTCATCCATATCATCTCAGAATGCTTGTTTTTCATTTTCTGTGCATCCTGTTTGCGGTGCGTATGCCGAAATTACATTTAAAGGTGGTTGATTATCCATAGCAAGTTTTACTGCTATTATTCGGTCACTAATTCTATCTATTTTGATTATACGTTGTTTAAGATTCAAATCTAGTACTATGGCAACTCCGTTTCGCGTATTGGTAGTGCCATGATATAGCAGCTGGTACCCCAGTCCTAGATCCCGAGATTTCGACCCTTTCCATTTAGTCTCCTGCAAGCAGCAAATGTTTATTTGCCTCGCCTGTAGGACTTTCGCTAGTTCTTGGCTTCGTCCTGTTAGGGTCCCCAGGTTCCACGTGGCAAATCTTATTTGTGATTTTGTGTTTAGCGTATGCGAATTTGCATGTTTGTCATATCTCTCGTCGCTTGTGGGGTACGCCCTAGCACAATCTTTAATATTCGCATCTAGTTCACTTCCATCGCCGATAACGTCGCTTCCGGGGTACGCCCTAGTGGTAACCACTGTCTTTCTATTTGCCTTTTTCATTATTTCTTTAAAACGAGAAGGAGGAGTTTGACATATAGGTTTTACGGCCAGTTGTCACCTGACGCCAAGACTGTATCTTACACTAAGGCGTGGGCGCTGCCGTTGATCCCTTTTAGGATTCTTCCGCCACCATCCCTACTGAGCGCTCCAGCCCAAACACTCAGCACTGCATCAGTCTCGCATTCGCTCGTCCTCTGCAGGGGTTTGCTATCGAAGTGTCCATCTCCGACCTGTTGGTCCGCGGGAGCTATTGTGTAAAATATCGATCTAATTTCGTCAAATAATAAAGCGTGAATTTTTGGTAGTACCTTCAGAATATTATTAAAAATCACGTTATTCATTGCCAGACACTTAACATAGTGGAACCCCCGAGCCAGACACCCTTAATGTTCATGAAATTATAATTTTACTTATGTAGTATAAAAGCTGATTTTTAACCGACTTCCAAAAAGGAGGAGGTTCTATGTTCTACTGTATGTTTTTTAACCGACTTTTTTTTTATGTATGTTCTCCGATAACTCCGTCAATTGTGGACCTATTTTGAAAATTATTTTTGTATTCAAAAGGGTATGCTCCCGAGGTGGTCCCATTGCCACCATATCAGGATCTGATAATGGGATCCCAGGGAAATCGAGGGGAAACCCTCATTCTTTTAGGCACATACCATGTTTTTCGTATATTTTCTGAAGTTACACGGGTATTTGCGTCTGGTAGTCATAATTTTATGATGATGAGCTAATGAAGTAAGGTACAACTCCTTAACGGTTAATAGTTGGAGGATAAATCTTTAAATATCATATGTATGTATGTTACCTATAGTCGTATTCTTTAAAATTATTTAGGTAAGCTGATGATGGAAGGCACAACTCCTCAACGGTTAGGAGTTGCGAGGATAATTATTTCAATTTCATACGTATCTATAGACCTTTAGTCGTATACTTTCAAGTTATTTAGGTGAGCTGATGATAAAAGGTTAAACTCTTCAAACTCTTCAGGAGTTGTGCCTTCCATCATCAGCTTGCCTAAATAATTTTAAAGAATACGACTATAGGTAACATACATACATATTATGATATTTAAAGATTTATCCTCCAAATATTAACCGTTAAGGAGTTGTACCTTACTTCATCAGGTCATCATTATAAAATTGTGACTACCAGACGCAAATACCGGTGTAACTTCAGAAAATATACGAAAAACATGGTATGTGCCTAAAAGAATGAGGGTTTCCCCTCGATTTCCCTGGGATCCCATTATCAGATCCTGATGTGGTGGCAATGGGACAAAACCTCGAAAGCATACCCTTTTGAATACAAAAATACTTTTCAAAATCGGTCCACAATTGACGGAGTAATCGGAAAACATACATAAAAAAAAAAAAGTCGGTTAAAAAAACGTACAGTAGAACATAGAACCTCTTCCTTTTTGGAAGTCGGTTAAAAATCAGCTTTTATGCTATAACATAAGTAAAATTATAATTTCATAAACATTAAGGGTGTCTGGCAAGGGGTTGCCACTATGTTAAGTGTCTGGCAATGAATAACGTGATTTTTAATAATATTCTGAAGGTACTACCAAAAAATCGCGCTTTATTATTTGACGAAATTGGATCAATATTTTACACACCTTTGGTACCGTTTACCTGCCAAAGTCACGGTAACCCAAACTTCATAATGGTCCATCGTTTTTACCTGTGTTTGGAGCATGCGCTGACAAACTTTCAGCTTTTATAAAATAACGAAAGTCTGGGGTTCACGGGCTCTTGCTTCATAATAAGAACGTTTCTGAGTAGTTTCTGAAGTAACGAAACAGCCAAACTGTACATTTTTACTGAGATGTAGAGTTTCTGAAGTTAGGGTTGGTAGAATTAGGGCGTGTAAAATCAGAAGCTTGGCTCTACATGAGATCTGATATCTTTTTCACAGGTTAAGCCATATACAGTAGCCTTGACAACATTTTACATGAAAATGTTTTTGGTGGGATTTTATTTGTTCAGTTACACTTCATGCATTGTTTAACGCAGGCTGTTTTACAGGCAATGTCTTAGTGTTGCTTGAAACACTTTTGCATAGACTTTAGTGCCGTGAAAGATCAAAATATGTAAGCCAATTATATAGATTTATGTAGTACGTATTTACAATAAATTAATACCATTTTCTGTTTAACAAGGATCGCAAAAGATATAAACATATTTCAACGATTTACTAAATATTTTTTGGCTGCTACCTGCACAGTCAATGGAGGCCAGTAAATTGATTCTGCATTTAGTACTACAGTAATTTTAACACACTGTGAAACCACAATAATTGCCACAGTTCACAGTTCGTATTCGTATATTAGCGTTAATGAAGAATATTTCGAATGAGTCCACTTTTCGAATGAAGCGTTAGTTTAATTTAGTTTTATTGTTTGTGTGAAGCGAAGCATTCACGTAAACGATATTACGGCCACACTATTTATTGTATAAGGTTTGTTTTTACGAATACTTTTATACTTTACTTACTTTAACTTTTAATATCCGTCAGTTTGGATGTGGATGACCCACATCTTAGTATTGGTAGCTTGTCTAATTTAGAAGAAGTTTAATTTCCTTTTGCTTTCCTTCCATTTGTGTTTGTTACGTGATATGCTACTATTACTACCCTAATCTTTTGTTTCTTTTTTTCTTTAAAAAATACAACTCCCGCACTAAGAATAAATCCTGTGTCGCGGAGGACTTTACAAACATACATGAAACGGACACAAAGCTCCAAAATCCTAAAAGCTTACAGTATATTACGCAACAGACACAGAGATAACACTACTTCACAAGTATAGTACCTACACACATCAAAAGTGTCTAGGGATCAAGCATTTTTATGCGGATTTCTTGAGATTGAGATGTGGCTTTGGCCCTGGCCTGCTCAGTCGCCAGACTTGAACCCGATTGAGCATGCATGGGATATGCTACAGAGAAGAGCTCTGCCGAATATGGAGGGTATCCAGTCGCAAGAAGACCTTTTTTTGCTGTTGCAACGATCATGGGCGGCCATTCCACAGCGTGATTTGGATGAACTCATTTTGAGTATGCCAAACCGATGTTCTTGTGTTAGTGTTCGCGGTAGAAACACGGATTATTAATTGTTTAAGTTACCTAATAAAATTTTAAAGAAAACTGTTATTTCAGTCTTTTTTTCGAACTTTAATGTTAGGGGTTCAAATGTCAAAAATCCTTTTATTAGGAAAATGGCAAATTTCTTTATTAATGCAAAGGTGACTTGGTTTATCGTTACTGTGACAAACGAAAACACTTTATTTGATGAATCCTTAAAGAAAATTTTAATTAATATCAATCAGGAGAAAAGTTATTGCAAAAATATATGTTGATCCCTAGACACATATGTTGATCCCTAGACACTTTTGATGTGTGTACTTACATAGCTAGAATCCGAAGCATCTCAATTCGCTCTTCTGCAACACCTTCAATTCAAGTAAGGTACATTTGAAATCTAAAACAATTGGTGACATAATAAAAATTGAAAAATGTTACACTTATAATAAAAGAAAAGAAAAACTTTTTATAAAAAAAAAAAACCGACTTCCAAAAAACATCCAACGAAAACTCTCTACCCTTACCCTTTCGAATACAAAATTTTTTTTCAAAATCGGTCCACAACTGACGGAGTAATCGCTGAAAAAAAAAAAAAAAAAAAAAACATACAGTGGAACATAGAACCTCCTCCTTTTTGGAAGTCGGTTAAAAATGATGTGTATGCGTGTGTGTGTGTATGTATGTGTGTAAGTGTATGCTCGTGAATGAGTACAATACAACTGTGTATGTATGTGAGTGTATCGGGCGATTTTCTTTTCCAGAAATTTCTGTAAAAAGATTTGTCAGACTATTTTGGGGTTCACACAGACGATCATATGGCAACAGGGATCACTTATGTGTAAATATGAGACTGATCTATGACAAAATTATCAAAAAATGAATCTCAAAGAAAATGCTACTATTTAAATGGCCTACCCTATCTTTTTGTTCCAGAATGGTACGCTATTCGAAGTAGCACCGGGTGGAATACAGCTGCACCAGTTCAATAAGTACTGCGTAGATATGATTAGCAGAGACCCAACTCAGCCGGCGATGCTCTTAGCCGGTGTGTGCTACCCTGAAGAACCACCGAATAATGATGACAGCTCCGCATTGTACATCGCATATGCGATTGGTAAATATTATTTACAAGCTGCTATTAGACAACTATCTGCTAGTAAAAATCGCGTCAAAAGCGGTAAAGACGTTACAGAGATTTGCCGCAACAAACATACAGTCAAACAGTTTTTTGTAAAAATTGTATTTTAGATACAAGTCCTTATATTATGTTATCTATTTTATTATAATATGTTATTTTATATATATTATTATAAGTTATTTAAATAGATGACCATTTGCCCCGTATTCTTTCACCGTCTTTGGAACATTTTTCATTGGCTCCTATTGATCGTAGCTTGATATTTTATAACGTTTATCGATAAGTGGACTATTCAATGCTAAAAGTACAATTTGAATTGTAGTTCCTGTGCTTAGAACATTTAATCAAAAAGAAACTCTTCAGCTTCATAAAATTAGTATAGATTTAACTAAACCCTGACTTACAATTAAAAGAAGATTAATGGATATTAAAGGTAACGAACTATATTACACCAATACTTACAATAATATTCGCATTAGAGGTAAATTTTCACTTGACCGCAAAAACAATGTATATCATTCAATTTTAGTGGAGCTTGAAATTTTACTGGTATTATTTAGAATTTTAGAGCGTCAATTTAAAGTTAGTTTAGAGAGAGAAATGTTTTAATTTCATTTTTATGCTTAACCAACTGAACCCCGCGGTGCTACCCGCGGTACGACAATAACCGCGGGCAACGCCGCGGGGCGAATCTAGTCTAAAAAAAGTAGCCTAAGTTACTCCTTATAACATCAGTTACCTATCAGTGAAAGTTCCGTCAAAATCGGTCCAGCCGTTCCAGAGATAAGCCGGAATAAACAGACAGACAGACAAAAATTGTAAAAAATGTAATTTTGGTATAGCTGACCCGGCGAACTTCGAACCGCCATATTTACATATCTGTCTCAACTTCCCACAGGCAGTGTACAGTCGTGGACAAATAAAAACACTTTTCCCGTTATCTTTTATTTTTTCTTTCTAGCAAAAAAAGAATGAATGAAATCGGACAATGTGTTATTGAATTACAACTAAGTAAATATTTTGGCTTTCATTCCCTCTCTCCAGGAAACCGAGCTGAATTTCGGGATAAAAATTATCCTATGTCCTACCTCGTAGTATGAACTCAAATCATGCCAAGTTTCATTTGAATCCGTTCAGTAGTGTCGGCGTGATGCGCGGCCAAGATACAGACAGACAGACGGACAGACAGACAGACAAAAATGAAAAAAAATTACAGTTTTGGCTTTAGTATCGATAGTAGAGAGCCCTCCAAAAAAAATTTTCAAAATATCTTTAATGTACAGAATTAGACCTGTTACATTTTTATTATAAGTAGTATAGATAGATTTTTTTTTAGTTTCATTACAGGCATTCTCTAGTCTAGTAGTGTATTATCTATGTTATAGGCTACTGAGACTATCTTATTAGATTTAAATATGTAATATTTTTTGCGATATGCGCGTCGTAAGACTTATACTACGTAAATCCGGCTAAAACTGTGTTATTAGAGATTTAATATGCTATGTTTAACAAGCTGGGGTCATCGTAACTAAATATTTATCTACGCTTACTGATTGTAACATTGCTCTACTTGATATAATAGTGGAATTTAAAGCATCAGGAAGTGTATAGCACTCCTATTTACTTTTATATATCCAGATAAAGTTTCTGTAGTAACAAAATCATATTTAATTTCATGACGTAGAACGTAAAATTGCATGTGTTACTGTAAGAGACTGGTACGCGAGGTATTAGTTAATTATATTACAATACGAAATAGTTCTACTCTAAGCGACGCCTTGCATGCAGTAATAAGATAAAAGACACATCAAGAGCAAAATTAACCGTGAGAGAGCAATGCTTCGGCATGCATGGGTCGGCTCGACCGGAGTGATAGCCTCACAGAAAACCGGTGTGGAACAGCGCCTGCGCTGTGTTTCACCGAGTGAGTGAGAATACCGGAGGCCCATAGCCCAACTCCATTTCCAATCCCCCTCCCCATCCTCCAAAGGCCGGCAACGCACTTGTGACGCCTCTGTTGTTGAGGATGTCCATGGGCGGCGGTAATCGCTTACCATCAGGCGATACGTCTGCTCATTTGCCACTTATTCAATAAAAAAAATGGATCCGGCCGGTAGTTTCAGACATCTACATTCGTTTTTACTTTATTTGAACAAACAATCCTTTAACTTCATTTTTACTATATTGAGTTTGTTTAGCTTAACCTCGATGGGTAATAGCCCATTTCTCCCAAATGGTTACATAAGCATATATATAACACGAAGTTTGATAACAAAACACTACAAGCCAATCCCAGTTTTTACGAGCCGTAGTAGGTACTGTTGATAGGCTGGACTTTTAAATGCTTATCGTTCATAATTATCCGTAAGCACTCGTGAACACGCAGTTAATCTCTAAATTGGGACATAAATTTAGGTAATGGCACTGTCCGATACTAATCCACGTGAGTTTACGACTAACACTTACTCATAAATATATAGTAGTTTTGCTTTGTAAACTGAATGGGCAGAAAACATGTTGATTTACAATTGAATGTGTGAGTGATCAGAAAGTTATGTTATTAGGTAGAATAAAAGATTAACTTGTATACCTGTCTGCTCTTACATAATTACTTACTTAATAAGTAATTTTAGGGGTACTAAATCAAATTCCAAAACCGTGTTTTTGAACTTTAGTTTGCGACTAAACAAAACAGGATTACTTAATTTAGCCACTAACATCAGCTAACACAATAGCCATTTGTTAGACATACCTACTTGAAATTCACATTCATAAGACTTTACAACGATATCAAACATATTATTGATCGTAAAATTGTTACATCTACATATATAATATTAAGTTGTCTGTAAAATGGGTTAGGAATTAATGGTCAATAAAATTAATATTCATGATGGGTGGCTGATGTTTGCCTAATTATATTTATCCTATTTCGTTGTTTTTATGCTATTAAACTTGTTATAGCGTGATGTTTTCTAGTCATGCACAGCATGAACACATAGATTAATACATAAAAGGATGGGGAGTACCTTAACATAAACAAGTAAAATTTTAACAAAAACCGACTTCAAGGTTCGACTCGATTTCTCTTGGATGCCATCATCAGATCTTAATGTCCTTATCATGGTACCACCGTTGGGATATCTCCTTTCCATTAAAAAAAGAATCATCAAAATCGGTTCATAAACAACGAAGCTATCCGCGAACACACATAAAAAAATAAAATATATTATATATACGGTCGAATTGAGAACCTCCTCCTTTTTTGAAATTGGTTTAAAATAATAGTTTATCAGAGACAAATTAATATGATTGAAATTGGAACCTATAGATTACACTCAAAATATTTACACATAAAACACGCTTAGGTATGCTTTCAGGCCCGTTTCACGGAGGTGAAGCTTAAACTTAAATTTTTCTTGGAGATTATCCGACTTTATCACCCTAGAGACTATAAATGTCTGTAATTTTTATAATCTCTGGTATAGTTAGCATTTGCATGTTAAAGTTTCTGTGTTATGTATGATAGTACGACTCCGTGGTTGCCAACTATATTAGTATCACTTATAAAGAGAATTTATTTGAATTTTGATTTAAAGAATACTTTTTATAATGTCTTAGGTTTAGTTTGGTTAACTTCATTATTTTTTATTTCAACGTAGTCACTAATTCAGTCAGGATTGGTACATCTAATGGCACAATTTGTAAAACCAAACTTTATATTTCTAAATCACATAAAATGTTGTTATCCATAACCAGCTTTACTAAATTGCGCCATCATTCTAGGTCTTCTGCTGTCAGTGCCGTTCCTGCTGGCGACGTTCTTGGTCTACGCGCTCATCCCAGAGCTAAGGAATTTGCACGGCATGTGTCTGATGGCGTACTGCGGTGGTCTCATCGTGGCGTATCCCTTCTTGGCGTACCTGAAGCTACATACAGGCAGGATAGGTGTAGCAATGACTGGCTGCTTGGTAATAGGTGAGTTTTTATTTATTATAAAAGAACGATTGTAAACTAGTTTGTTTTGAATAAGATCAAACTCAAGATGTAATCACGTTTATCACGTAGTACATAATTATTAAATCTCTAACCCGGGTTTTTGATTACTTAAAAACAATAATTTAAAATTTTAACAAAAAAAACGACTTCAAGAACTAGACCAAATTGAAATGGGACAACACAACACGGGAAGCACTAGCTTTCAAATAAAAAAATAATCATCAAAATCAGTTTACCCAGTCGAAAGTTTTTATATTTGTTAACTTAGAGTAACAAATATAAAAAAAAAAGTTTAAAAAACCGACTTAAAAGCTAAAAAGTATAAAATAACTTATTAAAGATTTAATTTAATACACCTCATAAGCAAACATTTAACATTAATAAAACACTATTACTTGTATATTTGCTTGATAGGTTTGATGTCCGTGCCAAGCTAAATAGTAGGTACAGTACTGAGCAAGAAATAATTTACATCGACCTCTAGAAAGAGACAATCGGCTATTTTCTGATGCGTAGAGCGTTGGCCCTGTCTCACGAAATACTAACAGTCCGGTATCTATTAAGAGCTGTTTAAACAATTGTAATTAGATATCCTGAGTTGCTTATTTTGATTATTTTTTTTATTTATTTTTATAAAACTTTCTTTTTTCTATAAGTGTTGTCCTTAGATTATAGTAAAATAAAAAAAAATACGTTTACTTATTGATTTATTTATTTTGAAAAGTGATACATTCTGACAAAACAATTATAAATCCTCAATTCCTTCCGATTCACTATCAGTGCTCTCAATGAAGTCAATATCATTGTCGCTATCAGCCGTATCTATTACCAGTCTATCAGTGTAATTATCTAGACCGTGTTGAAATCTTCGATATTCATTCTCATATTTAATTGCATGAGCGCAAAACTTTTTCCACTCTTGAGTCATGTTTACTTTTTAAAAAGTGAAAAAAAAAATTAAATGTGACACATTTCTAGAGGTAGATAATAATAATACCAGCTTTAACATTTTTAAAAAGTGACCACTGTGACCTTTTTTACAAACAATGCCTATGGCAGGTCACTGCGCTCTTCCATAGCAAAATATTAATATAGCGTAATATCTAAATATTAAAGGCAACCTACACACTACCTCCTATGAGTTAAATTTTAAAATATAACAATGACTCTGAGCGTGTCTGGGTTTTCCAGATTGCAAATCTCCAACGAAATAATATGCTGTATTCTCGTTCTCAATTTTTTTATGACTGCATCGTTATACATAATATGAAAAAAGAATATCGAGCAATCACTGTTGAAGCAAATACATCAACCAAGGCTGTTATGATATTGTAAAACCGCGATGTTATTGTATAGCCTATATAGTAGTAGGTGTAGGTTCTATCTCTATAAGGTATTACTGTTCAGTGCAGTGCCCTTTGTGCAAGGTGACAAATTAAAGATGTAGTCCGTTCACTCTGATTTAGCCACACGGTAACGCGTAAATATATAATGATTACATAAAAGTCATGACACAACCTTTGTTCAAAAGTGGTCCGAGAGCAACTGACTTGCGCCCCCGCCCGGCTCGGCTTACATAAAATATCTGACATGATTAATTTAACATACATGTATCCCTACAATATAATACAAGCTTAAGTAACCTGTTTTATTCCAAAAGAGTTCCAAGACAGTAAAAATGGGTGGTAGTTGTCACTTTATATCCGTGTGGTGACGCATTAAGAATATTGAGTGTCACCACCTCATTCATCCCATATGTGTTGTAAGAGGCGACTAAGAGAATAAAGTACACAGGGCAACATCATTGCAAAAATATGTCAAACTTGAAACCTTCGCGTCTGACCAGCGCGGCGTGTAGTAGACCAAAACCCCCTTTCGAAGAGGACAGGCTTATGTCAGTGGACTATTTTTTTTTATGGAATAGGCGGGCAAACGAGCAGACGTATCGCCTGATGGTAAGCGATTACCACCGCCCATGGACACCTGCAACGCCAGAAGCGTCAAGCACAAGTGCTTTGCCGGCCTTTTGGGGATGGGGGGAGGGTAGGGGATGGGGGGGTAGGGTAGGGGATTGGGGTATAGGCCTCCGGTATCCTCACTCACTCGGTGAAATACAGCGCATGCACTATTTCACACCGGTTTTCTGTGAGGCCGTGGTATCACTCCGGTCGAGCCGGCCCATTCATGCCGAAGCGTGGCTCTCCCACGGACAATAATGTGGCAATGGACTAATAAAAACTGTTAATATGATGATGTGAGTTGTCAATTACCATCAGATGCTGCATTTTTTTCCTTCTGTACCATAAACCCCCGAAATCAGTAACAGTAAATCCAGTAACCTCACTTACGCTGCGTAAATAACAAATGAATTCTTGATACTGGTTTTCTGTTAAGCCGTGGCATCACTCCGGTCCGAACGATCCAGCCCCAATTGTTTTGAAACATGGGTCTTCTCGGGGGGACCTCAGGACGTCCCCTGTTAGGGTTTAGCGGTGGAGCGATATGTCGAAATCGAACCTACAAAATCCACACAATGTGCTGAACGGCACCCTAAACAGAAAGTATTCGGGCACCACATTAGAGTAAAAACTCTGAATAAGATTTGAAGAGGTCTTGTGAAATTGGTGGATTAATATTTTTTAGATTAAATATTGTTGTTTTTGTTATCGTTTGATATCCTTGCATTTATCACATGATATATATTTTGGGGAACATGAAAGGAAATAGAGCAGGAATAGTGCAATATGAAAGACGTTGATAGTAAGATTGTTAGGCGTATTGCGTGTCAAGAAACAATACATAACAGCGCATCAGTCATTTCATATCAGTAGTTGATTACGTGCAAAGGGTAAATTACACAAATTGTAAGCTATGTTTTTTTGTAATTTTCTTACCGATTGTACTTTTCTGAACTTTTCATTCTCTATCTGATGGGGATTCCCCTTGAACGAAATCTTATCTCAAGATAAATAAATACTTCCAGTGATTGGTGTAAGTACTGAAATATTTTCGGGGGAATACCTTTACTCCTCAATAATTTCAGATGTGTGAGCTGAAACTGTATTATTAAAGAAAATAGCTTGATTAAACGGTTTTATTAAGCTTGCCCTGGTTGTTTGTTTGGGTCAAATCTAGTAATTGAAATTTGACCCACTTCCTGTTGACAGATTGATCTGAAATTTGGTACACACCTTTACTTCTGGTGACAATACAATTATATACATTCTGTTTCATTGTAAATCCAAGATGATCGCAAATTTTGTCAATATGAATACCTCAATATGGGTGATCAATCCTCTTGCCAAGGCAGCGATCACCTTTTGATGATGTTTATATTACCCACGGGCCCATAGATGGATATACAATCACTACTAATACCACTGGCAAGAAGAATGACCCACGGCTGTGTCACCGTGTTCTTAATCTAAACTAAAATAATTAAAGCACTTACAGGAGTGTGTGGCTTCGATGTTCTTCTCGGCGTTCCCAAGAGCTCTTGGGTAGGTGGGTAGGTTCTTCTGCTCTTGCGTCTTCACACAAACACACGCTCCTAAAGTGCTGTACAACTTCCAAGGTATTCGAACTAATCTCAATAATCTCGTTTCAGCTTACGCGAACACGCCTACAAAAACTCGCGACTCCACGACCTAACACAATACGGTTTATCACTAAAGAGACCGCGGGTCGATGGACAATACAATTAGCTTACTATCAAGTGATTTTCACAATAACAAAATCGTCGGCCGGCTTCAACACACGTCTTTCAAGTTCTTTTTACACATATTAACTTTCACAAGCCTAGCCTGGCCGATCAACCGTTCTCAACTATTATAAGTATTTTAGCCTAACAAACCCTCAGTGTCATCAATATCACGCGGAGGCTATTGAATACACAACATTAACAATCAAATTCAATTACGGCACCGGCCATTTCAACACGAGTTCATTTCGATTCCAACCTCAAACTTCAAACGTCAAACACGAACCAGCGACAATCAAAATGTTGCCAGTACAATGACGTTCGAAATCCAACAATGGGTATCAAATGAAAGGGCTTGACTAGTTGAACACAATTCACTATGAAAATAAGATGACCGACGCAACAAAATAGTGGTTTACACATTTTGTCACGACTGCCACTATAAATGAAAGGGGTTGACTAGTAGAATACAGATGAGAAGTAGAAGAAATAAATAATTTGTATTTTTTTAAAATTTAAACGGTTTTATTGAAAATAATGTACTAAAAGCTAAAAAACAATTTGGTTAAAAATATTCGGTATAAAATCTTTGGGCCCGTGTTTCCATCCAGTCATCTCAGTTTACGCCACGCCCAACGATTATCATTACTGACACAGGTAATTACAGTGCTAGTATTAATATTAATGGTGTTTAAAATGGATACCTAGGACTTATACTAGACGGACACTAGATATAAATAAAAACTTTTAAAAGAATGCTTAAAAATCTGACAATCATCTGCCACCGAAACTAAACATGTCATGTCGATCGATTTATTACTTATAAATATAAAGCCATTAACGAAAATATATCTATAATAAATAACCTCTTAGCTTCGGATAAACAATCTAATAAAAGAAACGATATCGATATTTTAAAATAGACGAACATATTTTTGAATTTTTTGTTTCAATAAACAAAGCTGCTGGTTACCAGTATAACTTGGACTATTATTCAATGGATTTTCCGTACCATGAGGGATAAAAATATACTTTATACTACAACTTAAAATAAATCCTATACCAAGCCGTCTGTCCAGCAATCCAGGAGTAGACTTTAAAGAATATATTGATGCGGTGAAACGTGCAGCTTTCTGTAGCAGTTTCACATAAATTAAATTCCAACACATTGTTTAAAATTATACATCTAGCGGCCATGAAGATCAAATATGAGTAACGTTTTTTTACGATTTGAAATCCGAAGGTCGCTGAAATATTCCATACACTTATTCGTCTTTCTACAGCCATAGAGTAATGAATAGTTTCTCAAAATAAGATATTGAATGATATACTTACCAGTACTCTTTAAAAGTTACTTCCAAAGTCACTCAAACATTGAATACGTCAGTCATCTTCCAAGCCTTTATTATTCCCAAGATCATTTTGCGTTGGCTACTAATCCAAGCTTACCTGAATATCAGTTTTTCCACGGTGCGACTGGTATCGGATCTCCGCAACCCTGAGAGCGTTTTCAGATTATCCGATCCGATATCGGTGTCGGGCGCCAATACGATATCGGAGGAAGTAAAATGGATGTATATGTCGGCTTCGATACCCGATATCGGGCTAGACGATATGAAAGACAGATACATATTTCATACATTTTACTTCCGGAATTACGGAAATTGTGAAAACGCTCTGAGGGCGAACTTCTAAAAGATACCAAATAGTTTATGTAGAATCGTAAATATATATTTATATGTGTAACTATGTACAGTAATTTTAGTTAATACACGTAAATTGTAATTGCGCACTATAAACTGCAAATCACTAACTTATCATTCATTTCATCTAAATGTTACAAGAGATCACAGAATGCGATAAGGCGGCACATTGTACCACTGTTTTTTTATTTGTTATTGTATATTTCCTAATAATGCTGTGTGATAGATTTTTTTTTCTGTGCTTATCTATGGATAGTTAGATAGATAGAAAACTCTTTATTTGTACACCGTATTATAGAGTTTAAGACAGTAGGTACATAACATGTTAGGTGTTTAATGTACAAAGGGAGGCCTTATTGGCAAAAGTAATCTCTTCCAGGCAACCTTTTTTTTATGTTTGGCCCGCCAAAATGACTCTACTCTGCCTGATGGAAAGCATAAGCAGAATCCAAGAGTGGTGGTCACCATACTCACTGCGAATGCAGACAATGCAGCATGGCGACCCACACCATGGCGGCCTAGTGATGCTTCTGCATCTTTTAGTCTAGTCAACAAGTATGGAACTTGTTGACCAGACTATTTGGGCCTCCGGTCTCGCACTCACCAACGAAACACGACAACACGAACGCTGTCATTTTACGTTGATTTTCAGTGCGAGGGTAGTACCGCCCCGGTAGAGCCGGCCCGTTCGTGCTGAAATCAGCATGGCTCTACTACCTTCTATTTATCAGGCATAATCTTATTTAGATTGATAGAAAGGAAACTTATAATTAAAATCATAACATTTATGGTACACATACAATTTTCAACAAAAAACCTACAGTGCCCAAAAAGTACCAGTATTAACAAATATAAACAACACGCTTTGGGTAATATAAAACGGATAAATTACTCACCAAAATGTTTGTTGACAATACATTACATCATCAGTGTCACGGTGATAATAAATTATGTTTACTTCCTGACATTGAGTGCACACAATATCTTAACATGAAAATTTATGAGGTAGTCTACCCAAATTGTTTGATGAAAAAAAAACAATTAATCCTGATGGACGAACTTGATCGGCTGGGGAAACAAACAGAAAAAAATACCTAGTTATAATTAAAACGAACGGTATTTACAAAACTATTTTCTTTTCAGTAATCTCTCTCTCTCTCTAATCAATAAACTTTGATGAATTTGTTCAGTAATCCCCCTCCAAGTCTTTGTTAATAACAAATGTTAACATCGTCAGAAAATGAAATTGCTTTCTCCTTTCCCTTTTTAGCAGCAGTATCTGCAGTGTATGTTCTATGGCAAATAAAATAATATGTGATAATAAAGCACAAGTAAAAAATTGAAGAAATTATTTGTATTAATTTTGTGTAAAGTTGTACTTAGCATTTACAAGATGGCTAGGCAGATTAATATTTTGTACTTATTATCATCAGCCTACATCAGTTTCTACACCATTACTCCTGAAGCTCTTCTTGGTTCGAAATTATAGTTTAGTCGAAGCTAAAACTGTTAAAACTGTAGCATTCGGTAGTATAGATTATAAAAAAGATGACTAACAGATGCTGAAATATAAAAATGTTGATCTCGCAAGGACAAGATATCATAGTGCGACAGGATTCAGAACTCTTTGACGTGTCAACGTCTAATTAATTGATGAACGCCGGCTGCATGCACGAAAAAGGATGACTCTTTGTCCTGTTGGGTGTTTTCTATGTATAATATGTATGTAGTTACAAAAAAAACGTGTATATGTATAGTACCCATAACACAAGCTCTGCTTAGCTTGGGACTAGATGGCGTTTTGGGTTAGATGTCCGAAAATATTTATTTATTATTTATTTATTTATGTTACGTTCATTGTACAGTTACGTTCATTGTCCCGTTACGCGTATTGTATGTCGTTGTATGTATTTCATCAATGTTTATGAGAAACTTTTCTGTTCAAACATCAATGTTTTGTTATGACGTTGTCACGTTAAACTATCATCCGAAAAGCGACAACCAATTTTTTTTATGTTTAGATAGAAAATCGGGGGGTTATCACAACTTCGATATCTGTATGAGTTTGAGCTGAATCGAGAGACTCGTACTCATAAAAAAATAAAGGTCTAGAGCTTGACCATATTGTAAGAGCGTTGCGGACTTTTAATGAAGCATGTAGGTATTAATTAAGGATTCTACCCGGCCTAAAAATTACTCAGAGTTTTTAGAGGCAAGAATTTAGCATATTTTCATTCATAATTTACTTATACGAGTATAAACAGGGCTTTATATTAGGAAAGTTTTTATGTCATATTTCAGAAGGACGGGAATCCTGTTTAATTATAATGACAAGGGTAGGGCTTAATATCTTTGAAAGTTTGCAACAGGTGCTTTACTCTTACCTTTAATCTTAATTAAGGTAATTTGAAAATATCTTTCAGACATTCCAAAATCTTTCACTTATTTCTATTGAGTAGTTATATGTGTAACATATTGTTGTTATTGATTTTAAAAGCTAATAATCGTCATTGGCTTACTACTGTAAATTTATAGACACTACTTATTAATTATTCTGTATATGGGAAAATCATTTCCCGTAAAGAAAAAATAATACTAATCATTTTATAATGCACTACAAACTCACTATTCCAAATTGTATAAAAATCACTTCAAAGACATACATAATTGGACTAAAGCAAAGAAATAGAGACAAGCCAAGAGTTAAGTGAACTAACTCTTTCAAGTGAGGAAAGTGTAAAAACTACAGAAGATATCAAACTTGGCAACATATTGATAAAGGAGTTAAGTACTGTAACTTAACTAATTTAAGGTCCAATATATAACCGACTAAAATGTGGGCATTACCGACTATTAGACAAATTACCCGGTACTAAGTAACTAATTAGTTTATTACGGGCCAACATTGTTTAAACATGTAACTGACATGTGTCAAACACGCCCTTTTTTAGCTAATAAATTATCTTAAAAGGAAACCGAAAATATACGAATAAACAGTAAAGTAGGTCATGTGATGACCGGTCATGTGAAAAACGGTCTCCATTTCAAAGAATTCAGAATAAATGAAACCATTTCATAATAACCTTCCAATTATGCTTATGAAATTTTAGTTAAAGCTTACCTTATTTTCAACGTATATGTTTCATATTAAAAATATAAACTATCAATTGAAAAAAAAACTACGCATAGAATCCATATTTAAAACACTGACGAAATATACTAAAATTAGTATAGTGTTAGTTCTTAAAAGGAGGAATTCTATAAAATGTAAAGCATTTTTTTCTATTAATAGGATTCACTAACTTGATATTCTGAGTTAAGATTAGATTATAATCCTAATATTATAGATGTGAATGTCACTTTGTGTGGTTGTTGTTACGCTTGCATTGCATGGCTAAACCACAGAACCGATTCCGATCCGAAGGAAATAGACTACTTTTTAGACATACCGCGCGAAGACGCGGGCAAACGCTAGTAGTTAATAAGAAATCGTAGTAATTTATTATAATTACTTACCAACAGAAACAAGACAGACACACTTTTTAGGGTTTTTCATGCATTCTAGTAACAGATACAACTTCAGTTCTGTAAAAAAATATGTTAGGTTAGATTTTCAAGGTTATTTCCAACCCCCGGCACCTGTTGTCACGAAAAGCACATCCGTAATACTAATTAAATATACTCAAGCCAGAATTATACAGCCATTTTATTATGCAAAAATGAGGTCATTTAAATGTGATTTTTTAAATGGCCTATAATAAATTGTGCTCCCTTTAATATGGCGTTTAATGTAATTAAACATTTCATACAGTTTATAATTACTTTTATGACAGGAATGAAGAGAGAGTTTTATTAGTAGTTAGTTTTCATAAAACGCGTTGTTTGCTACACATCAAAATTCCACACTGATTTAAGAACAACTGTTTAAATAAAGCGATGTTTATTGCCCAGCCTCAAATCAAATAAAAAAGGTAGATAACGCACGGCCTTGTTCTAAGACGTGTGGCACTCGGGGACTGCCGCAGTAAAGCATAGCATTTTTTATCAACTTATGCAATTATATTTATTTATTTATTTTTTATTTATGCAGTATGTATAATACGTTAACAAACATTCTGATTGATGAACAGAGAGTTATGACTGCGGACTTGAGAAGTTCTACTCATCCTAATCGACTACTACTACCTACCCTACTATTACTAAACGGCTTGAAAACTTTGAGTGAATACTATATAATATAGGTCATTATTTTAAATTGGTGCAAGTCGCTACAGCATTAAGTTCTTAACGCAAATGTCCACGTTAACTGTTGTTAGTAATGTATTTAAATTGAAGTTACCTGTATGCTGTATGATGACTGTCATCGACTTCTAAACCTTTTTTGCAGTGATCTTATCCAGTGAAAAACCCACATCCTCTTAATATTTCTCTGTAGTCATATTTATTTTGTGTTTCACATGACCAACAATCATAAAGCTAATACCAAAACAAACATAGGAAATATGTAGTCATTTAAAGTTGTGGTTTTTTCGGGAAAACACATCTGATATTATCAATTTCCCTGCCAGTACGACGTAATACCTTATTGGAGAAAAAAGAAATCAAAAAATTGATAATACCTATTTACATTTGCAAAAAAATAAAAATGACACTGATTAACTTTATTATAAGTTGGATAAATACTATCATAATAATTTTTAACCTCATACTTTTCTTCCTAGCCTTTATTATTCCAAGATTATTTGGGGTCGGCTGCTAATACAACCGGGTTTACTTGAATATCAGTTTTTCCCTGAGAGTGAATTGAATCGCAGGTTAAACAAGCTGTCAGTATATTTGAGGGTACTGACTTCCAATAAAGATTGCCGTAGATGTTCATGACAACCGGGACCGACGAATTAACGTGCTCTCAGAGGCACAGGCGTGAACACCGCCGAGTTACCGTACGTGTCGGGCTGTTATTTTCTTGTAAGAACAACCCAACAACAATTTCCGACTTTTAACTTCCCACTCAAAAAGCAAATCGACCAAGGAACAACTTGAACAATTAATGGTTATATATATGTATAAGAAAAAATCCAAAAATGTTATTTTTATTTTAGGTTAACATTTAAATCCTGATTTAACTGTTGCTAAATACATATCTTTATTGTATATAGGTACACGTACAGTAAGTACACGTTCACCAAATATTTCGATTTCGTGGAAACTCTTGAACGTATTTACAAAATAGTACTAACTCGCAAAAGTCAACAGAGGATGATCGTACGTGACCAAATAAATGCTTTAATTTCGGAGTTTCTATGGAACAAAGAAACTCTTTGTGTAAGCGAGTTAAGGGAAAAATAAAAATGAACAATCATTTGGAATAAAATGGGCTTGATGAAAGCCAGTACTTCCAGTATTTCTCTGTTCATTAAATGATATCTCTAACATGTTATCCACAAAAGTTAGAAAATTAAAAAGAGATCATACCAAAACTTGCAAATGTTTACATATGTGTATTATAATTTGGTACAATATTACTCGTAGTTCCATTTATTTGAACGCTTTTGAATACTAAATAATACTAATACGCTGTTCTTGTTTTATCGTTTCAAAGCTCGAAATCTGAAAAGTTTTTCAATTTCTGTGGGTATTTAATTATTTTTTTCCAAAGTATGTCATGAATAGAAAAACCAATAACGCCTACGTCTTGTTTCGTCAAGAGACTCTTTATATCGTGTCATAAACTCCCCTTTACGCAAAACATGCTTAAATATTTACAGCTAACCAAATTATTGCCTCCTTAAGTCATACTAAGCGTTGACGATAGTGACATAATACTATCGAAAATAAACCTAAAATGGGGTCACAGGGAGCATACAGATAAAGCCAAGGCCTCCTACGACTTCATTAACCACTGCGGAGGTTAATAGACTATTATGTGACCGCGGCAATTGATCGTTCGCATTATATACTTTCGCTTCATTTATGAGGTGATGTGTTAAATATGTAATATTATTAGTTAATGAATAAAATATGTAGCTAATAGAGAGAAAATTTTACTATAACTTTAGTAAAATGAGGACACCACTTTACTAAACCATGGATTTATTCTATAGATATAATATTTATCCTCCTGCCACTTATAATGCTCTCGTTATATATTTATTTATTTTCTTCACCTTGGCTCGCCCACAAACACGCACGCGTCTAAATGTGCTTTTCCCGCCTTCTTCTTTAAAATTGACAATGTTTACGTTACATCCGTCATTTCGTTGTAGCCGAGCAGAAAAATACACTTACCTCTAAATTAAATATTTTCTTGATAGTGTTACCGCACTGAATAATTAAATCTGTTTATCATACTTGCATCTTTTAATGACGAACCGTAGTGAGAACTAAATATTTTATAACATATCAAAGCGATCACAACACTAAGAATTAATTTGTGACCATTACTATTGATCTCTGCGACAGATAGTTACGAAACCGACGCACTAATTTTAAACTAGCGATTTTATTTTGTATCTCCTATATTTCCTTTACGTGTTACTTTTATCACAAATTAAATGCAATCCATTATGAATATAAAAATCCATACCTGAAATGTACCTCGTAAGTGCTAAAATAGCATTAGTGACAACTGTCACGGAGATCAAACTATATTTTATGAACTATGGTATGAACGTATGAACTAGTTTAGTTGTTTAAAATCATAGACTTTTCAAAAGGACCAACTCGACCGGAGTATATTATGGCTTCACAGAAAACAGATGTTAAACGGTTATTCATTCATTCACTCATAGTGGGAGAGCCACGCTTCGGCATGAATGGACCGACTCGTCCGGGAGTGATACCACGGCCTCACAAAAAACCGGTGTGAAATAGCGCTTGCGCAGTGTTTCACCGAGTGAGTGAGGATAACGGAGGTCCATACCCCAACAACTCCCCACATACTTTCCCCATCTCCCAAAGGCCGGTAACGCACTCGTGACGCTTCTGGTGTTGCGGGTGTCCATGGGCGACGGTAATCGCTTACCATCGGGCGATACATCTGCTGATGAATTAGGTTACCAGCAACGCACTTGTGACTCATCAGCTGCAGGAGTCCGTGGGCGACGGTAGTCACTTTTCAGACCCGTCTGCTTGTTTGTCCCATTATGTCATAATAAAAAATTATACCGATATACGAAATCTACCACTGTGCTACTCGATTGCAGTATTTTTTCCTTAGATCAAACAAAGAATGTAAGGCCGCTTTCTGACTTGTCGGTGCGGGAGCGGTGTGGGATCTGTAAGGTCTGTACCGAAACCATACCGCGTTGCCTTCTGCTACTCACCTATCGATATGTTCTCGGTATAAAATCCTGCAGTACCGAAAATATCCTCTTCAAGTGATGACGATATTTTGGCGTGCTATTATGTTTATCGTATATGTAAAAAAAGAAAGCGTTATTGGCGTCATCCTTATATCGAAAACTAGCTGACCCACGCAACCTCGTTTGCGTCCAAACTACCATCCCCCGTTTTAAACCCAAAACTTTTTAGAAAAAAAAAACGACTTACAAAAAACATCCAACGAAAACTCTGTACCTAAAATCTGTTTGAAGTCGATGCTAAGCCAAAAAGAATACAAACGAACAATTACAAAAGTCTAAGCGATAGTCACTTGGCACCGACTTCAAACAGATTTTAGGTACCTAGCACACATTATAATACTACTATTTAAATGAATAAAGAATTAGGTATAGGCAATTTATGAAGAACCAGTTTATTTTACGCTTTTAAGTGTTTTTTTGGCAGAGAGTTTTCGTTGGATGTTTTTTGGAAGTCGGTTTTATTTTTCTAAAAAGTTTTTATTTTTTAGTTTTTAGTACAAACAATAGTAGGTAAGTAGTAAGTGGAACTATTTCATCATCAAGAATACAAATTAAGGTCTATACGTACGTGTAATATTAAAATCATCCTCTAATCCCTAACTGTTGAAGAGTTTAACCTTCTATCATCAGCTCACCTAAATAACTTCAAAGTATACGACTGAAGGTCTTTAGATACGTATGAAATTGAAAGAATTATCCTCCAACTTCTAACCGTTGAGGAGTTGTACCTTCCATCATCAGCTTACCTAAATAATTTGAAAGATTACGACTAAAGGTAACATATGTACATATGATATTTAAATATTTATCCTCCAACTCCTAACCGTTAAGGAGTTGTACCTTACATCATCAGCTCATCATCATAAAATGATGACTACCAGACGCAAATACCGGTGTAACTTCAGAAAATATACGAAAAACATAGTATGTGCCTATAAAAAATGAGGGTTTCCCTCGATTTACCTGGGATCCCATTATCAGATCCTGATATGCTGGCAATGGGACCACCTCGGAAGCATACCCTTTCGAATACAAAAAAAATAATTCAAAATCGGTCCACAACTGACGGAGTAATCGGTGAACATACATAAAAAAAAAAGAAACATACAGTGGAACATAGAACCTCCTCCTTTTTGGAAGTCGATTAAAAAGGGGCTTGATTTCTAAAGATACATTATTAGTTCACCTCCACACCATCTACAGAGCATACATTTTAAATTCCAAGTCTCTTACTTCAAAAACATACGACTTTCATACAAACGTCCAACTCCTGTTTTACCCCCTTAGGGGTAGAGTTTCGTAAAATCCGTTCCTAGCGGATGTCTACACCCTATAAGGAACCTACCTGCTAAATTTCAAGTTTGTAGGTGTTATTGGTGACGAGCAGATTACCTAGCGGCAAGTCCCAGAACTAACGTATGACAGATAAAAATACGTATACACGTTAACATTCCACTTTTGAAATACTGTTCATCCTCACGAAGTGGTTTTATAGTATTTTTTACTACTCCGTAGACGTCTATCAATGAAATCATTGTAGAAAGAATTTAAAATAACAATGCACTTGCTCTGTATATTAAACTGGCAGATTCCCTAGCGGCAAGTCGCAGAACTAACGCATGACGGATAAAAATACGTATACACGTTAACATTCCACTTTTAAAATACTGTTCACCCTCACGAAGTGGTCTTATTTTTTACTACTCCGTACACGTCTATCAATGAAATCATTGTAGAAAGAATTAAAATAACAATGCACTCGCTCTGTATATTAAACTGTCAGGTAGAAGTATCTGTCATACGTTAGTTCCGCAAACGGCCACTAGGGAAATCTTCTCGTTACCAATAGTTTCTGAGATTTCGTGATTAATAAGTGAGTGGTATTTCGCTTTTATATATATAGATAATATTAATTGCGACTTTTTGTTGCGGCTCATGAACTTTCTCAAGATGACTCTCTGTGACATCCTTTCTTGAATATTCAGCCAGTTTATAATTATACAATGCGGCAATTATAATTATAAAAATACAATTATTCAATTTCTAGTACTATAAACTAAGAAAACGGCGTTTAACGACGTGAATACCTCGCTCCGCCATCTTGTTATGCGGTAAATGTGGAGCGGCGCCTGGACACGCATCCCGAGACGCGGTAAAACGAAACGATCCCTCTCCGCTCCCGCACATACCGCGCCAATTATAAGACACACAATGAAATTAATATAGGCGCTCGGCAAGCTTTCGGTACCGCGTATATCGAGCGAAACGAATCCGCACCGCTCCCGCACCGACAAGTCAGAAAGCGGCCTTACGCTTAAAACGGTAAACGCTGCACAGTGTGCTCCGATGGGTATGAAATTTATAGTTTTTGTGTACATACCTACATATAATCTATACATATAAAAGCGAAATACCACTCACTTATTAATCACGAAATCTCAAAAACTACAACACCAACAAACTTGAAATTTACCAGGTTCCTTATAGGGTGTAGACAACGGATTTTACGAAACTCCACCCCTAAGGGGGTAAAATGGAGGTTGGACGTTTGTATGAAAGTCCTATGTTTTTGAAGTAAGAGACTTGAAATTTAAAATGTATGCTCTATAGATGGTGTGGAGGTGTACTAATAATGTATCTTTAGAAATCAACCCCCTTTTGGGGTTAAAACGGGGGATGGTAGTGTGGACGCAAACGAGGTTGCGTAGGTCAGCTAGTTCAAATATAATAATGCATGTCAGTTATCTCGGTGAAGAGTAGCCTATATGTTCTTCCTCAAGAATTAAAGTATATTCATGCCAAATTTTATACACATAGAGCATAGACGTGAAAGCGTAACACACAGAGTTACTTTCGAATTTATAATATTAATATGAAAGTATCGATATAGACCAACCAATAGTCGTGTCTGTCTTTATGTAGTCCATAAACCACTATAAAAATAGTTCTACATCTACTTAGGATCGGATCGGATTCGGATCGGTTCGGATCGGACGTACCGCTGTTTACGCAACCATTAAGCCAAAAATGGATAATAATTAATAATTGAGAGCAGATAATATACTCGTATGTACATACAAATACTCTTAACGAAGAGATATAAAAGACCGTCATAAAGTATATTTATAATGTACCAGTATATGCCCGCAATTTACTCCTTTATGTAGATTTTGTCAATAAATTACTAGCCCTTGGGAACAGTATCTTTTTTAGCTGAAAACCCATGTCTCTTTTTGTAGCTCTTTAAAAATATATATAATACAACTTCTCGATGATTGGATAAGTAGCAAAGGAGTGAATCTTGAATAAAAAAAAATGCGATAGGTACTAAAAAGAACAAAATTAGTCACTTAGAACTCCTTGTATAGCCCTCCTAGCCCTAACACTTAAATATTTTTTACTCAAACCTGAGATTGCTAATCTATCACACACAAACAAGCAAGATACAAACAAACAAACTCTTCAGCTTTATGATATAAGTGTAGACTCGTGTATTAACAATGATGTACATAGAGCCAACCTCAAATAAATTAAAAAATAATAGGAAAATGAGTTTACATGTTAGATGAAAAATTACGCCGAATGTCACAACTATCATTTCACGTAGGTAATAATATTAAAGAAAATTGCCTACGGCACTTTAGAATTAAAGATTTTAGATTAAATTCAGATCAAAAGAATGTTGATCTACAACATTGGCCTTTTGTAGTTAACCCAGTTTTTGAATGAAAATATCCCGCAACGATTTACGTTTTTAAATATCTGAGTAATGTGTTGCATTTGTCGAAATTCTTTTTATCTTTCCTGTGTTGATCTCTGATCGTTTCCTCTGCACATAACAGTGAAACGTTTGTGATATTGACGTTTTTGTATATTTTTCAGCGTTTATCGTTTACTACGCATTCCAAACGAGTTTCTTCTGGCTCAACGTTATGTGCTTCGACATATGGAGAACGTTCAGGTAACTATTTGATGTAAATATTTTCGATAATGACACTCACCAGAACATTACATAGAAATACACTCATTATAGTACAATATTTATTCTTCATGCCCATAAGAAAATGAAGCAATGCACCCAATTTAGTATTGCAGCGTACCGGATGCCGATTTAGATGTTTAGTTTTCGGCGTAACTGAGGTGAGGACATTTTAATCGATTAAAAATAAACATAGGCATGGATTGATTTATTAACGGAATCAACAGGTCTCTTATTATCGTATTAACAAACACTTCTGCTAGATTATACTGATAAGAGTATAATCTAGCAGAAGTGAGAATTCTACAGCATTTTATCGCTTACTTTAAGTTAATTCTTTATTAATTTTGTAAATCTGTGTACAACCATAAAAATAGATTGTTCTTATTGACATTTTTGAAGTACGACTTATAATTTTTCTTTCATATTTAAAAAAAAATAAAAGTGTAGTATTACGAACTTATAATTCACCATCTTACAATATTCTAATATCACATTGTGACGTTGCATGGACGACATCTAATCGTAGACAGATATCATATATATAGTACCTATAAGGATTCATATTAGACAGTGCCGGGTGCGAGAATATTTCATAGGTCGTTCTGCCGTGCCGCTCCATGGAAAATTATGAAAATGTTGGAACATTAATGAATTATTTCACATATCATGTTTATAGCATTTACAATCCGTGCCCCGTATCTGTCATGGCTAGCGCTCGGGACGTCCAAATGTGATTTATTTTATATAATGTAATTGGTCCATTTTGCAAACCTCATGGTTACTTTGGTATATATTTTAGTACACTTAGTTATAACATTTATGGGGGACACGTTATATGATCTACAAGTACGTATACATTAAACATATAATAAATGCATACCCTGAAAGCTATAGTTTAGAATCGAATAATTAATTTAAAAATTGATAAGAATGCCATCGATGAAGCCATGCATTCATCACATCGCATCATGTGATATGATTATAGTAGGTATTATTATAATGGTAAAGCTTAGTTTTAAAATTAACCTTTAAATTTGATTTGAAAGATACACACAGTTTTAGTATTAGCTTTCGGTAATTAATTTATGAGGTAAACAGGCAACAGTCTTAGAGAATCGATTCATGATGTGAATATTTTAGATGGAGATTAATATAACTAGTTGTTTATTAATCGCCATTGTATCAGTATCTCTTTATCGTGGATCGCAGTGGTTTTTAGTAACACTCATATAAGAATCAACCCATATTACCTGTTTGTTACATAAACGTTTAGTATCCTAGAATTTTCTGTCGCTCGTTGTTCATTAGGATTAATGATGACGAACGGCATACTATATATTTTGTAAAAGTTTTAAGCACATATCACATCAAAGAGTATTCTTTGTTTCAAGAATATTAAAATACTTTTGTTCTTAATGTTAGAACTGGTAATTTTGGTCAGTTTCTAATCTTGTTTCTTTTTAATTCGACGCATCTTTAGTTAACGATTATAACCGATGCTCTTTTAGCCTACGTTTATTGGCTGTACCAGCTTTTATTGCTGTGAACATTACTTTTTACAATATATTCAAATACTAGGATTCTAGTAGTAGTATAGTACATTCGTATTGGTATATAGATATAAAAGACCAATTGCTGGACCAATTTTGCTAGTTGTTGTAATGTTCCCCGCAAATTTCTTATTTTTTCTTAAAAACGTTCTCCTAACAATAACAAACACAACCAAAAAGAATTAACTAAATTATTCCAGCCGTTCTTGCGTGATGCCATGACCAAGGGAAATATTCATCCATTTTTATATTTAGACTAACTTTTATACAAGGTTTATATGACAATACGACATTAAATGAAACTGTGGCTATTTCAATATGTTAGTTTACTTTGGGATTGTATAATTTATCCATCCATAATATTCCAAACAAACTAAATATCTTAATAATTAAAACCAATAAGGACACCATTTGTAATTTAAGTTCACTAACCTGGGTGATGAGCCGTGTGGTGTCCGGCAGAGTAGAATAGCACCGCCGCCGGCCGCCTCACCAGGCTTGGCTACGGTAGCGGTAACAGCGTCGGTGGGGCGCGGGATGCTAAGAATCCCCGGGCTACGGACGGCTACCATATCTACAACAAATTGACCTTGGCTGCGTACAATGGACGAACTATGAGGCTTAACGAACATCTGACCGAATTGGAGGTGGAGTTAGACAAGGTACGATGGCATGTTCTGGGGCTATCTGAAGTCCGGAGAGAGGGAGAGGACACAGTGACCCTGGAATCAGGCCATCTACTCTACTTCCGAGAAGGTGATAGCCTTTCCCAGGGCGGTGTCGGATTTCTTATCAACAAAGCCCTCACTGGCAACATTGTAGAAATATCTAGTATCTCGACAAGGGTAGCGTACCTTGTACTCAAACTGACTGAAAGATACTCTCTAAAGGTCGTACAGGTATATGCGCCGTACACTCTGACCATGATGTGGAAGTTCTTTACGAAGAAATTGACAAAGCCCTGCACAAACTCAAGGGCACACTTCAATGTTGTCATGGGGGACTTTAATGTCAAAGTGGGAGTACGCACGGACACCGAATCGGTTATGGGGCCACACGGTATCGGGGGCAGAAATCACAGGGGGCAGATGCTGATCAACTTTTTGGAACGAGAAGGGCTATTCTTGATGAATTCATTCTTCAAGAAGAAGTCCCAGAGAAAGTAGACCTAGCGGAGCCCCGACAACGTGACTAAAAATGAGATAGACTTTATCATGACGGATAAGAGACATGTATTCAGAGATGTCTCAGTGATCAACAGGTTCAACACCGGCAGTGATCACCGACTTGTACGAGGCACTCTGAACATTAATTTCAAACTGGAACGCACCCGTCTGATAGAGTCTACGCTCCGGCCTACTCTGCTCCAAACTGTTGCTGGCTCTGAAAGATTCCAAATGGAACTTCAAAACTGATTCGATGTGCTGGAAACCGAGTGCGACGTTGACGAGGACTTACGTAGAGTAAGACTGGATGCTGAAAGCAACAGACCGGGCTCTGCGGTGTTCCTTGGAAGAGGCCTATGTCAAAGCGAAGAAGCGGCAACAGCGTAAAGCGCCGCGGCTCCGTGGTAGGTAGGTAAGTTTCTAAAGGCCCGTATTCACTTTGATTAGTGCGAGTGCAGGTGTGAAGTGAAGTGATCAATGATTGGTAGAAAATACGCGTGGATGGCGAATTCGCAGTCAACACGTACTTTCCACTAAGCATCGATCACCCGCACTTTGCACCTGCACTCGCACTATACAAAGTGAATACGGGCCTTAAAGCACAGAACGGCGCGCGACGTAGCAACAGCTTACGTTTACGATTACGTAGGTCATACGGTCGTTAACCCCTTGATCATAGTGTTTTATTGGATACATCGTGTAGTAAATTTCAAAAACGAAAAATAGTGTCCTGTGGTTAAACTACTGAACCGTTAACTAACTAACTGAAACTGTGTAATGTATGTTGTAAGTGAACTTGTAACATGTGTAGTTGAAATAAAATTAAATGTCGTATTGGCATATCCACACTGTATGTCGTCTATAGCGGGAAAGAATAGCCTATGTCCCTCCTCAAGAATCAAAGCATTTCAATGCCAAATTTTATAGAAATCGGTGCTGCGGTTTAGTCGTGAAAGCGTAACAGACACACAGAGTAACTTTCAAATTAATAATTTTGGAATATATTTACGCGAAGGGTGACAATGCGCTTGTGACTTTTGGTTTGCAAGTGTCAATGGGTGACTGTAGTACTTTGGCGTCTTCTATCAGGTGACCTGTCTATTTGTTTATCCCCTAAAGACCAAAAAACCATATCTATATATGTATACTAGGTGACGCACGCAACTACGTCTGTGTCTCATTCCATTGAGTGTGTGATTTTAGCTAGCTAAAATCACCCTTACACGTCCTAGCCTAGGCACGTCAGCATAACACATTTAAAAAAAAAAACTTGAAAATCGATTAGATAGTTTCGGAGTTCATAGTGAACAATAACGTGATACGAAAATTATATATGCATAATAGATATACACTTTAAGAAAATTAAATGTGCCTAATATTGATTTACTTGTACTTAAGTATTTAGGTCTAAATTTACGTTGGTTTACAGATCAGCCACGCCTTGCACTCCGAGTACTGAATACAACAGACATTTGTAGGTCTCTATTTTCAGCTTATTTCCATGTCTGTTAGCATGAGTGCATGCCACTCGATAGATAATGCTCGATTATTGTCGTGATAACTGCCTGTTTAATGTTGTCATTAGCGAACATGACACTTTTATCCAAATTATTCTAGTTGTAATCTATAAACACGTATTTAATGTACAGTCAATTTTGCAAAAGTTTAAGCGGAAAAATGTATGTGGGCCAACCAAAAAATGATGATCACGGAATTTCAAGTTGAGAATTTTGAAGTATGCTAAGCAGTTTTTTTTAATTCAGTATTCTACATACTAGAGTAACACCATAGCCTTACAGCGAACTAGTTGTAAGCCATTTTCTTGTTGCTTTTCGCCGAGTGAATGCAGCCTAGATCATCTCTCACCCTTGTTCTAGGGGAGGGTCTTAAAGGGCGGCAATACATTTGTAACTCTTGAGTTGGCCCTTGAGGGAGAAATCCATTGGCGGCAGTAGTCATTTATCGTATACTCCTTTACGTGTTAAAAATAACACATAATAATTAAACAGTTCCATGCACATTTTTCATAAGTGTGCTCCAAAAAAAAACTAGATTTGTTGGCATCGCATGTTGTTGTAGTGTTGTAAAGTATGCCTATTTCATTGTATGTATCAGAAGCAGCTGGTAAAATAGAGTTTAAGACTTTCTTTAGTATCGTAGACATTTTAGATATTTTTGTTTTTATTTTCTTTTTACCTCGTGACATACTCTTTATATTCAATTTCGAAACTCATAAACTCAAACAGCATCAAACTAAATATTAAGTAGAACTCAAATTCGACGAGAATATCCTCAAACTACACTTTCTCATTTTTCAACATCAGCCTCAAATTGTCCACAGCTGGACATAAGCTTCTCCTTAGAAAAGAGGTTTTGATCTATACCGTGGGAGAGCCACGCTTCGGCATGAATGGGCCGGCTCGACCGGAGTGATACCGGAGGCCCCTCCCCCTGTCTCCCCTCATCCCCATCCCCCAAAGGCTGGTAACGCACTTGGGACGCCTCTGGTGTCGCGGGTGTCCATGGGCGGCGGTAATCGCTTACCATCAGGCTAGTTTCTGATCTTCGTTTAGCAGGGCGATAGGTTGATCGCGACCACGTTGCCAGGACGAGCTTGTATGGAGTTTGTCTCTAGTTTTTCTTCTCTTTGCAGCGTCTTGGGAAGTTTGCTCCTTAGACGGCTCTTACGATACCCACGGGATGAATAGAGGTGGTAATATACCGTATTCTTAATCTGTCGCCAAACAGTTTTCTGTCGAAAAGTAAAACTTCCGAAAATTAATCATTTTATGACGTAAACCTCATGACAAACACAACAATAAGTACCTAATAATCAATTTTGCCAAGGCGACAAATTGGCGGGATGATTACAAACAAGTACACATAAGTACGTCACACTCTTGTCATGTTCCAAATTACGTTATACAAGTGCTTCTCTGAATTCGGAATATGTAGTAATTTACATCAATTTCAACACAAGGAGGCTTTTAATTAAGCTCTATTCTATTTCACAAGTTAATTCGATCTCCTTGTCTGTTGTTATTTGTAAACATTTTTTTTATTAATTCGAAAAATTGGCAACACTCATCGCTCGTTGTTTAATTTAAAATAGGAGATCATGTAATTTTTTTTAATTATTAAATGCGTTTTCTACTTTATCTCAATGATGAAAACTAATACCAAAATAGAAACATAGCTAAATAGAAGAATGAGGTGACGTTACTTAATTCCTGGCATGAAACGGGTTTAGAACGTAAATTACAGGGTTTATATTTTCCTGTAGTGAATCACGAATATGTTTTATTAGTAAAGTAGAAAAACACCAAATACCTAGACGGTTTTTCCAATTTTAACCTACTGCAGACATATAAATTTTGCGTAGGTATGATAATATTCATATAAAATGTTTAAAAATACTAGTACTCGTAGTAAGTAACTAATAGTAGGTACCTACCTTAGTCTATGGTCTAATTGTCGGGCAAAGAAATGAGTACAAAATATATTAACCCAAAAGTACATCTAATAAATAATCATTTCTTCAGAAAAAATAAAACATGGATCATCTTAGTAAACATTTTTTTTATTTTTTTTAAAAGACAACTCCCGCATTATTAATTTACATCCTGTGTCGCGGGGAACTTTTACAAACATAAATGAAACGGACACAAAGAACACCCAGATTCAGAACAACAATTTGTGGATCACACAAAGTGCTGTCTCATGTGGGATTTGAAAACACAACACTTGGTGCAGTAGGAAGCGGCGTGGCGACCGCTTTAACCACTAGGCCAACCGTGCAGTAAACAATAATGTAGTTATATTTACTAAATATTTCCGCCATGGGTATTAGTTGGCTTGCTTTGTTAAACTATTTAAAAGATATCATAACCAATAACAATGAATCATCTTTATAAAACAAAGAAAGCATTTGAAATACCTACCTATACTAACTACTAAAGGAACATCGACTAAGTGACTATAAATATATTTATATGTTAACTGTTGTAGCTACATATTGCTTAGCAAATATCTATGGTATCTATCTAAGTAATTATGGTATTTCTTTTGTAGATAAATTGTAAATAAACAACAAATATCATATTTTTTCTAAATTCTACCTTGGGTGTGTATCAGTGACCAGCAATTATCTATATTATGACATATTTCCGACATTTTGTATTTTTTTCACTTGCACCTTTCCATAGACAACTGTCCTTCTTTAAATGCAGGAATAGGTATTTCCATAAATTATAGTTTGGCATTAAAAAGTTAAAAATATAATAAAAACTTTTTTAAACAGAAGCCTAGTGCCAATCCAGTACGTAAATACATAGCAGTGGAAAATGAACTTAAAGAAACACCTTATTCTTTTCTGTTTTGTTATATTTTCTGTTATTTTGTAGTAGGTCGCAAGTGTACCGAGTTTGTACTTTGTAGGTAATGTCTACAAAGAATTCGATTTAATGTTTTCAATAGTTTTTATATCCTTTTATAATGAGTGTTCAATCCTTTTGCCAATGTAGCGTTCACCGTGTGAAGTTTGCAATGTCTATAGGGCCCATGGTATAGGTATTCAATCGCTAACTATGTCACTGGCAAGAGCATCAAACCAGGGCGTTTCACCCTGTTCTTATTCTAAGCTAATGTAATATCAAGCACTTGCTGGAGATGTGTGAATTCCTTGATATCGGCGTCCCAAGGGATCCCTTGGTAGTCTCCTCTTTGCGTCGTCACACATTCATACTCCTAAGTGGCTGTACAGGCTCCCAAGTATCGTAATTATAATACACCCGTTTTAACTGTCGCGGATCGCGCCTATTTGACGGGACTACTAAACTCGCGTGTCCAAGCCAGACCAATCATAACGGTAACCAACGAAACACCGAGTTGGATGGACAATCAGCTATTTTTTTTATTGAACGGTACTCAAAAACGACAATGGTCGACCGTTTTTCTAAGCGTCTCATTTGGTACTCTATTGTCACTTCAAAACGTCAAACAAGAAAAATGACAATCAAAAATGTTGCCATTATAATGATGTTCAATTTCTAACAATGAGCTTTGTTAGTTTTATTAGTAAGTATGTGTTTTATTCGTAGTAATAGCGTAGCTTAATTTTGTAGTACACTTACTTTGAGGGTTAAAATATAGTATGTAGAATTGTAGACAGTCTTAGCTTTAAAACTAAGTATTTTAAATATCTGGTCTGATTTGATATAAATGTTCAAGGTGGGTATGTAAGTAATTGTCATTTTACAATAAATTTGCTTTTATTTAGTGTTCGCTTGAATCTCTTCAAATACCTATTTCTAATTACTTTCATTTATTCTAGTTCTAAGCTTGTTCTAGTGTTGTCTATTATGTCACGTATTTTATTTCCTCTCAGAATAAATTATTGTGCGGGATAAAGAAGATCAATTTTCTTTGTCTTGGTGTGATTTACCTATAAGATGTTTTTATAAAGAAATATGTACGTATATCTATCAAGGCTCTGGGTACATAATTTTTTTTCGTAATTAGGTTGAAACAGCAGTGTGTGAGATATGTAGTAATAAAAAGAAACAATCTATATAAAAGTGTACGAGTGAGCGCTTGTTTTTTGGAAATTTCAAGTTTTTTAACCGACTTCCAAAAGGAGGAGGTTCTCAATTTCATCGGTTTTTTTTTTGTTTTTTTTATGTATGTAGGTACATTGATTACTCCGTCAATTGTGGACCGATTTTGAAAATTATTTTTGTTTCGTAGATAGATATCGATAAGGTTATATTCGTTATCTTAACACATATACAATTAAGTAAAAACCTTACGATTTATTATGACTTTTATAGGTACCTACAAGTTATTTTCATATGTTACGTTAACTGCTACTGAAGCAAAAGGTTTTTATCTAAAGCACTGTCTTATTAAAAAAGGTAAGATCCATCTGGCAATATCCAGATAATAGCTATCTTTAGTTGAAAAGAGAAAGAAAAGAAAAATATTCTGATTGAAAGTTGTTTTCGATTTTTCTGAATCTTTTCTATCGAATTCTATTTAGGTATCCTATTATTGGATACCTACTTATCATTGAAGAAAGAGAATAACATTTCATAAAACATAAACATTCTTAAAATATATTTTTTTTAACTTTTTGATAGGTACTCACTTATCTGTCTACTTTTTATTTCATATATTAGGGATACGGATAGTTTTTACCATCGAACTCATTCTCAGTCAAAATAGAAGTGAAAGATTTTTGTTTGCTGGAAATCCTTAAAATGAATATAATGGAAATACATCGTAGTCAACATGTTACCTTGGCTTTTGACATTACTTCATTATTAAGAGACCAATTGAATATAATTCCTTTATAATTATCATGAAGCCGACGACAATTCTAATCTTAGCCCTATTCGTAATCTTACTAACTTTGTTTTTAATGCATACCTAATGAAGATTCGGAAGTTTAAGCCAACAGTCGCAAAGGTAAGATTTATGTGGAAAAGCTATCGCCGCTATCGGAATCTCTTTGGATTATAGGTATTAAATTTATGAGTATTACTTAGTACAGTACCTAATTTCAAAGTTGATTAAATTTGCAAGTGGATGCTTAAATTTATGAAGTTCTATCACTGGGTTTACAGACAGGCATCAAGTGAAGACTGCGCAAGATCGATCTTTAAGTGACCATTATTAATAGAAAAAGAATAAACAAACTGTTTTCAAATACAAATATCTACCTACTACACTCCTTAAAATATAACTCAATCTCTGTGATAGTTGTCACTATAGTTTGTCTGATCTAAGAAGGTGATTTTGACAGTTGACGTTTAGTGCTTGGGTGTCTATAAGCCATAGTGAAAAAAATCGATAACGATTAAAAATGAACGATCATCAATATAATATATGAAGCATAGTTAATCGTTTTAAAATTGTAATAATTTATTCTCTTATTTTTAAGAATTATGTTACATAAACAATATATACATGTTGTATTCCACAAATATAGTTAAGTTTCTCAAATTGAGCTAAAATTAGACACTGTTATGGCTACGTATTGGATTCTGGAATAGAAATTGATTTGGTATATGTCTACTATGTCTAGATATAACATCGCGCTGCAAAGGATAAAAAAAGAGGCCAAGTGCGAGTTGGACTCGCCCATGAAGGGTTCCGCAGCAGCAAGTAACATAATGTATTTTTTTTTATACTAGCTGACCCACGCAACGTCGTTTGCGTCTCCTAGCGTGATAATTTTCCCCCGTTTTTGAAACATTCTTCATTGATGCTCCGCTCCTATTGGTGTTAGCGTGTTGATATATTATTATAGCCTATGGCCTTCCTCGATAAACGGGCTATCTAACACTGAAATAATTTTTCAAGTGGACCAGTAGTTTCTGAGATTAGCGCGTTCAAACAAACAAACAAACTCTTCAGCTTTATATATTAGTATAGATGTATTTATCATACTCTTCTAAGATCTAATACTCATAATCAACAACACATTTTTTGGATAAAGATTAATATTAGGTATTATGTTGATAAAAACTCTTTGGCAAATAACTCATTATTAGGTACCAACTCTTAGCGACTTATACTCGTGATAACTTCTAAACGAAATGTCCGAATGGGATGAAACAAAAAGTATTTTACTTCTACATAAACACCCTTGATAACATAATGCTTTATTTGGATAAGGATTAATATTACGATACACATTTAACGTAAAATTGCACTTCACTAAATTTAAAAAATAAAAATCATAGAATGTAACTGTTTTAGGACACCATGCAGAAGTGAACAATCACGCAGCTATTTAATTTTATTTGTGGAAATTTAAACTGAAATATGCCCTATTACATTCATTTAACTCAGTAGTATAAATTATTACATTTATAAAATTTATTTGACTTAAATTAACATAGTTTTATGGTCACTTCCATTAATGCATGGTTGCATTCTGTCTTTACGGAACCTCAGTCTCACCTGTCAAAATCTGCTTCTTAGATCAGACAAACTATAATATCATTTTATAACTTACGAGGTACATTTTAGGTGTGAATTTTTATACTTATAATGTAGGTACACTTCGTCAGGGATCGGAAAACCCATGCATAACGGTATTCGTTATAAACGGTTACCGAATCAATCTGTAACCGTTTCAAAGGGTTACTCATCGATTCGGTTAACATATTATATATGTTATTGTTTTAACCCAAACAATAAGGGTTAACCCAAATTAAAGGGTTTATGTTTTTGAAATTGTTAACCCAAATGATAGATTTTAACCCAAGATTTCGGTTATTTTACGACGTGACGCGATTCGAAAATTAATCAATTTTACTTGATCGCTTGTGAAAAAAAATTAACTTGTTATCCCCTTTTCCCATTCCACGCAAATAATGAACGTCACCGACGACTGTAACGAAAAATGAATCACGGACCTACAAATATCCAGAAACCTATATCAAATTCGGTTAAGGTTAACCGTAATTATCCTGTATTAGATTATTCCTGTTAACAGTTATAATTCGGTAACACATATTTAGGTTAATCCTAAATTTAGGTTAACCCATTTCCAAAAGGGTTAATAACAGATTATTTCGGTTAGGTTAACCCTAACCGGAATATCCCTGCACTTCGTCTGTAATAAAACTGGCAGAATACAAGCTAAAATTTAAAAACCTCCTACGCAAGCACTGAATCGAGTAATCATACGCCAAAAATGCCTTACATCATTTTAGAAAAGAGCTGATGTCAACAAGTTCCATACTTGTTGACTAGACTAAAAGATGCAGCAGCATCACTAGGCCGCCATGGTGTGAGTCGCCATGCTGCATTGTCTGCGTTCGCAAGGAGTATGGTGACAAACACTCTTGGATTCTGCTTATGCTTTCCATCAGGCAGAGTCATTTTGGCGGGCCACACATAAAAAAAATAAAAAAAATACGCTTGTGCCAAGTTACTTCGTCGATTTCGTAGCCATCTATGTTGATCAATGATCAAGCTATGCTTTAAAGACTATAGTTCCTTAGGTAACACATTTTCAGTTTGTGTTAGTAGTCTATTCACATTGATAATAATAATTATCATTTTTTTACACTAAGGGACACAATGAAATAATCATTATCATTTTAAACCTGATTTCTCCCCGGTCATGTCGGATAACCGTCCCATCGGATTATGAGAATGAGGTAACAGTGAACGCACCTGTGTTCGCGGACACACTAGTGCACTATAATTGACTATATCTCCTGCGTAGGTTTAGTCTCCATTGAGACTGCCTGCCGTGGCCGAAATCGACTAGGAGTATATATATCATCATCATAATCATTAACAAATAATTTTTTTTGACGGGACAACGTCTTATAATTCGATGGAGCCGGCTGCACACACGAAAAAACATGACTCATGCGGCGTTACCTCGCTCTGAGGCGTTTCACTTAAGGCTTGAAGCGCAAGCGAGATCTCATAATTTCATCAATGTTTCGTTATGACGTTGTCACGTTAAAGTATCGTCCGTAAACAGACTTTACAGACAACCATTTTTTTTCAGTTTACAAAACAACCTTTTTGGGTGATGTTCGAATCGTAATCTATACTTTATACAAATAAATTAAATTATAGTGTCTGTTTGTAATATTAAAATAACCGCTTTCTACTAAATCCAAATGTATGTATACACGGTACATATACCAAAATAACATTTTTTACAATTTTTGTCTGTTTGTTCCGGCTAATCTGTGGAACGGCTGGACCGATATTGACGGGACTTTCATTGATAGGTAGCTCATCATATCACATCATATAAGGAGTAACTTAGGCTACTTTTTTAGACTAGCTTCACCCTGCGGCGTTACCCGCGTTGCGACAATGACCGCGGGTAACACCGCAGGGTTCAGCTAGTTTAATATAAATTAAATAAAAAGTATCAATTCAGTCTCAAGTGTCCATTTGTGTCTGAAACATCAGCAAGGCGTTATTAGGCGTGTTAGGACTCGACCACAGAAAACCACGAAAAAATTAACAAGAAAATTGAAAGCAATGTTTAATAGAAATTAGAGCAAGTATTTTCAGGTTCACTGAACATTTAGTATTTGAACTCGATACAAATTGCAATAAGAGTTAGAGTGCGCGAACTCAGAAACAGAAGTGATTTCTAACATACAATGTAAACGTATTAATGTCATAAGTTACAACGTGGGAGTGTCATGATTTAAGTTCTAAGGGCTGCAATTTTATAAAAACTTACATCGCACTTAATGAAATACAATAATAAAAAGACACCTAATTGGTACATATTTGGCACTCAGTGGGCGGCCTTATCGGAGTGTAATCCTTTTTTATAAGAGGAAGTACGGTTACAAAAAGTCTTACTTCCCCTGATTCTAGGGATCACTTAAAATGCGGCAACGCATTTATACCCTTAAGTTTCAATCAGGTAACCGTCTTCTCGTTTGCTCTTTACTGTGTAAGAAAAGTGGGTGACTTATTGCATGAAGGAAATTACAGCGTAATAGTACATTATGATATAAGTGCGGTAAGTTGAAAATTACAACCGAGGCGGTATTACTACGGTAGTAATACTACCAGAAAGCTGAGGCTGTAATTATCAAAGCGCACGTATGTCATACGACGTTTTATAACATATTTGCGAGAAAATAAATAAAACTCGGACTTTCTTGATCGAATAAATCTTTGATTACTTGTTACAGCAGTTATAAAAATGTGAACAATTTGTAAAATTGATTATTACGTTGCCAGTTGGTATTTTTAAGCTTGTCAAGTTATTATTATTAATTAAAATTTCACCAGTCTCTCTCTCACTCTCTTGAGTGAAAGTAGGAGAAACGATACCACAGAGTTCAGCAGTCGGCGGCAGCGGCGGAGGCGGCTCCGGAACTCTGTGGTCTCGTTTCTCCTACTTTCACTCATAAAATGTTGATCACTTTTCTGACATAAAAACTCTTTGCTAATATTTAAAAGAATATTGTTCTAGCATCTTGATAAACCGTTAGTTTTACTTTATTAAAAAAACGTGCGTTTTACATTACAATAACGCACAAGTACGTAATGAGATACATTACGATATTGAAATTGGTAAAATAAGAGACCCTTTAGGGGCAAATATGTTATAAATTATATTATAAGTAAAATAGCTATGTCACTAGTAATTGTTATGTCAAGAAAACCGTACTGTTTTTTACAACTTTTGTAAATACAAACTTGTACAAACTTGATAATAAAGTTGTGTACTACGAAATTGCTACGTGCTACGCTTTAAGTAACCTTTCACTTATAACTCTACGCTTCGTAACTTGTCTAAGGCAAGCAATATCGTAGATTTCGCTACGATCTATTATTTAATTTCGAATAACAGTAACATACTAGTTTACTTAAATTTTATTAAATATTTTTGGTAGTGGGAACAATAAATTAAGCATTTGATTTTGGCATTAAACTTTAACATTTAAGGATCGTGCTACGAATGTGCTTTTAATACAGACTCTTAACTCTACTAAAACAATTGCCATGTAATTTTGTACACACGTAGTCAGAGAAACAGGCAATAAATTAAGCTATGTCAACTCAACAACAATGGTCTAAGAAATGGTTAGAATAACTAAAAATTTAATGACAGATAATAGGTTTAAAAAAATAAAAGCGTTATTTGACGTCACTTATTTACAATAACAAGCTAACCAAATATCTAGTTACATTTAAAGCAACACGGGCCACCGAACTGGAGCTGAGTAGCCATAGCGTCTTTTTCCGATACAAAACAGTTCGTCATTTTTTTTTTTCATTTTGCAGGGGAAATCTTCACCCATACACATTTTAGACTCACATACAAAAACAATTGCTTGTCGCTACCAACCAGCGTTGTCAGATTTTTTTAATCATATCTTAGATTTTGAGACTTTTTAGTTAAAAAAAGCGGGATTCTTTCTTCGAAAGTGGGACACATGAGTATGAGTGAACAAAAAAAAAGGTTGTTCGCAATATTTTTGTTTTTCTGCTACATCATCCCTAATTCGTGAAAGAAATGCTATCTATATATATAAAAAAAAATCGTTTAAAAAAACCGACCTCGAAAAAATTAAACATACTGTTTAATTTTAATCTTTATATCTATATAGGTTTTTTCGAAAAAATATATTTATGTACATTATGTAGCTACCTTGGGTATGTTAGTATGTACATCAGGTATGACACACTATAGCCAGTTATGGCAATCTGTGTCAAATCTATTGAACGCAGTTAACTATAGAATCTATGCGCTCAATAGATTTAATATGAAATTTATTTTATTTATTTAAGTATAGGATCTCATATTTTGTCATGTTGTCATTTGATTAAACTGTTTAATTTTAATTTAGGTATATCTAAATAAGTTTAATTTAGTAAAAATATTTTTATTTAAATAGGCAGGTAGGTAGATATCTATAGCTATCTACAGTAAATCTAATACTCAAGTGCGTCTATTAATTATTAATATTAACCCTGTTGAGAGCACTTACAGTCAAGTGGCTATAGGGTAAGTGCTCTTAATAGATTCAATATTACATTTCTTTTATTCTTTTTTCTGATATTTCATTTACTAAACGTGTATTGAATATCGGCCATAGATACTCACGATTCGTTGACAGCCATGACATGTTTTATTAAAGACTCGTATCATCGCAGAAGCCATTTGCACCTTGTATGTATATATATGTTGTATATCGCTGTAGCTATACGTGTGAGAAAAAGAGACAACACTATCTCTTTTCTCTTTATGAGCATCAGGCTTTCGGTATTGTGAAAAGCAGCTATCTGTGAAATATATTTTGCCAAACATTTTACATTTCATTTCTATTTTTGCAGTAGTAATCCCAGCGGGCTTATTCCTTTTGTAATGTAAAGAATAGAGCTTCAAGTTCGCTATGCTTAAATTTTGTTTTATTATATATATATAATATATATACATATATTTTTTTTATGTATGGCCCGCCATAATGACTCTACTCTGCCTGATGGAAAGCATAAGCAGAATCCAAGAGTGGTGGTCACCATACTCACTGCGAATGCAGACAATGCAGTATGGCGACCCACACCATGGCGGCCTAGTGATGCTTCTGCATCTTTTAGTCTAGTCAACAAGTATGGAACTTGTTGACTAGACTAATTGGGCCTCCGGTCTCGCACTCACCAACGAAACACGACAGCATGCTGTCATTTTACGTTGATCTTCTGTGCGAGGGTAGTACCGCCCCGGTCGAGCCAGCCCATCCGTGCTGAAATCAGCGTGGCTCTACTACCTACATATGTACGAAGAAAGAAAAACGAGAGATATTTAGATCTGAAAGTCGTTACCCGTCGAGTTGAGTAAAAAGTATGAGAACTGAGCTATGCTTTTCGAATAAATCGAATACTTTTTGTTTGCCTAATCTGCCCCCCCAGCCAAGTTGCAAGCGTTCTTCTTTCTGCAATCGTTAACGCCTAAATTCTCGCGTGTCATTGTCATACTTTGTCTAAGATTAGCCAATAACACACGAGAATATAGGCGTTAGCGATTGCAGAAAGAAGAACGCTTGCAACTTGGCTAGGGGGGGTTAGTATAAATACAACAGCAATTGCTGAAGTTATATTCTATGCAATATTTTTTTAAATACATGTCTGCTTGTTAAATGCAAGATGTGGTTTACGAAAATCGTAACTGAAAAAGTATCTATTAAAAAAAGTATTACAAAATTTTCATTTGCTTTTACTACATTCCTATTATCATCTAAAGTCGTCGTAGACAACTATGTTAATTTAATAGAATAAGATTATAATTCTGATTATTAACTAAATAAATTGTTCTATTAGTATTAAAATGCATGAAAATAGTTTTGAGGATTAAGTAAAAGATATTTAGTAACATTTTTCTATGAAATCTCTATCATCGATTTATTAATAATAGATTAAATACGCTGTATAATTTAGATATGGTTTGATTTTAAACAAATTTATTTATTAAATATTAATTTAAAATTATATCTTCAGTAGTGGATACCGAGGAGGCAGTACGACGAAACGAAGGGCCACCAAACGATTCCTCTTTTATGGACTCTACGCTTGGGGGGTCCCTCTCCTTCTCACGTCGCTGACTGCGGCCATGCAATTCAGTGATCTGCCGAGCTCTGTCATCCGACCTGGCCTCGGCACCAGGAGGTGCTGGTTTGTTGGTAATTTTTATATTTATTTAATAATTTAAAACATCTCACATACGACTATTTGATCCCTAACTAAGCAGAGTTTGTACTATGGTAACCAAACTTCTGATAAATATAATTACCAAAAAAAATATCGTTTTGTAAATAAATGTAATTGGTAAGGTTGCGGGGTTTGGTCAACGGGTAACTATTACTTCACTATTTTCACGAATGGACTATAAACAAGAATAAGGATTAACATATAATCCATTATCCTTGTTTTTCGTCTGATCTCCAAAGTATTACAGGCAGCATATACATTAATCGTCAGCAACAACCCATAATGTCCCACTGCTGGGATCGGGTCTCCTCTCAAGAGAGGGTTAAGGCTACACGTCCCCATGTTGGCCGTGTTCGGGTAGGAGACTGGCAAGACAACGTTGTGGCTACTTAATCTTGCTTCCCGAAGACCTCAATCTAAGCTTCACGACTGTGTAGACACACGACAGAGTATCGCTAGTTTACAATGAAGCTAACGCGTGTTGTCTCATCAACGATAACCTCCGCATTCTGCTAAAAGGCTGTTAACTGTTCCAGTTCTGTGGTTCAATAAAACAGTACGGAGTCTGGGACTCTATCCTATAAAACCAACTCATTGCGAAACACAAAGAAACATAACCCGTCTCACAGCGTAGCGTCGCATTGTTTCGCCATAATTCAAACGTAATGCCTCATATAGGAGTGAGATATAAATCACACAGACCAAATGGCCTTATCCAGCAATACCATTTATAGACACTATAATATATTCTAATTTTATACGCAAATAAATAAAGTGTAAAGTAAATAAAGCCTATTTATGGAGGGAGGCTAAAAATATCAAGCTAAGACCGGCAATATGCTAGAAAAATGAACTAGTCTTTTGGTCTGGTCCTTAGTGATCCTAACTGACTGACCCAAAACTTGCGTTTACTATTCCCACCCAGGACTATCACTGTGTGGTGACCATAAACATTTGTATGTACGTGTCTGGGTGTAATTTATCTATAGCGTGTATACATGTTTGTAGTAAGAAATATGTAAGTATATGCAGTTTGGTGCACATACTCTAGTTTAAAAGCAGACAATCACGTGTATATGAAGTTCTTATTGGTAGTTAATTTAGCAGCAAAGGATTCGCTGCACCTACTTTTTTTTACACATTCTTATGATTACTACACCTTTTATTTTAGTTGATGGAGTGAAAGAGCCTCATTGGTCTAGTGGTTAGCGTAAGTGACTGCAGATCAACGCCGTGGAGGCTCTCCAGCCGGTCATCCTCGAGTGGGCAGGGCGGCAGCACGGGACCCTTTCCTTCCGACTGACGCAGGTCCTTTCCGGGCACGGTTGCTTCGGGAAGTACCTGCACTCGGTCGCCAGGAGGGAACTGAGTCCCGCCTGCCACCACTGCGACTGCAGTGAGGACTCGGCCCAGCATACGCTGGCGATCTGCCCCGCATGGGCGTCGCAGCGCCGGGCCCTCACTGCAGTCATCGGAGGAGATCTCTCGCTACCGGCCGTCATACGCTCCATGGCCGGTAGCGATAGCAGTTTTACCGCGGTCGCAACCTTCTGCGAAGATGTAATCTCGCAGAAGGAGGTGGCGGAGAAGGCCCGGGAGGACGATGTCCACTCGGACCCAATCCGCCGCCGGCGAACTGGGCGGCGGAGGCGCGCCTATCAGCGCCTCATGCCGCCCTGAGTGTGGCCGCGGATGGTCGGGACGGGCTTTCCCCTCCATCCGCTCCAGTGGCCACCCACGAGGGGGCGACGTACGCGTGTGCCGTACGTCGCCTAATTAGAGAGTCCATCAGGTGACGGTGCCCGCTTCTGTGCGGGCAGGCGCTGGGAGGGGTCCGGACGTGTTAATAACTGCAGTTCCCGGATTCCTCCCTTCACAGGCGCAGAGTGGCACACCGTGTGGTTTTAGTCGGTTCGAGTCCGACACACCGCCCCGCCGCAAGCCCCGGTGGGGTGACGGTCCGAGGGGATTTCCACACGTTAAAAAAAAGTGACTGCAGATCAAGAGGTTTTGGGTTCGATTCCCGGGTCGGATTGCTGTTGGGTTTTTCTTACAAGTAATTCTTAATAGCAGCCCGGAGTATGGAAGATGGGTGTGTTTGCCGCCCGTGCCTAGGAGAGCACGTTAAGCCGTCCCGGTTGTCATGAACATCTATGGCAATCGTTATTGGGAACTAGTTCAATCTTCGAATTCAGTTCACCCTCACCTCTCTCCCTCCCCTCCTCCTCCCCTACCCTCTGTGTAAAAACTGTTATTTAGGTAAAACCGGTTGAACTAGTAGCCGACCCCAAATAATCTTGGGAATAATAAAGGCTAGGAAGATGGAGTGAAAAATCCTCTTGGATATGCTTCGGCCTTCGGGAGTGGACTTTTACCGACTAAAAACCACCTCAGTATTTTCCTGCTCGCCAATGACCGGGGGAGCTAGACTCGCAAAATAATTCTCCTGTAACATGACAATGACACTTATTCACGATAAATAGTCATAGTCACTTTACTTCAAAGTGCTGATGTCATCATTTTCATCATAAACAGGTGATTGACTCATGTCATAATCCTACTTAATTTGTTTGTCCTAAACAGACTGGGTGAGCGACCTGGTATATTTCTTTACACCCGTACTGGTTCTCGTCGTGTGCAACGTGATTTTCTTCGCCGTCACTGCCTACCGCATCCGTGCTATCAGACAGGAGACTGCTATTCTGAAGAGCTCCGAGTCCTCGAGGAGTGATAGACTCAAGAAAGATAAACAAAGGTTTGTTATCTATGTATTTTGAAACTAGAATATAGTACATTTATGCATAAACTGAACCATAAAATTATTGAATTCAAGTTCTACGTGTATGTAAATTCCAAAGTAGCTACACATATGTCTATTACGTTTTCACGCCTAAATCCTGCGCTAATTTCAATGAAATTTTGTATGGAGATACTCGGAGTCTCGAAGAAGGACAGATGCTAAACTTTTAAACGATAACCGATATACATGCGGTCAGAACCACGGACAAAAGCTTATCATCTCTAAGTTACATACATTTAAACCTGGACTTGCTTTTCATTTTGCTTTATCTCATGTACGATCTTCATTTAAGACTGAATTTATTAATTTTCGTCTATTCAATAAAACAAGGCACATTTACTTCATCGTAGATCCGAGATCACATTTCGAGATTGCCCTGGCATTCTGCGTTATTAGTTTCAATATCTCTACTCTACTCTAGTCTAGAGCATTAAATTCAGAAATATTTAATCCTACTGACTAGCCATTTCTTTGACTGTGTGTACCTACAATGTTTTAATGAAAAACCGGGAAAATCGATTTATTTTCTAAAAGAATAACTTAAATAATTAATGTTTCCAGGCAAGGTCATTTCTAATCAGCGGTAGATTAGGTCATTTGAAGGATTTCGTTATATCAATTCTCCCTAGACACATATCTAAATGAAAAAGTGACATTTTAGTAGTGGGTGTTGATGATGCGGAATGATGCGGAAGTTTTTTAAATTTAGCCTTCATCCGCAATGCGCACAAAGATTTTAAAAAATCCGTAGTTGTTTAGAGGAAAAATAAACTTTACTCAGAAATTGTTTACCACTGTACGAGTTTGTGCTATTCTCAACGGATGTGTTTGTGAATATGATTGTAGGTTGACAAAGACTATTCAAATGCTGTTTAAATAATTTAAAAAGGATGTCATATTCATTCCATTAAATTACGTAGGTATTGTAGTTGCATTGCACTTCGCTGTGACCTACGGGTAGTCCACGATTTGAAAGATTGATCGTCATAAATTGATGCACTAATAAAAATCTTCACTGGAGAATCGTAAAACGTAGCGATGTTACTAGCTTTAAGAGATTAATCTGAACGGGTGTTTGGCATTTAAAAAACACCTTTTGATTTATTTTTAGTGAATGGGCTAGGTTCGACCTAGGCAAAGTTAAGAACAGTGTAAATAACTGCATAAACACCTAGTTTTCTCTGTACATTTACACAACTTTACAGCTGAGTAACCTGCGATATTAAAGTAACAATAAAATAATGTTTTTTTTGGTTGAAAAGATCGCTATAAAACTATCGACCACACCTACATCTAATTATGATACAATCGTGACGTATCGATTGTACCTACCTATCTTGAGTAATTGTTCTTATTATCACGGTACATGTAATGAGTGAAAATTTGTCCAAAAATATATATATTTACGTAACACTGCGCCAAGTGTTGTGGGTTTTTATCCCAAATGGGACAGCACTTTGTGTGATTCACAAATTGTTGTTCTGAGTCTGGGTGTTCTTTGTGTCTCTTTCATATTGTTTGTAAAGTACCCCGCGACACAGAATGTATATTCCTAATACGGGATTTGTCTTTTCAAAACAGAAATAGAAATACTGTGGAGAATATGTTATGACATAGATTATACACATTCAAAATGAGTCACTATTTATTACGATGGGAAGTGATTAGTACCTCCCATAAACACCTGCAAGAAATCGTAATATTAAGAGTTAAGACACTTTCCTTGTGTTATTATTACCATTCTGTGTCTGCAACTCAGCCCTCTTAGCCAAGATGCAAGTGTTTCGCGTCGATTCACTTTTCCTACAATTGTTAACGTCTCTATTAGACTATGGGCACGTATCGAAAATTGATGGGTCATCTGAACCAGCAGGAGACCTTTTTAGAAAGATACACGGGTAATATTGATTCTGTAGGTAATTAAGGAAACACCTTCGAAAGGTAATATTGGTTGTTACCTACTTCTTTCTAACATTGCAAAGCAATCTTTTTATATTATAACGTCTCCGTCATTTTTGCTATGAGTATTTTATGGATGAAATATGGTTTATGCGTAGACCATAAATAAAAAACTAATATCTTCGTACTACTTCTAATTTATATTCTCCAGGTGTCATGTAATATTTAAATAGTAGTTTGCTCGAAGTATTGATAGGTAGTACTGGAAGAAGGTAGCTAAGGAACCTTGATAAACCAAAAACAAAAACATACTTTTATTTTCCTGTTTTTGTTTTCAGTTCAGTATTTGCTTTATTTGAAATCATATAATATAACAAACAATAAATATTTGATTATTATAGAGATTAAAGATTAGAGTAGGCTGTTTAGATTAATGGTTCTTTCTTTAGTCAATATCCTAAATTCATAGGTATTCGTAGGCAATAAATTATTTTTTAAGCATTTTCAGGTTAAATTATTTATAATAACGGTCAATTGTAGGCCTCGAGTAAGATATAAATAACGTGAATGTTCTAAATCCTTTATTTCGTTATTTCTGTTCTATTGTGATGTGTGATCATGCAGCAAGAGTAGTATAGCACACACAAAAACCTTAATAAATAAAATATATTATTACCGTACATGGATCTATATTCCAAGAACATTAATTCTCAGTTTTGGGATTCTTTTTTTTGCCGTAGTAAAAGAGAGTCACGGTAAGTAGTTGTGGACACAATCTAATTACATTAAAATCCCTAAAAAGTTAAAGACCCAAGAATAAATATAAAAAAAATCATTTAGAGCCATCGTGAAGAAAAACAAATGTTCATTTCCAAGTTGAGGGGGGTAGGTAGGTGGTAGGTGTGCGTTTAACCGTATATCAGAAGATACTTGATTACTCCTAACTTTTATTGTTACGAAAGTTGTTCTCGTATATTTTTATCCTCTCATAAGTTTTCATTTGCGAAAGAACAATTTTGAAGATTAACTTTTATTACTTTTTGCTCGCAATAATCCCGAAGAGTTTGATTGTTTAAATTTTTATCAATATGTGAGTCTCTAAAGAGAGAGAGAGAGATTAAAAACATATAAAATTTAGACACAAAATAAACACATAAAGATGTAAAACATAAACCAATCACCTGGAATAAACCACGTAAACAAACTGCCTATACAATTTGATGATTAGAAGTATTTTTTTAAACTACACACATCAAAAGTGTCTAGGGATCAAGCATTTTTATGCGGATTTCTTGAGATTGAGATGTGGCTTTGTAATAAATTTATGATTTTATAAATTTATATGGATCCTTTTTGGTGCATTTCATAATTTGAATCAGGAACTGTCAATCAAATTCGAGTAAAAGATGAAAATCAGCTGTCAATATTTTCTCTATAAAAACATACAACGCATTGAAGACATTATTAGTGCTACTGTTTCCCTACTACTGATTAAAACCAACGTTATTATGGAGCGGCGACGTCATTTAAGCAGGGAAGAAATGCTCAGAGCCGTGGGAATGATAGAAGCTGGTTCCCGGCAACGTACTGTGGCTTTAGCTCTGAATACAAGTCAGAGTGTTATCAGTCGACTTTGGACACGTTACCGAAGCACTGGTACCGTGGCTGAACGCCATGGAGGACGGTATCGCTGCACCACACGGAGACAAGACCGATACATTCAAACCTTAACTCGAAGAGCTCCAACAATAACCGCCATGATGTTAGCCGTGAGGCTTCATCACTCTTCAGGGAACTTAATTAGCGACCAAACAGTCAGAAACCGCTTGCATGAAGTGAACCTTCATTCCCGAAGACCGCTACGGGTACCACCTATAGCAATGCACAATCGTAGGATTCGATATCAATGGGCTCTTGAACACAGAAATTGGGCAGAAGAACAATGGCGTTTCGTGTGCTTTTCTGATGAGTCTCGTTTTGGTATGAGACCGGATACAAGACGTATACGACACTGGAGAACCCCTGGACGCCAACAGCGATTAAAATCCTGCCAGGAAGTCCATCCTTATAGTGGTGGAACCATCATGGTATGGGCGGGTATTTGGATCGGCGGAAGAACTGAGTTGATTTGGATCAGAGGCAACCTCAACGCTCAAAAATTATGCTGAGACGATCTACAAGTGCAAATCGGTCCCTTATTTCAGTTAATGCATGATAATGCACGACCGCACACCGCGAGAGTTGTAAGACAGACTCTCGCCGCAGCTAACATCAATGTCCTGCCCTGGCCTGCTCAGTCGCCAGACTTGAACCCGATTGAGCATGCATGGGATATGCTACAGAGAAGAGCTCTGCCGAATATGGAGGGTATCCAGTCGCAAGAAGACCTTTTTTTGTTGTTGCAACGAACATGGGCGGCCATTCCACAGCGTGATTTGCATGAACTCATTTTGAGTATGCCAAACCGATGTTCTTGTGTTGTTAGTGTTCGCCGTAGAAACACGGATTATTAATTGTTTAAGTTACCTAATAAAATTTTAAAGAAAACTGTTATTTCAGTATTTTTTTCGAACTTTAATGTTAGTGGTTCAAATGTCAAAAATCCCTTTATTAGGAAAATGGCAAATTTCTTTATTAATGACTGTGACTTGGTTTATCGTTACTGTGACAAACGAAAACACTTTATTTGATGAATCCTTAAAGAAAATTTTAATTAATATCAATCAGGAGAAAAGTTATTGCAAAAATATATGTTGATCCCTAGACACTTTTGATGTGTGTATTTTGACCTTAAGGTGTATTTTGACCTTAAGGTACAAAAGTATTTACTTTCGCTAAAAATTTTCTAAAGAATATCTACTAATAAAATGTAGACAACGTTGTTGATATTTTTTTCATCAACAAATGGTTTTTATTTTTAAAATAACAAGGTAACGTAACCTTATTCATTACATAGTACAAGAGTGAGTGCGGAAATTTTCTTTTTAAAAGAAAAGTATATAATTTATTATTAATTTAAGCGTTCGTTTGTAGAACAGGACTTATAGGCTTTTCTTGAAAAATGCTCTCACACGTGTGCCTACACACATCTCTATATTTAATCTAATAATATGTTTAGAGTAACCGAAGAAATCCATTAGTTAAAGATATTTTGTAAAAACTTATGAATGAAGAAATTCGTATGAGAAATTATTACTCATTTCATTTGACTGCCTCGTTGGTCTAGTGGTTAGCGTATGCGCCTGACGATCAAGAGGTCTCGGGTTCGATTCCCGGGTTGGACCATAATTATGTTTGTATGATCTGCAAATATTTGTTTCGGAGTTTGGGTGTTATCTATGTATAATGTGGAGGGACGGGTGTGATATCCCTCCAACACAAAGGGAGGATCCTCCGACCAGGCGAGGTGATCATGCCTGGCGGGCCAACTGCCCAACGGTTGATGTTGGGAGGTTGTAAACATGTTAACTGGCGCGAGAACTTTCACTGCGCGATTCAGGATTGGTAGTTTCTTAGTTTCCTTCGTTACTCCGTAGTTCAGTGTAACTTCGGTAGATGGCGCTGTAGTATATTTCTGTTGCGCTGTATGTGGAGGTTGCCACATCACTCCCCTCCGAGACCGGAGGTTGATATATGATGTGTCAGCTGTCTGTGCTCTGTTGCGGAGCTTGCCAGTGCCAGGAGTGAGTAGTTCCAGTGAGTCGGAACTGAGTGCCGCAAGTTCCAGTGAGTCGGAACTGAATGCCGCTAAGTCCCAGTGAGTCGGGACTGCAGTCCGCTGATCCCAGTGAGTCGGGATGACGTGCGGTGCGCGGTGCTGCGGTGAGGTCCCCAGTGAGTCGGGGCGATTGCTGCGTAGTGGCTGGCTGTTGCATAGACGGGAGAGATGTGCTCTGCTTACATGGACCGTAGGTGCAGTGTGCTGTGCCTAGACGCTGATGAGGCCGTAGGGGTAAACCAGACTGGAGCGGTCGCTTCCTGCGTGTGGTGTATCCCTGTTGAGGCCGAGGTTGCTGGCTGGCTGTGAGACTTGCTGTGGGAGTGAATATGGTGGTGGCGTGCTGATGCTGCATCGAAGGCTGCTTCCAATCACGTCGGGGTCACCACTGTGGAGGGACGGGTGTGATATCCCTCCAACACAAAGGGAGGATCCTCCGACCAAGCGAGGTGATCATGCCTGGCGGGCCAACTGCCCAACGGTTGATGTTGGGAGGTTGTAAACATGTTAACTGGCGCGAGAACTTTCACTGCGCGATTCAGGATTGGTAGTTTCTTAGTTTCCTTCGTTACTCCGTAGTTCAGTGTAACTTCGGTAGATGGCGCTGTAGTATATTTCTGTTGCGCTGTATGTGGAGGTTGCCACATATAATATACCTATATGTATTTACAAAAAAAAGTACATAAGTATTCTATCAGTCAATCTAGCTATCATAATACAAGCTCTGCTTAGTTTGAAGCTAGATGGCGTTGTGTGGTAATGTCCGAAAATATTTATTTATTATTATAATTTCTCACTTTACTCATTTTATTCAACATTCTTCGTAGTTTTACCTACGTAACTACGTTTACATCATAACTGCTCTTCCAAGCCTGATTATTTATAGTTTATTTATCTCAACAATCCAATACACATATAGTTAATCAAATCTAACGTATTTAAATCAGAGCCTAGTATAATAATTGCTATATTAATAATTAGTTTAAAGGTACAATATTTTTATACCCGATGCGTGTATAGCGATTTTTAGCAAACAACAAAAAAATCTCTTGAGCATTATTACAAATATCATAAAAATAGTATTACTAACTTTGTATGACTTTACTTCACTCCTTGAATGTGTAAAAACAAAGTTTACTAAAGCAGAACACAATGTTCACAAATCTTCATTGCTTTTCTGATTAAATTAAAAGCGGTAATGTTTTAAGTTTTGCGTTAATGGTCTTACATCATGAAACCTTACCGGAGGCAAACACACACTCGGATATGATATCCGGTGGTTCTACTATAAGAGAATTTAACTTTGACATCTAACAATTTTATATTATGATTAGAGAATTGATCACTTTCGACTTTCTATTTAGGTAAAACATTATCATGTAAATGCTACGCTGTGTTTTTGACTTCTGCGAACAGTATTTCGTTTATTATTTCATACTAGCAATCCGCCCCGGCTTCGCCCGGGTTCATTACGGAAAATATAATATAGCCTATGCTTCTATGAGATGTGCGGCTTTTTCCGACGTCTTCAACAAAAATCGTTATATTTGAGCTAATGTACTCAAATATTTAACAAATTATATACGGAAACCTTCTTCAAGAATCACTCTATATATAAGTAAAAACCGCATAACAATCCGTGCAGTATCTTTTAATTTTATCGCGACAGACAGACGCGGCGGAGGACTTTTTTTAATAATATATCGTGATATAGATAGAGATACGCCCAGTGATATGCCCAGGTGACTCTACTCCCACCTGATGGAAAATATGAGCAGAATTCAAGAGCAGTGGTCACCACACTCATTGTGAATGCAGTTAAAACGATAATACAGCGTGGTGACCTACACTATTGCAGACTTTTGATATGCTTCTGCATCATTGGGCCATTCGACATCATTTCTCATGGTGTTTAGAAAACCTTATAGACTTACAAAAAAATGCTATCAGAAGCACAACAGTAGCAAAAATCTATATACGCAGCAATTTAAAACTTTTTAAACAAATTTTCCATTGTACATCTGATGTGAATACTACAAGTGAAGTACCATCAACTCTATATTTAATTAGAAATACTGCTAGTGATCTATAAACGACGTTACCCGCATTTATCCCTTTATTGTTTTACATCTCAATAGAGAATATAAGAGAAAGGTCTGCTATAATTTATAATTTCCTTCATCAACTTCATCTTTCAGATACGGCCTCTACTTGAAGTTGTTCATGGTGATGGGTGTGAACTGGACGGTGGAACTGATTAGCTTCGCGGTTGGTGGCTCCAACTGGTACTGGATCCTGACAGATATATCGAACATAGGCCTCGGAGTTCTGGTCTTCTTTATTTTCGTGTGGAAGAAGAAGGTTCGCAACCTGGTGCGGAAGAGGTACGATAAACATTTCTGTTATTCTTCCAGCTTGTATACGTATAAATTGAGGATGCCACTAATGAAAGATTCAGACTTTGCTGTTATGTATTTAATGAAAACACATTTATATCATGACGTAAGCCTTTTCCATAATAAAAATTGTAATATTTACGACAGCAATTTATGAATTCGTCCCTTGAAGTTTATGACATGCTACAAATCCCTAAACCTCGCAATAAATTACCAAATCGAAAAAGGTAAAAACATCCAGTCGTTTCCGTGTGACCGAATGTTATTAAAACAGATTAGCAAATTTTTCTTTTTAAATGAGTCCTTTTTAAAGAGTTTATTACAGGGAATAATTGGACTGCCTTGGTGGCTCAGTGGCGTATGCGACTTTTGGGACCAAATGTTTGTATGAACTGCAAATATTTTTTTCGGATTTTGGGTGTTTTCTATATATGTATGCATTTACAAAAAAAGTATATATGTATTAATATCAGTTGTCTAGTACCCATAATAAAAGCTCTGCTTAGTTTGGGACTAGATGTCGTTGTGTTAGATGTCAGAAAATATTTATTTCACCCTTTATTAAGAGAGCGAACTACGGCAACAGGGTATACAAGTAACATTTAACAAAATAAAAAACCGATTTCAAGAACTACCAAATCGATCGATTTCACTTGGATGCCATCATCAGATCTTAGTGTCCTTATCATGGTACCTCCGTTGGGATATCACCTTTCCATTAAAAACGACGAAGTTCTCCGCGAACAAACATAAAAAAAATATACGGTCGAATTGAGAACCTCCTCCTCTTTTAAAGTCGGTTAAAAAATACAGATACAACGTTGTTCAAAGCATCAAGAAATTAATCTAACACATACTAAGTCTAAATGTCGTCTCATCTGCAATTATAATAACCCATTCGATGTAAGCCGACACTGAATTATTATCACATTGTGTCAATGTTGACATGAATTAATGTACAAACAGTGATAATGATAATTTAAACGTATTTAGGTAACTATTCGAAATAGGTATTTAGCGATAACAATTCCCAACTTAAAAGCGCCTTTTCATATGCATTATTGTACTAAACTAAATTTCCTTCTTAATATTTGAATACGTCGAAAGATGAAGTAAACTAATATTTTCGTACATCAGACACAGCACCGTCTAGTCCTAAACTAAGCAGAGCTTGTACCACACACCTGAAATAATATAAATACATACTTATGTATTATAAGTACGTATTAATGAAGAAAAATCCCCAACTCTGAAACAAACATTTGCAGATCATATGAATATTTGGTCTGACCCAGGAATCGAATTCTAGAGCTTAAGCACAAAAACGCTATGACTACACCACGGAGACCGTCCAAAAATAATTTTAAACCGGTTCATAAATTAATAGTCTGAAATAAGTTCGACCAGGAGTATCATCGTCATCAGCATCATCATATAGTACATTGCCACGTGGAGCGTAGGTTGTATGATGTACCGACACAAAGTTGTGGCTGGCAGATGTAAAACATTAAATGTATTTTGAAGAAAAATTAGCAAAGTCCCTTGTTTATGACGCCACAATGCATTACATATAGGTACTTTGATATAGTGTGGGGACGCATACCGTGGCGACGCGTCGCCATGTTAATTGTCGGTCTGACCCTCCGCATTAGAAGTTTCACATCAAAAAGTTCCTAAAAAATGAGCCTAGCCTTATATGTTCCCTTTACATTATTAACGTAAAATAAAGAATTTACTTAGATTACCCTCGTCCTTTCGTCTTTTTATGAAGAAGATAGTCTGATTACTATATCATTGAACTTTTTGATGTGAAACTTCTAATGCGGAGGGCATTAGAATTTTCACATCAAAAAGTTCCTAAAAAATGAGCCTAGCCTTATATGTTCCCTTTACATTATTAACGTAAAATAAAGAATTTACTTAGATTACCCTCGTCCTTTCGTCTTTTTACGAAGAAGATAGTCTGATTACTATATCATTGAACTTTTTGATGTGAAACTTCTAATGCGGAGGGCATTGGAAGTTTCACATCAAAAAGTTCCTAAAAAATGAGCCTAGCCTTATATGTTCCCTTTACATTATTAACGTAAAATAAAGAATTTACTTAGATTACTCTCGTCCTTTCGTCTTTTTACGAAGAAGATAGTCTGATTACTACATCATTGAATTAATGTTTAAAAAAAATATATTTTCAGGTTCAATGTCGGAAAGAAAACCGAGCCCGACACGCGTACTCCCAAGTGGACCACAACGAGCACAGCCCCTACTGAAGACACGAGGATATCTACTGACGACTCAGCGCTCAGATTAAGGGAAATGCAATGAATACCGGTAAGTTACATAAATAACACAAATGACTTTAATTGATTTGTCTAATCTTGGAGCAAATTCCGTATAATCCGTATTTGACAACGATTGAAGGAAGACCTCAATAGTTTCTCAGATTTTTTTATTTCATTCTAATAGCAATTACCTATAGGTACCTAAGATAGATATCAAATTGTATTTTTTATTAATACCTTACTAGCTGTGGTCTATTGATGAGAAATAAGAAACAAAACTAAGAAGAAAGATAAATGGCAACCATCTTTAAAGCGTCATCGTCGACATCGTCTCAAAATTTGAGCTAAATCGACGCAGTTTTTTTTTTTAATTTTGAAAAACTTTTACAAACCAACTTACTTACAGTTTTATAAACATATTTATCTTAGTGACTCAATTTGCTTTAAAGTGGTTGGTTTCTTAAATAAAAATGACTTCAGGAATGCTATACTTTATCCTACCATGAGCCCATGAGGAGAATTTTTATATCAGTATTTTCATAAAACTTTGTCGGTCTGAAATTTTTTATGAAAACAATTGAATTAAATTTTGTAATCGTGTTTTTACAGAACTGAAAATGACATGTTTGAGCCAAAGAATTCTCATGAACAAAGGACGTACCTATCACGTTGTAATTGCTAGTCAAATCAATTGCAGGATGAGCAACGAACAACATGAAGAAAAATACTTTAAGACATTTATTTACTAAGTATAACCTATGTAATTTCGAGTAATATTGTGTATTTGTATTTATATGTTGGTAATTGTAAAGACAAGAATGCCTAGTCGAGGATGCAGTCCCCTCAATAAACACCCACGCACTTATGTAATGTATGAAATGTGTAGTATGCTTCAGTTTTTAGTCTATAAATAATGCTTGTATTTCTTTATTAAAGAATATAACTAGTAATACTAGTAGATTTTGGTTTATTTAAAATTATGGTGATAAACGATGTTCTGTTTTTAAATAATGATGAGAAGCATAAAATATATCTAAGCCTTAAACTTGATCCAGTGATTAAATCATATTCTATATTTGAATTTTAAATAATCCATGAAATATTTTCATTATATAAAGTTAGAACTGCATATCGTGTGGAATAATTGTTGTTCTGAGTCTGAGTGTTCTTTGTGTCGGTTTCTTGTATATTTGTAAAATTCCCCGCGATACAGAATTTATTGCAATTGCGGGATTGCTTAAAAAACCTATTTTCTACCACAAATTGATTGAGTCTTAAAATACAAAGTTGTAACATTTGCCTATGGACGGACTCTTCTAGACGAACTATGTTTACATCAATAGGTACCTGTATTAAGTTAAGTAGTAGAAGTTAAGGAATATTAAATTGCTATGTTTTTTTTTTCACATTTTTGTAGCATAAGTTGTAGCTATATTTTATTAGCACTTATTGATATAAGAAAAATAAAATGGATTCAAGTACACCAATCGAAAGCGCTCAGACGGGTGATTGTTGTTATACACGAAAAAAAACTACTTTTTCAGAAGAAACAAGACTGAGACAATGTTGTAAAAAAACAGTAACTACTTAACTCTGAACAGAATCAGTATTTATTTAAAGTTGCCATATAAGTACTGCACTTAACAAATATTATGAAGAAAAAGCTTAATAAAAAACATTGAAATCATAGGTTTAAAAAACATTAAACAGGCTATTATATATATATATTATTAATAAAGCTAAAATCAAACAGTAATTCAGTCAGGTCAGTTTAGTTCTAGTTCAGGAGTCAGAGAATATATAATAAATGTACCAACATTATCCATGAAAACATAACGGACAGAGTTACTTTCGAATTTATTTAAATACTAGCAGACCCACGCAACCCCGTTTGCGTCTCCTATTGCCCGTAGCGTGATACTTTTCCCCCGTTTTAGAAACATTTTTCATTGGTGCTCCGCTCCTATTGGCCGTAGCGTGATGATATATAGCCTATAGCCTTCCTTGATAAATGGGCTATCTAACACTGAAAGATTTTTTCAAATCGGACCAGCGTTTCCTGAGATTGGCGCGTTCAAACAAACAAACTCTTCAGCTTTATAATATAAGTATAGATATTATAGTATAGATTATTATGAATGAAAAATTTATTGAACTATATGAAACTTGACCATATTGGGAAATAATTTTTGATGCAGACGGGGACTGTGTAGCAGGATATTTGAGGATATCATCATCATCTAAATTCTAGAGCATGCAGCTCCTCTACCGTAAATATTAAAGTACAAGTGAGTTTCATTCTAGAATGTAAAACCTGTATGATTTATCTATCAACCTGTATAAATAAATAAAAATGAATCATCGAAATGTATGTAGGTACGCGCATAACTTTTGATCGGCTGCACCTGCACCAAATTGGATACATTTTTTTAAATGTTTTTGTTAAAGCCAGGACAAGGCTTGTATAGCAAAAAATTAAAAGAAAACCAGAAATTTTATGTTTTCTGAGTCCGCCATCGATAATAAAACAAGTTTTACGGAAATTTAGAAAATAATCACGAAAAATTGCGGTACAAAGTTGGCCTGGTCAGCTAGTTTTTCATAAATGACACACCTATCACCTACTTAGATAGTGATTGTACATCATCAATAGCTTTTAACAGTCCACTGTTTAGTATAAGCTTCTCGAAAGGAGGTTCTGGCCTATATATTGTACCTACATTAAAGCTTAATTAAATATTTTTCTTAATGTTGAGAATGTTCTTTTATTTTTCAAATACCTATTTTTATTTCAGATTTTACTATTTACGTGATTTCTAGTATAAAAGCTTTTGAAAATCTTTTTCTCTCATTTTTTTATTAATAAAAACAATATTAGGCTTGCCTATCGCAAAACTGTCATAATCATTTTTAAAATAAAATTAATTTTAATCACTTTTCCCAGCCCCTGCAGTCTATTGATAACCAACCAAATTTTTGGCCCTGCCAAAATGACTACTTTGCCTGATGGAAAGCATAAGCATAAAATAGTAAAATAAAATCATAATAAAGTGGTAACTACAGAGCCCTATTCTGTGTGACCAATTAAAACAGAAAAATTCCCGGCCAACTTGAGCCAACGGCCAAGTCGGCCAAGCCTAGGCTAAAGCCAATTTTTTTGGTGTCTGGACCAGTGTTACCAACCCTACTGTTTTAATAGTAGATTAGCTGTTTTCTCATTGATGCCCCTGTTTTCCGGTTCATTCCTAATTTTTACTGTTTTTCAATTAGCGTTCAGCCACACTTTTTACACTATGAAAATATTGTTTTTCAATGACACTAGATGGCAGTATCTACTTTTGTCGGTATTCGACGGAATTCACAGAATACAGTCTATGTGATTAACTCATATTTTTATGCACAGGGAAATCCCAGTGCAAGAATGACAGCTACAGGCTAAAACCCTATTGTATTGCATATTGTTGAAGAAACTTTTGTGCCTACCATATAGCAGCGCCACCGTGGAAAGATTATATTTAACCGACTACAAAAAAAGGAGGAGGGTCTCAATACGACTGTTTTTTTTTATGTTTGTTAACTCGTAACTGTCGACTGGGTGAACTGATTTTGATGATTCTTTTTTTATTTGAAAGCTGGTCTTCCCTTAGCTTCCCATGTGGTCCCATTTTAATTTGGTCCAGTTCTGACATGTCATCCATGAGAAAATCATATTGTTTTTTTTTTGAAAGACAACTCCCACATTAGGAACAAACATGTAGTAGAGCCACGCTGATTTCAGCACGAACGGGCCGGCTCGGCCGGGGCGGTACTACCCTCGCACAGAAAATCAACGTAAAATGACAGCGTTCGTGCTGTCGTGTTTCGTTGGTGAGTGCGAGACCGGAGGCCCAATTAGTCTAGTCAACAAGTTCCATACTTGTTGACTAGACTAATAGATGCAGCAGCATCACTAGGCCGCCATGGTGTGGGTCGCCATGCTGCATTGTCTGCATTCGCAGTGAGCATGGTGACCACCACTCTTGGATTCTGCTTATGCTTTCCATCAGGCAGAGTAGAGTCATTTTGGCGGGCCAAACATAAAAAAAAAAAAAAAAAAAAAAACATCCTGTGTCGCGGGGGACTTTACAGACATACATAAAACGGACACAATTAACACCCAAACTCAGAACAACAATTTGTGGATCACACAAAGTGTTGTCCCGTGTAGGATTTGAACCCACAACAATTGGCGAATTGGCAAGCGGCGTTAAGCGGCGTGGCGACCGCCTAAACCACTAGGCCAACCGTGCAGTCCAGTCATTTGCATGTACATATGTGCGCGACAAATAGACGAATAACTCAATATCACGCCGACTGATTTCGATGATTCTTTTTTTATTTGAAAACTGGTTAAATTTGGTCCGGATTGAAGTCGGTATTTTTTTGTTAAAATTTGTGATTATCAGCTATAAATATTAAGGCGTATAGTAGCCTCAATAACCTTGAGCGTCTGGGCGGAGCTAAACGCATAGTATCATATCTGCACCGCACACATTCATATCTCCGTACTGCACGCGCTACTTCAAAACGATGATCAAAGACTAGGGAGCGAGACAGACATGCGCGCTTGTCTGACGTTTTTGCCTTAACTTCAAAACATAATTATAAATGGTTATAATCTATACTTATAATAAAAATGTAACAGGTCAAATTCTGTACATTGAAGATATTTTGAAAATTTTTTTGGAGGGCACTGTTATCGATACTGAAACGAAAACTATTTTTTTTTTCACTTTTGTCTGTCTGTCTGTCTGTCTGTCTGTCTGTATCTTGGCCGCGCATCACGCCGAAACTACTGAATGGATTCAAATGAAACTTGGCATGATTTGAGTTCATACTCCGAGGTAGGACATAGGATACTTTTTATTCCGAAATTCCGGACGGTTTCCTTGGGAGGGGAGATGAAAGTCAAAATGTGTAATTAATTGTAATTCATTAACGAGTAGTCCGATTGCAATAATTCGTTTTTTGTTAGAAAGGAGATACTCTGAAGATTGTAGCATAAAGTATTTAATTTATCACAATCTCTCTATCTATTGGAAAAAAAATTATAAAGAATTTATCATTACGTAAAACAACATGTAGTGACATCTATTGCCAGCCATGCGTAATTAATAACACTTTGATTAATATATCGTGGTATCACAATCTCTCTATCTATTGGAAAAAAAAAATTATAAAGAATTTATCATTACGTAAAACAACATGTAGTGACATCTATTGCCAGCCATGCGTAATTAATAACACTTTGATTAATATATCGTGGAATAATTGTACAACGTATTACGTATAATTCGGTGTAGCATTAAGTATTTGATTTATCGCAACCTCTCTATCCATAAATTCAGCACGGTTTCCTGGAGAGAGGGGATGAAAGTCAAAATATGTACTTGGTTGTAATTCAATAACACGTGATTTCATTCATTCTTTTTTTGCTAGACAGCAAGTACTTTAAATATTGTTCCGTGATCTATTTATAAATATATCACGTATAATAAATCTGTAGACGTTGAGTTTGTCTGTTTCTTTGCTTAAAACAGCGACATCTCTTGGAATCAAGTAACTAACTTTACAATAGGTACGTAATATGATTTTCTTTTGAACGTATAATAAAAATGTAATGTAACAGATCAATTCTGTACATTAAAGAAATTTTGATGTTTTATCGGGAGGGCTCTCTAATCGTTACTGAAGTAATGAAATTTTCTTGAAAATTGTTTCTAAACTTAACAGCGACATCTATTGGAATTAAGTAACACTAACTTCACAGTAGGATGTACCTATCCTATATACGAGTAATCTATATAATGATTAATTTTTAAAGTAGGTATAATAAAAAAAAACAGATTAATATAATTATATTATAATTATAATAATTCTGTACATAAGAGAAATTTAGATTTTTTTGGGAGGACGCTCTAATCGATTCTGAACCAAAAACTAAAATACCATAATAACGTTAAATGGTCATTGTAAAGGAGCAAGGTCCAAATGTATGAAGGGAGACGTCTTTTCAGTAGACTGTATTTAATTTGCTGGTTTTACAGTAATAGATTACTAGAAAAAACTTGCAAAGTTGACAAAACAATTTGTATATCTTCTTCTTCTTTTATATCCTATAAAAAGCGGCCAAGTGCGAGTCGGACTCGCCCATGAAGGGTTCCGCAGCAGCAAGTGGCATAATACAATTTTTATTTTATTTTTATATTTGTGTTGATTGAATAAAAGGTAAATTGCAGTTTACGATTTATGACGTATTAAAAAAAAACTACTTACTAGATTTCGTTCAAACCAATTTTCGTTGGAAGTTTGCATGGTAATGTACATCACATATTTTTTTTAGATTTATCGTTCTCTTATTTTAGACTAGCTGACCCGGCGAACTTCGTACCGCCATATTTACATATCTGTCTCAGCTTCCCACAGGTAGTGTACAGTCGCGGACAAAAAAAAACACTTTTCCCGTTATGTTTTATTTTTTTTCTTTCTAGCAAAAAAAGAATGAATGAAATCGGACTATGTGTTATTGAATTACAACTAAGTACATATTTTGACTTTCATCCCCTCTCTACAGGATACCGTGCTGAATTTCGGGATAAAAAGTATCCTATGTCCTACCTCGTAGTATGAACTCAAATCATGCCAAGTTTCATTTCAATCCGTTCAGTAGTTTCGACGTGATGCGCGGCCAAGATACAGACAGACAGACAGACAGACGGACAGACAGACAGACAGACGGACAGACAGACAGACAAAAATGAAAAAAATTACAGTTTTGGGTTTAGTATCGATTATAGAGAGCCCTCCAAAAAAAAATTTCTAAATATCTTTAATGTACAGAATTGGACCTGTTACATTTTTATTATAAGTATAGAAGTTACAGGCCGGCTCCCCCCCCCCTGTAACTTCACACATTTTACCACTTTGGAAGTGTCTCTCTCACAAACTAATCAGTTTAGAAAAGTATGATATTAGAAACCTTAATATCATTTTCGAAGAACTATCCATAGATACCCCACACGTATGGGTTTGATGAAAAAAATTTTTTTGAGTTTCAGTTCTAAGTATGGGGACCCCCATAATTTATTGTTTTTTTTTCTATTTTTGTGTGAAAATCTTAATGCGGTTCACAGAATACATCTACTTACCAAGTTTCAACATTATAGGTTTTATAGTTTCGGAAAAAAGTGGCTGTGACATACGGACGGACAGACAGACGGACAGACAGACGGACAGACAGACGGACAGACAGACAGACAGACATGACGAATCTATAAGGGTTCCGTTTTTTGCCTTTCGCACGGAACCCTAAAAATGAATTGCTGTTCGTTTGTCTCGCTAAAACTCGAGAACCGCCGGGCCGATTTAGCTGATTTAGGTTTTGAAATGTTTGCCGTGGTTCAGGGAAGGTTTAAACGGTGAGAAAATATAGAAAATTGCGGGGAAGATATTAAAAACAACAATTTCCTTTTGCCCATATAAACTGTTCTACCAACTTTCCTGTCAAACTTTTGACTGTCAAATTGAAGCACTTATTAAATTAAGGGTTTTAAATAGGCATCATATATTATTACACGAATGAAATTAAGGGTTGTGTATAAGAAAAATTAAAAGATAGCGGGCAAAGTCTTTTTTTTTGTCCGCGACGTCTGTCTGTATCTTGGCCGCGCATCACGCTGAAACTACTGAATGGATTCAAATGAAACTTGGCACGATTTGAGTTCATACTACGAGGTAGGACATAGTTTTTTTTTTAATTTTTTTAATTTAATTTTTTTTTAATAACGGGAAAAGTATTTTTCTTTGTCCGCGACTGTACACTGCCTGTAGGAAGCTGAGACAGATATGTAAATATGGCGGTACGAAGTTTATTTTTATTCTACCCTTCCTGAATATTTTCGCTCGATTTCTATTCTTCTCTTCCTGAACATTTTCACCGTATTCCTATTCTTCCCTTCCTGAACATTTTCGCCCTAATTCTATTCTACCCTTTCCTGAACATTTTCACTTTATTTCTATTCTTTCCTTCCTGAACATTTTCGCCCTATTCTTATTCTTCCTTTCCTATTCAAAGTGCTGCAGCTTTCAGAATTTACTTACAGACAAGTCTGTTCTGATTTCTGAGGACTTTTTATTTTTTATTCTGTAATTTCTGAGATCTTTTTATTTTGTCTAAATCTGCCTAACCATAAAACTAGATAAGAAAAATTTAAAGTTATGTGGATTAGGATTTTTAACTCTTACCACAGTAAAAAACAAAAACAGCGGCCAAGTGCGAGTCGGACTCGCCCATGAAGGGTTCCGCAGCAGCAAGTAACATAATATAATTTTTATTTTATATTTTTACATTTGTGTTGATTGAATGAAAGGTTGCAGTTCACGATTTATGACGTATTAAAAAAAACTACTTACTAGATTTCGTTCAAACCAATTTTCGTTGGAAGTTTGCATGGTAATGTACGTCATATATTTTTTTTAGATTTATCATTCTCTTATTTTAGAAGTTAGAGGGGGGGGGGACACACATTTTACCACTTTGGAAGTGTCTCTCGCTCAAAATATTCAGTTTAGAAAAAAATAATGTTAGAAACCTCAATATCATTTTTGAAGACCTATCTATAGATGGGACACGTATGGGTTGGATGAAAAATTTTTTTTTGAGTTTCAGTTCTAAGTATGGGGACCCCCAAAATTAATTGTTTTTTTTTCTATTTTTGTGTGAAAATCTTAATGCGGTTCACAGAATACATCTACCTACCAAGTTTCAACATTAAAGGTTTTATAGTTTCGGAATAAAGTGGCTGTTACATACGGACGGACAGACAGACAGACAGACATGACGAATCTATAAGGGTTCCGTTTTTTGCTTGGCACGTAACCCTAAAAAAGGGAACGCCTCAAGACGATCGACGAGAGATGAGACCGCCTATGCTCAATAAAAGTGTAAAATAAAAATATAGTTTTGTGATTAATAAGAAACCTTGTTTTTTATTACTTAAAAATATTTTTAAATTATGGTGTACCTCCAAAATTTTTAATCTTCCTAGATGTACCTTGAACCCAAAAAGTTTGCGGAACACTGAATGTACTATGGTGATGTGTGTTACTTCGACCTGAATGCAGACTTCCATAACAAGCTTGACCGTCTTCTTAATAACTGCATTCGATTTATTTTCAATATTCTAAAGTATGACCATGCTTTGCGTTCCCAGTTAAAATGCAATCCTATTCGCCTACAGTGCAATCAGCGAGCTCTTACCTTCCTATTTTCATTTCTCAACTCGCCATCCTTACCTACCTACCTTGCTCCGTATTGCCGATACCTGTGCTCTAATTACGATAGAAACGTTCACTCAGTTAATAATCTGCTTTTTTTTTTTATGGAATAGACCGGCAAACGAGCAGACGTATCGCCTGATGGTAAGCGATTACCGCCGCCCATGGACACCCGCAACACCAGAGGCGTCACAAGTGCGTTACCGGCCTTTGGGGGATGGGGGGGGCAGATAGGGGGAGGGGTTGGGGTATGGGCCTCCGATATCCTCACTCACTAGGTGAAACACAGCGCAAGCACTATTTCACACCGGTTTTCTGTGAGGCCGTGGTATCACTCCGGTCGAGCCGGCCCATTCATGCCGAAGCGTGGCTCTCCCACGGTCTCTGCTTCTCTCATGTCCGTCTTATTACTCCGACTTCGTGAACTGTTCCTTCTTTGTTCAAGCAGTACTACTCTGGAATGCGCTCCCGCTCGAAATCAGGGTGTCCACTAACCGATATACATTCAAAAATAAAGTACATGAGCTCTTTCTCAATGAACTGGCAGAATTATCTAATCTATAGCTTACCGTCCTTTTTAAACGACTTCCAAAAGGAGGAGGTTCTCAATTTCATCGTTCATCGTCACAATGTATGTACGTACACGGATTCCTCCTCCGTCAATTTGTGGACCGATTTTGTAAATTATTTTTGTATTCGAAAGGGTATGCTCCTCATGTGGTCCCATGGCCACCATATCTCCTGATATGGCGTGACCTTGAGCGGGATAGCTGCTCTTCGCGTAGAACAAAACAACCGAAGCGTCGGTGACGTCGTTGACGTTGGTCTCGAAATATAGCGAGTGTGGTACCTACTATTACATTTGGCTTGGCACCGACTTCAAACCTATGAATAGGTAGCATATACAAGTTATTTGATACTTTTTAGTTTTTAAGTCGGTTTTTTTAAACGAGGTTTTTTTTCCATTATTTAGTGTATAAATGTTGTATTTATGTATACGTAATCTGTATATGTATATCTACTTATATATGTATGTTTGTATGTATAACGTTGAATATGATGTGATTATTGTAAATTTGAACGGACTTCTTATGTATATAAGATTTCACACACCTGCCTTATAAGATTTCTCCACCACCCGAAGGTCGACTGGAAGAGAATGCTCTGAGCATTAAGTCCGCCGATGTACATTCTTAGTGCATAAAGTTAATAAATAATATATAAATAATCTACATTGTATTTATATTTCCAAAAAAGTGTGTGTGACCAGTTCCTAAAATTATCATCTCAATGTAACTAACACAACATCCACATCTGGTAGTTCTTAAACAGTTTCTAAAAGATACTTTACAATAGGTACGTTATATGATTACTTTTTATCGTATAATAAAAATGTAAAAGATCAATTTTAAGTTTAAAATACTTGAATTAGGAGTTATAATTTTTAATATAAACAAACATATAACTTAATAGTTATGATAATTTACCAGAAACAAAACACAAAATGTGTGTGAGTGTGTGTGTTTGTTACTCTTTCACGCTAAAACTACTGAACGGATTTGGATGAAACTTTACAGTAATATATCTTATACAGGTTACTATTGGCCGCGAAAATCGACATTCACGCGGGCGGAGCCGCGGGCAACAGCTAGTGTTAACATAAAAAAAGGATATTTCTAAAAGTTTAGTAAGATTTAAAGTTAACACATTTTATCATAGGTAGGTACTAAATACGAAAAAGTATGGTAAATTAGGTAAGAAATCTGATAAAATAAATTAATTCATTTTACCTTTTATAGAAAAAAGTAAAAATTATCATATTTCTGAAAACTTCTAGCATGTTTAAATAAATTAACAAGTAAAATTTTAACAAAATAAAACCGACTTCAAGGTTCAACTCGATTTCTCTTGGATGCCATAATCAGATCTTAGTGTCCTTATCATGGTACCACCGTTGGGATATCTCCTTTCCATTAAAAAAAGAATCATCAAAATCGGTTTCTAAACGACGAAGTTATCCCCGAACACACATAAAAAAAATATATATATACGGTCGAATTGAGTAACCTCCTTTTTTTAAGTCGGTTAAAAACAGGTAAATGCGTTACGTGTCAGGTCACCCATAGAATAAGGTTCCGAAGTCACCTGCAATGTCTACAAATTGAAATAAAATCGTGTCGAACAGATAATTATCATGAATTTATTTTTAACTAGCTGAACCCCGCGGTGTTACCCGCGGCTATCGACTTGCCGCGGGTAACGACCTATCACTGAAAGTCCCGTCAAAATCGGTCCCGCCGTTTGCAGAGATTACCCGTAACAAACAGACAGACAAAAATTGTAAAAAAAAAAAGTTATGTACATGTATCGTGTATACATACATATGCATTTATTAAAAGCGGTTTATTTAATATTACAAACAGACACTCCATTTTTTTTTATTTGTAGAGATTTTACATGTACGTTGGTGCAGTGATAGCTTACGCGACTATTGTCCATGAGGACTCAGGTTCGTTTGGGTGTTCTCTATGTATGATATATTTGTATTTACAAATAAAAGCATATAATTGTTCTATCAGTCAATCTAGCTTTCATAGTACAAGCTCCACTTAGTTTGAAACTAATAGACGTTGTGTGTCAGATGTCCGAAATATAAATTGATTATTATTTTCAAAGCTTTGTATGTGAGTGTGTGTATTTTACAAGTTAGACCTCTATACTCTTGTACCATATTTAATATTATATCGCGGGTGGGTTGGCTAAAAATCCCTGTCTGAACTATTATAATATGTTTATATATCAAATATTTATATAATTATCATTTATTTATTATCATGTTTAAATATTAATATGTGTATCCGTGTATGCATTTTATATAGCACTAGCGACCCGCCCCGGCTTCGCACGGGTGGATTTCAGACGCCCCCGCCGACGCCACGATTCGTGCATTTTAATCTGTAATATCTTCGAATATATTCATTTAAATTAGATACTGTAAAGGGCCATTTTGATCTATATTAAATGCACAATGTATTTAATTTACTTAATTGTATAAGGATTCATTTTATATTGCTTATAATCACTTCGTAAATAAGCCATTATGTCTCGTAAAAAGAAAGGAATAAAAAATGGTTGTTGTGGGTTATCCCTAAGAGATAGACATATATCGTCGCGGACTTTTTTGTAGTACTTTTTAGGGTGTACAATACTGTAGTACATTATTTTGATCTATCTCGTAGGGTGCAACCAGCGTTTGCAATGTAAGCGCAAAAAAACGTGTTTATTTGCTACATCATATTAGAAACCTCGAAAATTAACAGTGTTCCCATACTATATTATGCATTTATTATACACAAAAACCTTCCTCTTGAATCTCTCTATCTATTAAAGAAACCCGCATCAAAATCCGTTGCGTCGTTTTAAAGATTTAAGCACACAAAGGGACATAGGGACAGAAAAAGCGACTTTGTTTTATACTATGTAGTGATTAATATTATTATTGTTGCTTATAACCGATAAGTCCGCCTTTATAAGACTTAGACTTATAAGACTTTATGCCACATGGTATTATCTCATATATATATATATATAATATTTGATATAAAAACATATTATAATAGTTCAGACAGGGATTTTTAGCCAACCCACCCGCGATATAATATTAAATATGGTATATTAAAATACTTTTCATCTAATAAACAGATGGGTGAAGGGCGTTCCTAATCGTATTCTCTACTAATATATTACTTTTTTTGTAAATATGTAAGTAGATACATATTATGCATAGAAAACAGTCAAATACCGAAATAAATATTTTCAAATCATACAAATATTTAATCCGACCCGGGAATCGAACCCGAGACCTCAAGCATACCCTGCAGTCGCATACGCTACCACTGCGCCATGGAGGCTGTCAAAACATCAAAAAGCATCCAAGCGCACGATCACTTTGAGTCCTTTGCAGCGAGTTAGTCTCTAATGCACACTAACCCAGAAAGTCTTCGATCAAATATATCATAGATGCACTGTTGCCGCTTAAAAAGTGGCACCGGCAAAACAAGGCATAAAACAACAATATGCCTTGTTTCACTCTCATTCGCTTGGTGGCCGTGCTCGTGTTTACACACAAAAAAATGTCAAAATTACACTCTAAAAGTGCAAAAAATAATGGAATATCATATTTTCAGTAAGTCTATCTTTAATCTAACATATTGGTGTATTTTCGTTATGCTTTAAAGCTAATTTTATTAATATTTTGATAAAATTTGTGACTTAGAACGGCTTCTAATGTACGCATCCATCCCTTTCACACTCACGCGCGATGTTCATAAGAGAAAAAAAGACAAGCCTAGTGCTAGCGAACAAAGTCAGTAGGATAATGATGGAGTCGCCGTTACAATGTTTTTAGGTTAATTGAAGATTTGTTTTTGTTTTAGTTTTTTGAAATTTACATATTCAGGAGAATAAAAAAGACAGCCTTACCAACTTCACAGGTAGGTATTATATTGTACCAAGAATATTTAACCGACTTTAAAAAAGGAGGTTATTAATTCGATCTGCATGTATGTATTTTTGACAAAATTGCAAACTGTTTATAAATGTTGGTCTATACCAGATTCTAAACGTGATTACCAAAATTTAAAATTATCCGTCCGTTCGTAAATAACTGAAAAACATTTAAGTTGGAATATAAAATATATTTGATGATTATAGTTTAGGTGTAGTCCAATTTATGGAATAGTGCAATATAATATGTATAAATACAGGCACGTAGGTATAGAAGGTCTAATATCTGAATGGAATATTCAATATTAAATTAATACTTATTATAATTTATAATAAAATTCTATTCAAACTTTTAGTTATCAGAATCAAAAGAAGAAATAAAAATTGTGTGAAGAATTAATTATTTGTTGGTCCATCCAACTACCGTATGTTTTTTAAATCAAAAAGCAACTCCATTTTGTCCATGTTCCAAATAGAAGCGATAAGACGCGAACACACTATTTAATGTCAGTGGAATGTAACTCTCGTTATTCTTTGTACTATTATGTGCTTTATTGTAATACGTTAAGTTAAATTTTTTAATACACTTGTTTTTGGGCATGTGTTGATTTATTTCTGATTTTTGAAAGAGTCATAAAATTTTATTGTCCTATCCTAACATCAAACTAAAAGGTAATATGTAGAGAATTTAATATGGATTTATTTCCGTCCGTACGTCAATTGCTTAAAGTTAAAATTAGGTTAAGCTGTATACCAGTTTAGGACTTTTTTCGCTATATCTCAAGTGGTATACATATACCTAAGTACGTATAGAAGCGTGGACAGTATTTTGTTTACTTTTGTAAGGAACTGTGCATCTATAATATATTTGATCGAAGCAGAAAGTACCTAAATACTTACACAAACACAAACGTCTAAGAATAGTTAGTCGATAGCGTGAGCAGAGCAGCGAGCGACTCAGCTTTCCCGTCTGAATGCCAAAGCACAGGGCGATAAAGCTTTGAATATTTTTACTCCAGTACAAAATTCACATTGCAGAAAAGTTCCACAAACTTGCGTAAGGCAGCGCCACAGTCGAGTGCCGTTCAGAAATGTTGGTAAGACTCAAAACACATTTGGAAATGTGTAAAGTAATTATATATTTTTTTGTACAATTAACATGCTTTTGTGACATGTTGTATTTATAAATTACATTTTTACCAAGACTTTATTATTTTCAGCTTGTTATGTCCATTATGTTTTAAAGGCAAAGTTACTGTTTCAAAATGTACGATACTACGTCCTACATACGTTCATAATTTTTGAACACACCCCGTCATCCATGTTGTTTGTTTTGGTTCTAGTTTTGTATTGTGTTTTTTTTTTGTATTTTCGTGGTTTTTTTTAGATATAGCTCGTGCCGGGACACCGATTATTCCTGTTAGAAATACTTTGACCCTGGCATTATATTTGGACACCGATCTCTACACAATCGCTGACCCGGATTTTTTATTTTAGACCCTATCTCTCGTTTTACGGATTTGACGATGCCTTCTGATAAAAATATTGTGCACCAGGCTGTGACAATACCCGTAAGTAATTTTATTTTTAACAAATATCAGAGCTTAAGTGTGTCATCATAAACGAATAACCTATAAAATGTCAACTGTGTTTGTTGAAATTTAGTCCCCTGTGTCTGTCTCTAAAGTAATTACAGAGCACTATACATACTCCTTGAAAGTAATACACTCGCTATTAATTTATCAAAAATAATTTTGTTTTAAACAGTACAAGTACATATAAATATTGATTTTAAATTGGTACTACTTAACACAAGTAATTATATATATGTACAAGTATGTATATTAAGTTTGAAAGAATAAAAGAATACTGAAAGCATCCATGAGTACTTATGCTCCTAAATATTAAAAGTATATTTGGTAGTTTTTTAAATACCTACTTTAAAATCTTTTTGTCTGTGAAATTTTAATAGATGTAGCACTACTTTATCTGATCTCATAAATTAGGATTATACAAACCAAATACAATACACATATACATACATATTAATTTCAGATCTAAAAAGTAAAAAATCAACAAAGGTTTTCTTAAATAAGAAAATTGTTGATTTGCAAAAAGAAATTAATAAAGTAAATGCCGTTAAAGAAAAAAATTCTACAAGATGGAAAAAAGCATTGAAGTTGGCAGAAAACAAAACTTTTTAATAAATAAAAATTTGTAGCTTATTAGCGAAATAAATCTATTTAATTTATTGTGTATTTAATGTCTTTTTTGCTGAAGTTTTTGAGATATTAGAGAAACTGACGCTTTACTTGCAATCTGCTGAATTAGGTCCTATCCACCCTGGACTTTACCTGTCATATTCATTCCCTACCGACTTCAAACTTATAAAACCTAAAGTTCCTTATCCAACTCTACTACTATAGTAATGAAAATTGGAACTCTGCAAGATTTTTAATGCTGCGGTTAGTTAGCACTGTTTCCTGGATCCAAATAATATATCATATCAGGAACAGTACCTAACTAATTGCAGAATTAATAATCTTGCCCTATAGAAATACAAGCATTGTATATAACATACAAGCTGGTTTTTTTTTTACTGAAGGTGTAGTTCCCCCTCAAAAAACTAGATGTCGCTACACAATGAAAATGAGTGACAACTCTATTCCTAGTTTATAATGTACTCTGTGCCAAAGCACGGCTGCCGCCTGCGCCCGCACAGAGACCCGCTGTACTTTTAATTTTGGGAATCGCAATATTGATCATTTTCTTTACAAAATATTGATTGATTTAAATATGAGTATGCCTAGTTTATAGCTAATTCAACCACCAATATTTCTGTGTAAAAATATTTTATTGCTTCAAAGCCGTTTAAAAGCTTTAGGCAAAAAAGCGAACAAAATAGAGTGTTGTTAATTTTTTTTTATGGCAATACTATTTATCGTATGTAAAAAATTAAATCTACATATTCTTGCACATGAATCTGCAGTAAACATATATTTTTTTCGAATCTTTTGATGCAGCTGTTAAGGAGGAGTAGTCCAAAGAGAAGAGTAATACTACGGGAAAAGAGTGACCTCTCGCGGGATATTTATGCCAACCGAATGATAGTAGCGCCTCTACATTTCTGCACCCGAAACTAGTTCTATATATACCTATAGCTACCTACAAATATGTATACCTATAGCTACCTACAAATATGTGTATACCTATAGCTACCTACAAATATGTATACCTATAGCTACCTACAAATATGTATACCTTTAGCTACCTACAAATATGTATACCTATAGCTTATTTCATATGGTTATTTTGTTTTAATAGAATTACTGCAATATTGTTAATGTAATGAGAACGAAATAGATTTTCCGTTGTCATTACAATTAACAACGCTGCAATAAGTCTACTAAAACAAAATACCTTACTTCTTTTGCACAAGAACGATTGTATAATAAAGGTTTTAAAAATAAAACAATTCAAATTCACAGACTCAATTTAATTCACCACGTAACTACCACCACCAATACCACTTTCCTACTGTTAAACATATTTGTCTCATCAGTTTTACAATGTTATTTTCTATTTTTATAATCTTGAAATTTATTATAATATGCTTGAGCTGCCATTTTTATTTCATTCTCACAACACAATGAATAGCGTTCGTATCGCAATACCAGTGTAATCACTCATTTGGACGGAGGGGAAGATCTCAACTCGACGTCTGATAGCTGTAAAAACACCAGAAAAACACAAACTTATCCGAAAACAAAAACTAACGCGCACGCAAGCCAAGATGACGATCAATTTGTGCAGCCATTTTGTTTTGTTCACAAACTAGGGATGCCGATTCGAGATCGATTAATCGAAAATCGATTTTTCAGGCCTAAAGATCGATATTTTAAATCGATATACAGTTTTTTTTTGTTTTGGTACAAAGTACAAACCATTTTATTTACAATTAGTTAAATGTATCGGTAATAATACGGTGTTACTGATTAAAGGGTTGAATAGTCAAAAATTTGAGAATTGGCGGTATGCCTAGTTTCCTTTGTCTCTCTTTGTTCCTTGTGAGCGCCTTTTTTCAGTTGCCGATTATCGCCAATATCGCAAGTGTTAAGGCTAGGGCCGCACTACGCTAGCAGCATTTGCCTTCCGACTGTCGAACCTTCAAGAAAAGAGCGTACTCCTTTTTAAAAGGCAGGAAACGCACTTGTGATGCCTCTGGTGTTGCGAGTGTCCATGGGCGGTGGTAATCGCTTACCATCAGGCGATACGTCTGCTCGTATGTCCCCTATTCCATAAAAAAACACAGCGTACTCTAAATATAGTAGATAAAAGATTTAACCTCATTCGCTCAGTCCCCTTCTTGAAGTCGAATTTTTTCTTCAAATTTATGATTATGAAAATAAATGTCTTCTTTCATACCTAATCTGACTTTGATATATAAATAAATAAAATTGAAGTGTTTGTTTGCAAATTCAATTTAACCCTGGACTAAAAAAAAACGATTTTACTGATAGGAGTTCATTTATAATGCTATCTTTCTTGTTTTTTATAAAATGGATTTATAATTTTATAATAAATGAAAACTCGAAAAAAAAATTTTTTTTTGAAAATCGAGTTTTTAAACCTTGATTTTTTTGTGAATCGATTTTTTAGGTTTCGATTCAAAGCGATTCAAAAAACGATATTTTCTGGAAAGAATCGACATCCCTTACAGTGATAAAAAAAAACAATTATACATTAGAATTATTTATTAAACGGTTATTATTAATAAATTATTTTTTAATTAACGTAAAAATTAATTATTAAATTAATTTGTTAATGTATTTAATAAAAGAATATTAATGCGTCGATAGTGACATCTACCGACACTCTTTACAACTTGATTCAGCTTAAGTTTTATGGTTAAGTAGTGTAGATGGCACAGCCTTCTTTTTTGAATTGCGTCATGTATGAAAGTGTCACAGCCCTGGAGTAGTCTTTAGAATGCAACCATTTTTACGCATCTGAAGGGAGGTAGGCCCATATGAAAACCAAATTACGCAACGTAATATTGACTATAACTATTAAACTAGCTCATAGCTTCTCATGTCATCATAATCACCTAAACAATTGTAATTGTAAACCGATAGAAAAAGTAAACAATGTCACTTACCTTGGAGTGAAGATTGATGTCAGTTTCTCCTGGTCGTCCCATATTGATTTAAATTGTGATAAACTTAGAATAATACTAGGAAAATTCTATCACCTAAGTTTTAGGGTACCTAGCACCACATTGAAATGCCTGTACAAACAATTGGTTGAACCTATCATAAGTTATGCTCTTGATTGCTACGGCTTGACTTTTAAAACCTATATGGATAAAATAGAAACATTACAAATTAAATTCCTAAAGCTACTGGTAAATAATAAAACTAAAATCAGTTGTAAAGATGATTACAAAAAGTTATTTAAAATATGCAATATCCTCCCGGCTAAAAAAGACATATATACCTGTTAGTAATAAACCTACGCCGTGGCAATCAAAAGCATGAATTATCGCTTGTTCCGAACTCTCACGGAACAAGGTCGACGACTACTGGTAGGTTTCATGTACCAAGAGTTGCTAACTACTATGGTGACAGAACCCTAAAAAAACGGTTATCATATGTCCTGAACCGTTTGCGGGTGGATATTAGACAAGAACCCAATATAAACAAACTTAAAAGAAAATTAAAGCAATTCTTATTGGATCTTGTTTGATGGCAAAAATATATATAAATATATGTATATATGGATGTAGTTAAATATATTATACCCACATATTATTATAAGTTTTATATTTATTATATAGTGTTATGTGTATCGCATGTACCTATGTAAATATGGATTTGTGACTGTGCATTGTGCGTAGGAGTTAGGACTGTGCATGCGCACGTATCATGTACCTATCTGAGGTATCTAATGCATGGGTGTGATGTGTGCAGTGTTGCGTACAAGCATATTGTATATAGAGACTCAACTGAGTCCACAGACAAACTGTTTAAAACAGTTTTGTGGACCTTATGTTTTAGAATAAGGTTTTATTATTGTGAACAATAAATTTTAAATAATAAAAAAAAAAGGTGCATTATGCACTGAATTCGAAATAGCCGAATGATACTAATTTGAAACCACAGAAAAGCACATGAAGAAATGAAACAAAAATATGTATGATTTTAAAAAGGAAAAATATTCTGAAAACACTGAAGATGAGGCAACTAAGGATGGAAGTGGAAAATAAATTTATTTTAATTTTTGTTTTTTATTATTTTGTTATCAATATTTAAACAAACCAATATATGTAAGTCCTGGTAAATAATAATAGTAGGTGATTGTTTTAATTAAATGAGGACAGTATCAGTATAAAATCTACCTTTTTTACTTTACCTACTGTTTTTTTAATGGTGGGCAATTGTTTTTTTAGTTTCTCGGGGTTGGCAACACTGGTCTGGACAATACTGGAGCCATCCTCGTACAATGCATGTCCAACTCCGTAGCGCTTTAATAACTGATATATAATTGATTCAGTAAGTAAATTTTTAAAGTTGCTTCTGAATTTAGAAGACTAAACTCAACCACTTGTAATAAAAGCGCTTAAACCAGACCAAGACCAATGTAAATAATATTCGCCTTCCAGAATTTACTGCCGTATTTATTATATCTGATTTCTGTACATCCATCAGTTCATCTTAATCACTAACTATGTAGGCCGATCTTAATCGCGATTTGCGGTATAAATTACACAAGTTTTATGTGGGCTGGTCCTGCGGCACTAGCAATGCCGGGCCGACCCGTGACGGGAGTGGAGTGAGCCCCGAACATGCCGTCAGTTTACCAAAATCAGTTTAATATACTGGTCCCTCAGTGAGGGATCTTTCCGATATTAAGCTGAAAAGAACAGATACACACTTTGATCTAAGGCCGAGAAGCGATAACACGACACTGTAAGTACTCTCTTTGCGCGCTATTGTGTTTGCTTTTGTGGTTGGATACTTGGATTGGTTTGGGGGATTATTAAGTTGTACCGAATGTGTGCGTTGTTCATTATTGACCGATGTAGTAAGAAATACGATGAATGAAGGTCATTCACCACCTGAGAACCTTAACACCGTAATTTATGAAGTGACTTCATTTCACAGCGCCATCTATTGAGTGTAATGAAGATCTGGGAAAATGAATGAATGAAATTGAATGTATTTTTTTTGTCATTATCATCTGTGAAAATTAATTTTCTCTTTTTTTTTCAAACTGTTATGTCATGTCACTGTCAGTCAATGTCAAATCTTGTCAAATACTTACATTTTCAAAGACAGGAATTATTTACTTTTATTTCTTTAATTATATAAAGTTATTCATTTGCATCTAAATAACTAACTAACCAAGACCAAACAAGAATAGTTTTTGTTTGTTTTAATTTCTAAATTATTTAATTTCCAATTAGGTAATATATTTTGTGAACCACCTTTTATTTTTTCATATTTAGGCATTTTTGTACAGCAATCAAATTAATGGTCTTTTAAATCATGATTGATATCACAACATCAAAATAACTTTTATTTAATAGTTTACTACCAGGCTTTAGCTGTTACAGCATTGTTAGTTTTTTGCAGGTATGATAGTTAATTTCTGTAATATACCTAGTTCGTTAATTTATTGAAATTACTGTGACATTGCAACCTTTGGACTTTGTTATCATGCATAATGTAGCATATGCATATACAACGCCTTTAGGAGTACTATCAATTACACTTATTGTGACATATTTTTTTATGATGAATACAACAGGTAGGTTAGCTAGTTTGAAATAACTATTTTATCTAAATAACCGCTTTTTACTTAATGCATATGTATGTATACACGGTACATATACCAAAAGAACATTTTTTAAAATTTTTGTTTGGGGTAATCTCTGGAACAGCTGGACCGATTTTGACAGGACTTTCACTGATGATATAAGGAGTAACTTAGGCTACTTTTAGGCCCCGTGGCGCTACCGACGATACGACAATGACCACGGGTAACACTGTGGGGTTCAGCTAGTATTACATAAAATTTGAAGGTCATAGATAAATAATGTGTGGATGTAGCTCGAATCTACACTCTAGAATCCATACAAGCTAGGCTTAGGGTGTGTCAACATGGGCTTGTGTTATAAGTCTCATGAATAAATATTATTTCATTAAATTTGTGCAAACTTTTACTGTAAACAGACTAATGTTTCTTCTACAGATGAAATGGCAAACAATGGTCTTCTCTTCATATCCAATGTTGGAAAAGCCCATATGGTTTGTCAGAAGGTGTCCCAGTATGTACGAAGAGTACTGTATGTAAATATTAAAGATAATATGGACTTGGAGAGTGCATTACCCGCAATTAGTACTCAAATAGACACTTTGTATTCTAAGGTAAGTTTTTTATAATTATAATATACTTTTATTGTTTGTATTTTTACATTTTTATAACAGAGTCTTTGATCATATATTAATCTATTAGCTATAAAAAGTTGTGCTGAAGTAAGTCCATTTGACAAATCACATTTGAATGTTTTATATCTTCTTATAGGTATATAAAAATCAATCAATTGCTGTTTGTCTTGCTAAAACTCAAGAATGACTAGGCCGATTTAGCTGATTTTTAACCGACTTCCAAAAAGGAGGAGGTTCTATGTTCCACTGTATGTTTGTTTTTTTTTTTATGTATGTTCACCGATTGCTACATCAATTGTGTACCGATTTTAAAAATTTTTTTTGTATTCGAAAGGGTATGCTCCCGAGGTGGTCCCATTGCCACCATATCAGGATCTGATGGTGGGATCCTAGGGAAATCGAGAGAAACCCTCAAGTTTTATAGGCACATACTATGTTTTTCGTATATTTTCTGAAGTTACACCGGTATTTGCGTCTGGTAGTCATCATTTTATGATGATGAGCTGATGATGTAAGGCACAACTCCTTAACGGTTAGGAGTTGGAGGATAAATCTTTAAATATCATATGTATATATGTTACCTTTAGTTGTATTCTTTCAAATTATTTAGGTGAGCTGATGATGGAAGGTGGAAGGTACAACTCCTCAACGGTTAGGAGTTGGAGGATAATTCTTTCAATTTCATACATATCTAAAGACCTTCAGTCGAATACTTTTAAGTTATTTAGGTGAGCTGATGATAGAAGGTTAAACTCTTCTACAGTTAGGGATTACAGGATGATTTTAATATTACACGTACATAAGGACCTAATTTGTATTCTTGATGATGAAATTTGATGAAATAGTTCAACCTACTACTAACCTACGATTGCTGCACTAAAAACTGAAAAAAAAAACTTTTTAAAAAAAAAGAACCCGACTTCCAAAAAACATCCAACGAAAACTCTCTGCCAAAAAAACACTTAAAAGCGTAAAATATACTGGTTCTTCATAAGTTGCCTATACCTAATTCTTTATTCATTTTAATAGTAGTATTATAATGTGTGCTAGGTACCTAAAATCTGTTTGAAGTCGGTGCTAAGCCAAAAAGAATACAAACGAACAATTATAAAAGTCTAAGCGATGGACACCGACTTCAAACAGATTCTAGGTACCTAGCACACATTATAATACTACTACTGGATGTTTTTTTGGTTTTGAAATGTTTGTCATAGTCCAGGGAAGGTTCAAACGGTGAAAAATTAAAAAATCCAAATGGCACATGTACGAAGTAGCAGGCACAGCTAGTTATATAATATGTAATAAAGTATGATGTGTGTTGTAAGAGCCAAATAAGAGATAGATCTATGTAATACTGTATAGCGTAAGAAAACTTGAAACAAAATTTTAAAATAAAATATGAAAATTTGATACCTTTGATTATTAAGGAAGGACATGGGGCTACTATTTACCACGGTAACTGACATACACATGGCCAGACATGTGTGCAAACTAAGTAGCAGTATGTATATTATAATATAGTTTATGTTAATGTTCTAGGCTTCGGCAAAATGCTCAAATCTAGATGTAAGACTTATGTTGAAGCCTAGTCAGCCAAAAGAGGAAATAAAAACAAATTATGCAATAGACATGATCCTTTATGATAGTGAGTTATCTAAGGAAGTGGAACAACTAAAGGCGTCAGTGACGACAATTGAAGATAACTGTAAACTTCAAAGCATTGGTTAGTTATTCTCAGTATCTTGTTCCTCCTCCATCATTATTGTTATTAGATATCTATCAGAGGTGTCTCTAGCCCGTAAAATGCCTGTGTGCAATCATTACTCTAGCGCCCGTAACACTACTGTGCCCGTGTGCACTGCACACCCTGCACTATAGGTAAAGACACCCCTGATATCTATACTTAAAATAATAATGGAAACTGGAAGTTATAGATCAATACAAGCGGGCAGTAGTTTTAATCCAAATCATTAAAGTTTATACCAGTATCCAAGTCATTAAAGATATGTTTTCATATAAGAACCAATTTCTTGTGTACCTAGAGTAGATATTTCAGGATTCTTAACTAAATTCCTAGAGTTGCCTTTTTGTCATCTTCCTAGCCTTTATTATTCCCAAGATTAATAAAGGCTAGGAAGATGACTGGGGGTCGGTTACTAGTTCAAGCGGTTTTACCTGAATATCAGTCCACGGAGTGACTGGCATCGGACCTACGCAACCCTAAGGGTGAACTGAATTTGAAGATTAAACTAGTTGTCAGTATATTTGAGGGCACTGACTTCCCAATTACGATTGCCATAGATGTTGATGACAACCGGGACCGACGGCTTAACGTGGCTTCCACACTCCAGGCTGTTATTAAGAATTTCTTGTAAGAAAAACCCAACAGCAGTCCGACCCGGGACTGGAACCTGAGATCTCTTGGTCATCAACCATTAACCACTAAGCCAACGAGGCAACCCACAGCAGGAGTTGTCTTTTAAAATAAAACAATAAAATTTTATGATTTTTTAATACAGACTTTCAAGATTCAAGCCAAGAAACCAGCCAAAATGTTGTGAAGAGATATGAGAATGTTGCTGTTGGTGGCACATTTGATCGGTTGCACAACGGCCACAAGATACTACTATCACAAGCGGCTCTACGAGCTACCAAACATGTCACGGTGGGAGTCACTGATGTTAATATGATACAGTGTAAGGAACAACATTTAAGAGCATAAACATGGTTGCGTTACTTCCATATAAATATTCCATACTTACTAAAACTAAGGTATCTTATAAAACTGACTGCATTGATGTTGTAGTGTTGGTTAATCACCACATGGGACCCCACTTTTTTGATGATCCACAAGTTGTCGTTCTGAGCAAGAAACAGAGAACGAGACATTTGGTTCCCCTCTCACACATTGCTGGTGGTTCGATATCCACTCAGAAAGAAGCTTCCCTTGTTAGTATTTTAAACTTCTGCATCAAAAGAATGTTGTTGGTGCTGAAGAGGTCTTTAAATTGATTTATTTCCTTCCTGTGCCAATCAATTAAAACCTGGAATTCACTACCAGCGCGTGCGCTCCCACTTCGATCTTGTGTCCTTTAAGAGGGGCGTGACAATGACAAAGCATCTCAATAGGTGGCCATATTGATGGCACTGACTTCCCAATAACGATTGTCATAGATGTTCATGACAACCGGGACCGACGGCTTAACGTGCTCTTCGAGACAAGTGCGGGAAACACCGCCATCTTCCATACTCCGGGCTGCTGTTAAGAATTTCTTGTAAAAAAAATCCAACAGCAGTGCGACTCGGGAATCGAACCCGGGACCTCTTGATTAGTCGCTTGTGCTAACCGCTAGACCAATGACACAGTTTCATTAATTTATCGTAATGCAATGTTTTCCTAGCTCTTTTCATAAATCATTAAGAGGAATATTGTACCTGAGATATTTTTAATTTTTAATTAATACTTATTTACAGCTAAAAAACTATATGAGTTAATAGAACCTGTGGAAACAAGAATAAATGTAGTGTTGAATTTTCTGAAGGATATCAACCCAGATCTTGAATACAATGTGTTCCCGTTACAAGATCTTTATGGCCCTACTAAGGATGATCCTAAGTATGAGGTAAGACTGGTATATCCGTCCTGTATAAGCATATGCCTGGGGGTTACGGGTAAGACCATGGCTTTTAGGCTACTGTTACCGCGTTGAGTTTTTAGTCGATTGGAGTCCGACATTCCGCCATGAGGATGTCCGATGGTATTTCCACACAATAATGATTTCATAAAACGTTTTAAGTCACCGTTGAGATTGAACGAGCAGACGTATCGCCTGATGGTAAGCGATTACCGCCGCCCATGGACACCCGCAACACCAGAGGCGTCACAAGTGCGTTACCGGCCTTTGGGGGATGGGGGGGGCAGATAGGGGGAGGGGTTGGGGTATGGGCCTCCGATATCCTCACTCACTAGGTGAAACACAGCGCAAGCACTATTTCACACCGGTTTTCTGTGAGGCCGTGGTATCACTCCGGTCGAGCCGGCCCATTCATGCCGAAGCGTGGCTCTCCCACGGTCTCTGCTTCTCTCATGTCCGTCTTATTACTCCGACTTCGTGAACTGTTCCTTCTTTGTTCAAGCAGTACTACTCTGGAATGCGCTCCCGCTCGAAATCAGGGTGTCCACTAACCGATATACATTCAAAAATAAAGTACATGAGCTCTTTCTCAATGAACTGGCAGAATTATCTAATCTATAGCTTACCGTCCTTTTTAAACGACTTCCAAAAGGAGGAGGTTCTCAATTTCATCGTTCATCGTCACAATGTATGTACGTACACGGATTCCTCCTCCGTCAATTTGTGGACCGATTTTGTAAATTATTTTTGTATTCGAAAGGGTATGCTCCTCATGTGGTCCCATGGCCACCATATCTCCTGATATGGCGTGACCTTGAGCGGGATAGCTGCTCTTCGCGTAGAACAAAACAACCGAAGCGTCGGTGACGTCGTTGACGTTGGTCTCGAAATATAGCGAGTGTGGTACCTACTATTACATTTGGCTTGGCACCGACTTCAAACCTATGAATAGGTAGCATATACAAGTTATTTGATACTTTTTAGTTTTTAAGTCGGTTTTTTTAAACGAGGTTTTTTTTCCATTATTTAGTGTATAAATGTTGTATTTATGTATACGTAATCTGTATATGTATATCTACTTATATATGTATGTTTGTATGTATAACGTTGAATATGATGTGATTATTGTAAATTTGAACGGACTTCTTATGTATATAAGATTTCACACACCTGCCTTATAAGATTTCTCCACCACCCGAAGGTCGACTGGAAGAGAATGCTCTGGGCATTAAGTCCGCCGATGTACATTCTTAGTGCATAAAGTTAATAAATAATATATAAATAATCTACATTGTATTTATATTTCCAAAAAAGTGTGTGTGACCAGTTCCTAAAATTATCATCTCAATGTAACTAACACAACATCCACATCTGGTAGTTCTTAAACAGTTTCTAAAAGATACTTTACAATAGGTACGTTATATGATTACTTTTTATCGTATAATAAAAATGTAAAAGATCAATTTTAAGTTTAAAATACTTGAATTAGGAGTTATAATTTTTAATATAAACAAACATATAACTTAATAGTTATGATAATTTACCAGAAACAAAACACAAAATGTGTGTGAGTGTGTGTGTTTGTTACTCTTTCACGCTAAAACTACTGAACGGATTTGGATGAAACTTTACAGTAATATATCTTATACAGGTTACTATTGGCCGCGAAAATCGACATTCACGCGGGCGGAGCCGCGGGCAACAGCTAGTGTTAACATAAAAAAAGGATATTTCTAAAAGTTTAGTAAGATTTAAAGTTAACACATTTTATCATAGGTAGGTACTAAATACGAAAAAGTATGGTAAATTAGGTAAGAAATCTGATAAAATAAATTAATTCATTTTACCTTTTATAGAAAAAAGTAAAAATTATCATATTTCTGAAAACTTCTAGCATGTTTAAATAAATTAACAAGTAAAATTTTAACAAAATAAAACCGACTTCAAGGTTCAACTCGATTTCTCTTGGATGCCATAATCAGATCTTAGTGTCCTTATCATGGTACCACCGTTGGGATATCTCCTTTCCATTAAAAAAAGAATCATCAAAATCGGTTTCTAAACGACGAAGTTATCCCCGAACACACATAAAAAAAATATATATATACGGTCGAATTGAGTAACCTCCTTTTTTTAAGTCGGTTAAAAACAGGTAAATGCGTTACGTGTCAGGTCACCCATAGAATAAGGTTCCGAAGTCACCTGCAATGTCTACAAATTGAAATAAAATCGTGTCGAACAGATAATTATCATGAATTTATTTTTAACTATCTGAACCCCGCGGTGTTACCCGCGGCTATCGACTTGCCGCGGGTAACGACCTATCACTGAAAGTCCCGTCAAAATCGGTCCCGCCGTTTGCAGAGATTACCCGTAACAAACAGACAGACAAAAATTGTAAAAAAAAAAAGTTATGTACATGTATCGTGTATACATACATATGCATTTATTAAAAGCGGTTTATTTAATATTACAAACAGACACTCCATTTTTTTTTATTTGTAGAGATTTTACATGTACGTTGGTGCAGTGATAGCTTACGCGACTATTGTCCATGAGGACTCAGGTTCGTTTGGGTGTTCTCTATGTATGATATATTTGTATTTACAAATAAAAGCATATAATTGTTCTATCAGTCAATCTAGCTTTCATAGTACAAGCTCCACTTAGTTTGAAACTAATAGACGTTGTGTGTCAGATGTCCGAAATATAAATTGATTATTATTTTCAAAGCTTTGTATGTGAGTGTGTGTATTTTACAAGTTAGACCTCTATACTCTTGTACCATATTTAATATTATATCGCGGGTGGGTTGGCTAAAAATCCCTGTCTGAACTATTATAATATGTTTATATATCAAATATTTATATAATTATCATTTATTTATTATCATGTTTAAATATTAATATGTGTATCCGTGTATGCATTTTATATAGCACTAGCGACCCGCCCCGGCTTCGCACGGGTGGATTTCAGACGCCCCCGCCGACGCCACGATTCGTGCATTTTAATCTGTAATATCTTCGAATATATTCATTTAAATTAGATACTGTAAAGGGCCATTTTGATCTATATTAAATGCACAATGTATTTAATTTACTTAATTGTATAAGGATTCATTTTATATTGCTTATAATCACTTCGTAAATAAGCCATTATGTCTCGTAAAAAGAAAGGAATAAAAAATGGTTGTTGTGGGTTATCCCTAAGAGATAGACATATATCGTCGCGGACTTTTTTGTAGTACTTTTTAGGGTGTACAATACTGTAGTACATTATTTTGATCTATCTCGTAGGGTGCAACCAGCGTTTGCAATGTAAGCGCAAAAAAACGTGTTTATTTGCTACATCATATTAGAAACCTCGAAAATTAACAGTGTTCCCATACTATATTATGCATTTATTATACACAAAAACCTTCCTCTTGAATCACTCTATCTATTAAAGAAACCCGCATCAAAATCCGTTGCGTCGTTTTAAAGATTTAAGCACACAAAGGGACATAGGGACAGAAAAAGCGACTTTGTTTTATACTATGTAGTGATTAATATTATTATTGTTGCTTATAACCGATAAGTCCGCCTTTATAAGACTTAGACTTATAAGACTTTATGCCACATGGTATTATCTCATATATATATATATATAATATTTGATATAAAAACATATTATAATAGTTCAGACAGGGATTTTTAGCCAACCCACCCGCGATATAATATTAAATATGGTATATTAAAATACTTTTCATCTAATAAACAGATGGGTGAAGGGCGTTCCTAATCGTATTCTCTACTAATATATTACTTTTTTTGTAAATATGTAAGTAGATACATATTATGCATAGAAAACAGTCAAATACCGAAATAAATATTTTCAAATCATACAAATATTTAATCCGACCCGGGAATCGAACCCGAGACCTCAAGCATACCCTGCAGTCGCATACGCTACCACTGCGCCATGGAGGCTGTCAAAACATCAAAAAGCATCCAAGCGCACGATCACTTTGAGTCCTTTGCAGCGAGTTAGTCTCTAATGCACACTAACCCAGAAAGTCTTCGATCAAATATATCATAGATGCACTGTTGCCGCTTAAAAAGTGGCACCGGCAAAACAAGGCATAAAACAACAATATGCCTTGTTTCACTCTCATTCGCTTGGTGGCCGTGCTCGTGTTTACACACAAAAAAATGTCAAAATTACACTCTAAAAGTGCAAAAAATAATGGAATATCATATTTTCAGTAAGTCTATCTTTAATCTAACATATTGGTGTATTTTCGTTATGCTTTAAAGCTAATTTTATTAATATTTTGATAAAATTTGTGACTTAGAACGGCTTCTAATGTACGCATCCATCCCTTTCACACTCACGCGCGATGTTCATAAGAGAAAAAAAGACAAGCCTAGTGCTAGCGAACAAAGTCAGTAGGATAATGATGGAGTCGCCGTTACAATGTTTTTAGGTTAATTGAAGATTTGTTTTTGTTTTAGTTTTTTGAAATTTACATATTCAGGAGAATAAAAAAGACAGCCTTACCAACTTCACAGGTAGGTATTATATTGTACCAAGAATATTTAACCGACTTTAAAAAAGGAGGTTATTAATTCGATCTGCATGTATGTATTTTTGACAAAATTGCAAACTGTTTATAAATGTTGGTCTATACCAGATTCTAAACGTGATTACCAAAATTTAAAATTATCCGTCCGTTCGTAAATAACTGAAAAACATTTAAGTTGGAATATAAAATATATTTGATGATTATAGTTTAGGTGTAGTCCAATTTATGGAATAGTGCAATATAATATGTATAAATACAGGCACGTAGGTATAGAAGGTCTAATATCTGAATGGAATATTCAATATTAAATTAATACTTATTATAATTTATAATAAAATTCTATTCAAACTTTTAGTTATCAGAATCAAAAGAAGAAATAAAAATTGTGTGAAGAATTAATTATTTGTTGGTCCATCCAACTACCGTATGTTTTTTAAATCAAAAAGCAACTCCATTTTGTCCATGTTCCAAATAGAAGCGATAAGACGCGAACACACTATTTAATGTCAGTGGAATGTAACTCTCGTTATTCTTTGTACTATTATGTGCTTTATTGTAATACGTTAAGTTAAATTTTTTAATACACTTGTTTTTGGGCATGTGTTGATTTATTTCTGATTTTTGAAAGAGTCATAAAATTTTATTGTCCTATCCTAACATCAAACTAAAAGGTAAGATGTAGAGAATTTAATATGGATTTATTTCCGTCCGTACGTCAATTGCTTAAAGTTAAAATTAGGTTAAGCTGTATACCAGTTTAGGACTTTTTTCGCTATATCTCAAGTGGTATACATATACCTAAGTACGTATAGAAGCGTGGACAGTATTTTGTTTACTTTTGTAAGGAACTGTGCATCTATAATATATTTGATCGAAGCAGAAAGTACCTAAATACTTACACAAACACAAACGTCTAAGAATAGTTAGTCGATAGCGTGAGCAGAGCAGCGAGCGACTCAGCTTTCCCGTCTGAATGCCAAAGCACAGGGCGATAAAGCTTTGAATATTTTTACTCCAGTACAAAATTCACATTGCAGAAAAGTTCCACAAACTTGCGTAAGGCAGCGCCACAGTCGAGTGCCGTTCAGAAATGTTGGTAAGACTCAAAACACATTTGGAAATGTGTAAAGTAATTATATATTTTTTTGTACAATTAACATGCTTTTGTGACATGTTGTATTTATAAATTACATTTTTACCAAGACTTTATTATTTTCAGCTTGTTATGTCCATTATGTTTTAAAGGCAAAGTTACTGTTTCAAAATGTACGATACTACGTCCTACATACGTTCATAATTTTTGAACACACCCCGTCATCCATGTTGTTTGTTTTGGTTCTAGTTTTGTATTGTGTTTTTTTTTTGTATTTTCGTGGTTTTTTTTAGATATAGCTCGTGCCGGGACACCGATTATTCCTGTTAGAAATACTTTGACCCTGGCATTATATTTGGACACCGATCTCTACACAATCGCTGACCCGGATTTTTTATTTTAGACCCTATCTCTCGTTTTACGGATTTGACGATGCCTTCTGATAAAAATATTGTGCACCAGGCTGTGACAATACCCGTAAGTAATTTTATTTTTAACAAATATCAGAGCTTAAGTGTGTCATCATAAACGAATAACCTATAAAATGTCAACTGTGTTTGTTGAAATTTAGTCCCCTGTGTCTGTCTCTAAAGTAATTACAGAGCACTATACATACTCCTTGAAAGTAATACACTCGCTATTAATTTATCAAAAATAATTTTGTTTTAAACAGTACAAGTACATATAAATATTGATTTTAAATTGGTACTACTTAACACAAGTAATTATATATATGTACAAGTATGTATATTAAGTTTGAAAGAATAAAAGAATACTGAAAGCATCCATGAGTACTTATGCTCCTAAATATTAAAAGTATATTTGGTAGTTTTTTAAATACCTACTTTAAAATCTTTTTGTCTGTGAAATTTTAATAGATGTAGCACTACTTTATCTGATCTCATAAATTAGGATTATACAAACCAAATACAATACACATATACATACATATTAATTTCAGATCTAAAAAGTAAAAAATCAACAAAGGTTTTCTTAAATAAGAAAATTGTTGATTTGCAAAAAGAAATTAATAAAGTAAATGCCGTTAAAGAAAAAAATTCTACAAGATGGAAAAAAGCATTGAAGTTGGCAGAAAACAAAACTTTTTAATAAATAAAAATTTGTAGCTTATTAGCGAAATAAATCTATTTAATTTATTGTGTATTTAATGTCTTTTTTGCTGAAGTTTTTGAGATATTAGAGAAACTGACGCTTTACTTGCAATCTGCTGAATTAGGTCCTATCCACCCTGGACTTTACCTGTCATATTCATTCCCTACCGACTTCAAACTTATAAAACCTAAAGTTCCTTATCCAACTCTACTACTATAGTAATGAAAATTGGAACTCTGCAAGATTTTTAATGCTGCGGTTAGTTAGCACTGTTTCCTGGATCCAAATAATATATCATATCAGGAACAGTACCTAACTAATTGCAGAATTAATAATCTTGCCCTATAGAAATACAAGCATTGTATATAACATACAAGCTGGTTTTTTTTTTACTGAAGGTGTAGTTCCCCCTCAAAAAACTAGATGTCGCTACACAATGAAAATGAGTGACAACTCTATTCCTAGTTTATAATGTACTCTGTGCCAAAGCACGGCTGCCGCCTGCGCCCGCACAGAGACCCGCTGTACTTTTAATTTTGGGAATCGCAATATTGATCATTTTCTTTACAAAATATTGATTGATTTAAATATGAGTATGCCTAGTTTATAGCTAATTCAACCACCAATATTTCTGTGTAAAAATATTTTATTGCTTCAAAGCCGTTTAAAAGCTTTAGGCAAAAAAGCGAACAAAATAGAGTGTTGTTAATTTTTTTTTATGGCAATACTATTTATCGTATGTAAAAAATTAAATCTACATATTCTTGCACATGAATCTGCAGTAAACATATATTTTTTTCGAATCTTTTGATGCAGCTGTTAAGGAGGAGTAGTCCAAAGAGAAGAGTAATACTACGGGAAAAGAGTGACCTCTCGCGGGATATTTATGCCAACCGAATGATAGTAGCGCCTCTACATTTCTGCACCCGAAACTAGTTCTATATATACCTATAGCTACCTACAAATATGTATACCTATAGCTACCTACAAATATGTGTATACCTATAGCTACCTACAAATATGTATACCTATAGCTACCTACAAATATGTATACCTTTAGCTACCTACAAATATGTATACCTATAGCTTATTTCATATGGTTATTTTGTTTTAATAGAATTACTGCAATATTGTTAATGTAATGAGAACGAAATAGATTTTCCGTTGTCATTACAATTAACAACGCTGCAATAAGTCTACTAAAACAAAATACCTTACTTCTTTTGCACAAGAACGATTGTATAATAAAGGTTTTAAAAATAAAACAATTCAAATTCACAGACTCAATTTAATTCACCACGTAACTACCACCACCAATACCACTTTCCTACTGTTAAACATATTTGTCTCATCAGTTTTACAATGTTATTTTCTATTTTTATAATCTTGAAATTTATTATAATATGCTTGAGCTGCCATTTTTATTTCATTCTCACAACACAATGAATAGCGTTCGTATCGCAATACCAGTGTAATCACTCATTTGGACGGAGGGGAAGATCTCAACTCGACGTCTGATAGCTGTAAAAACACCAGAAAAACACAAACTTATCCGAAAACAAAAACTAACGCGCACGCAAGCCAAGATGACGATCAATTTGTGCAGCCATTTTGTTTTGTTCACAAACTAGGGATGCCGATTCGAGATCGATTAATCGAAAATCGATTTTTCAGGCCTAAAGATCGATATTTTAAATCGATATACAGTTTTTTTTTGTTTTGGTACAAAGTACAAACCATTTTATTTACAATTAGTTAAATGTATCGGTAATAATACGGTGTTACTGATTAAAGGGTTGAATAGTCAAAAATTTGAGAATTGGCGGTATGCCTAGTTTCCTTTGTCTCTCTTTGTTCCTTGTGAGCGCCTTTTTTCAGTTGCCGATTATCGCCAATATCGCAAGTGTTAAGGCTAGGGCCGCACTACGCTAGCAGCATTTGCCTTCCGACTGTCGAACCTTCAAGAAAAGAGCGTACTCCTTTTTAAAAGGCAGGAAACGCACTTGTGATGCCTCTGGTGTTGCGAGTGTCCATGGGCGGTGGTAATCGCTTACCATCAGGCGATACGTCTGCTCGTATGTCCCCTATTCCATAAAAAAACACAGCGTACTCTAAATATAGTAGATAAAAGATTTAACCTCATTCGCTCAGTCCCCTTCTTGAAGTCGAATTTTTTCTTCAAATTTATGATTATGAAAATAAATGTCTTCTTTCATACCTAATCTGACTTTGATATATAAATAAATAAAATTGAAGTGTTTGTTTGCAAATTCAATTTAACCCTGGACTAAAAAAAAACGATTTTACTGATAGGAGTTCATTTATAATGCTATCTTTCTTGTTTTTTATAAAATGGATTTATAATTTTATAATAAATGAAAACTCGAAAAAAAAATTTTTTTTTGAAAATCGAGTTTTTAAACCTTGATTTTTTTGTGAATCGATTTTTTAGGTTTCGATTCAAAGCGATTCAAAAAACGATATTTTCTGGAAAGAATCGACATCCCTTACAGTGATAAAAAAAAACAATTATACATTAGAATTATTTATTAAACGGTTATTATTAATAAATTATTTTTTAATTAACGTAAAAATTAATTATTAAATTAATTTGTTAATGTATTTAATAAAAGAATATTAATGCGTCGATAGTGACATCTACCGACACTCTTTACAACTTGATTCAGCTTAAGTTTTATGGTTAAGTAGTGTAGATGGCACAGCCTTCTTTTTTGAATTGCGTCATGTATGAAAGTGTCACAGCCCTGGAGTAGTCTTTAGAATGCAACCATTTTTACGCATCTGAAGGGAGGTAGGCCCATATGAAAACCAAATTACGCAACGTAATATTGACTATAACTATTAAACTAGCTCATAGCTTCTCATGTCATCATAATCACCTAAACAATTGTAATTGTAAACCGATAGAAAAAGTAAACAATGTCACTTACCTTGGAGTGAAGATTGATGTCAGTTTCTCCTGGTCGTCCCATATTGATTTAAATTGTGATAAACTTAGAATAATACTAGGAAAATTCTATCACCTAAGTTTTAGGGTACCTAGCACCACATTGAAATGCCTGTACAAACAATTGGTTGAACCTATCATAAGTTATGCTCTTGATTGCTACGGCTTGACTTTTAAAACCTATATGGATAAAATAGAAACATTACAAATTAAATTCCTAAAGCTACTGGTAAATAATAAAACTAAAATCAGTTGTAAAGATGATTACAAAAAGTTATTTAAAATATGCAATATCCTCCCGGCTAAAAAAGACATATATACCTGTTAGTAATAAACCTACGCCGTGGCAATCAAAAGCATGAATTATCGCTTGTTCCGAACTCTCACGGAACAAGGTCGACGACTACTGGTAGGTTTCATGTACCAAGAGTTGCTAACTACTATGGTGACAGAACCCTAAAAAAACGGTTATCATATGTCCTGAACCGTTTGCGGGTGGATATTAGACAAGAACCCAATATAAACAAACTTAAAAGAAAATTAAAGCAATTCTTATTGGATCTTGTTTGATGGCAAAAATATATATAAATATATGTATATATGGATGTAGTTAAATATATTATACCCACATATTATTATAAGTTTTATATTTATTATATAGTGTTATGTGTATCGCATGTACCTATGTAAATATGGATTTGTGACTGTGCATTGTGCGTAGGAGTTAGGACTGTGCATGCGCACGTATCATGTACCTATCTGAGGTATCTAATGCATGGGTGTGATGTGTGCAGTGTTGCGTACAAGCATATTGTATATAGAGACTCAACTGAGTCCACAGACAAACTGTTTAAAACAGTTTTGTGGACCTTATGTTTTAGAATAAGGTTTTATTATTGTGAACAATAAATTTTAAATAATAAAAAAAAAAGGTGCATTATGCACTGAATTCGAAATAGCCGAATGATACTAATTTGAAACCACAGAAAAGCACATGAAGAAATGAAACAAAAATATGTATGATTTTAAAAAGGAAAAATATTCTGAAAACACTGAAGATGAGGCAACTAAGGATGGAAGTGGAAAATAAATTTATTTTAATTTTTGTTTTTTATTATTTTGTTATCAATATTTAAACAAACCAATATATGTAAGTCCTGGTAAATAATAATAGTAGGTGATTGTTTTAATTAAATGAGGACAGTATCAGTATAAAATCTACCTTTTTTACTTTACCTACTGTTTTTTTAATGGTGGGCAATTGTTTTTTTAGTTTCTCGGGGTTGGCAACACTGGTCTGGACAATACTGGAGCCATCCTCGTACAATGCATGTCCAACTCCGTAGCGCTTTAATAACTGATATATAATTGATTCAGTAAGTAAATTTTTAAAGTTGCTTCTGAATTTAGAAGACTAAACTCAACCACTTGTAATAAAAGCGCTTAAACCAGACCAAGACCAATGTAAATAATATTCGCCTTCCAGAATTTACTGCCGTATTTATTATATCTGATTTCTGTACATCCATCAGTTCATCTTAATCACTAACTATGTAGGCCGATCTTAATCGCGATTTGCGGTATAAATTACACAAGTTTTATGTGGGCTGGTCCTGCGGCACTAGCAATGCCGGGCCGACCCGTGACGGGAGTGGAGTGAGCCCCGAACATGCCGTCAGTTTACCAAAATCAGTTTAATATACTGGTCCCTCAGTGAGGGATCTTTCCGATATTAAGCTGAAAAGAACAGATACACACTTTGATCTAAGGCCGAGAAGCGATAACACGACACTGTAAGTACTCTCTTTGCGCGCTATTGTGTTTGCTTTTGTGGTTGGATACTTGGATTGGTTTGGGGGATTATTAAGTTGTACCGAATGTGTGCGTTGTTCATTATTGACCGATGTAGTAAGAAATACGATGAATGAAGGTCATTCACCACCTGAGAACCTTAACACCGTAATTTATGAAGTGACTTCATTTCACAGCGCCATCTATTGAGTGTAATGAAGATCTGGGAAAATGAATGAATGAAATTGAATGTATTTTTTTGTCATTATCATCTGTGAAAATTAATTTTCTCTTTTTTTTTCAAACTGTCATGTCATGTCACTGTCAGTCAATGTCAAATCTTGTCAAATACTTACATTTTCAAAGACAGGAATTATTTACTTTTATTTCTTTAATTATATAAAGTTATTCATTTGCATCTAAATAACTAACTAACCAAGACCAAACAAGAATAGTTTTTGTTTGTTTTAATTTCTAAATTATTTAATTTCCAATTAGGTAATATATTTTGTGAACCACCTTTTATTTTTTCATATTTAGGCATTTTTGTACAGCAATCAAATTAATGGTCTTTTAAATCATGATTGATATCACAACATCAAAATAACTTTTATTTAATAGTTTACTACCAGGCTTTAGCTGTTACAGCATTGTTAGTTTTTTGCAGGTATGATAGTTAATTTCTGTAATATACCTAGTTCGTTAATTTATTGAAATTACTGTGACATTGCAACCTTTGGACTTTGTTATCATGCATAATGTAGCATATGCATATACAACGCCTTTAGGAGTACTATCAATTACACTTATTGTGACATATTTTTTTATGATGAATACAACAGGTAGGTTAGCTAGTTTGAAATAACTATTTTATCTAAATAACCGCTTTTTACTTAATGCATATGTATGTATACACGGTACATATACCAAAAGAACATTTTTTAAAATTTTTGTTTGGGGTAATCTCTGGAACAGCTGGACCGATTTTGACAGGACTTTCACTGATGATATAAGGAGTAACTTAGGCTACTTTTAGGCCCCGTGGCGCTACCGACGATACGACAATGACCACGGGTAACACTGTGGGGTTCAGCTAGTATTACATAAAATTTGAAGGTCATAGATAAATAATGTGTGGATGTAGCTCGAATCTACACTCTAGAATCCATACAAGCTAGGCTTAGGGTGTGTCAACATGGGCTTGTGTTATAAGTCTCATGAATAAATATTATTTCATTAAATTTGTGCAAACTTTTACTGTAAACAGACTAATGTTTCTTCTACAGATGAAATGGCAAACAATGGTCTTCTCTTCATATCCAATGTTGGAAAAGCCCATATGGTTTGTCAGAAGGTGTCCCAGTATGTACGAAGAGTACTGTATGTAAATATTAAAGATAATATGGACTTGGAGAGTGCATTACCCGCAATTAGTACTCAAATAGACACTTTGTATTCTAAGGTAAGTTTTTTATAATTATAATATACTTTTATTGTTTGTATTTTTACATTTTTATAACAGAGTCTTTGATCATATATTAATCTATTAGCTATAAAAAGTTGTGCTGAAGTAAGTCCATTTGACAAATCACATTTGAATGTTTTATATCTTCTTATAGGTATATAAAAATCAATCAATTGCTGTTTGTCTTGCTAAAACTCAAGAATGACTAGGCCGATTTAGCTGATTTTTAACCGACTTCCAAAAAGGAGGAGGTTCTATGTTCCACTGTATGTTTGTTTTTTTTTTTATGTATGTTCACCGATTGCTACATCAATTGTGTACCGATTTTAAAATTTTTTTTTGTATTCGAAAGGGTATGCTCCCGAGGTGGTCCCATTGCCACCATATCAGGATCTGATGGTGGGATCCTAGGGAAATCGAGAGAAACCCTCAAGTTTTATAGGCACATACTATGTTTTTCGTATATTTTCTGAAGTTACACCGGTATTTGCGTCTGGTAGTCATCATTTTATGATGATGAGCTGATGATGTAAGGCACAACTCCTTAACGGTTAGGAGTTGGAGGATAAATCTTTAAATATCATATGTATATATGTTACCTTTAGTTGTATTCTTTCAAATTATTTAGGTGAGCTGATGATGGAAGGTGGAAGGTACAACTCCTCAACGGTTAGGAGTTGGAGGATAATTCTTTCAATTTCATACATATCTAAAGACCTTCAGTCGAATACTTTTAAGTTATTTAGGTGAGCTGATGATAGAAGGTTAAACTCTTCTACAGTTAGGGATTACAGGATGATTTTAATATTACACGTACATAAGGACCTAATTTGTATTCTTGATGATGAAATTTGATGAAATAGTTCAACCTACTACTAACCTACGATTGCTGCACTAAAAACTGAAAAAAAAAACTTTTTAAAAAAAAAAGAACCCGACTTCCAAAAAACATCCAACGAAAACTCTCTGCCAAAAAAACACTTAAAAGCGTAAAATATACTGGTTCTTCATAAGTTGCCTATACCTAATTCTTTATTCATTTTAATAGTAGTATTATAATGTGTGCTAGGTACCTAAAATCTGTTTGAAGTCGGTGCTAAGCCAAAAAGAATACAAACGAACAATTATAAAAGTCTAAGCGATGGACACCGACTTCAAACAGATTCTAGGTACCTAGCACACATTATAATACTACTACTGGATGTTTTTTTGGTTTTGAAATGTTTGTCATAGTCCAGGGAAGGTTCAAACGGTGAAAAATTAAAAAATCCAAATGGCACATGTACGAAGTAGCAGGCACAGCTAGTTATATAATATGTAATAAAGTATGATGTGTGTTGTAAGAGCCAAATAAGAGATAGATCTATGTAATACTGTATAGCGTAAGAAAACTTGAAACAAAATTTTAAAATAAAATATGAAAATTTGATACCTTTGATTATTAAGGAAGGACATGGGGCTACTATTTACCACGGTAACTGACATACACATGGCCAGACATGTGTGCAAACTAAGTAGCAGTATGTATATTATAATATAGTTTATGTTAATGTTCTAGGCTTCGGCAAAATGCTCAAATCTAGATGTAAGACTTATGTTGAAGCCTAGTCAGCCAAACGAGGAAATAAAAACAAATTATGCAATAGACATGATCCTTTATGATAGTGAGTTATCTAAGGAAGTGGAACAACTAAAGGCGTCAGTGACGACAATTGAAGATAACTGTAAACTTCAAAGCATTGGTTAGTTATTCTCAGTATCTTGTTCCTCCTCCATCATTATTGTTATTAGATATCTATCAGAGGTGTCTCTAGCCCGTAAAATGCCTGTGTGCAATCATTACTCTAGCGCCCGTAACACTACTGTGCCCGTGTGCACTGCACACCCTGCACTATAGGTAAAGACACCCCTGATATCTATACTTAAAATAATAATGGAAACTGGAAGTTATAGATCAATACAAGCGGGCAGTAGTTTTAATCCAAATCATTAAAGTTTATACCAGTATCCAAGTCATTAAAGATATGTTTTCATATAAGAACCAATTTCTTGTGTACCTAGAGTAGATATTTCAGGATTCTTAACTAAATTCCTAGAGTTGCCTTTTTGTCATCTTCCTAGCCTTTATTATTCCCAAGATTAATAAAGGCTAGGAAGATGACTGGGGGTCGGTTACTAGTTCAAGCGGTTTTACCTGAATATCAGTCCACGGAGTGACTGGCATCGGACCTACGCAACCCTAAGGGTGAACTGAATTTGAAGATTAAACTAGTTGTCAGTATATTTGAGGGCACTGACTTCCCAATTACGATTGCCATAGATGTTGATGACAACCGGGACCGACGGCTTAACGTGGCTTCCACACTCCAGGCTGTTATTAAGAATTTCTTGTAAGAAAAACCCAACAGCAGTCCGACCCGGGACTGGAACCTGAGATCTCTTGGTCATCAACCATTAACCACTAAGCCAACGAGGCAACCCACAGCAGGAGTTGTCTTTTAATTTTATGATTTTTTAATACAGACTTTCAAGATTCAAGCCAAGAAACCAGCCAAAATGTTGTGAAGAGATATGAGAATGTTGCTGTTGGTGGCACATTTGATCGGTTGCACAACGGCCACAAGATACTACTATCACAAGCGGCTCTACGAGCTACCAAACATGTCACGGTGGGAGTCACTGATGTTAATATGATACAGTGTAAGGAACAACATTTAAGAGCATAAACATGGTTGCGTTACTTCCATATAAATATTCCATACTTACTAAAACTAAGGTATCTTATAAAACTGACTGCATTGATGTTGTAGTGTTGGTTAATCACCACATGGGACCCCACTTTTTTGATGATCCACAAGTTGTCGTTCTGAGCAAGAAACAGAGAACGAGACATTTGGTTCCCCTCTCACACATTGCTGGTGGTTCGATATCCACTCAGAAAGAAGCTTCCCTTGTTAGTATTTTAAACTTCTGCATCAAAAGAATGTTGTTGGTGCTGAAGAGGTCTTTAAATTGATTTATTTCCTTCCTGTGCCAATCAATTAAAACCTGGAATTCACTACCAGCGCGTGCGCTCCCACTTCGATCTTGTGTCCTTTAAGAGGGGCGTGACAATGACAAAGCATCTCAATAGGTGGCCATATTGATGGCACTGACTTCCCAATAACGATTGTCATAGATGTTCATGACAACCGGGACCGACGGCTTAACGTGCTCTTCGAGACAAGTGCGGGAAACACCGCCATCTTCCATACTCCGGGCTGCTGTTAAGAATTTCTTGTAAAAAAAATCCAACAGCAGTGCGACTCGGGAATCGAACCCGGGACCTCTTGATTAGTCGCTTGTGCTAACCGCTAGACCAATGACACAGTTTCATTAATTTATCGTAATGCAATGTTTTCCTAGCTCTTTTCATAAATCATTAAGAGGAATATTGTACCTGAGATATTTTTAATTTTTAATTAATACTTATTTACAGCTAAAAAACTATATGAGTTAATAGAACCTGTGGAAACAAGATTAAATGTAGTGTTGAATTTTCTGAAGGATATCAACCCAGATCTTGAATACAATGTGTTCCCGTTACAAGATCTTTATGGCCCTACTAAGGATGATCCTAAGTATGAGGTAAGACTGGTATATCCGTCCTGTATAAGCATATGCCTGGGGGTTACGGGTAAGACCATGGCTTTTAGGCTACTGTTACCGCGTTGAGTTTTTAGTCGATTGGAGTCCGACATTCCGCCATGAGGATGTCCGATGGTATTTCCACACAATAATGATTTCATAAAACGTTTTAAGTCACCGTTGAGATTTATCAAAAACTAGTAGACGCGGCGAACTTCATCTCGTCATATTTTTTTTCGTGAATTATTACCAAAAAACTGGTTTTAAGTATGTGTCTATCCAATTCGGTGCATTCGATCGGCAATATGCGCGTACATACACTTTAGTGATTCATTTTTTTATTTATATAGATATTGTAGAATGTGTAAGTTTCTTCAGTTACCTACATTAGATCGCCAATCGGGTAGTTGACGCCTCAGTCAAATTAGTTACTTTTTATCATCTGTTAAAACGATAAACTTTATATGAAAGATTTACTAAATACAAACTTGTGACGTCACTGTTTTAGACTACTCAATTGAGCAATATATTTTAATTTTAAATTAATTTTAAAAATTTGTAATAGAAATGAAAAGCTGTTATAATTATATTTATCGAGATGTGTAATATTAGTTTTAATGAAGGAGACATCGGTATTTAATTACGAACCAGTGATCTACCCTATTGACAGGAAGATATTCGAAACGTTCTATGAAATAGAAAGGTAGCATAGATCACCGTACCGTACCGTGGGAGAGCCACGCCTCGGCATGAATGGGCCGGCTCGGCCGGAGTGATACCACGGCGTCACAGAAAACCGGTGTGAAAGACTGCTTGAGCCGTGTTTAACCGAGTGAGTGAGGATACCGGCGCCCATAAACAAACCCCCTACCCCTACCTCCCCCCCATCCCCAAAAGGCCGGCAACGCACTTGTGACGCTTCTGGTGTTGCGGGTGTCCATGGGCGGCGGTAATCGCTTACCATCAGGCGATACGTCTGCTCGTTTGCCCCCCAAATCCATAAAAAAAATATTATCTTCCTAGCCTTTATTATTCCCAAGATTTGGGGTCGGCTACTTAGCATAGAAATAAACGGAATAAAATGTAATTTCAGTTAATCATTGTAAGCGAAGAAACTGCTAAAGGAGCTGCGAAAATAAACGAGAAACGTGTTGAAGGTGGTTTAGCGCCAATGGATGTCCACGTTATCGGGCTGGCGCCTGACTCCAGCCCTCAGAAGCACAGCGAAGAGGAGGACAAAGTCAGCTCAAGCAATCAGCGGATGAGACTTCTCGGAACATTATTGAGGCCTCCTGTGGTAAGAAATTGGTCATTTCGGACATCTCGGACATCTGACACACAACGCCAATCTAGTTTCATACTAAGCAGAGCTTGTGCTATGAAAACTAGATTGACAGATACATACTTTTTATTGTAAATGAAACATACAGCCACACTCCGAAACAAATATTTGCATATCATACAATTATTTGCTCTGACCCGGGTATTTAATACAAGTCTTCAAGTACAGCAGTTGTATACACCACCAATACACCACCGTAGCAGTCAATGGTTCTTCCTTATAATAGGTCTTTACCTATGAAATTGCCGTTTTGTATGCAATAAGTGAAAGTACTTATTTTTTCAAACTTTTTTCTTTCTGTTATTCGAAGTAATCACCCATGCAATCAACGCATCTTTGCCAACCCATTGGCAGTTTATTGATACCCTTCTTGTAAAAATCAGCTGGACGGGAGGCAACAAACTCTTCAAAGGCATTTTGTACTGCCTCTCGGGAATTGAATTTTTTACCCACAAAAAATTGTCTAAATTTTGGAAAAAGTAATAGTCGGTAGGTGCAAGGTCTGGTGAGTATGGCGGATGAGGGAGAGCTTCCAACCCCAGCTCTTGCAGCTTGGAGACTGTCTGTAGCGCAGTATGGGGTCGCGCGTGGTCGTGAAGCAGCTGCAAGAGCTGGGGTTGGAAGCTCTCCCTCATCCGCCATACTCACCAGACCTTGCACCTACCGACTATTACTTTTTCCAAAATTTAGACAATTTTTAGTGGGTAAAAAATTCAATTCCCGAGAGGCAGTTCAAAATGCCTTTGAAGAGTTTGTTGCCTCCCGTCCAGCTGATTTTTACAAGAAGAGTATCAATAAACTGCCAATGGGTTGGCAAAGATGCGTTGATTGCATGGGTGATTACTTCGAATAACAGAAAGAAAAAAGTTTGAAAAAATAAGTACTTTCACTTATTGCATACAAAACGGCAATTTCATAGGTAAAGACCTATACTAATACTATAAAATACAGGAATTTTTAATGCACTTTTTCTACTCAAGGCCAATTCTCGTAATAAAAGTTCTGTCAAAATTCAGTTCCGATCAACTGTCTGGTTTCGCAGATTGGAATCAATTTCGGTCACAATATGATATTGTCATATTACATTTAACGTTGGATGTTTAATACTTTACTACGAAAATGAAATATATTTTATGATGGTAGTTATGAAAGTAGTAGTAGTAGAGCCACGCTGATTTCAGCACAGTAGGGCTGGCTCGACCGGGGCGGTACTACTCTCGCACAGAAAATCAACGTTGGTGAGTGCGAAACCGGAGGCACAATGATGCAGAAGCATCACTAGCCCGCCATGGTGTGGGTCACCATGCTGCATTGTTGCATTGTCTGCATTCGCAGTATGGTGACCACCACTCTTGGATTCTGCTTATGCTTTCCATCACGCAGAGTAGAGTCATTTTGGCATGTACAAATATTAAAAAAAAACAAAAGACCGAACTTCTATTGCGAGTTTTTTTTGTTTTCTTAAATTCATACAATAAATAAGTAATTAAACAGTATCAGTGAATATCCAGAATTCAATAATTCATACTAGTTATTGTCTACTTACAGCCAAATCCAAATATTCCAGACTGGCCTTATGTCATTGGATTGGCAGGAGGAATTGGTAGTGGGAAGTCGAATGTTGCACAAAAATTAAAGTGAGTCTATTTCTCTGTCTCTCTCTCTCTTCTAGCAATATAACTGTATTTATTCAAATATTCTAATATTAAAAAAAAATAAAGTAACTCGTGTCTGTCTGTCTGCTGTAAAACACTCCACTTATTTCAATGAAATTAGGCATGACACACAAGCTAAATATTTATACATACAAATAAATAAAATTGAAGTGTCTGTTTGTAATTTCAAATTAACAACTTTTCACTAAATGCAAATGAAAGTACTTATATACGATACTTACATCAAAAATACAATTTTTACATTTTTTGTCTGTCTGTTTGTTCCGACTCATTTCTGGAACGGCTGGGCCGATTTTGACGGGACTTTCGCTGATAGGTAGCTGATGATATAAGGAGTAACTTAGGCTTGATGTTGTACCGCGGGTAACATCGCGGGGCTCAGCTAGTAAGAAATAAAAAATAATCATTGACGAGATTGATTTCATAATCCTATTCAACATCACCACCTTTATTTCAAGTTAGAAAGGTCATATAGAGTATTAAATCATACGACACAATTGCATAACTTTGAATTCTTTACTGTGTCGACCAAGTGAACGAAATCGCAGGCAACTCAAGCCACAAGCAAACACATTATAAATGTACTCATTTCTTATAACAGGAACAAAGGAGCCGTTATAGTGAATTGCGATTTGATCGCCCACGATTTGTACAAGCCAGGGTTACCGCTCAATGGAACATTAGCGGAGAACTTTGGTCACGACATCCTCACACAATCTGGCGAGATCGATAGAAAAAAACTGGGACAGATCGTCTTTAGCGATAAGGTTTGTTATGCTAAAAGTAGCATTGTGTATAAACAGAAAGCTGTTTATACACAATTTGAGATGATTATTAATGTAAGTGTAGTTCAAAGAAATTAGTGACTTCAACCCGCCCGTGCCTCGGAGAGCACGTTAAGCCGTCGATCCCGGTTGTCATGAACATCTATGGCAGTCATAATCCTATTGTCAGTGCCCTCAAATATACTGACAACTAGAAACCTTGTTGCGGAAATCCCATGCCAGTCGCGCCGTGGAAAAACTGATTTTTAAGTGAAACCGGTTGAATTAGAACCGGACCTCAAATAATCTTGGGAATAATAATCACAAATTTTATCAAAAAAAAACGACTTCAAGAACTGGACCAACTTGAAATGAGACCAAACGGAAAGCATCAGCTTTCAAATAAAAAATGGAACAATCAAAATCGGTTCACCCAGTCGAAAGTTATGAGGCAAACATTAAAAAATATACAGTCGAATTGATAACCTCCTCCTTTTTTTGAAGTCGGTTAATAAAGGCAAGGAAGAAGAAGAAGTGGTTTTTTCTAACCACCCTTTTACTCAAAAAGTTTGGGGTCAGTTTAAAGTCTACTACAGTACGATGAACTTAGATTTTTAACGAAGAGTGATTACCACCAATCCTCCACAATCCAAATACCAGGCAATATTGACTGCACTAGCCTAGTGCAGTCAATATTGACTGGCCTAGTGGTTTAACAGTCACCACGCCGTTTCCTACTTCGTCAAGTGTCGTGGGTTCAAATCCCACGTAGGACAACACTTTGTGTGATCCACGAATTGTTGTTCTGAGTCTGGGTGTTCTTTGTGTCCGTTTCATGTATGTTTGTAAAGTCCCCCGCGACACAGGATTTATTCCTAGTGCGGGAGTTGTCTTTTTAAAAAAAATAAAAAAATATCGAAGTTCTGTAATAAGATTGTTGGCGGAAATTGGAAGGCTCAAACTACCATATTGATTGCCAAAGATGTTCATGTAGCTATTGGAACCGACGGCTTAACGTACCCTTTGAGGAACGGCGAGGTCCCAATATGTTAGGAAAATTCACCCATATATGGATTTGTTTAACTTTGCAATTTGTTAACACTTGACTTCCACTTCATTTCTAAAAAAAATCTAATACGAATTATCTATTCGTCCACCGGACTCCACGAAAAGAATCATATAAGCCAAAATCATTATCCACTGAAGTGTTCCTTATATGAACACCGTCAGGGTGTTCATATAAGGAACACCTATCGTTAGATTAGCTTGAAGATGTTAAATTATTAGTATTATTATCTAAACTACTAAACATAACAATTGTGTATTCTGTACATAATTTTAGATATATGTTAAAATTTATTTCCAAGGTTGTTTATATAATTACATCGAACAAAAGCGTGTTAAACAAACTAAAGATATTAAAACAAGAACAGGTGTTGTTTCTAAAGTAAACTTACTATTTGATTAAATTGGAATCAATACCAACATAATTACTATTATTATCATATAAAATATACACAGTTGCGGTCGTATTGTTCGACAGATATATGTTTCGAAATACCAAAAGAAGAATTACTAAATACAATGAGGAGTTTTATTTTCGCTGTGGTCAAACGTGATTATAAATACCTCTAGTTTATGATATCTTCATTGTACTGGTTGCTATTAATCCTGCCGGTTGTTGCCTTTATTGAATAAACCGAGTCATGGGCGGCGGTAATCGCTTACCATCAGGCGATACGTCTGCTCAAAAAAAACTTACGGATTGGATAGTGATTTTACTGCATTTTTTTTTTTAATTTAAAATGAACACCCGCACTAGAAATATATTTTAGTGTCGCGGGGGACTTTACAAACATACATGGAACGGACATAAAGAATACTCAGACTCAGAACTACAATTTGTGGATCACACCAAGCGTTGTTCCAATGTAAGGATCGAATCTGAAACACTTGGCGCAGTACGAAGCGGTGAGATAACCGCTTAAACACTACGCCATTTGTGCAGTCAAATGTCTTTGTCTCAATAACGTCTAAGATATTTTAGTCAGTAAAATTTTCTTGTATTTACATAAGTAATCCGTATTTCTTGATTTTTATTCCAGGATCAACTAGACAAGCTAAACAGTATTATTTGGCCGGAGATAATCGCAGAGGCACAGCGTCGAATCCAACTATTGGGTGAGGAAGGACATCGCGTCGTGATCATGGAGGCGGCAGTCATGGTACGCGCTAAGTGGTACCAATACTGCCACCAACTATGGACTGTTTTTATACCGAGAGACGAGGTAAGAATTTTATTTAATATCTGACTGCCTCGGTATCGCAGTGGTAGCGTAAGCGACTGCTGTTCTTGAGGTCTCGGGTTCGATTCCCCGGTCGGACCAAATGTTTGTATGATCTGCAAATATTTGTTTCGGAGTTTGGGTGTTTTTTATGTATAATATGTAAGTATTTACAAAAAAAACAAAAGTATAAATGTAATTTTATCAGTTGTCTAGTACCCATAATACAAGCTCTGCTTAGTTTGGGACTAGATGGCGTTGTGTGTTCGATGTCCGAAATATTTATTTATTATTATTTATCTATTTCATTAACAGCCCACTGCTGTTCATAAGCCTCTATTTAGGTTTACACTGGTTATTAGCAAGACAGTTTGGTAAAGGCTTTGTTATAAGACTTCCCGTTTATTTACTTAGGGTCAATACACTCAAACTAATTTCCTTGATTTTGAATCTCATCTCCCGTTTTTGTCACAGCTGAAGACATTTGTGAGACGTGACGTCACATATTTTACAATTTTACGTCTTAAAAATTAGTTATTAATCTGAAACAGCAGCTCTAAATTAAATTACTTTTTAACAGACTTCAAAAAAGGAGGAGGTTCTCAATTCAACCTTTTTTTGTGTGTTCGCGGATAACTTCGTCGTTTATGAACCGATTTTGATGATTCTTTTTTTAATGGAAAGTAGATATCCCAGCGGTCGTACCATGATAAGGACAGTAAGATCTGATGATGGCATCCAAGAGAAATCGAGTCGAACCTCGAAACTCGAAGTCGGTTTTAACATAATGATGTTAAAGTTGTGTATAACTCGGCCGAGCTATCTTGGCACGCGTGAAGTTCGCGCAGAAGGTTGCGCAATAACTTTTTTTTGCTACAAAATGGTGGCATGAGGCGACGTACGGGGGGCGGTGGTTAGGCTAGAGATTTTTTTTTTTTTTTTTTATGGAATAGGCGGGCAAACGAGCAGACGTATCGCCTGATGGTAAGCGATTACCGCCGCCCATGGACACATGCAACACCAGAAGCGTCACAAGTGCGTTGCCGGCCTTTTGGGGATGGGGGGGGAGGTAGGGGTAGGGGATTGGGGTAGGGATTGGGGTAGGGGTAGGGGATTGGGGTATGGGCCTCCGGTATCCTCACTCACTCGGTGAAACACAGCGCAAGCACTATTTCACACCGGTTTTCTGTGAGGCCGTGGTATCACTCCGGTCGAGCCGGCCCATTCATGCCGAAGCGTGGCCATGAGTAAACACAATCGACCCTTTATTCAATCGAAAATCGTAATCGATTAGTTTTATTAAGAAGTTATTGATTTTTGTTTATATATGATATTAAATTAAATAGATTTACAAATATCAGTGAATTTTGTAGTCAATAAACGAGATTTCGACTTTAATAAAAAAAAACTACTAAAATTTTATTTTCTCAGTTGATAGACATGATTTACTTAAATATCAGTTATCTATTTACGTCTACTTGAGTAACGACTGTTTGAGAAAATTTAAAACCTCCTTATAAAATTGAAAATAAATATATTTTTATGACTTAATTTCAATCGATTTGAATAAATATCGATTAAACATCACCCTCAGGCACGCGTATTGGACATCCCTTTTTGGTTACTTCGTGCTTATTGGTTACTTTCGAGTGTACATGCGCTAAAGTTCGCAGAGCCTATGTTCACGCGTGCCAAGATAGCTCGGCCGAGTTATATGTTGTTAATTCTTAACTTCTTATGTCATCATCATCAACAGCTTTTAACAGTTCACGGCTGGAGATAAGCTTATGAAGGAGGTTTTTGGGCTACTATAGCAATTTTTTTCACCACACGGATTCTTTTTTATTGAATAGGGGGCAAACGAGCTGACGTATCGCCTGATGCTAAGCGATTACCCGCAACACCAGAGGCGTCACAAGTGCGTTGCCGACCTTTGGGGGTGGGAGATGGGGAGGGGGATGAGGGGAGGGTTTGGGGTATGAGCCTCCGGTATCCTCACTAACTCGGTGAAACACAGTGCCAGCGCTGTTTCACACCGGTTTTCTGTGAGGCCGTGGTGTCACTCCTGCCGAGCCGGCCCATTCATGCCGAAGCGTGGCAGTCCCACGGTTAGGTTAATGGTTCCCTTGTCACGGAAACTTCTTATGTGTAAAATGTATATTATTCCTATGTTAATTTCTTGTTCCTTTTTAAATTTCCAGGCTATTAGGAGGATACAGGAACGCAACGAGCTGTCCGAGGAAGAAGCTCTTCAAAGGGTGGACGCTCAGCCGTCGAACCTAGAACAGATCGCTCTTGCTAATGTGGTCTTCAGTCCGTACTGGAGCTATGAATACACCCAGAAACAAATCGACCGAGCTTGGGACCAGTTACAAGAATACCTGGCTACGAGGGACTGAACAGACCACATAGATCGTCGTCTGCATTCGCAATGGGTGTGGTGACCACCACTCTTGGATTCTGCTCATGGTTTCTGCCAGACAGGGAGGAGTCACTTTGGTAGGCTAATAGATAAAAAAAAACAAACACGCTTTTATAAATAACCCAAAAGAAAAAGTAAAAAATAATTTTAATGTAAAAAAGCGTGGGGTGCTTTCTGAAAATATTTCAATAATGTCGCCTCACGCTTTTTAGGGTTCCGTGCCAAAGGCAAAAAACGGAACCCTTATAGATTCGTCATGTCTGTCTGTCTGTCCGTCCGTCTGTATGTCAGTCACTTTTTTCCGAAACTATAAGAACTATACTGTTGAAACTTGGTAAGTAGATGTATTCTATGAACCGCATTAAGATTTTCACACAAAATAAAAAAAATAATAATAATTTTTTGGGGTTTTTTTCATCAAACCCATACGTGTGCAGTATCTATGGATATGTCTTCGAAAATGATATTGAGGTTTCTAAAATCATTTTTTTCTAATCTATATTACTTGCTGCTTCGGAACCCTTCATGGGCGAGTCCGACTCGCGCTTGGCCGCTTTTTACATTTAAATTATTTTCTTCGTTTTAGTTTGGTTTAATTATAAAAGCGTGGTTGTTTAGTTTTTTAAAATTATTTTTTTAGTTTTTTTTTTTCAAATTATTGTATTGTCATTGGCCCTTGACCCCTGTGCAAATTTTCAAGTTAATCAGACTCCTAGAAGTAGGTGAAAATGAAGTTAAAAGAATCCGTTACATAAATACAGGTTAAGGTGATAAAAGCGTGTTAAAAATAATAATGCACGAGATGTGTTTAAAAATTGTGAAATGCTCATTTTTACCCTCTCAATTAAAAGCAATCTTATGTCGTTGGGTAAAGAAAGCTTTCGTGTGCAATATTTAAATTTTACTAAAGAAATGCAGTGTAGATAATGTAGATAAAGGCAAAACACCTTACCGTGGTATAGCCATCATCATTAAGTTAATACCACCATCAAACCTTCAAGAAAAGAGCGTACTCCTTCCTAAAAGGCCGGCAACGCACTTGAAACGCCTCTGGTGTTGCGGGTGTCCATGGGCGGCGGTAATCGCTTACCATCAGGCGATACGTCTGCTCGTTTGCTGCTCTCATATAAAAAAAATACGTGTGGCACTCGGGGACTGCCGCGGTAAAGCTATTGCATAGCATTTTTTATCAACTTACGCAATTATATTATTTTTTTAAGCAGATGTTCGTGCATGACAGTGACACAGATTCGTTTCTGTCTCTGACAGAAAGACAGACAGTTTCCTTCTCTTTGCAGTGCTGTCCTTCGTAGTTTGTTCCCTGAGTCGCCCCTTACGACACCCACGGGATGAATAGAAACATTTGTTAATTCGTCGTTCGGACACTGATTGGTTTCTGTCTTTTAGTTTCTGTTTATGTTTCTGTCTGTACAGAGACAGAAACATTCATTGATTCGTCGTTCGGAGCAGCTCGTCTCGATCCGTGCGAGCTTCGGGTGTCAGATTTTTTTGTTACGTTACGGAATTTCTGCACAAAGGCCCCAAAGCCAGCGATAAAAGCTATGCAATAGCTTAAAAACAAAACAACTGCCTGATCAATGCCTCTTCAATTGCATGCCACTTGGTCCGATCCTCAGTGACTAAGCAATTTACTCGTTGCCTGTGCTAGTGAGTTAATCCATTGGCCTACAAATTAATTAAATATCTCTAAGCTACAAAAACCGTATATACCTTTAATATATTCACTTCTTTGTGTAATTATAAATTCTATTTTATTTGTTTTATAAGCATGTATAGTATGTATATTATATAAAATAAGTAGTTATGAATTATGATTGATATTACTGTGTTGGTACAAACTTGCAATTGTAGCATTTAATTAATAGACCATTCGCATGAGAGAAATGAGAATATGGTATATGACTGTTAAATGTCTTGATATTTTATGATATAAAATAATATAGTGCGATTGTTACTAGCATATGGTTAAATATATATATTTTAAGACAATCTAAGAAATAAGTCGACAGACAGCAATTACGTGATAATTTTTTGTTCAATTACTTTTAAGGTTAGTCGATTAAAAAATAAAGAATACGTATACCAAGACAAGAGTTTTGGTACTTTTATTTCTCTAGTATTGTTTGATTGATAATCACATCACACTAATATATAAAGGCGAAAGTTTGTGAGTGTGTACGTTTCACGCAGAAACTACTGAACGTATTTAGATGAAACTTTACAGTAGTAGGTATAGCTTATATATCAGAATAACACATAGGCTACCATTTGCCGCGATAACCGACATAAACGCGGGCGGAGCCGCGGGCAACAGCTAGTACTTAATAAATGTAAATATTTCGGACATCTGACACAACGCCATTTGGCTTCCGACTAAGCAAAGCTTGTACTATGATAGCGAAAGTGATTGATGGAATACTCATACACTTTTATAAATAAATACATATTAAAATAGAGGACAAAAATATTTGCAGATTATACAAACATTTGCTCCGACCCGGGAATCGAACCCATGACCTCAAGCACAGCAGTCGCATACCCTACCCAGGGATCGGAAAACCCATGCATAACGGTATGCGTTATAAACGGTTACCGAATCAATCTGTAACCGTTTCAAAGGGTTACTCATTGTTTCGGTTAACAGATTATATATGTTATTGTTTTAACCCAAACAATAAGGGTTAACCCAAATTAAAGGGTTTGTGTTTTTGAAATTGTTAACCCAAATGATAGAAGTTAACCCAAGATTTCGGTTATTATACGACGTGACGCGACTTAACCCAATTCGAAAATGAATCAATTTTACTTGATCTCTTGTGAGCAATATATTAGCCGAGATCCCCTCTTTCCATCTCACGCAAATAATGAACGTCACCGATGACTGTAACGAAAAATGAATCATGGACCTACAAATATCCAGAAACCTATATCAAATTCGGTTAAGGTTAACCGAAATTATCCTGTATTAGACTATTCCTGTTAGCAGTTATAATTCGGTAACATCTATTTATGTTAATCCTAAATTTAGGTTAACCCATTTCCAAAAGGGTTAATAACAGATTATTTCGGTTAGGTTAACCCAAACCGGAATATCCCTGACCCTACCACTGCGCCACCTCCGCCACCGCGCAAGTCAAAGATTAATTTATATATTTCATACAATTTATATACACTTTTTGTACATGGTATACCAATGTTTCGACACAAATGGATTGCTTGGAGTAATACTGTACTAATACATGCTTTTACAGGAAACAGCTGTTAATCAATTACTTTAAACCGAGTGAGCCAGGTTATGGATTATGGGTTAACCCTCTCATGAGAGGAGACCCGAGCCCAGCCGACCCGAGTTGATGATTTCAGGTTATTGGAACGTGGTGGCCCACTTTTGCACACTTGTGTTGTGTTGTCATGGTATGCCGATAATTACTACGGTGACCCATGTTCTAGTTTGTCCCTTAGACCCTTTAACATAAAAAGAAAATCCTTTTTATATTAGGTTTATACCCTACACAAAAAAAACTAGCAGTGCGGCGACCAGTGGGTCGACCCAGATAGCGTGTTGGAAAGGTGAGGTTGCCAGATATATGAAAGAGATCATAGTGCCCGATTACCACTGACCTCTACTTGTACTAATAGAGGTCAGTGCCGGATTACTCAACACTGGCACAGAATATAAAAAAAATCGTATCTATTGTATATAAAAAGATACATTTTGGGTAGCTGACACACTCTGCACTATAGGTAAAGACGCCGGTCTTTACCTATAGTGCAGAGTGTGTGTACACGGACAGGTTAGGTTAGGTTACCTGCCGCGTCACTTTTAATGAATATGTGCGCTTATTAAAGGGCGCTACGTTTACTGAAGGACGCTAAAGTAATGATTGCACACTGGCTAGGATAGGAACGCCCCTGGTCGCTGAGTGAGCCAGCAAGTAAGTCAATCAGATACATAATAAGCACAGTTATGAATAACTCATTTCCATTTCCATAACTCTGTAGTTTTACCAGTTAAGTATCTAATAACAATAATGATGCCCACACTTTCCATAAGTACAAAAGTCTACATAAATCCCAATATACTAATGGCACATTTTGGAAATTACATTGATAATCTTGTAAATTACTCTGATACCCAATATTATACATTAATGAAGATAAATATGAGGAGTCCATTACAAATCTATAGTATTACTTTAGACAGTTTTGTAGAGAAAGCCCTCGGATGAAGTTGTCTTAAGATATAAAAACAATATGAAGTTATTTTATTTCATTATTGTAACTTTATGTTCGTATAGTGTAAAAGGGCAACTAGAGTTGTACAGAGGTGATTCTAATTTTGAAACTCGGCGTATTAATATGATCGTAAGTATTGTTTGATTTTTTTATGGAATTGGGGGCAAACGAGGAGACGTATCACCTGATGGTAAGCAATTACCAAACAATTACGAGTGGGATGGGGAGGGGTTGAAGTATGGGCATGGGCTCCGGTATCATCACTCACTCGGTGAAACACAGCGCAAGCGCTGTTTCACACCGGTTTTCAGTGAGGCCCTGGTATCACTCTGGTTGAACCAGCCCATTCATGCCGAAGAGTAGGTCTCCCACGGTAAAATTAAAATTTTTAAAGTAGATTGTACGTAATTCGTGCCAATATCATCAACTATTATAATTATTTATTAATGGTAACGATGACAATAATTCCAATAGGTACATACTACCTATATACTTAACTAACTTTAAATCTGCTTACTAATAGACTGCACGTTTGGTGTCGTCTTCACGCCGCCGCTTTTTACTGCGCTAAATGTTGTGGATTCAAAACCCAATTGGAATAACACTTTGTGTGATTCACACACAAATTATTGTTGTAAGTCTTTTGGTGCCCTTTGTGTCCGTTTCACACATGTTTCTAAAGTTCCTCTCGTTGCAGGATATTTTTTAGGGAGAGAAATGATAAAAAACAAAATTATTTGTACTGCCTATTTCCATGCCCCTTTTTGTTTCAGGTTGACATAATAACGCACAACCTTAAAAATAACGGTTGGTCAACTATACTTTGTTTTGGAAACTTTCCCGATGATTTTTTCATCATTTTACAAAAAACCTCTTATCCCTTCGCATTATCAAGTCTAGATCGTGAGGACGAATACTATGAAGACATTGTTCGATACTATGCAAATACTATTGTAATAAATCTAATAACGATTGACGAGTACGAAGACACATTACTGAAAGTAAGGGATTCCCCGTATTGGCATCCGTATTCAAATATAATTATTTACTATCATGAAAAATCACAACATATTTCAGCTAAAATATATTTCAGTTTGTTTTATTACAAAGCCGTAAACGTCGTAATCGTTCAATATGATGACAATAAGGAAGTGCTACTCATATCTTACTATAGCCCATTCATAACAGACGATTACAAGCTAGACAATATATACGGCTGCTGGACTACACGGAAAATTGGAATTCCTGTATCAAAATTTCATGAAGGATTTACTTGTGAGAATAGATGTCAGAATATTTCTTCTATTAACTCTAAACTGAGGGCTAATAATCTTGGCACATGTATTGGTTTTAGCACAATTGTAACCCCATATAATACAACCAAAAATCTAGCTACATTGAATGTTTTTGATGAAAAAAGTAAAAATTTTCACGGCTTCAGATTCAGAGTTTTTGCTTCGGAAGTCGAACCATTCCTTCTTATAACAGACCACGGTAATGGTAGTTACACACTAGAAGCCAGAGACGGTTTCATATGGAATTCAATGGCTAAACTGATGAATTTTACCCTGGATCTAACACCAAGCATAAATGAAATGAAGTTGCCCTTTGATTTTGAACGAAACATCATCCAGTTATTTAACTTTGCTTTTAGGAAAGTGGACCTTTATTTAGGGCCCATTTATTTATTTGATGTCGCTGTAGTAGAAGTTGATTACACTTTCCCCTATAAAGAAAGTGGAGTGTGCATAATGTCACATAGAGCAGGATTTGTAACAACGCTTTTTGATGCAAATACATTACATGCTTATCTGAGCATTATCATTCAATCAATTTTCTGCTTTTTGGGAGTATGGGTTATATTTGCTTTATATCATGTAGCGGAAAAGGGACGTTTTACTAACGATCAATTGGGAAAAGATCTATTAAACACTTTTAGGAACGTATTATTGGTAACACTGTACAATCCTCCGAAACGGCAGTCTTTTCGCATTTTTTTAACAATAACCATTTGGAGCTATTTTATATTAAATTTTGCACATCAGGCTTCAATAATATCTTTTTTGACGGCAGCTAAGCGAGGCAAAGAAGTCGAAACTTTCGAAGATATGATTGAGAAAGGATATAATATTTACGGTATGTCGTCACCAGATCTCATCCTTCCTGATACCGAAGAAAGATTTCGAATAATTAATTCTAGGTTAGTTCCAGTTCAAAGTCTCTTTAAATGTGTCAGGGACTTAAATGTAGACAGTCACCGTTTTTGTCTAATAGACTGTGCTGTAGGACATTACTTGGAAAGAAATAGCTTAAATGAGGATGGTGAGCAATATTTGCACATCGCTCAAGATAGAATGCATAGTCATTACTTGACCATATTATTAACGAAACATTCACCTATGACAGAACGATTCAATAAATACATGATTACTTTTTACGAAGCTGGACTTATAAAGAAATGGGAACAATACCGTTACGCAGATATAAAAGAAGAGGCACCCGTAAAACCACTGGGAATGGACGATTTAATGAATTTATTCAATGTTTTTTGTGTTTCGATGGGATTTCTATTTATTATATTTTTATTAGAACTGTTTACGTTTTATGGCAAGAATTTTTATAAGAAAATTAAGGAAAAATATAGATATAAATAGTTCCTGTGTATTAAAATATCATATTTAGAAAGGCAGATTGCACATAATTAATCAAAAGTTCCATATTTAAGTGGGTACCTACTTTAATAGAATTACACGTAGAAAAATAAGTTTGTTTTCGAATTCGACACTAGCAAATAAAGGGCACTTACACTTACTGTTTGTCTATAAAGTCAGGACTTTAAATAATGTCGCTTCTAATATGCATGTAGCAACCCTATATAGTCTGACCAAAATAAGTTTGATACTAGCAGTAAAATAAGTAATTATTTTACATTATAAAGTCATGTTGCTGTTTTATGTACAGTAGGTAGGCAGGTACCAAGGCTTATGAAAAGTCATAGAGTATAGTAATATGTGAAAAGTTCTACCAAGCATTTTTAATTGAATCAGAACAAAATCGTAATTTATTTTCGGGCGGGCTATGCTGATACCTGATAGTCGTTAGCGGCTTTTTCAGCTTCACCGTGCTGAGCGCAGATAGCTCTCGACCTCACGTAATTTATTAACACTTTTTCTTCGTGATCAAGCCTAGGCTGTCAACTGTTTACCTTTCTATTACAAATAAATAAATACAATTATTATAGTTAAAAAAGAGATTTATTTATTCACTCTCATCCTCGGATTCTAAATAATCAAGTCCCAGAAACATTTTGTTGCCACCTTCATCAGCAGCGCTCTCATCACTACAGCAGCTGCTGTCTCCGCTGCTGCTATCATCGCCTAAGCGAATAACTAATTCGTCTATATTTTGGTACAGGTGATGTCCTCTCTCGTAGTATTCTTTTTCGAGATTCTCAACGTGATGGCAGCAGTTTTTCCATACTTCAGATGTGATGCTGCTGAAGGCCTCTTTAGCAAGTTGCTTCACATCGCGTGACCCAACATTGTGTGCTGCCACTTTTTGTTTTACGTTAGCCCAAATGAGGTCAATAGGATATAAATCACAGTGATACGATTCATCAATCGCATAAATGGGGCTAGGTTTGTTTTTAGGGTTCCGTGCCAAAGGCAAAAAACGGAACCCTTATAGATTCGTCATGTCTGTCTGTCCGTCTGTCTGTCTGTCCGTCCGTATGTCACAGCCACTTTATTCCGAAACTATAAGAACTATACTGTTGAAACTTGGTAAGTAGATGTATTCTGTGAACCGCATTAAGATTTTCACACAAAAATAAAAAAAAAACAATAAATTTTGGGGGTCTCCATACTTAGAACTGAAACTCAAAAAAAATATTTTCATCAAATCCATACATGTGGGGTATCTATGGATAGGTCTTCAAAAATGAGATTGAGGTTTCTAATATCATTTTTTTCTAAACTGAATATTTTGCGCGAGAGACACTTCCAAAGTGGTGAAATGTGTGTGTGTGGGCAAAAATGATAAATAAAAAAAAAAATATGATGTACATTACCATGCAAAGTTCCACCGAAAATTGGTTTGAACGAGATCTAGTAAGTAGTTTTTTTTTAATACGTCATAAATCGTAAACCGCAATTTATCGATCAAAGTTAGAACGAACTACAAGAAATTTTATATTACGTTACTTGCTGCTTCGGAACCCTTCATGGGCGAGTCCGACTCGCACTTGGCCGCTTTTTTTTCACTAACCTCAGTAAATTTGGCTTCCTAAGTGTAGGATCAAAATCAATATTATTCTCTAACAGCCAGAGTTTTATCTCGTCAACACAAGAATTAGAGGTGGGCGCTTTATTTGTCACGATGGAGTGGTAGGGCGCAGTATCCATCACAATGATGGAAGGTTCGTGAAGATTTGGTATCAGCTTTTCTTTAATCCACTTTGAAAAGTTATGCGAGTTCATTTCTGAGTGGTAGTCTTCTAGTTTAGGACTGAGATAACGTACCACGTAATTTGTAGGACAATATGACAGTTAAATTATATAAATATTATCTAAGTACAAGAAAAAAAAACAGCTTGTTAGTAATCATTTTTGATGACCTCGTTATCGATACATGTTGGAGGACTCTTTGATCAAACCATACATTTTGTAGGACAAATATTTTTTTTAATAATTTTGATAATTATCTTGAGATTTACAAAAAAAGCCCAGTTTGTAATATTTTTTTGAGAATCATCAAATCAACATGTTTTATCCCTGCTATCTCTGTTAGCTACCACAATTGAGATTTTCGCACAGGAAATTGTTGGGCGTCTCATCGAAACGAAGCTATTCACGAAAAATTTGCTTGATAGTAATAACTTGTAACATTATTTTGTTCTGGGGATCCCGGACTATAAGCAGGCAGTTTGTCACGAACCCCTATTCGCTTCCAGCATGGACTATGATGTAACGCTTTGATTTGGATATGTCTTTTGTGATACCTTTAATGCATGGACAATCTATGGAGATTGCTAACATTTTGTGACCTGGTGGGAAAATTAAAAAAAATAAAGTACCTTAGATTCTAGTTCTAGTAGTCTAAGGCACTTACAATTTTTTTTTTGTTTTTTTTAAGTGAAAAATTATTTACCGGTGTTGTGCACTTTAGCAAAATTCCAAGGTAGTAGAGCCACGCTGATTTCAGCACGAACGGGCCGGCACAGAAAATCAACGTAAAATGACAGCGATCGTGGTGTCGTGTTTCGTTGGTGAGTGCGAGACCGGAGGCCCAATGATGCAGAAGCATCACTAGCCCACCATGGTGTGGGTCACCATTCTGCATTGTTGCATTGTCTGCATTCGCAGTATGGTGACCGCCACTCTTGGATTCTGGTTATGCTTTCTATCAGGCAGAGTAGAGCCATTTTGGCAGTGCCAAACATAAAAAAAAAACTTTGGGATGGGTTAAATATGTTAAACTCGCGTTAGTTTGTGACGTCGCCAGGCGAACAGAAAAACACACCTTTCTTCAATTACATCATCCATGTAAATTAATTTTATTCTGTAAAGTTGTAAATGTTGTAATTCATAATTATATATGTTTGTATGAGCGATTTAAAGAAAGTAGGATCTATGACCGGCGGTGCTGGCTAGCATGTTTCCTTGACGGGTGAGGAGAAAGATGGCTCTGGAGTGCAAGTAAAAATGTGTCTGAGCACACTTGGTCGGTCCTAACACGACAAACTTCTTATTATTAGTCATAAATAACATTAAATCATCGGAAGCATCTAAATCAATGCAATATACATATACATGTCAACCAATGGATTTAAACGATTTTTAATGAATAAAAATAAAGCATTGCCCACACTATAAGCGACTGCACGTTTGGCCTAGTGGTTTAACGGTCACCACGCCGTTTCCTACTTCGCCAAGTGTCGTGGGTTCAAATCCCACGTAGGACAACACTTTGTGTGATCCACAAATTGTTGTTCTGAGTCTGGGCGTTCTTTGTGTCCGTTTCATGTATGTTTGTAAAGTCCCCCGCGACACAGGATTTATTCCTAGTGCGGGTGTTGTCCTTAAAAAAAAAAAAGAAAATAGTGCGTATGACTATACATCCACCCTGTATAGTCATACGCACTATTTTCTTTTTTTTTTTTAGCATGCCTTGTGGCTAACATATATTTTTAGCTATGCATGCATGCATTTCCAAGGAACAATATGCTGAACTACGGAAAGTGGCTGAATATGTATTTAGTATACCGGGTCATAACGCTAATGTCGAGAGGTCTTTTCCCTCATAAATTCACAGTGAAATCGATTACTGCCAACAACAGTAGCTGCGATCATCAAAACTACCGTGGGAGAGCCACGATTTGGCATGAATGGGCCGGCTCGACCAGAGTGATACCACGGCCTCACAGAAAACCGGTGTGAAATAGTGCTTGCGCTGTGTTTCACCGAGTGAGTAAGTATACCGGAGGCCCATACTCCAATCCCCTACCCCTACCTACATCTCCCATCCCCAAAAGGCCGGCAACGCACTTGTGACGCTTCTGGTGTTGCAGGTGTCTATTGGCGGCGGTAATCGCTTACCATCAGGCGATACGTCTGCTCGTTTGCCCGCCTATTCCATAAAAAAAATGTTACGAACTAAAGTGTTTTCGACTCCTTTCATTTAAAAAATAAAACGTAAATAAAAAATATGAAAATGAAACTCAAGTAATTAAAATAATTATTTGAATTTAATTTCACCTATTTTCACTGCATATTACACATAGGTGCAATTTATGTTACCAAATTAATTTTTCAAAAATTAATTTGGATCCCTTCCTTCCCAATCCTTTCCCCCATTCCCCTCCCCATCCCCAAAGGCCAGCAAGGCACTTGTGACCCTTCTGGTGTAGCGAGTGTCCATGGGCGGCGCGGGCAAGGTGTTAAGGGTGCGAAGAATGAACCGAAAGGTAGTTACCGAAGGCAAGGCAGAATGGCTGCCTACTTCAAGTGTTGTCCTAACATTTGATGGTCAGAGCCTCCCAGACAGAGTTTTCTGTTATTTCAATTCCCTCCCTGTTGAAGTATACAATTTCCCTACTGTCCAATGTTTCGGATCTTGTAAATACGGACACACCAAGACTCAGTGTCGGTCTAAACCACGGTGTTTCCGCTGTGGTGGGGAACACCTTGGGGAAGGGTGTTCCGTTGAAGAGCCTAGGTGCTTTTATTGTTCGGGTGCTCATCCTGCAAATAACTGACAATGCCCGGAATATCTAAGACAGAGGAATATAAAGGCTACCATGGCAAGAGAAAACATATCCTACTCTGAAGCAGCTACAATTCATGCCCCTTCATACCGATCTTTTGCGGATGTTACAGCATCAGCTACTCCTCCACTGTCTGTGCACCAGACTCTTAACCATGAGCCACGTCCCTCCCGTCCCTCGATTCCTAATTATACCTCCCACCCCCAACCCTCCAGTTCCTTCTACTTTGAGCCGAACGAGCCCATTGGACCCTACTTGGAGCATCTAAAAAAGATTGGGCGTGAGACGGGCTCCACGCGGCTTATCTTAGAAGGAGACGCAAACGCAAAGAGCACCTCGTGGGGAAGTAGAACGGAGGATAGGAGAGGAGAGCAGTTGAGTGGTGTGCTAGGGGAAATGGACCTCCATGTCATGAACAGCGGAGACATTCTAACCTTCGACACTGTGGGAGGAGTCAGGTACTGCAGCTATGTGGACGTGACAGCCTGCACGAGCGACATGCTGGCTTATACCAACGCGTGGAGAGTCGACGAAGGCCTCGTGAACTCCGACTACAACGGCATAGAGTTTAACATCCGACTGAAAAGGTCCAAAGGGACCAGGATAGAACGAACAACACGCATTTTCAACACTAAAAAAGCGAATTGGGGCAACTTCAGGTTTCGGCTGACTCAACTAATCTGCGATAGCAGCATCAATACCACCGATGCAAAAGACACCCAAGAACTGGAGGACAACATAGCTAAGTACAGCAGATTGGTCGGGGAAGCTTGCGACGGAAGTATCCCCAAAAAGTGTAGGACGGAATTGATCACTGTGCCGTGGTGGTCGGAGAAACTCGCGAAGATGAAGAAGGGACTTACCACTAAGAGGCGCCGCATCAGGAACGCAGCACCAGTCCGGAGAGGGTTTGTAGTCTCGCAGTATCTGGAACATATACAGCTCTATGAGTCTGAAGTAAGGACAGCGCAGGTCGAGGGTTGGAAGGACTTCTGCGGAAGGCAGGACAGGGAGGGCGTATGGGAGGGAGTGTATAGGATATTGGGAAGGGCAACGGTAAGGGAGGAGGACCGGATGTTGAAGGAGGGGGGGAAACATCTGGACGCGAAAGGCTCGGCGGGGCTGCTCGCACGCGTATTCTACCCCGGAGATCGCAAGGAAGAGGACGAGTCGAAGCATCGCCGTATCCGAGCGGCCGCAAAGAAGGAGGACGAAGTAGCGGGCCATCATAATGATGACCCACCCTTCCAAATGGGCGAAATGCTGGACGCGCTCAAAAAATTCAACCCCAAGAAGGCTCCGGGAGCAGACGGTTTTATAGCAGACATCTGCTCCCACGCTATAGACACCGACCCCAAGCTTTTTCTGGGATTACTTAACCAGTGCCTCCGCCACGGCTACTTTCCCAAGATATGGAAGGAAGTCGTGGTGGTGGTACTGAGGAAACCGGGAAAGGAATCATACGAAGACACTAAATCTTACAGGCCGATTGGGCTGTTGCCTGTACTGGGGAAGATGTATGAGAGGATGCTGGTTGCTCGCCTCAAATTCTACTTATTACCGAAGATGAGTACTCGCCAGTACGGCTTTATGCCGCAAAGGAGTACTGAAGACGCCCTCTATGACCTAATGGGGCACATAAGGTCTAAGCTTTATATGAAAAGAATAGTAACTATGGTTTCCTTGGACATAGAGGGCGCCTTTGATAGCGCCTGGTGGCCGGCTATAAAGATACGGCTGGCTGAGGAAAAGTGTCTGGTTAATTTGAGACGAGCAATCAGTAGTTACCTCAGCGACAGAATGGTGAGAATTCGGTACGCGGGTGAGGAGTGCTGCCGTTCAACGGAGAAAGGTTGCGTCCAGGGGTCGATAGGAGGACCCCTCCTCTGGAACCTTTTGCTGGACCCCCTTTTATACCAACTAGAGAGTGAGGCAGGGTACGTTCAGGCGTTCGCGGATGACGTGGTGTTGGTGTTCGATGGGGACGCCCCAAGAGATTGAGAGACAAGCCAATGCCTCTCTCGAGCATGTGCGGGAGTGGGGGATAGGTATGAAGCTGAAATTCGCACCGCACAAAACTTGTGCGATGGTAATCACGCGGAGGCTGAAGTACGATCTCCCGCGCCTCAGCATGGGCGGGATAGACATTGGATTGTCCAAGGAAATCAAAATCCTGGGTCTCACCATCGACCACAAACTCACATTTCAAACACACGTCACAAACGTATGCAAAAAGGCAATAGGCATTTAAGTATAATAAGCTGGCGAGGATGGCCCGGATCGGTTGGGGATTACATCCCGAGGTGATCCGGACCATCTACGTTGCAGCAGTAGAACCTACCATCCTCTACTGCGCCAGCAGCTGGTGCGCAGCGGCGAAAGGGCTTGGCGTCCGAAAACAGCTGAACGTGGTACAGCGCGGATTCGCCCAAAAGCTGTGTAAGAGCTACCGGACGGTCTCTCTGCACTCGGCACTGATCTTTGCTGGTATGCTCCCTCTGGACCTCAGGATTCGTGAGGTGGCCTCGCTCTACGAGGCCAAAAGAGGGGTGTGCCAGTTATGGTTGGGAGACATAGAGATCGAACGAATGGCTCCAGCTATAGAGGCACCTCACCCTGCGCAGCATGGGACCCTTGAGTTCACAAGCCTGGTAGACGAGGAACAACTAAAGCGCACCGACAACATCCAGGTGCGCATATTCACGGACGGGAGCAGGATTGAGGGCCGTGTCGGCGCAGCGTTATCCATATGGCATGGCGAAGCCGAAACCAGGGCCCTCAAACTTGCTCTATCGCCCTACTGCACCGTCTACCAGGCCGAGCTTCTGGCCCTGTGCAAAGCAACTAGTGAGATCCTCAGGCGAGGCGAAACCACGTTCGGTATCTTCAGCGACAGCAGAGCCGCACTCCAAACGGTCACCAATCGCAATGCCCTTCATCCCCTTGCTGTGGAGGCCAGAGTTGCCATTCGGAAAGGCAGACCAGCTTGCTAAGGAGGCGGCACTGGGCTTGAAGAAAGCACTGGACTACGGTTTGTGCCCTGTATCATTCGTGAAGCGAGGTCTTCGACAGGCCTCGCTTGGCGAGTGGAACAGAAGGTACAGAGAGGGCGAGACCGCCTCCGTCACTAAGCTCTTTTTCCCCTGAGCGCTGGCGGCGTACGGTATCGTGCGCAAGATTGAGATTGCCGGCATAACAACGCAACTGTTTACGGGGCATGGTGGGTTCTCCGAATACTTGACGCGATTCAAGTGTAAGGAGAACCCATCCTGCATCTGTGACCCGGACGTAGCGGAAGCCGTTCCCCACCTTATAACGGAGTGCCCAGTGTACGGCAGACAAAGACACGACACTGAGCAAAAACTTGACACAAAGATCACAGTAACAAATTTGAGTACCATTATGAAAGGCAAAAATAGGAACATGTTTTTGAAATATTGTACAGATATTTTAAGACTAGTGAATAAGAGGAACAAAGCTAATTAGAACCATGATACCGTAGTAATGTTTATCATAAGTATAATATAGCATAAACAATTAAGTTAGTAAAATGTATAATAATATTGTAACGTAAGAAAATCTAGATTAACTTAGTTAGCTGTAAATTAAAATGTGTTAGAATTAGAATAGCAAATAAGGATCTATAAATATAAATAAAGGCTGTACTATACTTATTACCCCCTGTAAGAAAAACAAGAAAAATAAATAAAGAGTAAAGATTAGGGAATCAGGAATCCCACCTGAAGTGAGAAAGGAATTGTAATAATAGAAATAAAAGAATAGTAATAGTCTCCAAATCAATATTGGAGGTGCAGCAACACCCTGCGATGGCGGGTGCCTGTAAAAAAAAAAAAAAAACCCTCCAGTTCCTCCTCCACTAGAAAATCTGTTCCATCCCGTCAAAAGCCCCATTCCACCTACCAACCTGGTTATGACCATAGGTCCCACCAGGACATTCTTAATAGTTATTCTTTCCCCCCATCTCCTAATGGTTGTGCTTTGACGGACCACCCTCCCACTCATATCGAAAATGAACAGACCATTAACACCATTATTTCTTTGCTTTCCACCTTACTGTCAAATTTTCCCTTACCAGACCACGTTGCCGACAACCTAGTCAATAAAATTCAATCCCGTAACATCCCATCTCCTGCAGTGGAACACCAGAAGCGCTCTCCCCAAAAAACATGAAATTTCCTACCTTATTAACCTACATAATCCTGCAATGTTTGCAATTTCTGAGACGTGGCTAATCCCACGTCTCAATTTTAATTTCTCTGGCTATAGCACGCTCCGAGATGACCGCTCTGACGGTTATGGCGGAGCTGCTATACTAGTTAATAATGTTCTCCCTTCCTCTCCTCTTTCCCTTCCTCCCCATGGAGATGAGATTAATGCTGTTGGTGTTAATATCCTTGGCATTAATTTTATATCTGTTTATATTCCCTCCCCCAATCCCTCCTGTTTTCAATATATCCATAACATCTGTTCCTCTTTTAATCCAGTTATAATTTTGAGTGATTATAATTGCCACCATTCCCTGTGAGGTTCTGACCATTGTGATAGCTCGGGTTCTGAGTTGGTTGATCTTTTGGATGGCTTAGATTTATGTGTTGTCAACGATGGCTCTGTCACTCGCCTACCTAGACCGGGTCAGAGTAGAAGCTGTGTAGACCTTACCCTGTGTTCAGCTAGTCTGACCGCTGAATTGGACTGGAACCGACTGAGCCTCACGTATGGTAGTGACCACTACCCGATATGCACTACTCTGATTAATAGGGCCTTACCTCATAGGGATAATACTCCACTCCCAAACTGTTGAGGACATAATTCCCACTTTGCCCCAAGTTTCTCGGGCCAACATAGACGACTGTGTGTCGCAATTTTCCGGTGCCATTTCTTCAGCCGCTGATGACAGTATTCCAATCAAGAACTCAGCCTCTGGAAAGTTATCATCTCCCCCCTGGTGGGATCGGGAATGTTCTAACATGATTAAATCTCGGAACGAAGCTGAACGAAACTATGCTCGAAATATGTCTACTGATAACCTGGTGTAGGTGGAAAACAAAAAATGAAGGATGGAAGAAATTCTGTTCTTCTCTCTCCCCTTCAACCCCTTCCTCACTTGTTTGGAAAAAAATTTAACGTTTTAAACGTGGCTGCTCTGTCCGAAACTCTTCATCTATTCCTAGCGACTTAGCAGAATCATTTCTTAACAAATTGGCCCCCCCTTTTGCTCCTCTTTTAGGAGAATTCCCCTCACCTTCTGATGGTGGGGAGAATTCCAACGACCCCCTAGATGCTCCCTTTTTGCTAAGCGAAATAGATGCAGTCCTCAAATACGTTCACGACTCTGCCCCAGGCATAGACGGCCACCCATATTCGTTTTTTTAAAAATTGAGGTCCTGCAGTCGCCTATACCTGTTATCGCTAATTAACGCTTTTTTTTTTTATGGAATAGACCGGCAAACGAGCAGACGTATCGCCTGATGGTAAGCGATTACCACCGCCCATGGACACCCGCAACACCAGAGGCGTCACAAGTGCGTTACCGGCCTTTGGGGGATAGGGGGGGGGAGATAGGGGGAGGGGTCTCCGGTATCCTCACTCACTCGGTGAAACACAGCGCAAGCACTATTTCACACCGGTTTTCTGTGAGGCCGTGGTATCACTCCGGTTGAGCCGGCCCATTCATGCCGAAGCGTGGCTCTCCCACGGTCTGTTGTTTCATGCTGTCCCATATCCCAGATGCCTGGAAAACGCAACTGATCATCCCTATACTGAAACCAGGGAAATCTCCCGATTGTTCAGAGAGTTTCCGGCCCATTGCGCTGTGGGGGACAGGTGTCATGTCCCACCAACACAAAGGGAGGATCCTCCGACCAGGCGAGGTGATCATGCCTGGTTGGCCAACTGCCCAACGGTTGATGTTGGGATGTTGTATGTATCTTAATCGGCGCGCGAACTTTCACTGCGCGAGTCAGAATTGGTAGTTTCTTAGTTTCCTTCGTTACTCCGTAGTTTGATGTATCTTCGGTAGATGGCGCTGTCATATGTTTTTTCTTGTTGCGCTGTATGTGGAAGTCGCCACATCACTCCCCTCCAAGACCGGAGGTCGATACATCATGAGTCAGCTGTCTGTGCATCCAGTAAGACAAAGGGTAACTTATATGCTGCTATTCAACCAACCATTCCTCCCAAGCCTTGGTTTTATAAATACAAAGAAACCTCCAAAACTGTCACATCTGTTATATGCAGAATCCGCATTGGCCACTGCTGTACCCCAGTTTTCCTCCATAAAATTAGGGTCCGGGACAGTTCTTTGTGTGAATGTGGGCTGGATGATGGTTCTCTAGACCACGTCTTCTTAAATTGCCGTCTGAATAATGCTTTTTCTTTTGATAAAGTTATCTCTAAATAAAAAATACAAAATCCCATTAATGTTCGTCACCTCCTCTCATTTTTCAATAATCCCCACATTATATGTGCTTTGATTAAATTTATTTCCACTAACAATATTAAACTTTAGTACTTGGGCATATATTTCAAGTATTAATATATATTGTTGTGCCTTCGAGAAAAATAGTCTGGAACAATCTACCAGTCGCGAGAAGCGAGGAAGGCGCCATCTAGTGTCAAGTAGCGCGCAACTGTGGAGTAACTCTGATATTCGACGCTAGATGGCGCTAGAGTACTCACTCTGGTAATTTCTGTTTAGTGTAGAATGTTCTATCGAATATTATAGATCTTTCTAGGGATTTCAAAGCCATATATAAGCAGATTGGGTTACCCGTACGAGGCAGTATTGTTCACGATACAGCGGAGTTAACCTCGAAGCGATCTTCTAGTGCGATTAACAAGTGACATAGCGAATTATTATTGTAAAAAGGGTTGTAAATAAACAGTGTGTTATTTTTTTGGTAATCAACCGACTATCTTTAATTATTTAATACCCGGCTTGTAACAATATATATTGTACAAACGTATATACTTTATTTTACTAACAATAATTAACACCTGTATTTTGTGTTGTGTTTGTTTCAGGGCTGAAAGGATCGCCACAAAAAGTTTAAGTTGGTTCAAGATTCAAAATTCTTAATAAATATACCCATGAGTAGCCACTACGCGACACTGGCATAAATTGCCGTAGTATTCGGCAAATTGCCATTAAAAAAAAACCATTGAATACTTCCTCAACTTTAATTTAAAATTAATTTCATCAAAAAAACAGATAGGTACATGCAAAATCGAGCGGTGGGATCTTGTACTATTAAGTCAATGGTAAAAAATGCCCCAGAAACTCGAAAGCTAATGTTTTAAGCTATTGCCAACGCCACGCCATAAGCGTGTGCCAACCGTTAAAATGTAGAACTGCACAAGCAAGACGGCAATATTCATATCTAGCTATATGCTTATATAATAAATTAAACAAAACTCTGCTCATAAACACCCTAGTAAAACACAAAATCAAAATTAAAATAAAGTCATGGCTGCGTACACTTGACTACACACAAACTGAAACCTTATTACAATGAACACACATACACATTTCCCTACACACTCACACACAATCGCATACACATACATACACACACACATTTACCTACACACTCAAACACGATCACACACGCATACATACACACACACATTACATACTTCCACACACACACTCTTTGCTGTATTTTTTTATTGTATAGTTGATTTAACATAATGGGTGAGGACACTGTCTCCTGTAACACAGGTTTTAACTAGGGTTGCCAACCATACCTTATAATAACGTATTCTACTTTATTTTTGGTAATTATACTTTATACTTTTGCATACAAATAAAGTATAAGAAAATACTTTATTTCCAAACTTTACTGTGATGCGTAAAACAAAACACTCATCATGGGTATTTAACTATATGTTTAAACTATATGTTTAAATGAAAAGTACGGTTGACAAATGGCAATATTTACATAAAAGTGATCTGATAGCTTACCAATGTAAGAAAATATTTCTTATTTAATCTCTCCCGCCACTTCATCTTTCACTGAAAGAGTTTTATCAGTGATGAATCTAAAATGGCGAGAAGAAAGAAATGGAGCGTAAATAAATTCAAATAGGAACCAATTGTTTATTTATTTAAATTTTGATTGTCAAACAGGCTTTTAAACATTTAAATATGGCAAAAAATGTTAGCATGTGCCAAAACACGCAAAAATAGAGTTTTTATGGCATTAAAAACAAAAAATTGGAAAAATACTTTTTTTTTCTTCCAAATACTTTTTTTTTCTCATTGAAACCATTTTATACTTTTTTTCTGGCAAAAAAAGTTGGCAACCCTAGTTGTAACCTACCACAGGAAGCAGGGTTCCAATGTATTTTTTTAAAACTGTCTATAACAATAAAGATTACCTATTATTATTATTTCGAGTTATTAGGTAATAGTAAATAAAAAAGGAGGTTTACTCGTGCTCACTTATCATAACAGTCTACTACAGTGGGATGATGTAAAACAGCTCTGAGCTGAGTAATTTGTGTTAAATTGTGTGGTGTTTGTGTTGTGTACAAATGTATGTATAAACAAATGCATTCTGGTAGCATTTCTGATATTGCCACAGTAAAATTTGTCACTTATTTTCACAATGTTGAAGAGCCAGAGGAGCTCAAAAATTACTCTGATTATTCTACATGTCTAGTGTCTAGCTTTTCTAACAAATAAAAATAATAAAGTAATTTGGTTTCACATTTTACCATATTAGTTCAAGTTTCCATTTTTTTCTTTTGTTAAAAGTACTGGTAACAATTTCATTGTCGAAGTCGAATTCAGTGATTTATATACTCTGTCTATGGAATGTCTGTGGAATTGTCTATGGAAGATTTATGGTGGAAAAATTAGTCAACAATTTCTAAATTAAACGAAAATTATCATTAACGTCATGTAAAGAGTACTTCAGTTTAGTTTAATGGGAAACACGCACAATAGAAGCTCTGATTCCAGAAACCAAAAGCATTCTACGCATTCAAATTGCGACGAGCAGGCGTTTGCTAGTCAGGTAAGTGATGAAACGAAAACTTGCTAATGTCATTCTCAGCTGAACTCACCCAACAAATATTTATGTAGTTACGCTCGGAGATTACGCTTTAAAATTCGGTTACTATGTAATTTATTTCACATTTGCTTTTGTGGAGTATTATGTACATATGTATTTGTTATAACTTGCATTGTTTGGATCGAGTTCTTTGTTGAGCACAAGCGCATAATTTATTTTTGTATATAGTTCAGCCTGTCGCATTTCGTGGGCAACCTGAGCGGGCGTTCTTTCGTCAGCGTGACGAGCAACCAGTCGGTGTACAGCGCATCGCGGCCTTGGTCTCGCGTTTCGAGGCGAAGGTTAGTATTGTAATCAAGTCTCCCAAAACAAACAGTTTTCGTTGCATTTGATAAAAAAAAGGATGCCGCCAGTTTTAAAAATCGTTTTGGATAATGTTTGTGAAATTTCATTATGTATTAAATTTATTTATATTTATAAATTTGTTAAATGTTTGTGTGTAGTGGTTTAATTTAGCTATGTCAAATAGTTAATGGTATTGTTATTATTCTTTTGTAAAATATAAATACAGGGTTTGGTTTCAAAATTTGTAGATTCAAGTTTTCTTTGGCATGTAACATGCTGTATTTTTGCATCATGATTAATTTTATTGAAAACAGTCAATATTGTTGCATAAGAAAGTGAAATCAGGTTTTGCTTTTATTCACATATACATAATATGCACAATAGTAATTAAAATAGTGATGTTGCATGTTGTTATTTTTTTTAATGTATATGTGAAACATGATTGTTGTCTTGTTACTTTTAGTATTATGAGTCCAATGTAACTTCCTAAAAAAAACTATAATTGTTTATTAATGACAGCTATTTGAAATAATATTGGTTATCTTTAATTTAATAGATAAATGTTTGCTATGATAACATAAGCTATTAAAGTCAATTGCTTGTTACAAGTAATTTGCAATTTTTTTTATTGCCTTTTGAAACCGCTTAATAAGCAAATAACATTAACTTTAGGTAGGTTTAATGATTGTATTTGTTCAACTGTAATCATATTTTATAATTTCAAATTATGTAAAATATTAATACTATTGTAGTAAAAAATGTAATTCAGATGAGATCAAAAAATATAAATAACAAATATTAATTCCTTTAATTTTTGTGTTTATTGCATTTTTGTTGTCCTGTGGAAATATTATTATTTGTAGATAATGTCCTGAAAATACTGTAGAACTAAAATCGAGCACAATATGAGGACAATAGACCATATTTACAAGAATTGCAATAATTCAGGTTAATTGTAAGGGATGAGTTTGAATTCTAAAGATTTGTGTGTTACTTATAATAATAATAATTAATGGTAATTAGAGTGAAAAACCACCATCTAGTCAAGAAGAGTATGATTTTAAAAGATTCTTCTTATGTGAAACTTAACTTTTTAAGTATATTTCAAATAAATCTACTTTAATAGAAGGAATTGGTTTGTACTTAACTATCTCTAGAGTTCAATAAATAATTTGTAAGATAAAAGTCAAAAAGGGGATTGGTCTCTTTATACCCATTATGAAAGTAACTCATTTCTAAAACATGTTTATTTAACGATAAATAACTATTGATGAATAGTGTGATATTAAAAGAAACTTCATATTTCAGATGGAATGACACTACACTAAAGAATCCACTGGAAGCCAGCAAAACTGCATGGCCAGTGGCACACAAAGAATCCATATTCCAGCCTGAATTCCCCATCACCACTGATTTAGTACAGAGGGACTTTGAAATAGAAGAAACAATAGCCAAGGGTGCGTTTGGTGAAGTGTACAAAGTCAAGAAGATCAGTGAAGACAAGGTGTACGCACTGAAGGTGCTCAATAAATCACAGGTATGATTTTTTTATTTATCGCGAGTCAATCACAACGCTGAAAGTGCTCATCGTTCATTGAATAAATGTGAAATAAACTCGTACTAGGGCATTGGGCATCTGATCTGAAAAGGAGGAGGGTCGATAACAGAACATTTTCCGCCCATGACACACTCGAAAAATAAAAATTCAATTTCAGAATATTTTTATTAGCTTTTGTTTAGATAAGGATGTATATTTTTTTGTTTTAAGTAATTTACGTAGTAAATAATATCGCAAGTCCCAGATATTTATGCCCAAAATTAAGGTGTTTCGCCTTTTTTGTATGTTTTTGACGGTTTTTAATACCTTAAAATAGTTTTTTTATTAAAAGCGTTATGTGAACCATATTGATTTTGACTTCTATGGATACTACTCTTATTAAGCTTGTAAATAAACACTATTTTGAGTTGGTTCACAGTGCGCTACGACTTAATAAAAACAAATAACTAACAAAAATGAGCCGCCAGGCCGAGCGTGTTCAGATGTATTTTGCTGCACTGTAGAAGTTTTAAATATCGTGAATATAAAAATTGTGTTGTAAAACTATTGTTACGAGTGTTTTTGATAAAAATAATAATAATAAGGCCTGGAAGCCAATGTTGGGTGGTTGAAGCCGTTAATGGACAATTGAAAAACTGGAGAGCGTTCGACAAAGTAATACCAAACACGAAAATACCCTACATGTGCGACTACGTGCGAATTGTATGTCCTATTATTTACGCATTTCATTCTATAAAAATAAAAAACACCGAAGATGATGAAATAATAATACAAATGATGCTTGATTTGGCTAAAAGTCCTAACGATTTACAACAGATAATCGAAGAGAAGGGATTCGCTAGAAAAAAGGTGATCTGGACAAAGCTAAGCGATACAGATCGTCAAGATTTTCCTCGCCTTACCTAGGATGACAGGCGACACATGATTCTTGACGCATATTAACTCAAGCAAAGCCAATACTACACTCAAGAGCACTAAAACATAGAATGGCTTTACTCGCTTTACATGCATCGTGAAGATGATTCAGTTCTGAGAGTTCATCTACGCTCACGGCATACAAGTTCGAAACAATATAATATTGTATAAAAATCGATAGAAACATAATCTCACACATACAATGGTACTGCCAATGTAAAGTAGGCGCAAGAGTCGTAGGGTGCTGTGCACATATTCGTCCATATTATGGTTTCTGTCTTACTGGCGCATCAATTCAACCGAAGTCAGAAAGCCAAGTCTCGAATATGCGCAGACATTACAAGAGGCCGCCAGTTGTGGATGGTCCAGTGGTGTTTTAAGTGATTCGGATGGAGAAAAAAGGAAAACAGGAAATCATGTTACTTGCATCTGATCTGATCCTTGTTATTTTTGATTAATAATTATTTTACTAATTCAAAATATTGAAATAATGTTTAAAAACACTCTATTCAATTAAATCTTGTATCAAAAGTTCTTTTCCTATTGATTTTGGTACTGAAATAGGGAATAAGAGTCAGTTTTGTATCACTATACGTTCATATCACCTAAATATTTTCTTATGGTATTAACTCCGTTCATAACAGATTTTTCATTTAAAATATTGTTTTTTGTATTCGTCATAAGGTATACTATAAAATAAAATGCATGACACATCAAGTGGCTGATGGGCAGAAATTGGCCCTTATCAACCCTCCTCCTTTGATGGGATCAATATTTTTTTAAATATGCAAATTCTAAACCTATCTATGGAAACCACACCTTTGGTAAGAATTCCGAAATTTAAAAAATAGTTCTTTTCGTTATTTAATCGCAATCAGCACTTACAATAGAGGTTACTCCTTAAGTTGTGTAAAATAGTTAAAGAAACTATTTATTTGCTAATTTACATAGAGTGTAACATTGATATGTTTTTCTAGGGGATTGGCGGAACGTATTATCGAAATTATTTTTTGTAGATGTTGCCAATCGTCATAATTATCCTAGTACGAAATTATAGTTACTAACTAAAGTCAAGTAAAGTCAGTTAAATTAGACTAAGTATGTAGGTACATATGTATTTAATACCTATCGCGAGCGCGTTCGTTCTCTTACAAAACAGTAATAAACTTACAATGTATTACTATCTATATACTATAATTTTTAAAAGTGACTGCCAATTTGACATAAAAGAGCTCTTAGGCCATACATAAATTGGCCCTTTATCTAAATTGACATTTTGATTCACCTCTCAACCTAATATTATCGTGAGCTGTGAATTGTATCTCGTATAAGTTATCTACATATTATATACATACATAACATGTGTTGCTCTTTGAAGTATTTAGTGAACATATTGCTGTGATTTGACAAAGGGACATCACTATCTTACGCCATTATCACTAAAAAAACACAACGAATCTCTGTCAAAAGATACCAAGCATGTGGAGAAGTGAATGCTCTTCAGTATCCACTTTTTTATTGCAAAAACTCTTGGAGCAGGTAAAAAAAACATCGATCTATGACCCGAGTTTTTATTTGACATCTACGAACGATTTTTCATTATTATATCACCAAGAAAACTCTAAAAAGACTATAATTCGATTACGTAAAACCTTTTGATAAAATTTATATAGTCTCTCATTTGGGCCATTCTTGCGAATCAATTGACACCTCGTTCATTAAAATCTTAGCTTACCCTGTCTAGTAAAAATTAGACATGCAATTAAATCATCTGACTATGAAGGTAAAGGATGGATACAATTTAATATTTAATTATATTTTAAAACAAATTGCTTTGGAAATGTTTAGTAATTAATCACATCTTTTATCAATTAAATTAAACTGGTTTATATCAGTTAAAGTAAACGCGCCGTTCCTTCAGTCCGCGTCCGCCTTGTGCAGTATAAATACAAGAAGTATGAAATAGGTAAAGACAATCTTCCGGATTCTTCGTATATTCAACAAAATCGAATCAATGCCTCTAGAATAGTGTACTTGCGTGGTCGTAGTTTACGTTACGATGCACCTACACATGTATGCATATCTAAATGTAATACGTTCATGGTGGCTTCATGTTCCTATTTTCTCAAGCGTATGTACAAATATAATTCAAGTAAATTTTTGTTAATCTGTTTGTGATCAAACAACTTCTGATTTCACAAACAATTCCAAACTCTACCTGTCTTGCAAAACTGAATGGAAATCAGCCGATTCTACAAACGTAAACAATATCAATCGCAGAATCCCTGACCCATTTGAGTAATAAGGTTAGGCTAACTAAGCCGAGAATCAGGTTAAACGCAATAGCCGGGAATGTATTAGTTTTTGAATTGTTGACCTTTTCGTTGTGCGTTCGGTGTTGTAATCCAGTGAATTATAGCCACTTGATAAAAACCATTCATGCTGATTGTAAAAAGCGTGTGCTACATTTCGGACTTATCGCAAGATATATTAATTCAGATATATTTAAAAATATTCTTAGTATTTACATAAACAAAGTTAGTATATTTTTCGATAACAGCATTCCAACGATATATTTAAAAACGTTTTGTTTAGATGTTTACCAACCTTGCTAGTCGAGGAAAGGGGGTTTTACTCATGTCGTTAGAAACTAATATGTAGGCAGAGATCTTCAGCATTAACCTTATTAACACTTTGAAAGTTAAAGATTGTTTCTTCTGTATTACATAGTACCTATATAACAAAATAAAAACCGACTTCAAGATTCGACTCGATTTTTCTTGGCTGCCATCAACAGATCTTAAGTGTCCTTATCATGGTACCACCGTTAGGATATCTCCTTTCCATTAAAAAAATAATCATCAAAATCGGTTCATAAACGACGAAGTTATCCGCGAACACACATTAATAATAAAAAAAATATACGGTCGAATTGAGAACCTCCTCCTTTCTTGAAGTCGGTTAATGAAGTCGCTTCCGCTATCTGTTCGCTTAGATCTTTTAAACTACTCAACGGATTTTAATGCAGTTTTTAGTAATAGATAGAGTAATTCAAAAATAAAAACTTTTTATAAAAAAAAAACCGACTTCCAAAAAACCATCCGACGAAAACTCCCTGCCAAAAAACACTAAAAAGCGTAAAATAAACTGGCTCTTCATAAATTGCTATGTGCCAATTCTTGTCTATACCTAATTCTTTATTCATTTAAATAGTAGTATTATTGTGTATGCTAGGTACCTAAAATCTGTTTGAAGTCGGCGCCAAGCCAAATGTAATAGTAGTTACCACACTCGCTTTATTTCGAGACGACCATCAACGACGTCGCGTCAACCCGCACGTGTCTGCTCGCTTGGGTTGTTTTATGCTAGCTATCCGGCAGCGGCGAGTGCGGGGTACCTCCTATTACATTTTGGCTTGGTGCCGACTTCAAACAGATTTTAGGTACCTAGCATACACAATAATACTACTATTTAAATGAATAAAGAATTAGGTATAGACAAGAATTGGCTCATAGCAATTTATGAAGAGCCAGTTTATTTTACGCTTTTTAGTGTTTTTTGGCAGGGAGTTTTCGTCGGATGGTTTTTTGGAAGTCGGTTTTTTTTTTATAAAAAGTTTTTATTTTTCCATTTTTAATGCAAACAATCATAGGTTATCAGTAAGTTGAACTATTTCATATAATTTCTGCTGATTCGAATAACTTTAGTGGTTTGAACACGTATTAAAACTGAGTATGATCAGTTTCCAAAATTATGCTGAGATGCAAGATTTCTGTTACCGAGAACGTGGTCTACGGGGCAATAGGAATCGTGTCCAAGCTTAAATGTCGTGATGAAATAGAAGCAGGTGAGTTACTTAAAGCAAAATACATTAAGGGGTTAGTCATCATGCGCCTGTGACATCAGCTCACCTAAATAACTTAAAGTATACAACTAAAGGTCTATAGATACGTATGAAATTGAAAGCATTATCCTCCAACTCCTAACCGTTAAGGAGTTTTACCTTTCATCATCACCTCATCATCATTAAATGATGACTACCAGACGCAAATACCGGCGTAGCTTCAGAAAATATACGAAAAACATAGTACGTGCCTGAAAAAAATGAGGGTTACCCTCGATTTCTCTGGGATGCCATCATCAGATCCTAGTTTCCTTATCATGGTACCACCGTCGGGACATCTACTTTCCATTAAAAAAAGAATCATCAAAATCGGTTCATAAACGACGAAGTTATCCCGAGCACACATAAAAAATATATATATATACGGTCGAATTGAGAAACCTCTTCCTTTTTTTGAAGTCGGTTAAAAAGAAAATTTATATGTGTAATTTTGTAATGTGCATATTATTGTACGAGTTGAGAAAATACGAAAATTTCAACATTCCGTGCGAAGCCAGGCCGGGTCACTAGTTTGAAGTAAATAAATAGTTTTATAGAGTTCATTTCTTTTTGAGTTGGTTTTCCTTCCAGTTAAGTTCATAACTAAGTAAAATATTTTAACCAAAATGGTTTTGACGATTGTGTGATTATCACAAGCCGTCTGACATAAACTGGTTCCTTATCTGTAGTCGCCCGACGCAATAGCAAACAGGAACCATCTTTCTTTGTTACTTCAAGCTTCAAGGTACTTCAAGTTAAGCAAACTATGTAATTTAACCAATAATATTCATCGGTTTTGAATTCAATAGCACTTAGCACAAACCTATTCCTTCATTTCGTTCGGTTTTTCGTTTATATTCTATTTTGAAAAAAAAATTCGTTTCGAAAATAGTTATTGATCAATTCGGAGGGCTGAGCGTGTACCGGAACAAAAAAGGGACCACTGCGATCAAAATGGTCGTCTCGGTTCGTACCTGGTCACCGTCTGAAAACTTAAAAAAAAAATTATTCGAGTGATAAGTTCAAACGGAAAAAACTGTTCCAATGATAATTTGAGAAGGACGTCGAAAAGGGACCGCATACATTTATAACAAAAAAAAATGTTGGGCTATGTCCTGGATATAATCGACAAGCAAATAAGCAAAACTTGGGAGTATATTTTTGAAATGATTTAAACATTTATCATTAATACAAGAAAGAGGAATTACAAATCAACAGTTTTAAATAAAGTTCAAAATTGAGTTCTTAACGGATTCTGATTAGAATGTCTCTAACCAGAATCCGCTAAGAACTCAATTTTGAACTTTTATCTTACATGTAAATAGTAGCTTTGAAGATATGTTGACACAAGAGTTTTTACACTTCTTCATAGCGTGCATTTCTTATTCGTCCATTTTTTTTGAAGCATTTTGGGCAACGACTTATCATTACTCCTGGCATCCCACCGTTTAACACTTTCAAATTATCTCTTCTATTCTGCATAGTTCGGCTGTCTATGCTTTTCGAGCGATTTATCGAAGAATGTAATGGTACTTTACCTATATTGTCCCTAAAAATTTGCTTCTATAACACAATAGTGGTCCAGAACGTAAATTAGGCACAATATCTATCCTCATTTTGATGGCTTAACATGTTTCATTTAAGTCATAGTTTATCAAAATAAGAGATTATAGTGTATATGCACTTTTATCGGAGATCGTGTTATCGAGTGACCTAGTACATGAAATGTTTTACCCTTAAATGAGTTTCACGAAACGATAAGCTTTCATAAAGTATGTAATAAAATATCCCTTATCATTTATTACGTTTCGTTGTTCATTAACTCTGCTCTATTTTTTTCAAATTGAAAAATATTGGTGATTGCAATATGAAACTATGTTTTTTACTCTATAAGAAAGTTAAATGTGAAACAGATAACCGTAACAGATATTACGTAGTATTTCTTGATACGGATCCGGTAAAACCTGAAATAGCTAGGTATCTGGCTGGTTATATCTGAATAACATTGTCATTTCCTATTATCCTGTTTCTATTGTCCTGGCGTCATCATCACCCTCGTCAAAAAAAAACAGTTTATTTGTGAAATAAAGTGTTAGTGAAATAAAGTGTAGATGAATAATATAATAATAAATAAATAATAAATTTTGGCTCTTAGAATTGACATTCAGATAGTAAGATAATCTACACCAGGGGTTCCTAAACTTTAAAGATAACGGAACACCAACCAAATGCCTTTTATTTTATGGAACCCCATATCAAATCTCATAGTTCATAACCGGCGCGGCGCTCATAGCCCAGTTGCACTCGGTGATTACAAACAATCACCAAGGGTAAGCAACGACGGTGCGGTCAGTACCTGGATGGGGGACCGCTAGTGGCATGATACCATAAACGTCTTCGTGAAGTCACGTTAAGTAGCCGGTCCCGGTTGTTATCATAGGATAACAGTCGTAAAGCTTAGTTGGAGGCCTTTGTGCGGCTTAAAAACATCCAACGGCAAGATTACGTAGCCACAACGTTGTCTTGCCAGTCCCCAAGTAGCACACGGCTAGCGTAGGGACGTATGGCCTTAACCCTCTCCTGAGAGGAGACCCGAGCTCAGCAGTGGGACATTATGGGTTGTTGAATATTATTTCTTAAATTAAATTTCCAATGCTACATCGTCAAAATTATGATTTTAAAGGTATAGTCCACCACTTTTTTTTTTACGTGTGGATATCCCCTCGGACCGTCACCCCACCGGGGCTTGCGGCGGGGCGGTGTGTCGGAATCGAACCGACTAAAACCACACCATGTGCCACTCTGCGCCTGAGACGGGCGCGCCTCCGCCGCCCGGTTCGCCGGCGGCGGATTGGGTCCGAGTGCATAGCGTCCTCCCGGGTCGTCTCCGTCACCTCCTTCTGCGAGATTACATATTCGCAGAAGGTTGCGACCGCGGTAAAACTGCTGTCGCTACCGGCCATGGAGCTTATGACGGCCGGTAGCGAGAGATCTCCTCCGATGACTGCAGTGAGGGCCCGAGCGACGCTGCAACGCCCAAGCGGGGCAAATCGCCAGCGTGTGCTGGGCCGAGTCCTCACTGCAGTCGCAGTGGTGGCAGGCGGGACTCAATTCCCTCCTGGCGACCGAGTGCAGGTACTTCCCGAAGCAACCGTGCCCGGAAAGCACCTGCGTCAGTCGGAAGGAAACGGTCCCGTGCTGCCGCCCTGCCCACTCGAGGATGACTGGCTGGAGAGCCTCCACGGCGGCAAAGCCAGCGCGTGGAGTCACCAGCCGGAACGACCAACTAGCCATGGTGGCTCGACGGGTGGTTTTACGCCACTCGCGTACCTCTTCGGGCGGAGGGCGAAAGCCACTCTCCGCCCGATATTCAGCCACCCGTCGATAAACTTCGGGGAGCACATCCGCCTCCAAATCCCACGGGGGTGTTCCGGCCAAGTCGCACGCCGCCTCGGTCGACACCGTGCGGTATACGCGTATGGCTCTGACCACCAATACCCTCTGAGGCCGCCAGAGGCGAGCCTTATTCAGGGCAGTCAGAGCAGCCGTCACACCGGTGCACCATACAGCGCCATCGACCGGACCACCCCCGTGTACAGGTGTCGCGTTGCGACGCTGGCTCCACCCAAATTAGGCAAAAGTCGCCCAAGGGCAGAGGCAGCGTCGACCAGCTTCGGACCAAGCTGTCGGGAGTGCTCGTCGAAGAGCCACCTACCGTCAAGGATCAGGCCCAGAAACCTCATCTGGGCCCGAACCGGTACGAGGACCGAGTTGACCTCTATGGAGACGCCGGGGGCGGACCACGACGGGGCCCATGAAATAACAGGGCCTCCGTCTTGTCCAGGGCGACACGTAAGCCCAGCGCCTCGATGCGCCCGACCACCAAAAAAACACCCCTGGTAGCCAGGCGCGCCGCCTCTTGGAAATTCGCCCCCCGGGCTGTGACAAGAGTATCATCGGCGTAACAAATTACACCCAGCCCGGGGGGCAGACGACTTCGAAGGACCCAGTCGTACCCCACGTTCCACAGGAGTGGTCCAAGGACAGACCCCTGCGGAACGCCGCACGACATGGGTCGCCGTCTCGGTCCTCGTACACGACCGTACGCTCCTCTAAATAGTCTGCCACCAGCCGCCTCGGGTACTCTGGCACCCCGTGGTACTGGAGTGCTTCCCTGATGCAGCTAAATGGCAGACTATTAAAGGTATAGTCCACCATTACAATAATAATCAATAGGACAAATTACGATGTTAGTATCGCAAATTAACTTCAATTTTCTTTCCGTGTACCTACCTATTTACATAAAAGTAATGAGTCCGTATCATCACATATTTTGCGCTATTTCACAATAATATTTGTAACCGTGCTAATAATAACAAATTTTGGCGGAACCCTGACGACTATCCTACGGAACCCCTAGGTTCCGCGGAACCCAGTTTGGGAATCCCTGATCTACACAATAAACGAATTTCGCGGTGTTTGTTAAAACTTTGTATGAAAGTGCAGTATTTTATACAGCAAAACTATATTTTCCAACTTATTTCACGGCTTTACTCACGTTAGTTGATCACATGGCATATAATATTTATTATTGTTTCTATACCAACGTGTTACATACGAGACCACAAAGGCCTATTGTTAGATCACGCACTCGTCCAATATGCCAACGCTGCAGTCTCCATGACACAAGTTGCCGACGCAGGAATTACGAGAACACACCACAAAGACCTGTTATGAGATCAACGGTGCCACGAAGGCGATGACAGCATTACGAACATGGACAACAAAGGCCTTCTATAAGATCAACACCGCGTCACAGGCACGAGGCGCCGACGCAGCAATATTATAGTATATATATTTAAGATTTTTTACACACACTTACTTTTAAGCCAACATCGCGTTAGCAACTTAGACTAATTAGTTATAGTTTAAATGTAATTTTTATAATCTTTTATTAAATTAACTTCAAGTTCGATTTCGTTTCTCTAAAACTCCTTCGGCTGTGGCAAATACGTAATTGGCGCAGTCGGTAGGATACTCGCGGGTCGTTTCGCGAGCTATAAAGATCTCTAATATCGAAATCCGCGTTCGCGAGCAGCCCGAGCGGCCTTCAAGCCACTGTACGAGTATCCAGAATCTACGAGAGCTGCAGCCACTGGGAAGAGTATCCGAACATTGATACGCGGCGAAACGGAATGAAAGGGTGAGTGCACAGAATCGTTCTTGTGTTGCTATTCCTTTACCTTGAAGTTTTTATTTCCCAAAATTTTCCACCCCTAGTAACTCCCGTATTAGAGAGTCTGCATCGAGCCAGATTCGTCGACGAGTATAACTAGATAGTGGTAGGAATTTGGATTTAAAAGATTATAATTATAGTTTAGAATTACTTAAATCAATAATTTTTTTATTCTTCAAAATTTTCCACCCTAGTAACTCCCGTATTAGAGAGTCTGCATCGAGCCAGACTCGTCGGCGAGTACAGCTAGATAGTGGTAGGAATTTGAATTTAGAAGACTATAGTTTAGAATTAAATCAATTACCTAGAGTTAAGATAATGACGGAGCGCAACCCGGACATAATTTTTAAGGCTTTACGCCCTGTACCGGAGTTCGACGGGAACCCACATATACTTACCCGATTTATTAAGTTATGTGACCAAATAGTATATACCTACCTTAGTACGGAACCCTGCGATCAGTTATCGAACCTTTGCTTGATAAATGGAATTTTAAATAAAATCACAGGCCCCGCCGCTAGTATTATAAATTCAAATGGCATATCTGATAATTGGCTAGACGTTCGGAATGCATTGATCAATAATTTTGCAGACCAAAGGGATGAAACTGCCCTTTATAATGACCTCTCTTTAGCCAACCAGGGACAAAGATCACCACAGGAATTTTATGACCACTGTCAGACACTATTTAGTACAATTATGACATATATTAGCCTTCACGAGACAATATCCACTACTATTGAAGCCAAGCGCACTTTATACAGAAAACTAACCATGCAAGCGTTTGTAAGGGGTTTACAGGAACCTCTAGGTTCACGCATTAGGTGTATGAGACCTGACACGATTGAGAAAGCTTTAGAATATGTTCAGGAGGAAATGAATATATTGTATTTGCAGCAGCGCAATGACATAGCTAGTAAATTACAGCCGACCCCTAAGGTCACCCACTCTACTCCTGTACATACCCCGAAACTTTCAAATAACTATAGCCATAGCCCAACCGCATCATATTGGCCTTCACACGTAGCAAATAGGCCGCCACCTCAGCCGATGCAACCTTTTAGGTTTGCACAAGGGTTCAGGATGAATCCTATGCAGCATCAGCCCTCACCACAGGTACGTATGCCCACACACACACAACACATGTTTAGTGCTAGGCCTCCAAATTATAATCTTCGAAGTAATACGTTTAGGATGCCACCTAGAACTCAACCCAGTCAGCCACCTGGCCCCGGACCGATGAGTGGTATAGAACACTTTAATCCCAAGCCGATGCCACCTCCAGGAGGAATCCGCAGACATGACTGGCGTACCCAGGGCAATCCACCACCTAATAATTACTTTAAATCTCGTGAGATAAACTTTAATGAGTGTTACGATGATAGCTATTATTACGACCACAACTATAACCCTGACTATGACTACTTTTCACATACCAATGACTATACCCCCTATGATGACTATGACACGAATCAAACACAGTATCAAGGCCATGATCTTCCTTTAGAGTACTCTTATAACAATTCAAACGATAACCTTGAGAGTGCCAATTCAAATTTTCGGACGGATCAGAAATTAGAAAAGCCAGGATAGAAATAAACTTACAAACACAGAGACAGTTACCATTTATTCAGATATTAAATCCCCCTTTAAAATTACTTATCGACACCGGTGCTAATCAATCATTCTTAAGCCCGGAAGCCGTTCAAAACTATTACCCTGATATTCCTTTAAATTACGATCCATTTGAAGTAACTAATGTACATGCTACTACGAGAAACAACTACTCTATAACACTACCGTGCTTTAACGAATTTAATGACCCGGATAATATACGTTTCTTTGTCTATAAGTTCCACGATTATTTCGATGGTCTTATAGGACTTGACTTAATGACCAAATGGGAAGCTAAAATAGACCTTAAAGACAAGACCTTGACTACACGACATACAGTAAACCCTATTAAAATATACAACTCCCAAAATGTGAATTTATACGAGGACATTATCCCTGCAAAGAGTTATAAGGTAGCTACGTTACCGATAAGTGCCCCGGATGGCGATGTAATTATTCCAGAACAATTAATTTGTAACTGCACTATAGCTGAATGTGTAACTACTGTAAAAGATAACCATGCTCTTTTAGAAATTTTTAACCCTACTGATAACGATGTTGTATTTGCACTTGAATACTCAATTAAAGCAGACGCCTTATCTAGAATTGAAATTCATAACCAGGAAACCAGTTCGACCATTGCAAATCCCACCAAGAAGACTCCCACTATAGATAATTCAGCTACTAGTACAGCCCACACAAATCAGGAAAATCTAATTTTGGAAGTACCTAATCAAGACGAACCAATAACATATCTTGTACCCTACGCCATAATAGCTTACAACAGCTGTATTCATGGTTTTACAAAATGCAGACCCTATGACATATTAAAAGGCCATTTTGACCCCAGGGACCCTATTGACATTGACATAAACGAAAAATTACTCCAACAATATGTAGTGACTCATAGAGCACAGATGAAGACTGTCCATGACATAAACAAGACTTCGTTAGCCAATAGAACTGCTCTTATAGAATCCCGTAATAAGTCTAGACAACCTGAAATTGACTATAAGCCAGAACAACAAGTTTTTATAAAAAAAAAAAAGAAAAAAAAAATGCTTTCTGAAAGACCTGAAACGAAAACCCAAGAGTAACCAATTGTTACAGGTTACTACTACTGACCTTGATGCTGGAACCACTTCTAATACGACCTTAAGAGATAAGACTTGACAATTTAGATTTATTACCATTTAGGCTAGGATAAGCTAGAGTAACGACACATTATTATACATTTTTACAATACATCGTACGTACGTACGTAAGTACTATCTAATTCTACACTTAGATTCGAAGTACAGGACTATAAGAATAGACTCACTAACGAAACCTACTTATTATACGAAATACATTTAGAACACCTAGTGAAAAAAAACAATATCCTTAATCATCTATACACCTTAGAGCCTGGCAGGACAAAAAGAGGTCTACTTGATGGATTAGTCTATAATTAAAAGCATTACCGGCAATCTGGATTATCAGGATGCTTTTAAATACACTCAAGCTTTAGTTACCTTGAAAACAAAAAATACTGTAGAGTTTAATTATCGCGCTAATTTAAACAAACTTATAGCTAGTTTAACTTATCGAAAACGAAAGTAATATTAATTATATCCTTCAGTTAATCTTAAATGAAAATGCTTACAGAGCCAATAACATTATTAATTATGGAAAATATAACTTGTTAGAATCAAAAATATTCTAGCCTTTACTAAAACCTGGACAAAATAAACTTAGATCTTAGTTAGTTAGTACTTAGGAATACTATGATATTATAAGGTCAGGATCGTATTTTGTAGTTTAACAGATAAATTATAGTTTTCAAACTCCCCGTAGTCTTTCCAAATATCTATGATTTCTGTAATTTTACCAATTCCTTATTCCTTCCCATCCTTATATAGCAACTGATAGAAATGAATTTGTGTACATAGGGGCAGAATGCCCGAAGTATAGTAAGCACATATGTCTGTGAGAAAATCGTAGCCCAGCAGATCCGGACAGAACCTGATTGCACTCAAGTACTGCAGAACTCACCATCATTAACGACAACAACGAAATAAAAAGTCAACCTTTGAAGTAAACCTTTAAGATCTTCACAGCATCCAGAATAAAGTATCCCAGGAAACACCGATAGAAAACGACAACGTCCAGTCAACAAACCTGTACCATACGACCATTCCATTCTATGTATTGGTATCAGTTACAACTGCAATTATCACCTATGCAGTAGGCCGTAACTACAAGATCTAGCACCTAAAACTAAATAGTTCAAAAGAGAACCTAACACTCCAGATACACACTATGGAAGATCCAGCCAACCCTAAACCAGAAGAATTTTCAGCAACATTTTCCATTAACATGACAAAATAGTTGCTGAACTGAGGGTGGAGGTGTTACATACGAGACCACAAAGGCCTATTGTTAGATCACGCACTCGTCCAATATGCCAACGCTGCAGTCTCCATGACACAAGTTGCCGACGCAGGAATTACGAGAACACACCACAAAGACCTGTTATGAGATCAACGGTGCCACGAAGGCGATGACAGCATTACGAACATGGACAACAAAGGCCTTCTATAAGATCAACACCGCGTCACTGGCACGAGGCGCCGACGCAGCAATATTATAGTATATATATTTAAGATTTTTTACACACACTTACTTTTAAGCCAACATCGCGTTAGCAACTTAGACTAATTAGTTATAGTTTAAATGTAATTTTTATAATCTTTTATTAAATTAACTTCAAGTTCGATTTCGTTTCTCTAAAACTCCTTCGGCTGTGGCAAATACGTAATTAACGTAAGACTTCTTAACTTGAGATTCTACTTAAATGTATACGTCAATCAATTTAACCACTTAAGATTCATCAGCACACCTATCCATTCGCTTTTGTATATGTACTTCAAAATACATACTTATATATCAACCAGTTAATCCGCCCAAAAATTGCTAATAATCTTTTCAATGAGGACCTCACATTTGACATCTAACGCCTAAGTAGTTACAGATCACGTTAAAGAAAACGTTTCTATGTAACTACTCATCAGCATAATAGCCAAAAGTACCTATATACGTTTTTTAGAAGCAAATGATTACATCATGATGAGCAATAGGCACTTGAACTCTACATACTCGCAGTCATGCGAAACATTGACTTGTTAACGTGAAAGTATCAGTTTGTTGTTGATAATTTAAGTATTTATAAGGTAATATTAATTAGCTTGAATATACGATAAGCAGAAAAATTATAATTATATTTAAAAGAGCAAAGATCCGTGATGGATTCAGAATACGGACTATCACTGTGGCGACTTCCACATACAGCGCAACTTAACCCCTGCTCCACACTGCTTGCGAAGTTGAACGAGGTTAGGCGAAAAGCCGACAAGAAATTGAAGTTTCCTGAGGCGAGCCCAGGTTGTGCGAAGTAACACGATGTGCCTCTCCACACTATCGTATTCGCCTAACCTCGTTCAACTTCGCGAGTAATGTGGAAGCTACGTATTCAGACTGCGGTCAACTTTCCCGAGTACTTCGTCTAGTAACTTCGCGAGTAGTGTAGAGGGCCTATAACTTATTACAGCGCCATCTAACAAAGACATCGATCTACGGAGTAACTAGTCGTCCTGTATCGCGATACAATAATATACAACTTCCCAACATCGACCGTTGGTACACCGGAGGTACACCAGACATGATCCACCTTGTCTGGTTGGAGGAACATGACACTCGTTCCCACCAACAGCAACAACCCCTATTCATTCCGTCGGTGTCGTAAACGTGGACTAAGGGAACAAACACTGCAGGGTAACAGCACTGCAAAGAGAAGGAAAACTTGTAACAAACCCTATATAAACCCGTCTGCCTAGCGAGTTATCGTAGGCTATAACCTCATTTTTGAGGCCTATGTCGCAGGCTAAAACCTCATTTTTGAGGCCTATGTTAAACAATATATTATTAAATTATTAAAAACTAGTGGTTGCCCGCGTCTCCGTCCGCGTATATGTCGGTTATGGCGGCAAATAGTAGCCTATGTGTGATGTATAAGCTATATTACTGTAAAGTTTCATCCAAATCCTTTCAGTAGTTTTTGCGTGAAAGAGTAACAAACATCCATCCATCCATCCATACTTTCGCGTTTATAATATTAGTAAGATTGATGATGAACCCAAGATGCAAAATACATTTTAATAAATAATGTGAGCTCGCAGACTTGAATAAATATAAACACAGACAACACAGAAAAGTCAATCATAATCTTTAACTCGATCTTAGTATTCGACAAACAACACGAAACCACACACCTGCATAATATTTTATAGTAAAATCATATGAATCATATATCACTTTAAATTCCAGATTGTGAAGGAGAGCGCAGTGCGTCAAGTGAAAGAAGAAGCTCGTATCCAAGCAGCGTGCGGTCATCATTCCTTCATAGCGGACGCTGTGGCCCGATGGCAGACTAAGAAAAGACTGTATATTGGTGAGAGAACAACACTATTCTTTCACTGTAACTTCATCTATTACACCGACCCCGCCTAATTTCTGATCAAACAATATTAGGTATCGTCATCATCTTCAACAATCCTTTGCTGGTCTGTATTAGGCCTATCCTGAGAAAGGAGGTTGAGATGTCATCATTTGACTGCCTCTGTGGCGCAGTGGTAGCGTATGCGACTGCTGTGTTTGAGATCTCGGGTCGGATCAAACGTTTGTATGATCTGCAAATATTTGTTTCGGAGTTTGGGTGTTATCTATGTATAATATGTATGTATTTACAAAAAATAAGTAAATATGTATTTATATCAGTTGTCTAGTACCCATAACACAAGCTCTGCTTAGCTTGGGACTAGATGGCGTTGTGTGTAAGATGTCCGAAATATTTATTTATTTATTACCAACAAGAGGCTTTAATACATACCTAGTTCACTGCTAGAAGGCCTATGGCCTTTCCATATAAATATGGTTTTATCCTACCACTCCACGCCGACCAGACGGATTGTAAAGGGTTTATTTCATGTTTTCTTTCACTTTACTGTGTAGTTGGTGTATAGTTCCCTTATAGCCTTAGTCGCCGCTTACTCAAGGGGCGGTGACACTAAATATTCTTAAAAAGACGCCCGTGTACATCACGCGGTTGAGATATGTCAAGATATTATTATTACTGCTTGAGAATAAAAAAAAAGACCGTCAGTGGACATCAATGCTTTGATGATAAAAAAAAACGTAACATTGACAATATTAATACGGGAAGTACAAACGGGCACTAAAGTGCGCGAAAAGTCACACTCTAGACTTGTGATAGTCACTTGTTTGTTGGATGATGTTTATTATCTTACATTCTAAATATAGTCGCGAATACAGGGATGTCACGGACTCTTGTATTACTGCCTCGTTCTCCTCATCCCAGATTCAATTTACGAATTCAGCGACACGACCAAATTAATTGCAGCGGTGTATCATAGGTACGTCGACCTTTTAATTTAAAAGGTAATAAGTCAACTCAACTCGTTCGTGCTATTTTGTTATACATTTATATATTACTGACTTATTACATTTATATACCTCTATTGCTAAAAACACCTTAAATGTTTTTTGTCCTTCATTCGCATTTCATATTCACAATCTAGTTTTTTCCAGTCTCAACGGGGGTAGTCCCCGACTTTTTTTGCCTTCTGGTAAGCTTAGAGCCGTCTGCACGACGTGCTGCTCTGGTCTTCTCATAATATGTCCGTACCACCTCAATCTATTTTCCGTTAACTTGCTTTGTATTGGAGCCACCTTGAAAGTACAACGGATATACTCGTTACGGACTCTATCCACCCTCGTTACTCCCCCGGACCACCTCAGCATTTTCATTTCTGCGGTGTGCAGTTTTTGGATGTGGCATTCTTTGACGGGCCAACATTCGGCACCGTATCATTGCCGTCTATCATTGCCAATCTAGTTTTTTCCAGTAATCATTAGATATTATCTAAAGATATTGTATTGAATAATGGTTAAATTCACCTGTCTCGTCGTTGTATTATTTATTCTATTAATCAGTCTACCTTTCATAGTACAAGCTCTACTTAGTTTGAAATTAGATAGCTTCCTGTGTTCGTCCGAAACATTAATTGATAAGTTTCTCTCGCTTTTTTAATCTGTTAGAAAAAAATCGTGAAAGGGGATGGAAGTGTGTTGCAAAAATCCGAGGCAACCCGCGTTTCCTCGCGTGCGGTACTAGAGTTACTGTCAGATACTGTTGATAGTGACAAGTCAGATGTCACAAATGTAAATGTAGTCTACACTGCTTTGAATTCATATCGGCCATTTTTTATTCAAATTAAGATAAACAAATCAATATTATTTATGGAAACCGAGATTTAAAAAAACATTTTCTTTTAGTAATAATTATATTAATTATGACTATGAATGAAAAGGTGTAACTTAGATGAAGCCATGAGGGATGATTAATATTAGACGGGCCCGAACGGGACACGGATTATGAACTAACGGTGCCCGTGCCCATACATGCCATGTACGTGGCCAAGACGGGCACGGCCCGTTCTAATATGTTTCCTAAGGCCAATTTGTTTTGACGGTAGGAAGTAAGCGATACACGTCTGATTAACAAGTCGTCCGATAACACCCGACCCAATAGTAAAGGTGATTGTTCTAGATAATTATAATAACAATAACATAGCTATCATTTTTTATCGCTTGTACTTATCTTCTTGAGTATGTTTACCTTTTACACGTCATTTGCGGTAGTTCACTGCAATGAGGTCGTGTTTGGTTTGCTGTGTTAATTTAAATTGGGTCTGTGTTGCTGTTTCATATTGTCTGAGGTCATTTAGTAGTAAAACCTGTAAGTTTTTAATTTAATTACATTACACAATACGTCATTATCTCTTCATTAGACCATCCTTTGCTTCTAGCTATTCTTAATTGCATCACTCCCTGTTTATAACATGTGTATATTTACAAAAAAAAGTAAATATGTATTTATACCAGTAGTCTAGTAACTATAACACAAGCTTGCTTAGCTTGGGACTACATGGCGTTGTGTGTTAGATGTCCGAAATATTGAAATATTTATGTTGATGTTATCAATTTGTATCAATTACAAATCTCTAAAGATGAATTTATTTAACTTGTTTTTCGAGTGTGATCTTAGAATTTAGAACTTCACGATAGCCAGCGAACCTGTACTGTCACTGTGTAATATACATACTTATATTTATGTAGGTAGATTGATACGTATCTACCTTCTGAATTAAAGTCCATACAATGAGTTTATCCTTAGTATATAAATGAAATGAAATTAAATTCAGATTATTCACGTCTGGCCAGCTTGGTATAGTAGGCCTAAGGAGAGGCCTATGCCCAGTAGTGGACTGGCTGTTGATTACGATGATGACAACATCTAAAATGACACGGTATTATGTAGATACTAGTTGTTGCCCGCGGTTCCGCCCGCGTTTATGTCGGTTATCGCGGTAAATAGTAGCCTATGTGTTATTCTGATGTATAAGCTATATTACTGTAAAATTTCATCCAAATCCGTTCAGCAAACATCCATCCATCCATCCATACTTACAAACTTTCCCGTTTTTAATATTAGTAGGATTATATAAGTAAGCACTACAACCTCTTGTTACCTAGATGTTTGTACCTATACTTGTTTTTGGGTAGTTGCACCGGCGAATTTACTTAAATATATATTTATTACCTTCAAGGGTACGAGGAAGGTTATCATACCGTGATGCACACGCTGACTGACGATAAGTTTTGTGAGAAAACACATGCTAATCCAATGACTCGCACTTAATTTTATCTATCACAATAAGACTTGTTTTAACAAGTTTGTTTTGTTGCAGTTTCAGAATACATTCCTGGTGGCGAGCTGTTGGCTTTACTCGATAAGTACGGGAGGTTACCTGAGGAGCTCGTCAAGATATTTGTTGCAGAAATAGCTATTGCCATTGGTGAGTATTGTCTACTAACTACTGTCTTTTATATATTTATTGTTTACTAGGTGACCCACGCAACCTCGTTTGCGTCTCCTATTGCCCATAGCGTGATAATTTTCCCCGTTTTTGAAACATTCTTCGTTGGTGCTCGGCTCCTATTGGTCTGAGCGTGATGATATATAGCCTATGGCCTTCCTCGATAAATGTACTATCCAACACTGAAATAATTTTTCAAATCGTACCAGCGGTTTCTGATATTAGCGCGTTCAAACAAACAAACTCTTCAACTTTATAATATTAGTATAGATTGGTAAACTAGCTGCGCCCCGCCTTGTTACTAGCGTTTGTTGTTGAACTTTGTTCGTCGCATGGGAACACTACCTCCATTTTTTTGGAACAAACCTATGTGCTATTTCAGTCTACAATCTTTTATTAATTAATTATTGACACAAAGTTGATACATTTAATTTGAATTCTCTGGCCCCTGAACTAGTGTAAACGGTATTTCTGGGACCAGTGTCTTCGCTTTGCACAACAGAGGTTTTATAAATAATAGGTCTTTACCTATGAAATTGCCGTTTTGTATGCAATTAGTGAAAGTACTTATTTTTTCAAACTTTTTTATTTCTGTTATTCGAAGTATCACCCATGCAATCGACGCATCTTTGCCAACGCATTGGCAGTTTATTGATGCCCTTCTTGTAAAAATCAGCAGGACGGGAGGCAACAAACTCTTTAAAGGCATTTTGTACTGCCTCTCGGAAATTGAATTTTTTACCCACTAAAAAGTTGTCTAAATTTTGGAAAAAGTAATAGTCAGTAGGTGCAAGGTCTGGTGAGTATGGCGGATGAGGGAGAGCTTCCAACCCCATCTCTTACAACTTGAAGACTGTCTGTTGCGCAGTATGGGGTCGCGCGTTGTCGTGAAGGAGCAGTGGGGACGACCGATTAACCAAAACTGGTTGCAGATGTGCAAGCTTCTCCATCATTCTCTCCAGTTCTTCACAGTACACATCTGCATTAATGCTCATGCCGTTTTGTAAAAAGCTGTGGTGAATCACACCCGCACTAGACCACCAAACAGTGACCATCACCTTTTTAGGGGTAATTTTTGGTTTAGGGCATTGCTTTGGTGCTGAACCAGGGTCTAACCAACTTGCTGAGCGCTTTCGATTGTCGAACAGAATCCATTTTTCGTCTCACGTAACAATTTTCTTTCAATTCGTTTCAAAATTCCTTCATTTCTTTGCCTGTTGAGCAGCGCAAGGCAGGTCTTGACGCGTACGTTGCTCTGGCGATCGTTATGGTCGTGGGGCACCCATCTATCAAGCTTTTTCACCTTGCCAATTTGTCGCAAATGGATCAATATTGTTTTGATGCTAACATTAAAAGCTGCTGCTAGCTCAGCTGTAGATTGAGTTTCGTCAGCTTCCACAATCGCCTTTAATTCATTATTGTTAACCAAAGTCTCCGGACGACCACGAGCTTCATTTTTCAAGCCAAAATTTCCAGAACGGAACCGGGAAACCAATAACGGGTTGTTCGTTCGTTTGTACAGTTCTCTCCGTAAACGTTTTTGATGTTACGTGCCGTTTGTGTCGCGTTGGTGCCACGACGGAACTCATATTCCATAATTACACGAATTTTTAAAGTATCCATTATGACGAAAAATGTTCAAATGTAATGAAAATACAACGCTAATCAAAAAACAAAAGACTGAGTTTGTAAATAGAATGTCATGGTTTTAAAACAAAATTAATTTGAATTTAGAATACAGAGCCATTACAAACTTTTTTTTATTTGAAATGACCACTGAAGAACGGCAATTTCATAGGTAAAGACCTAATATATTATTCAACTAGTGGTTGCCCGCGGTTCTGCCCGCGTATATGTCGATTATCGCGGCAAATAGTAGCCTATGTGTTATTCTGATGTATAAGCTATATTACTGTAAAGTTTCATCCAAATCCGTTTAGTAGTTTTTGCGTGAAAGAGTAACAAACATCCATCCATCCATCCATATTTACAAACTTTCGCGTTTATAATATTAGTATAGACTTCTTTGATAAAGGTCTGCAACAATCTCAATTGTAAAATAAATACCTACTTACAAGCACTTACTCTAATACAACTTTCTGTTTTCAGACTTTCTACATAACGCCGGCGTCATATATCGAGATTTGAAACCAGAAAATATACTTCTCGATTCTGATTACCATATTCGATTAATCGACTTTGGATTATCTAAGTGGCTTTCGATTGGATCCCGCACTACGACTCTGTGTGGAACTCTCAAATATATGGGTAAGCATTTTTTTAATGTAAATATTATCTATAATATTATGGGAGAACATAACGGTTTTATCAATTATCACAATATGTTACTGTCAGTGTGGCATAGGAAGGTCGACAGCTAATAGTTTGATATGGAATTTTAAGAAAAACTAAAACGGTCATTCTCCATTTCAGTGTGGGAGTTGACTCGTTTGATATTTTAAAATGGCTCAGTGCATTCGCTTGGTATCCGTTGCGGCCGTGGCACAGTGGAGCCGTCAGTAACGCACGAACTTAGAGTGATTATGTCGGTAGTGGCGCCCACTGCTCGCGCGTCGGCCCACTGACGCCGGCAACATGAACGCGCGAACTATCGCCTTCGAACTGTCCATGGAGGGGCGACAGGTCGACGAGGTGGTCGCCTGCATCTTCCACACGGTCCTCTTCCACCGCTCCAGCGGCAAGTTCACCTACAACAACGAGGAGAGCTACTCCATACGGACCGTCAGCTATGTGGACGTCGACTGCGACTTCATCGACTTCACGTACGTATGCTGCGAGTCGGATGCTCTCGGACGGAACGTGAAGCGAGAAATATCGGACTTCTCCGAGCTATTGCGGGGCGCCGACTCCACGTCGGCCCCGCCTAGAGGCTCCATTAGCCTTGAGTTCTTCCAGAAGAGGCGTGCACGCTGGCCCTTCCAGCCCGAGTGCGTGCCCTGGGAAGTGTGGACCGTATACTGCGAGCTCACCGAGTCCCGCAACGAGCAAGACATGCATAGCAAACACGAGAATGTGGTGGAGATGCTGCAAGATAAGATAGTGTTCATCACGGAGATCATAAACCGACACGAGTACGTACCCAAGATGCCGAGTCGCTCGGACGCCGATCTCATCTTCGACACTTCGTATTCGGACATACAGCCTTACTTGTTCAAAGTACACTACAACCTGTCGGGCGCTCCGCCCACGTCCGTCGGGAATACGGTGCGCAAACTTATACGTGACACGCTCTCGTTGTGATGCATATTGTGTTCATAACTTACATATTAATTATTCTGTGTCCGAGGACTACTTCCGAACGCTTGGTATAGATATCGTGCGAGTCAATTACGACCAAATTTTTTTTTATATGCAATAAATATTTTGGTCTAGCTGACGTCCCTATTGTGGTACATAGTAAGGAATTAAATATGTGGTTATTTTTACAATGGTCGTGTTGTAAATATTAATTTTAAGGATTGAATGTATTCAACGTTTTGACAATACATAATATCTGAATCTATATCTGTGTCATTTATTGGTCTTATGCTTTGTATGTTTGCACAAACATTATCGTGGTTATTGATGCTACTATCATTTTCTAAAATTCGTCACAGTCAGTTTTGTATTTCTCTTTCTAATATCCACTTAATTATTTGGTTTCCTTATCTAAAATTAGTTGTTAATGTTTCGCTCACGTTGTTGCCCTTGTAGTAACGAGAAGAGGTTCTGAAAATAATGTTTAAACGAATAATCTTTTGTGTTATCAAACACTTTGTCTGTTGTAATGTTAGTTTTAAATTAAGTTATAATTACAGAGCTATGACTCAGAAGGCTGGTTGATGTGTCCATTGATTTTCGTCGTTTTTCAAGCCTGAGTTTGTCTTCTTTCACGTTCTCGAACACTCTCAGGAGTTGATATAGAATTAATAGTTACCTAGAAATTTATCATAAGTGAGATAGATAGTTTAAACACTCGTGTTATATTAAGTTGGTGGCACTAAAACTTCTTAATATTGATTATTAACGCTTTTAATAGAAGGGAGGAGTCTTTTTGTGTAGTCATTCGACTGTTTACTAATAAAAGCTTTGTTATTATCGCGATAAATAATACAGAAATACTAAAAATATTGTCTTTGGACTACGTGTATGGATCTAGATGCGATTGAATTCTTATATATAGGTTTTAGACTATAAGTAGTTATATTTCGATAGTAATTTTTATGAATGAATAATAGAAATATTGTAAATATCATGGGGTATATGTAATTTGGGTTATTTCGAATGTTGCTTTGTACGGAGTTATATCGGTTGTATTATTTGAGATAACCAGTGAGTTCTATGTATTATGTATGAACAGTTTGTGTAGGAGTGATGTGTGGAAGATGTTTTGTGTGTAAGATTTAAGAATCACATTGTAATTCTCATTTTATCACTCTAAATAACTTTCGATTATAATTACTTCTAAGACGATTATTCAAGAGATATTAATTTTTACATAGTCAAGTAAAAATTTATAAACAAAACTTAGACCCCGTTTCACTGATTACTCATAAGTTTCGGATAGTGTATTCGACAGATAATTTGTCGTACCTTCAAAATATCTATGAGATAAGCTATCTGGATATTATCTATTACTGGTGAAAAAGGGCCTTAGTGTTCTTGATCCATGACCTCGTAACAAACTTTAAAAACTCGTAAAAAACATACTCTGATGTACGACTTCTTGTCATTGCTTTCATATCAGGGGCTATTTAGATTGTTTTCTGTAGGACTATGTACCGAGTCCATCCATACAATTCTAATTTACAATCCTACCTCATTTTGTGACTCTAGATTTAGTGAATAACAACCTTTATCCCTATCTAATCAGTCTAATCACACTTGTACCTATTAGAAATTATTTATCAGAAGTGTTTTCGTCACCAAAGATGAGGGCTGTATGGGCTAACTATCTTTTATTTCGAATTCTTTTGGTTACTGTAACTAAATGATGTTTAAATTAGGACGCATCTCGACGTTATAATTAAATGATGTAGCAATTTTCAATTTATAATTGTCTCAACTAAGATTATTTTTGTATATTCGCATGCGCTTTATAGGTTGAGTTAATGTCGTTCTTCGTCACACGTAATTTCAACCCATATCATGTGAAATTAAAAATTGTGGAAAATGAATATTCGATTTTATCCATGAAGACAGATAATACTATGATTTTTTCATAGATAAATTGTGTAATATGCAATGAGAGATACCTATATTTATGTACTTACTTCGTGCTTCGTATGTGCAGCTTCAAACTAATGACTCTGACATTTCAACATTTTTAAATTGTGTATACGTGTATGATCATTATTGAAAGATATTTCTTAATAAAAATAGTAACATGACTTTTGGATAAGATTGATATTTTATTTTATTAGTTCTGCTGTTATACATGCAAATCGATATAATTGATACATAAAATAACTGTTATTATAATATTTCTACTAACTAAATAGTTGTCATTATCTTCGATTTGCATGTATTTACATACAATATTTTATCGAAGATTTTATATATATTCATTTGTAATATTCATATCAGCCAAGTACCTTAAAATTTTAATACTTTCGAAATGTTTAAAAAACTGGGAACGAAGAAAACTGGGATAAAACGACAATATTTTTAATGTATGACACAATTCTTGCAATTCACAAGTTTATTATTTAAAAAAATGATTTTTTCTTTACAAATTGCTGTTAAAAAAAATCTATTCAAACCATAAGTTTGCACTTGGTTTGCATAGATTGCCAATCTTATACAGAAAGAATAATATTTTGTCTACGTTTTTTTTTTTTAAATATTGATTTCACTTCACAATGTGCGAAAATAGTCATTAACAACTATTTTTCGTGATATTGACAATCTACTGGCAGGTTGTCATAATCGCATAACATAGTATTAGACGTAATTAACAATAGATAACCCTTTGAATCAGCAGAAATAGTGCTACTTAACCACAGGTTTCTTTAAGATGTTCGTTAGACAATGGTTAGTTTATTCTTCAATCAACGCAGATACCGTTCAATAAACCCACCACAAAAATTTAAGTTTAGTGTGCAAGAATATAAGATTGTTTAATTATAGTGGTTTAAATGTTATTACACAAACGATATTACTAATACCCATTAACATATAAAACCCATTTGTGTGTTGCAAGATTTGTAATTTGGTGTGCCTCGTGTTATATGTAAACCACATTGTAAAAACTATATCTACGCACTCTGCTATGGCCTTATTTAATGAAAATGTGTTATAAAAGTCACTATTCGCGTGTAATAACGACTGTTACATATTAGAGTTTATGATAAATGAAACAGGAACTATGTATGTTGTGATCAATAAGTTCAAAAAAAAATTAAGCTAAATCTTAGTCTTGTGATATAATTTATATATAAGTGAATAAATGATGAAGTATTTTTCTTGTCTTTTTTTTCATCTTATACTCTGACCATGCCACCGACTGGTGGTTATGTCGGACTCGAACCGACTAAAAACCGCACACCGTCTCGAGTAAGCCGGCGAACCAGGTGCACCCTCGAAAGGAAATCCCTGACACCCTTACGTACTTCGGTCACCCACTAGGTTTTACCACCACTTTTTAAAGTTTGTTTGTAGGTGGCCCCCTGCTGTGTAGGAACCCTATTCACAATAGGGCGCGAGCACTTTATAGAACTCGCTCCGCCGCCCCGGCCTGCTTCTGCTAGGGTGACTGGTGGCCTCACCTGTCACCCTCAGGCTTGCGCTTATGGAGGACGGAGATCGTTTTGCGAGCTCCCTCATTTTACTTATTATACTTATACTCTGACCCTGATTCCTCTACTTCAGCCTTTTCTCACCAATTGTTCAGTATAGGCCTCTTCATGATTAATATCTAAATGCAAAATGCTAAAAAGCAATGACGCAAACACATAAACTAAACATGTTTACCTAAAAAAAAGAATGTGCTTTAATGTGTTAATTGCAATTTGTTTATGTCACACTACTAAAATAGATAAAAATTACCTGGGTATTTTATTGCAAGAAGTTACAATTCCTTATGGTACCATGATGAGGTTCAAATAAGAAAATCAACGTAAAATGACCACGTTCGTGCTGTCGTGTTTCGTTGGTGAGTGCGAGACCGGAGGCCCAAATAGTCTAGTCAACAAGTTCCAAACTTGTTGACTAGACTAAAAGATGCAGCAGCATCACTAGGCCGCCATGGTGTGGGTCGCCATACCGCATTGTCTGCATTCGCAGTGAGTATGGCGACCAATACTCTTGGATTCTGCTTATGCTTTCCATCAGGCAGAGTAGAGTCATTTTGGCGGGCCATACATTAAAAAAAATAAAAAATTATGAAGGTCAAAATAAGCAACGGTGTACACACGCTTCAAACAAAAAGGAGCCAGGAAACTAGTATCAGCCCAGTATCTTTACGTAGTTTAAAATGGAGTCGCTTCCCATTCTTGTACGAATTTTGAGTGATTCAAGAGAAAGGATTATATGTGTAATACCTACATGCATATTATAGCAAAGAAAATCCTAGACTTTTAAAGATTATTGGCCCTGTGCAAAGCCGGGGTTGGTCGTATACTTATATATTAACTTCGTTTTTGAACTATTATTATACGAAATGGTCAAATGATGAAATGATGGCTCATGTCATGCTGGTTAATGAAATAAAACCAAACAAAATCAAAGAACACAATTAATGGTCGAAACTCGAGTGCCAAGCGGTCTATAATATACTTCTTACTTTTATATTGTTACATTTATTACAACAAGAAAAAAAATTGCGATTACTTGTTTACGATTTAATTGTGAGAAAGCAAGAGGACTTCGTGTGCTTCACGACATCAAGATCTTCCATTTATAAAGAAAGTAAATATGATTTTAATTTGATAATTAATTATTTTTGTATGAACGGAGGAATGCTAGCTGCGTAGAGCACAAGAAGTGTGAATGCTTACTACATGAGATAATATTGGTATTATATTGTGACTATGTAATGCTCTTTAATCATTATAACACACATCAACAGTCTTTAATAGCCCACCGATTGGACATAGGCCTCTGTGCTTTTACACTGGCTCGACGGGACCGAAAAAGAAGGTCCATAGCCTTCTCTTTACGTAGTACGTATATATAGTTCGTTAACTTTAACGCCCTCTATGTCTCTCATAATTTAGTCACATTCACTTACTGGCAAGGACGCAAGGTATATCCTTTACCTGTGCTGTGTCCTTTGAAAATTAAAATCTAAATTAATATTTTGAAGGGAAAAATAATAAGAAGGAAAAACAATGGAGGAAAGGGTTATTGGTTATAACCGATAGTTCGAAAAATCTAAACTTGATGTTAGGAATTAACAGTAGCTGACTAGTGCAATAAATTTTCCCATATTTACAGTATTTTTCATTGATGTTGGTCCTATTGATCGAAGCGTAATGTTTACCTAGCCAGTAAACTTTCTCGATAGCCCTAAAAGATTTTCTTTATTCGATCCAGAAGCTTAGTGCATTGGACAATCTTCACATTTTTAATATTCACATACCTATACATATAATACCAATATCCTCTCAATGTTCAGTACCTAATACATTAATAATAATTATAATTGCTTAATCAGTAGTAACTTTATTGTCGACAGCTCCTGAAATAATCGGTCGTGATCCATACGGACATGCTGTAGACTGGTGGTCTCTCGGAGTCGTCGCTTGCCGAATGCTTACTGATAAGGTATTTATAATTTTATAGCTTTGGAAACCAGCGCTGGCCACAACCCTTGAACAAAGTAGAGAGCAGGCGCGGTTCCAGCCTGAAATTTGGGGGGGGGGGGGGGCGGTCACTAATCAAATAAGTCGAGTAAATTAGACTTTATTGCACAATACACAATTTTATTTCACCCATTTAAAACAAATGGATATCTTTTGTTTTTATTGGTAAATCTATTGGGATCGATCTCTGGATGAATATTTATAGGATCTAGCTCCGTTGGGGGACGAAGGGCGTGTATGGAATTCCTGACAAATCGGTCTAACCAATAAACCCCGGCGGCGGCCTACATCTGCAGTCAAGAGGAGCTCCAGGAACGCATCAGCGGCTTCTGGAGTTCCCCCTGCCTTACCTCATTACTGAGGTACATACCGGGGTAACCAGATTCAAACCCAGGGCATGTCGCTGTCTTACCTCTCACCGCTCTACACAGTAAGAGAGTCGGAACACCGACCCGCATGAGACGATACCCCCGGCCGCACCGAGGTGTCGGGTCGCTTCAATGGCCACATCTCCCCTGCATGTGCCCACAACGACCCTTAACCGATAATTGGAGCTAGCGGCCTCTATTGCGCATCCTTCGTCGCCTCTTTCGAGCGGGATCAGCCATTTCCCGATCCCGCTCTTCGGACTCCTTCTGGAGCATAATGTCTTCACACTACTCGCCAGCATTGCCGCGATCAATGCTGGTGGTGACAGGTTTCGTCCGATCTGTCCGACCGGGCGAAATCACTGAAGCGACCGTGGCCGGTGAGCATCTAAGTGAATCGGAAGGTGATAAGTTGGTTCTCTCTATGCAAGCTTTGAAGCTCAGCAGAAAGGCTCCAACAGCGCGTTAGCTGGCACAATCCTGGGTGTCGAGCCGTGCCCGCCAAGCTCGTAGGGCTTGCGTATGTGTGTTCTGACGATGCATTCCGGGCTCATGATACGGCGCTATCTCTTCGTCATTCCGACCGACAGATCGAATTTCGTCGCAGACCATTGTGTTAATGTCGGCTAGAATGTCGAAGGGTGGAGATCGTGCCAGGATCGTCGCCGCCTCGTACGAGATCGTACGGTGGCCTCGTACGATCCGTATGGCCATCAACCTCTGCAGACTCCCGAGTTAAGCATTACAGCGGGAAGCGGGGAGGAATAAGCTATGGGGACCATGGATCGCACGACGCCCATACGCACGCCCACGCACATAGAGGCAGCGAACTTCTTCCCGCGGTCCCCCGAGATTGGGCAGCAGACAATGTGGCACCCCTGCTACTCTTCGTACTGGGGACTAGTCACCCGAAATGCTTTTCAAAGCTCTACCGATTGTCCATGATGAGGTACTTCATGTACTGACCCACTTGGACTTCGGTGTCTTCCACCCGGAGGTATGAGCTGGGTGGTTCCTGGCGCATACGTAGGCCATGGAACCATATCGCCTCAGTTTTCTCAGGCCCAGCTCATGAATCTTATCCACGACACAAGCCACCCCTTGCGAGCGGAAGCACCTCCCCGAAGCGTAACCCTCTAGCCAGTATTAGGGTATCGTCTGCATAGCCCGAAGTCAGAGTAGTGCGAAGGCCCGCATCGTATACGAGGTTCCATAACAATGGGCCCAATACAGAGTCCTGGGGAACCCCACAACACACCTCCCTTCAATTTTCCACTCCGTACCGATCGACAAACTTCACTGTCCTGTCGTGCTGATAGACCTCTATGACGACACGAAGGTAAGTCGGCACCTCGTGATATTCAAGGGCCTCCCTAATCGCGCCCCATTGAAGGGTGCCGAAAGCGTTAACGATATCAAAGCTAACTACCAACACCACCCCCGCGATCAGACTGTCGACCCCGACAGGGAGCGAACACACCTATATATTAGCGTCCACTGTCGAGCGTCCCCGTTGGAATCCAAATTGGCAGTCCGATAGATCAGGGCCCACTCGCGACAGGTGCTCGCTGATACGGCCAGAGATAACTCTCTCAAAGAGTTCCTATCCTTTGATTTCTTATCTCGATTGAACAATTATGGAAACTGATGCGAATAAGAAAATCAGATTCTAGTAGCTTGGGGGGGGGGGGGGGGGGGGGTCACGTCCCATGTGACCCCTGGAACCGCGCCTGGTAGAGAGTGTAACTTGATTATATATTTAGAAACTAGCTGTTCGGCTATATAAACTATTTCTTAGGAATAGAACGTAATTAAAATAAAATCGCGATTACAAATGAGGACTGGGGAAAGGAGGTGTGACGTCTACGATAACTTATACACATGTCGCGTAAGTCTGCCGTAAATGTAACACAGGCGTTATGTTCCTATAAACTTTAAACGAGTCTGGTGAGGTCTAAGGGTCCTCAGATCGTGTTTGGCTAATTGGAAAAATAAAATTCAGGTTACCTAAAATGACGTAAGTTAGCATGATTTTTTCCACTTTTGATACCTGCTAACTGTAAAACGGCTCCACTTTCAGCTTACTATCCATTCCTTTCTGAGTATATGTTAGACTACCGACCCTAAAAATTTCATCTTTCCTAATATGACGTAATTCTGGGCTGACTGGGATCTTAGTCCATAAGATAGTGAACACACGAAGACAAAGTTGCGTGGGTCAGCGACCGCATATGTCTATTTTTTGCGGCTGGCTCACTATAACCATAGCACAATATGTTCAACAAAATACCCTAAGGCTGTTATTAATTATTATTAGATCATTATATCGATACCTCCTACGTATACTGAGTCAACTAGCAAATTTAGGTATTTTATGATTTTTATATAAATGTATACTATAATCTATGATCTTTATGATAGTGTTAAAAAAAAATAAAAGAAAAATATTACTGAGATAATTTCGCGTATACTAAATCAATTTCAACATCAGATAGAATCGTATATTGTATACTCATTCAACTGACATCGTACCTGTATACGCGGCTTGTGGGGGGACGCATCGGCACAAGTGTATTGCGGCTCAGTATACGATGCACGGCGGTGAATCGTGCATGCAAAATACCTCCGAAGTATACTGAGTCAACTAACATTATAGTAATTTTATAGTAGAGCGATTTGAAGACAAATCGCTTATATTTTTATGAAATTAATCTTAATTAGAGTAAATTAAATGTATCTTTTAATAAATATGGGAAGCTTTTCCTTTGGTATGAAATTGGTGTAAACCATGTATTTTTGTGTACAACGTACATGAATATAAGTGGTAGTTAACCATTTTACTATTGAGTCCCGCCAGCGTGTACCCAGCCATGTACATAAAATATAATTTAAAACAAAAATCAGCAAAAACATTTCATACCAAAGGAAAAGCTTCCCATATTTATTAATAGATAGATACATTTAATTTACTCTAATTAAGATTAATTTCATAAAAATATAAGCGTTTAGTCTTCAAATCGCTCTCCTATAAAATTACTATAATGTTAGTTGACTCAGTATACGTAGGAGGTATCGTATTATAATTACATATTAGACTGTGTAGAAAATGTCCCCACTTTGTTCCTTAGATAAATACAAACGTGTTTTATTCCATGATTGTAATGATACCACACGTTATTACTAAATCAGTATGTTGGATAACATTAATCACTATTTATATAGAATTAGATAAAAAATAGTGCTACCTAATCGTTTTGAGCCTTATCAGACTCTTGTGTAATAAGAAAACCTGAACACTTGTAACGGAGCATTGCATCGTTTTGTCAGTTCGATGCCAACGTCCTTACCGTTAGATCCGCTGAAGCATTGAAAGTTTACCACCAAGACATTTTGCGTTGCACATCTTTTTAAAATTGCAAATTGCATCAAAACAACTTTATAATCACATCGCTGTATAAAAGACCATTTACTCTGAACGTTATTCTAGTATATTTTCATTATTATAGTATATTTTTCATTAAGATGAATAATAATGATTATATTTTGGACATCTGACACAACGCAATCTAGTTCCAAAGTAGCAGAACTTGTATTATGAGTACTAGACAACTGATACAAATACACATCCTCTTTTTTTTTGTAATTACATAAATTCATATAGAAAAAATCCAAACTCCAAAACAAATATTTGCAGATCATACAAACATTTGGTCCGATCTAAAAATCGAACCTGAGACCTCAAGCACAGCAGTCACGAACGCTACCAAAGCGCTACCGAGACAGTCGTTAAATGAGTCATTTCGTTTATTGCTGATATACACTGTGTGTACATGTGACACTCAGTATTCTTAAGCCGTTACCACACGAACAGAAATTCAAGTATTTAATACATCGCACTAAGAAAAATACATATAAGTAGACATTGGATTATATGCACTATCAAAATGCTGAAATATGCATGCAAATATGCACTAAAAAAGGCGAAATATGCAAAAAATACGCACAATCAAAAAAACGTTAATATTGGTTCTGGGCAGTTCTGGGGTAGTGCTTCGTTTGGTAGTTGCTCTTTATACGGTTGTACTCGCGATGGTGCTTTTTTAAAACACTTTTTTGCATATAAGGCGCACCGTCAGAAACAAAAACACATATTTTCTTTATTTATTTTTATTATTAATTAAATGCATTTGCATATGCAAGCATGCAAATGCATATAATCCGATCTCCAATAATAATAAATAAATATTTCGGACATCTAACACACAACACCATCCAGTCCCAAGCTAAGCAGAGCTTGTGTTATGGGTACTAGACAACTGATACAAATACATATATACTTTTTTTTTGTAAATACATACATATTATACATAGAAAACACCCAAACTCCGAAACAAATATTTGTAGACCATACAAACATTTGGTCCGACCCGGGAATTGAACCCGAGACCTCATGATCAGCTGTCGCACACGCCAACCGCGAGACCAACGAGGCAGTCTTATGTTCTGATAATTTGATAAATGATGAATGTAAGTCCATATGACACGGATATAGATACTTATCGTTATACATTTTCTTCGGGTTTAATACCCGACATACAAACTTCAATCACTTGGCTCTTTAAGTATTTCAAGTAGTAATCTACTGGCTGAACCTCTCCTTAGAAAGGAATTTTTGGCCTACCAGACCACTAGCAGATGGGTTCATATATGATTTGTTTCAAGTCCCACTTCTGTTTGCAGTGTTCTTAGTTTTCCAGCGTAGTTAACTCCCTTAATCGATTCTTACCGCTTCCAAGCCACGGGAAGCCATACTCTTAATTTGTCACCACACAGATTTAAGTAAATAATTAATCAGTCAAGAAAGTAACTACATATCATAACTAGCTGACCCACGCAACCTCGTTGGCGTCCAAACTACCATCCCCCGTTTTAACCCCAAAAGGGGGTTGATTTCTAAAGATACATTATTAGTACACCTCCACTCTATAGAGCATACATTTTAAATTTCAAGTCTCTTACTTCAAAAACATAGGACTTTCATACAAACGTCCAACTCCCGTTTTACCCCCTTAGGAGTGGATTTTCGTAAAATCCGTTCTTAGCGGATGTCTACACCTTATAAGGAACCTACCTGCTAAATTTCAAGTTTGTAGGTGTTATAATTTCTGAGATTTCGTGATTAATAAGTGAGTGGTATTTCGCTTTTATATATATAGACTAGCTGACCTAAGCAACCTCGTTTGAGTCCAAACTACCGTCCCCCGTTTTACCCCCTTAGGGGTGGAATTTCGTAAAATCCGTCCTTAGCGGATGTCTACACCCTATAAGGAATGACTTGTTTGGCAGGTAGATTACCTGCCAAATTTCAAGTTTGTAGGTGTTATAGTTTCTCAGATTTCGTGATTAATAAGTGAGTGGTATTTCGCTTTTATATAAATAGATAGATGACAATATTCTAAATTTTTCTCTCGGTTCACAATATAAAACACCATTTAATATAACTAGCTAAGTATACAACCAGTGCGTCCTACCTGTAATGACATACGGAGCCGAGACGTGGACACTAACCATCGGGCTGGTTTCACAAGTTTAAACGTTTAAAGTAACTCAGCGTGCGATGGCGCGTGCGATGCTGGGTGTCTTTGTACGATAATATTCGTAATGAGGTTATTCGGCAGAGAACTGGAGTAACCTCCATCGCACGGAGAATCAGTAAGCTGAAATGTAAGTGGGCTGGTCATGTTTCCAGACGAACCGATGGTCGCTGGAGCCGAAATGTGTTAGAGTGGAGACCGCGATTAGGCAAACGTAGTGTAGGGCGCCCTGGGGCACGATGGACCGATGATTTAAAGAATGTGGCTGGTGGCGGATGGATGCGGACTGCCCAAGACCGGGATGGTTGGCGCTTCTTAGGAGAGACCTTCGTTCAGCAGTGGACAGCGATAGGTTGATACCATAACTAGCTTACCCACGAAACTTTGGATTTTTTTTCAACCATGCTCGGCTCCTATCGGTCTAAGTGTGATTTTAACTAACCTATCTTAGCCACGCTAACAAAACACAATTAAAAAACGTAAAAATCGGTTAGATACATTCGGAGTTCATCGCGAGCAACAACATGACATGAGAATTATATAACAGATAGGAGGACCATAAAAATTTAGACAAGGAGAGCGAATGACCCCATAGATGTTAATAACCATAACTGTTTTACATATTTTGCGCCCTTTGTCCTCGTTTTACACCTTGGCTGTATTCAAAACATATAATAAATAAGTCAGTGTTGAGTCAAATTTTTTATAAAGCAGCATACCATGGCTCTAATTGTGTACATAACCTTGTTTTGTATGATCTTATTTTGATCTTTTAATTATATTTTGAATTTTACCCAAATACATAAATTATGCTCTATTAGATTTGTTAATCATAGTGCATAAATATCTTGTGTATGTTTTGGAAATCTTGTTTGCCTTTGAATAATAAATAAGTAGACACAAAAAATAAAAAGTAAAGGTAATCATTGCGATTAAACACTCATATAATATGCACACTATCTTGTGAATAACCATCTGTATAGGCAACTAAAAATGACATTTTGGCAGCTAATATATAAGCAATAAATAAGTAGTTTGTGTGCTGTCAACATTTGCAAGGAAGTTGAAATTCATGCCGACAAGTACGAAGCAAGGGACCTGTACCACAAGATTCGCCGCATCACCAAATCCTTGCCATCCAAAACTTGGGCCATCGAAGACCAGAATGGCCAAGTGGTCACTGAATTGGAGAAAATTTCGAAAGTTTGGAAGAATTACTGCCAGTCCTTATTCCTGGACAATCAGTCGCGAAACTATAGATCAACGGAACCTGCGAGTGACATGTGTGAACCCGTTATTCTGAAGTCAGAAATAAGAGCCGCCATTCAACACCTAAAGAATGGCAAAGCCACAGGGATAGACGATATTCCAATTGAAACCATACGAGCATTGGGAGAGCGTGGCGTTGACATCTTTCATACAATTTGTAATAGGATATGGCTTACAGGAAAATGGCCCTCTGAATGGGCTCACACAGTATTTGTTCCTCTCCACAAAAAGGGTTCCACAAAGAAGTGTAGCAACTTTCGACTTATTGCTCTTATCACACATGCCAGCAAAATAATGCTACACATTATAAATGAGCGGCTGAAAGCATATCTGTCCGGAGAGGTTGCGCCAGAACAGGCCGGATTCGTTAAGGGAAAAGGAACCCGAGAACAGATTCTCATTGTTCGTCAGATCATCGAGAAGGCTCGAGAGTTCAACAAGCCCACATATATATGCTTCGTGGATTTCTCCAAAGCGTTCGACTCGGTGAGATGGCCAGCATTGTGGAAAACGCTACTGGACATGGGCACACCACAACATCTCGTGCACCTGCTCAGAGAGCTTTACGAAGGAGGAACAGCCTCAGAGCGGACTGATGAAGTCATCTCAGATAGTTTCCATCCAAGTAGAGGCGTTCGACAGGGTTGCATAATATCGCCCTTGCTATTTAACGTTTATACCGAGCTTGTGATGCGAATCACTCTCGAGGACTGGACTGATGGTATTGCGATTGGTGGATACAAGGTTACCAACTTACGGTACGCAGATGACACCACCTTGTTTGCGAGTAGTGCTGGCCTAATGGAGGAATTACTTCTCAAAATGGAGCGAGTGAGCCTTACGTTTGGATTACAGCTACCGATCAGAGATACAGAAACCGATCTAAGACCAAAATGATGATCGTGGACCGCGTCAACAATAACTCGCCCGAAGTGACACAGATTGCGAATTGCAGCGTAGTGCAGAGCTTCGTATACCTTGGGGCTTTAATATCAAACAATGGTGGCTGCGTAGATGAAGTAAAACGACGAATGGCCATAACCAAAGCTGCAATGGAGAAATTGAGAAAAATTTGGGGAAATCAGAACATTACCAAAGCCACCAAGATCAGGCTTGTACAATCGCTTATATTTCCCATTTTCCTATACACCGCGGAGACGTGGACAGTACGCGAGTTGGAAAGAAGGAAGATAGATGCACTGGAAATGTGGTGCTGGAGAAAAATGCTCGGGATATCGTGGACGGAGTTCCGTACTAACGTGTCCGTGCTAGCGGAACTCGGCATTACACAGCGTCTGTCAACCATAGTACGGTCGCGCATACTGCAGTACTTTGGCCATGTCTCTAGACGGAATAGTGACTCAATAGAGCGACTGGTAGTGCAGGGAAAGGTGGAGGGGATCAGACTCCGCGGCAGGGCACCCATGCGCTGGAGCGACCAGGTGAGGTCCACAATCGGAAGCCGCGTGTCTGACTGCAGCCGGCAGTCTGCTGACAGGGTGAGATGGCGGGAAGTTGTACGAGGGGCTTTGTGCGCCTCCACAACCAGTGTGCACTCTACGTGATCACGACCGCTCTGCCAAGAGTGAAGCGAGTTAGAAGAAGAAGTGCTGTCAAAATGACTACTCAGCCTAATGGAAAAGATGAGTCCGCATAAGAATCTCCAAAAAATGCTACACCGATTGAGTTCAAACTTTGACAGAACCCGCTTTAAAGAATGTTTTTATCTGTCGGGTTAGTTTTGTTTCCAATTTCTCACCAATGTAACCACATTTTGCCACAGAAAAGCGTGTCCGATTACAGCAAGTATTTGATAGATTTTCCTAATAATTATTAATTGAGTTTATAAATTTTTCTGCTGTTAGATAGTAGACAGAGTAGATTCGACTGTACGGATGGCCTGTGGTTTAAGCGATCACCTCGCATCTTTCTAAGGCGCTGAGTCTTGTGGGTTCGAATTCCACATATAACAATATTTCGAAAACCACATACTAAGGGGGCATCCATAAATTACGTGAGGTGTTTTTTTAAATTTTTTGTCCCTCCTTCCCCCCCTGGTGAGATGTAGTGAGATTTTAGTTAACCCCCTCCCCCATCCCCCTATCTCACGTGAGATTTTACAAAATGTGGGTTTCTTACGTAAACCCGTTGAATTGTTATTGTAAAAAGAAAAAAAAAAGCTTCGTGCTTTCATTTACGACTAGTGAAGACCAGCAATCAAAATTGCTGAGAGTTTAAATTTAAGTGTAATAAAAATTTAACAATAGAATACTTAAATCGTAACTACTGTGATTAAAAAAAGAATATCTAATCTAATTCAGTCCATGGAGAATTATGCACGGTCTTAAGAGAGACTATTGGAACCAACATGTCCATATGATTTTCAGTAAAATCATCTGCTCCTTCAACTTCGTTCTGATCTAGCCACTCCAAGACGTTGGCGCTTGCGCACAGTAACTCATTAGCTCGTCTTGTGACAATCCGTGAGGGTCGCACATTGCGTAACATACGCGCTTGCTTAGCTGGTGCAATGTGGGCTGCTCGCCTGTGCTTTCAACTCTTGTGCTAGATGCAATGTAAATACCGCATGTACTGCAGCATCTTTTCTCTAACTCATCACGTACATTTGGGCAATAGAGATCATAAGGCGTGCTGATGAAGACATTCAGCGGTTGAAACGGCAGGCAGTGGCGTATTAGAAATGGAGAAAATGCCTTTCCGTCATGCTATTTAAAGTCCGGAATTGTCAAATGTCCATCAACCTGAGTGGTAGGGTATAAGGTCGAAGTATGAATGAAATTATTTTCTTTCGAACGAATTGTGAATGATCTTAATCGTATGACGATTACGCTTACGATTAAATCTTAAGCATGTACAATCTGGATTAAATGGACCAAAATAGTATAATTTTTCTTTGTTTCAATCAGCAAAAAATTGCGTGATATTTGCCGAGACCCCCCCCCCCCCCTCCCCCTCTCTTCAACGTAAGATTAGATGAGATTTGACTCGACCCGTAATTTATGGACGCCCCCTAACATATAAAGCTGAAGAGTTTGTTTGAACGCGCTAATCTCAGGCTCTATTGGTCCGATTTGAAAAAATATTTTAGAGTTCGATAACCCATTATTATAGCCAAGGCTATAGCCTTGGCTATAATAGACTATATAGCATCACGCTAAGAACAATAGGAGCGCCGCATCAATGAAGAATGTTACAAAAACGAGGGAAAATTATTACGCTACGGGCAATAGGAGACGTAAACCACGTTGCGTGGGTCAGCTAGTCTTTAATAATTAAAAAACGTACCAATATTCTAAACTAATTAAACCCTTGCCAAGTCAAAGAACAACAAAAGAGCTTAAAGTAAGAAAGTTAAGTCGAAATAAATTAAATTAAAACGCTTTTTAAAAACAAGCTTTTGCTGGAATGCCTCAAGACGAATCAAACGAGTTCAAACTCGATGATGTTGCGACGTTTCTTTACAGAGTTCCTATGGCCACCTTCCAGCTCCAGCATCAGATCAGCTCCATGTCATTATAATATTGTATTGTCACGCTGTATACATGTGCTTGCAAAATTTCAGCAAAATCGGTTGAAGATATCTGCTTCAAAATTGAGTTGCAAGATTCCACCCGAACATACAAGCATACATACATACATTGCAAGTTAATAAAAAGCTTGTAATAAAATGAAGTCGCTTCCGCTGTCTGTTCGCTTACAGATCTTTTAAACTACTTAACGACTTTTAATACAGTTTTCAGCAATAGATATGTACATGCCTATTAATAGTAAAGAAAATCCGAGAATTTTAAAGACATTTGTGCGAAGCCGGGTCGCCAGTTGAAAATACAATAATGCCTAACTAGCTGAACCCCGCGGTGTTACCCGCGGTCATTGTCGTACTGCGGGGCAAAGCTAGTCTAAAAAAAGTAGCCCAAGTTACTCCTTATATCATCAGCTACCTATCAGTGAAAGTCCCGTCAAAATCGGTTCAGCCGTTTCAGAGATTAGCCGGAACAAACAGACAGACAAAAATTGTAAAAATGTTATGTTGGTATATGTCCCGTGTATACATACATATGCAATTAGTAAATATATGCATAGACTCTCAAAATCATAACCCTCCTTTGGCTTTGCCTTAGTCGGGTAAAAAGTGGTTATTTTAATATTACAAACAGATACACCAATTTTATTTATTTGTATAGATGATGGAACATTTTAATTATCTACCATGATTTGGAAAACTATAATTCTGTCGGTACGTTTGACCACTTGAATAATGAATTGTATTGAATTTGCTTCGTCGTCTTTCATGAATCATACAATTAAATTAAGGCATTTTTTCGTTGCTGATTTTTATAGCATTTATTATACATACTTTATCGCATAGAGTGCATAGTGCTAAAAATTTACTAGTTATTTATTGTTCTTTACACATATTTTCCACTTACGGATATCCGCGGCGACAGATACGGATATCCGGTGCTTTATTTTTATTGAAAAGTACTGTAGAATTTAACGAGTTCAGTGAAGGCAAACACTTTTGGGGGCATTAGAGAATACGGAGTTGTTACATAAAATAAAATGCATATTTATAAAAACATATTTTATTACTTATAGTACCGGAAATTCGATAATTTACTGCGAAAAATATAATTACAACGTAGGTAATTTTTCGATTCTGCTATTTAAATAGTCTCTAGATCTAATGAATAGTCGGGAATAACCACGCACTGGGCGCGTCGGTCGCAACTCACACACTCACACGAGCACGCATCACTACACATGGGCACGGAGCGCCTTACGCGCTCTCGGCGGAGGGCGCGTGTCGAGGGACGTCGACACACGTCCACCGCCACCGATTTCTTACTAACTATCTAAGAGCTCCCAGAGCTTTTTTCTTCTGAGCTCTCTTCATTGGATTCTTGGCTTTTTTCAGCACTGGAATTTTCTTCCGAACTAGTATCTGCCTTAGGTTGGTCAGACTGAGGTTTTTCTTGTTTATCTGAGGGTTCTTCTACTTTAGCTGGAGCAGGCTCGGCAGGCTTCTCTTCTTTGGCAGATTCTTCCTGCGAGACGTTCTTAGCTTCTCCCTCTTTTGGTTTTTCAGCCTTATTCTCTGGCACATCTGCAGGTGAGTCGTTTTCAACGGGTTTGCTTTCATCAGCAGATTTGCTGTTTTCTACGGGTTTGCCTTCTTCGGCAGGTTTGTTTTCTTCCACAGATTTACTTTCTTCAACAGACTTGCTTTCTTCAACGGGCTTACTGTCTTCAGGTTTCTTGTCTTCAACAGGTTTGCTGTCTTCGGCAGGTTTGCTTACTTCAGCGGATTTGCTCTCTTCAGCGGGCTTATTGTCTTCTTCAGATTTGCTGCTTTCAACAGGTTTGCTTTCTTCAACGGGTTTGCTCTCCTTAGCGGACTTGTTGTCTTCTACAGGTTTGCTTTCTTCGACGGGTTTGCTTTCTTCGATGGGTTTACTGTCTTCCGCGGGTTTGCTGTCTTCAACAGATTTTGGTTTTTCTTCACTGACTACTTCTTCTTTCTTTTCTTCATTGTTTGATTTGAGCTCTTCTGCAGGTTTTGATTCGCTTTCTTTTTCATCTTTTTTGTCATCAACCGTTTCACGGACTACACGCAAGCTGTCATCATCAACTACAGCAGCTGGTTCCGCAGATTTAGCAGCAGCCGGTGCGTTATCTGATACTGCTTCAGGTTTGTTTTCAGATTTAGGCTCTTCAACTTTTTTTTCTTCAGCTTTCTCTTCTACTGACTCTACTTTTTTTGGTTCTGGTTCAGCAGCAGGGGCTTCAACTGGCAAATCAATTTTCTTCTCAGGCTTAGGTTTGATCACGTCCCCTTCGGCGGCAACAGCTGCATCACTTTTAGCAGCTGGAACAACATTGGCTGATTCCTCGGGGGCAGCTGATTTGGCAGAAGCATCCTTAAGAACTTCAGTTACCGTTGCTGGAACTTCATCTTTTGACTCCTCAACTGATTTAACTTCAGGCTCGGCAGCTTTTTCTTCTGGTTTTGATTCAACAGCTTCTTCAGATTTTTTTTCGGCTGGCTTTTCAACATTTTCAACTGGTTCAGCAGCCTTGGGTGCCACTTCCACGCTCTTTACTTCCGGCTCCTTCGCAGGACTTACCGGTTCGGCTTCTACTTTTTTTGGTTCATTTTCTACGGATGCGCTCTTAGCTTCAGGTTTAACTTCGACCTCTTTAGCCTCTGACGGTGCATCTGCTTTTTTTTCTTCGACAGCTGCGGGTTCATCTTTGGGTGCTTCAACTTTGGGTTCCGCAACGGCAGCAACTTCCGGTTTTTCTTCAGCCACTGGCATAGCCAAACTGAAGGCCGCAAAGGCCAAGCAAAGTAGTATGACCTTCATTCTGAAACAAAGAAAACGTAAATTAGTGATATAACAAAGTAATAACATAGTTAACTATGGTTTGAAATCCACGTCTGCAAGTCGTGAAGGTGTTAAGGTCAATGTTACGCTTCACTTAACTTTAGCGTTCACAGTAATTTTCCCATTAAGAATAAATTATCTAAGGGCTCGAGGCTGTACAGACGGGCTCCTATCTTCAAATTATCTCGATTTATATTCGTTTGAAGAAGGATGTCAACTATTACGTTAACTATGATAACCCTTTCTAAGGAGCTTTTACAACTTTAAGAGCTAAAGCGTTATTTTCAGTGAATGAATCATATTCTATCCAATAGAAGCTATATAAAGTGGGATTATAGTATATGTAGCGCCGCGTTGTAGGCTCATTTTTTCTTATTAGCAATAAAGGTCGAGTACCTCAGTGACTTCTATTTTTAGACCCTACTAGCTGAAGGTAGGGCATTAAGGCGATAGTCTAGCTCCCGTTGGAATGCGGTCTGGCGCTTCACCGCAAATAGATTACTGCCTTCGATGGGAATAATTATCTTAAAATAGCTTGGTATTACTAAAACCCCAGGTATTAGTAATAAAAGTTATAGTAATCGTTAGCATACTCCTTCACAGTATAATATGTTGATTTTTTATGCTTTTATGAAAAGAAGTATTTCATAAATTAGTTTGAAGAAATAAAAATAAAAAGTGTTAAAATAGATATATTATTATACTGTCTATGATTAGAGTGTGCACATGATAGACACTTCCTAGTGCGTGCAGAAACACGCAGGATGTGAAACGCGCGTCAGAAATATGGATGATCCGACCAGACGTACACAACGCATTATCTGAATTTTAATTGGCTCATTGAATTGAATAGACCATCTAGAATGCAATACACGGTATCAAGTGAGTGATTCACTGTCCTACGCATTTGTCTCTCAGCCTTTTAATAATTTTCAATCTTGTTATTTCAATTTATACACTTACTAGCTGATCCGGCAAACGTTCTGCCATAAAAAAATTGGTTATAAAAAATAGACGTTGGTCGATTCTCAAACCTACCCGATATGCACACCAAATTTCATAAAAATCGGTCCAGCCGTTTCAGAGGAGTATGGTAACTAACATTGTGACACGAGAATTTTATATATAAGATTTGACCAGCACAATATTTATATGTATTTTTAGATGCAATTCAATTCCATGAACCCGCTTTAATTCGAACAATCCTACAAAAATGGTTAACCATAGAATCTTTTTTTTTCATATCTAATGAAAAAAGACCGTTTTCTTTGGTGATGGATATTTCACATGTCCTATACCTTTAAGCTTCATTGCACAAGTCAAGTTCAAGACGTAATGAGGACCTGTTCCATAAGTTGTTGGTTACCGGTTATTACGTACAATATTCTTACTTCATTTTATACTCGGGCTATGTACTCTTAATGCAAGTCATTTTGTTTTTCTTGTTACACTGTTGGTTACGACCACATAATAAATGCTTTAACTTACTTCTTGTAACCTTATATGGTTTATAAATTGGCAATAAACATTGTACTGAGATAATTGGTTCCAATGGTGATTAATTATGTAAGAACGTATTTGGTAATATGCAAACAGTTACAGTTTTTCAAATGTTTTGATAAAATGCCACTATCAAGTTCAGCTGTGACCATATCTTCCATACTTATAATAAAAATGATATTTTGAAAAAATTTTTTGAAGGGCTCTCTATTATGGATACTGAAGCCAAGTAATATTTTTCTTTTTTGTCTGTCTGTCCGTCTGTCTGTCTGTCTGTATGTTGGCCGAGTATCACGCCGGAACTACTGAACGGATTCAAATGAAACTTGGCATGATTTGAGTTCATACTACGAGGTAGGACATAGGATATTTTTTATCCCGAAATTCAGCATGGTTTCCTGGAGAGAGGGGATGAAAGTCAAAATATGTACTTAGTTGTAATTCAATAACACATAGTCCGATTTCATTCATTCTTTATATGCTAGAAAGAAAAAAAAAAGATAACGGGAAAAGTGCTTTTTTCGTCCCCGACTGTACACTGCCCTTGGGGAGCTGAGACAGATATGTAAATATGGCGGTACGATGTTCGCCGGGTCAGCTAGTTTTTTTTTATAATAAAGTCCATCTTGTTACCCTCTACAACTTTAGAATCATGGGACAAAATGCATTCGTATTTCGTTAAACTGGTTTTATCAATAAAGCGATGAACCGAGCGCGGCCATTGCTCTGCAACGCAACCCTGAGACACCATCTCATTGTATGTAATTAAGCATTACCTATTACTGCATAGATTTATCGCCAGTGATATTTTATTTTTGTACTAAGCTAGCCAACGGCCGGAACTTTCACTGTTCCATTTGTTGCCTGTAAGTACTTGTTGTCGAATATATCTACTAGTATCGTCACTAAGCTGTTCACAGATATGAAAAATAACAAGATTAAAACTCAAATTAACACAATGAAAGCAATAAATAATTTTCAACACCTACAAAGTCATATGTAAGTTTATAGCTAATGCAGCAAAAATAATTCTAACATGCTTGATTTATACGATTGTTCGCTGAGTTATTTTCTGGAAGGATATCCTCGGCGGGCTGAGGGCAAGGATTATCCTCCCACACGATGCGGCAATCTTCCAATTGAAACTCAGCGCATGCTCGCTCATTGCGCTAATATAAAAAATTGCTGCCGCCTGGTAGGCACGTCGATTCAAACACATGACGGGATAGTTTAACTTATTCCTCTTTACATTACAATAACTTGTTTTGTGTCATTTTCATTTCTTTTTACCCGACTACGTCGAGACTAGAAGGAATGGTTATAATTTTGGCATTCTTTATACGTATGTACCACTGTAGCGCCTAAACTACTTAAACGATTTTAATGAATGAGGTGATATAGGCTTTATAATTTTCATATAAAGTTTATACGTAGTTGGATGATAGTGTTTGAAACTCTATTTTGTAGAAATTAATTAGCTGTACCTCGCTACTCCTTGCTGCCACAGCAAGGAGAAGCGAGGTAAAGCTGATAAATTTGGCATGGCATTAGGGTTGAATTGATGAAAAATAAGAAACAAAAGTTACACGAAAAATAGATCAAACCTTTGAAGAGGGTTGTAAATTGTGTCAAAATTTGAGTTCAATTAGTGCAAACTTTTTTGAGTTTTTGACAGAAAGCAACTGAATTTTGTATACATAAAATAAAATATTTATAAATGCAATAAAACGCATTTATATCGATTTTGTAAGCGTATTTTAATAAATATGTCGAATGTTACGGCTGACCGAACAGTTTTACGAAATGTACCTACATGTTTGAATAGTCTCCGATCATTGGACCGTAATAATTGAAAACTATTTTTTGAACGCTAATAATATATCAATATAAAGAGTCGATTCTATAATTGTTTACAGAGAAATCGAGCTCAAGATTCGATTTCAATGAAAACAGGAATCTTACATTGAAATCGAATGCTGTAAATAAATTCGAGGGCATCCTTAACTCTGAGGTCAATGCACTTTAAATTGTTATTATTGAATTTTTATAGGCATATCAAAAGTAAACGATGCATTCAAAATTATAGTCATTTTTGTTTGGCTAACATTTAAGAAGTTATATTGCAAACTACAGTAATCAACCTTATATGTTGCATCAGTATTTTCTACGAGTAGTTAGGTTCCATCGAAATGTTACAAGGACTTGATAATGTGCATCGTAATTACATAGGTACACCATAATAGCCCGGTTTTCTTTATCTAGCTAGTTAATCATGAGTTAGGATGTGAATCTATACATATTTTTTGTTCTTGCAACCTTCTACTGAGCTTGATATTCGGTGTGACCAATTTAGGGATCTTTTTCTCAAATCAGGGAGAAACTTGCAAGCTAATAACTTATATTATTTAATGCTTGAAGGAGGTATAATTACATTGATTAGTAGCTTCAATGAACATAAGAGTTGAATATAAAGTTTATTTTTCTATTTATATACATAACAGAAGGTGCCTTTGAGGTTGTCTTTGTGTGACACAAATGGTCCATCGCTTTGTTAATATTGCAACCATGCACGTATTAAGTTAAACCACAATGGTTTCTCATTGCTTCTGCAATCGGCTTACTTAAGTTATTTTGCTAACATTTAGCATTACTCATGCAATAAATTTATTAGTAACAGTAAGCTGATTAATTTGTGCCTTTTATAAAGAGATGAAATCAATTTAGAAGACTTTATTTCAAATTACTGCATAGTATCTATACGGAAATCGTGACTATTTGTGAACCAATTGTGTATTTAGCCCGAACTAGCTCGCTAATCGATGTGTCACAAGTTTTATATCGACATGTGAAACACGTATTCTGAAGTAATTATATTATCTCTTATCTCATCTTTAAATTATTGACTAAATTGTTGCCAATGACAACATTTCTACCGTACATCATTGAATTATAATTCGGCTAGACGTAATGTTGATCTTTTTATTAGTAAACACAAACATCCGTAGTTTGTAACGTTCGTTTTGTTTTCAAGCTGCTGTTATAAGAGAAATCATAATTTGAGTGCTCCCAACCTATTGATATTTAAGTCCTTCGAAAGATTTCATTGCGCTCGATTGAGTAACATTCGTTTTTATTAAAGGTTAATGTTGTATTTATTTTCTTTGTGTCGGTGTGTCCAGGTACACAATGAATGCCACACTGATGATTCCGCTCACAAAATACCTCGGACAGGTTTGACATTCTTCCGATGTCTGATTATTGTGAAATATATTCATTTTCATTTACATATGTAGCTGTTTCTTGTATTTATTGTATAATATGAAGTTGTAAATATGTAGTATTTTTGAGAATAGAAACAGGATTTTATGAATTCATAGTATTTTTTTAATACAAGGTCTTATTTTTGTAAGTACAAGGAAACTGAGAGTTAAAAAGTAGAATATATTACAATTTCAATTTTGTCTAAAGTTTCAAATTACTTGAATTTCCAGTGTTGCAATGCCAGCGTCCAGAATTTAAATAGAATATAAATAAACCACAGAAAATATTTACGCGAGTTTTCATTTTAAAAGTAGGCGCTTGGATACAGCGGAACAAAGGGTTTCTAAATTTCCGTCAGTATGACCATAGAGAGATATTTTACCACGACTTCTGGGTTTGTACACGTGATGTCTCCCGGTATGTGTTGTACAGTTGCCGTAATTTGGTGATTATAGTAAGTAAACTGAGTACGAGTTGAGCATATTTCGGTTCTTTATTTATAACTATAAATTCTCAAAATTTTAAAAAACCCCGATATAATATCCTGAGGTCCCTTTAAAAAGTTAAAAACACGTTATGAGCTTTCATTTGAGACCCCACTCGATGATATTTTTGCAGACATTCGGTTACTCTTCCCCACTTTCACCCCCATAACTTTTAAACGGCTCCACCGATTTTCATGAAACACGTCTAAGAATACTCGCACGTAACTCATCACACAAAACTAAATTGAAATCGCTTCATCCGTTCGGGAGCTACGGTGCCACAGACAGACAGACAGACACGTGAAACTTATAACACTCCTCTTTTTGGTCGGGGGCTAAAAATAAGAGATTTGAGTCGTTGCTGTACAAAAAGGCTAGATCTTTCTTTTCTATTCTGCACAGTTGTCTAAACAGACTAGTTCGACCTAGACTTTTTTTTTAAATCACGTTTCTTGCTTTCTACAAAAAATGACCTGGTCTAGTAATCTGGTCCATAGCTGCTCTTATAGCCAACTTTCTATTATTGTGTATAAATAAGATTTGAACTACAATCGGCAAATAACTTCTAATAAAATAACTGATACGTTATGAAATGTCTGGATACCGTTAGGGTTACCACTTTTGTTTATATCGAAAAAGCATAACAGAACAATTCAAATGTATTTAAATTCTTTACAATAACATCTTAATGTTATTAATTCCTCTTCTATAAGTAATTTTCATATGATGGTTTATAACCCGTGCCAATCAAAGCTACAAATAGCTATCAGTTGTCATACTTGTCATACTTATTGAGTTTGAAAGGCTGTCATCCCTATCTCCACGCGTTGTGCAAGTATCGACCCACGGTTCATTGTCGTATTGGGAGTACATGTATAAATTCTATCCGGTCGACAATAGCATCTCACTCGCATAAATCTAATACGGCGATGTGTGACAATCGCTTTTGATGTATTATTATTTAGCGCAAACGTTGTGAAACAATCATGCAGCTCGTGGACTATATTAGACGCCTATTGGAAATGCTTGATATGCAATTACTTTCATACACTTACACGATAGTGCTTTTATAAATTGCACGATTTCATGTTTTGTCTGAATTTGTGTAAGTTTTGACCTCCACATACGGCGCAACAACATAACACACTACAACGTTATCTACCGAAGATACGAACTACGGAGTAACGAAGGAAACGAAGAAACTACCAATCCTGAATCGCGCAATAGAAGTTCTTGCGCCGGTTAACATATACAAGGGCAGTTGGCCCGCCAGGCATGATCACCTCGCCTGGTCGGAGGATCCTCCCTTTATGTTGGAGGGACATGACACCCGTTCCTCCACAGTGGTGACCCCGACGTGATGGAGGGACGGGTGTCATGTCCCTCCGTCACGCCATATACCTCAATATACAACAAAACAGCCAAGCCATACATTTTTACTGAAAAGTAGAGTTTGTGAAGTTAGGGTTGGTAGAGTTAGGGCGTGTAGATTCAGAAGCTTGGCTCTACATGATATCTGATATACTTTTCACAGGGTAAGCCATATGCAGTCGTCTTGGCAACATTTTACATGAAAATTTTTATGGTGGGATTTCATTTCTTTTCGGTTGTAAGTTTAGGCAGTATTTTAATTGTTTTTTTTTTGGTGTATTTCCTGTACATCTTTTTCCTTCTTTCGAAAAAGTCCGTGTACCAAAAATAAACCTCTAGCATAAAAAATTGTGAAAAGTCTCATACAAACTTCCACCCCCCAATTTTGGGGGTTGGGGTGTAAAAGTAATTTAATAATTTTTTTGTTGTTTGTATGCTAAACTTAGTTTACATACCAAATTTCAGCTTTCTAGCACTTCAGGAAATACACTAACAGTTTTGATGATTATCAGTGTGTCAGTGACGAAATCGGTGTTTTTTAGATTTTTTAAATATCAATAAAATCTAAACTATAAGAGCTATGCAATTGAAACTTTGTATGTTTAATTAGTCTATTATTGACATCATATCCTGAGAATTTTAATGATCTGGTATATCGGAAACCAAAGTTATGAGGGTTCAAAGAAACGACGAAACACTTCGAGAAAAGGTAGGTAGTGCCCTTGCGCTTCGCTTGAATCGTCTAGGCGTCAGACGCTTCGCTTGGATCTTCTTGGCGTCAGATAAACAAAACATGACATAACCGTTTTAGTCAGAAATCTCGTGTGAATTTGACAGCTGGTGCCATTATGATTTACGACTACCATTTTGAATGTATGCAAATATCTATTAGGTAACTCTATGCGACTTTCATTCCATATCAAATCTATTCTGTGTAATGAAATCCTCGACTGAAATTAACAAAAAAAAAATGTCCGAAATCAAACTTTGACTATTGACAAACTTCTAAGGTTATAGTTTTCATAGATACATAGACAACTGAACACTGTAAATGAAGACAAGTTAAAATTAAAAATTTAAAAGACCTCCTACGCAAGCACTTCCGATATTAACCGAAGAACCACCGCAAGGAAAACTGACTTTCAAATGAAATAAACCGCATCGAAATCGGTCCATCCGTTTGAGAGCTACGAGGCCACAGACAGACAGACAGACATCGACGTCAAAACTGTTTTTGTGTCTTTAATGAGAGAAAGGTTTGTCGTCATACTGAATAATCCTCTTTTATTTATTTGCTGCCAAAATGACACTTGAATCTTCTAGCTCTAGACTGCCCGTTCTTGACCGATTTTTTATTATTATTTTACAACCTCAGTAGTAATTTTAATGTTTTATGCTGCATCTAATGTGTTATTTCGAAATCAATTAAGTAACAGAAAAATGCGTATTTGCTACTCGAGTGAGGACACCGGCTTTATCGTTCAGACATCGAAATAATTTCGACTACAAACAAGATTTGAAATAGAAAATTTTAAGAAAACGTAAAGCTACAGATAAAGTGAACTGGTTACACAGCATGGACAGTGCAGTGTTAGAGCATCATAGGTCAATGCCAGCGGAAGAAGTAAGTTTGTGTAACGGCACAAACCGCCCGGGCAAGTGCGAAATGTCAACAAAACCCGGCACCTACAGTCCCGAGTATTATACCGATGACTATTACTTAACCGATAAATACTTTATTACTTGACATTTCTCGTATTGCATAAATAAGACGTCCTAATTTATTTAATGTTACGTATTATGTAAAAGCTTACGCCAAATTAATATTACCAGATTTACAGATGCTGCGATTTATTTCAGTTTTATTTTTTTGTTTGTGTTTGTTCTGTAACCATGAATATCACAATTTGATTTTTGAACCATGACAGTAATAAAGTTTTTACGCTTATGTTGAACAACTAGCAAGATTAGCCTTGCTTATATAGCATGGAAATCTTTATCATTCTGTTAGATAATAGACGTGACTATGTTACCTTGGGCTACCTTACTAGTCACTTAGAACTTTAGCATACTTCTAAATACCTATACGCATTGTATTGCGTTTATTCATAGGGTAACAAAGAATTACAACGGATATTTCCATTCAGAATCGAAATTAAGTAGTCAATGATCGATGACTCTCGCGGAAATGTACTGCGCAAATTATATTATTGGTTGCGTCGACGGGAACACATTCAAACTGACGTCGAAGCAAATTTATGGAGCGCATAGGTATGTGTTAGTTTTGCTAACTATCCATGTTAATCATGTATTTAGTTTTATCGCCTATTGTTTAAAATTATTTTCAAATTGTTCTCTATGAATGTAAGCGCCATTTCTTTAGTTTTGGCCTCCAATTACGTTTTGAATAGCAAACAGTATTAATTATTTTTTTGTAGTAGGAGTTAAATATTTGTTTGAAGAATAAATTTCAGTTCGGTATTTAAAATGGTGAACAAACTCCACAGTATTGCAGAGTTTCAATTACCTGCTTTTTGGATTGGTGTGTAATTTAAATCAATTTATGTATTATTTTCTGGCCGAATAATAGTTGTTGGTCGGGCGGGCTGAGTCATACCATAAGCAGTTTTTTCTACGCTTGCAATAGCTCAAGCGGTAGATGTTATTGGTGCGATGTTTTTATCGAAGTTTTGTTTCGCTCCAGTCGGCCACCGGGGTCATTAACTACTCACGACCCAGTGTGGCAAATTACTGATTTTGTTGCTGTAATTTCTCATTCATCAACTTTATGGTTCGTTTTATAGTTTCTGCGAATTCACGCATGATTTGAACTTTGCTTTGATTTTAATACTCCCGTAAATTGGAAGAGGCATTACCAGTGTAAGTGGTAATTCTGCACTAATTTAAAGTTCTTTTCTATTTATTAATCAAAGCAAAAATTTACTAAAAACTTCGACGCTTTTGTGTATTTACATTATACTTTTAGGTAAATGTTGTTCAATGTTCAATTCATTTATTCACTCACATTTACTTTATTCAACTCTGTTGATTTAAGTACAAAGCTTTTAGAATTAGATATCTCTTGATTCATCTCACTACTCGTCAACTAGACTTTTAACCCTCAGTGCCTCTTTTCTTTTACCTCGTATACTTATCTGTACTTAAGGCAACTAGTACACCTAAAACACAGTAAACCCTTAATAATCTGAGGTGTAAATGACTAAGTAATCAGTATTTCATACGCTATTGAATAACGCGAAAAGTGCAAACGTTTTAGGCGTAAAGGCACTGCCAACCAAATCAATTATTTACGCTTTAGTCTCGCCTGATGCGATGATACAATTTTGCAAAAATTTACCGGTGTGTCGTTTGAGAAATATTCCGACTAAAACAATGTTGTGTCTTTCATAGCTATGTCAAAATCCTTTAAGCATAATTTAAAATTAAATAAATATGTACATCTGAAGTACAATTTATCTACATTGAATTAAAAAAACTTAAACAATACGGCCAAACTAAAAAAATATTAATTAACATTCTTTATTATTTAGATGCGGTAGAAAACTGTACTAGTGTAATAGGATTTTGAATAAAAAATCATCGATTTATAAACACTGATAGACTATAGGAGTTACGATTACGAGTCTTCGATACAGCTACAGGATTGTCCCATGCTCCGGTCGTATTCCTGGTCATCCTAGCATGAATTGCTACTACTTGTTTTATTTATTGTCTGAACAGGTTACTGAGCCTATAACCACAGCATTAGGCCATTGAATGCAACGTTGATCTATTTAAACTGATTGCTTGAACTAGGACGCTAAAGAATTGTTCAATACTGTCCTTAGTGTTAAACTCCATCTTGATTGCATTTACATAAAATGTAATTATACTTATGCTGCCTACATGTCGTGAGCCTCCTTGGATATATAATAAAAAAAGTATTATCTGTTTCTTAAATTTGACTTCAAGGCTTTTGAATTTCACAATATTTTATGATCACGATTTATTAATCCAGGCACAATGAGTTTGCTTTGCTCAATTTGCTTATTTCGTATACCGGTTATTTAAATTATTAACGTTAATGTTCTATTTGATACTTAATTTACTTTAGTCTTAAAAAACAAAGTAATTTTAAAACAAAACGGAATTATTTATTTCGAGATTTTAAGATAAGAAAATGTTGTGAGAAACCGCGATAATGCTTTATCACTATAAAATTGAACTTGACAGGATATTGGAGTTATTTTTCAATACTCACATGTGTGTTTAGATCCTGTGACGAAATCGAAGGGAATTTGTAATCACTGACACAAGTATATATTTTTAAAAAAGCTCCAACTTTATTTATTTAATATGAGCGGTCGCTGTGACGGTCGGCTATGTATTGGTGGTGGTTTGTTAATGGTCGTGTTTATATAGCGCGGTTGGGAGGCGCTCTGACAGCCGCCGCGATGCAACTAGCCTGCGTGTGAACATCTCCGCTGTTCGGAGCTTTACATTTTAAAATATTGTCTATCTATGTCGTTTTTCAACTATTTCATTAAAACCTCATTTGAAAATTATTATTTATCTTTAATCTTATGTCTTGAACGCCATGTTATACGTACACTTACAGAATGTATAGATACTTCGAATTTTATTTTGTGATTTGTGGTTAATTAGGATTGAAATACTAACCAGTTACATATTGAAAACAAATTCTAACACAAGGATTATGGGTCTTGGTTGAATTTAAGTAGATTTTTTATATTTGCTTCTAACAATAATATTATTTTGGAATATTAAACAGAACTTTCCAGATACAAACTAAAATAATCTACTAAGAGTTTTAAAAGACAGGCAAAAATACTTAAATCTGTTTGTAAATACTTATTAAAAATTCCTTTAATTAATTTGTACAGATGATCAATACTAATACTCGTATTGAATAGTTTCCAAAAAATTTTTTTTTAATTATTTTATATTTTCATTTCGTTTTTACGTTCGGGCGAAATTTATTTATCTTCATCGTCAGCCTTTAACAGTCCACTGCTGGACATAAGCCACTCCTTAAAAAGGAGGTTTTTGCCTTCTATATTACGCTGACCAGACTGGTTGGTATAGGGTTTGTTTCAAGTTTTTCTTCTCTTTGCAGTTGTCCTGCGTAGTTTGCTTCCTTAGTCGCCTCTTACGACATCCACGGGACGAATAGGGTTGGTTACACTCCGTATTCTTAATCCTTTACCACACAGACAGATTTATGTATTTACTAGCTAACCCACGCAACGTCGTTTACGTCTCCTATTGCCTGTAGCGTAAAAAAAAATTCCCCCGTTTTTGTAACATTCTTCATTGGTGCTCCGCTCCCATTGGTCTTAGCGTGATGATATATAGCCTATAGCCTTCCTCGATAAATGTACTATCCAACACTGAGAGATTTTTTTAAATCGGACCAGCGGTTCCTGAGATTAGCGCGTTCAAACAAACAAACTCTGCAGCTTTATAATATTAGTATAGATTATTATATTTATTTTAATAATCATTATTTCTTTTTCATCAATCAACAGCCTCAACAAGGTTTTGGCCTACCATTTTTTTTCTTTTTTTTTATATGGAAAAGGTGGACAAACGAGCAGACGTATCGCCTGATGGTAAGCGATTACCGCCGCCCATGGACACCTGCAACACCAGAAGCGTCACAAGTGCGTTGCCGGCCTTTGGGGGATGGGGGGAGGGGGATTTGGGGTACCGGCCTCCGATATCCTCACTCACTCGGTAAAACACAGCGCAAGTACTATTTCACACCGGTTTTCTGCGAGGTCGTGGTATCACTCCGGTCGAGCCTGCCCATTCATGCCGAAGCGTGGCTCTCCCACGGTAACTACTAGATATACCACGGTGGTTAGACAGATGGGTATAGCCTATAGGATTTGTTTCAAGTTTTCCTTCTCTTCGCAGTGCTGTTGACCTGCACAGTTTGCTCTCATAGACACCTATTACGTCACCCACGGGATGTAAAAGGTGGTGACACTCCATATTCTTAGTCCACCACCACCGGACTATATATATATATCTTTTTAGCTATATCTTTTATGCTATTAACTTATTTAATGACTTAATCTATTAATGATGTATCCCTTTTCGATATTTAAAGCATCCGTGACAATCAGGGTTAGTAGATGATCTATCTACCTGACACCACTACCTGATAGTCTTCAATAGGTAAGTTGACACCTTAGTCAAATTATTGCTAGGAGAGTTAATACTTGAAACAAACCCTTTACCAACCTGTTTCGTCAGTGTCGTATAGTATATCCCAAAACCCTTTTTTATGTATGGGCCTGCCAAAATGACTACTCTGCGTGATGGAAAGCATAAGCAGAATCCAAGAGTGGTGGTCTCCGTCTCATTGCAATGCAACAGTGCAGCATGGTGACCCACACTATGGTGGCCTAGTGATGCTTCTGCATCATTGAGCCACCGGTCTAGCACTCACCAACGAAACACGACAGCATGAATGCCCAGGTCCAGCCGGCACGTTCGTGCTGAAATCAGTGTGGCTCATCTACCTAGATATCTAGGTATTATTGTCCAATTAATTAATCATTATTTACCCAATTCAAAGGATTATTAAAGTATCACATATAAAAAAGATTCTGCCTTGTGGCGTATTAGAATGAGCCTTCAAGTTTTAAGCATATGTAGCGACTGCAAAATATCTTGAGATTCGAAACAACTTGTAAATAGTTAGTATAATTTTCATATTAGTTAATGTCAATATATTCTGCCAAGGTATTTCACCGGCCTTATTGATTCTACTAAAACGGTCATCAGTTGCATCTGTCCATTCATTTCTAACAACAAACTGTATGTTACAATATATACTATAACTAGCTGAGTCCCGCAGTGTTACCCGCGATAGTTTTACAACGAAAACCGCGGGTAAAGCCGTGAGACGAAGTTAATCTAGAAAAAGTAACATTAGTTACTCATTATATCATCAGCTGTCTGCCAGTAAAAATTCCGTTAAAATCAGCGCAGCCGTTTCACAGATTAGCCGACACAAACAGACAGACAAAAATTGTATGTAAGTGCCGTATTTACTTTCATATGTATTTAGTGAAAAGCTGTTAGTCTGAAATTACAAGTAGACATATCAATTTTATTTACTTGTATTAATTTACACTCAAAAGATATCTTACAACAAGTCGTAACACCTTCACATATTTTCCAATAATATCTAACAGTTTATCTCTATATTTGCATTCTAGATATGTAGGTATATTAGCTCTAGTAGTTAGAACAAATCTGGCGGTCGTATGAACATTTTGTAACTAACTTAGATATAAATTCGCATTCCACAATTACATTTTACGAATCCTTGACCGTTGGGTCTCCGCGGATGTGGAATACATTTTGTATATATGCCTGTGTCAATCACAATTGTACAATAATATCGTAATAATTTGTCACTAGGTATACAGTTTCGTTGCAGCATCGTTTATATTAATATTTTAGTATACAATAGAGTCTATTCATCTTATTATATCTCATTCACGGTATAAATTAAGCAAGTTCTGTTCATTCATTTGTCATTAGTTGTCATATTTCTGGTTCGAGAACATATTTAAATTAGTCGTTTATTTATCGAATACAAAACGGTATCGTTGTTTTTTGTTTGTATAACAGATTTCAATAATAAAAACAAAATATATACTTTCGGCTATCCGCTGACTGAGTCACGCGATTTTTCGTGTACGTGTGTGTGTGAGTAATCTTTACGGCTAATCTAGAGAATGGGGCCTTTTTTCCCATCTTTGCGACAACGACTCTTTAGCAATTATAATAAAAATCTAATTAAAATTTAATTCATTTATTAAACTCACACCAACTCTAAACGATTAGGAGTAGACACTTGACTCCTGATGGCTTTACATTCCTTGATTTAACTGCAAGGTTATATTCTTGTAATTAATATGACATGACTTATTTTTGTGGCAGTCATCATAATTAACAGCATTTAACAGTCCACTGGACTGGACTGAACATAGTCCTCTTCTTAGAAAGGAGGTTTTGGCCTACCATAGGCCATAGCACGCTGGTCAAACGGGTTGGTATAGGGTTGGTTTCAAGTTTTCCTTCTCTTTGCAGTACTGTTTTCCTGCGTAGTTTGTCCCTTATGGGCCTACCACACGCGCAAGTATCACCACAGTTTTGCCTGCGCAGGCAGGCTTGTACACGGAACATCGTGCGTGTGGTTGGTAAAACTGTATCACACGCCAAACAACTATATCACGACAGTTTTACCTGCGCAGTTTTAACTGTGTTGATACTTGCGCGTGTGGTAGGCCCATATTAGTCTCCTCTTACGATGCCTACGGAATGAATAGGGGTGACGGACGACACTCTGTATTTTTAATCCTTCACCACAAGGACATTTTTGTGATCCTTCTATTTTTGTGACAGGATAGACTTTCATTAAAAAACTATAAAGCCTAACCCTAAGTTAGGTTAATTTAATGACTAAGATGACCTTGGCCTTGTACTGCAGCATGTTTAAAAACTGTTTCAAAGTCATGGTTTTGAATGTCTTCCTCCTAAATTCGCCGTTCACGCAGTAAACATTTAAAACTAAAATGATAGTTAAGTGTCATCTTGAGCATGGTCATATAACAAACCTTTAAGGCATCAAGATCGCGAATTAAAATTTCAAGGCCATGTTATAGTTGTTAATTGCCATTAATACCCATAGCTTGAATTTTGACGGCCTGCCAATGTGACATTGTTCGACACTCGTTAGATGCAAATTTGTGTTTATAGTTCAATATAAATGTTTTTACCGTGGGAGAAACACGCTTCGGCATGAATGGACCGGCCCGGCTGGAGTGATACCACGGCCTCACAGAAAACCAGTGTTAAATAGCGCTTACGTTGTGTTTTACCGAGTGAGTGAGGATACCGGAGGCACACACCCCAACCCCTCCCCCCATCCCTCTCCCCATCCCCCAAAAGCCAGCAACGCACTTGTGACGCCTCTGGTGTTGCGAGTGTCCATCAGCGGCGGTAACCGCTTACCATCAGGCGATACCTCTGCTCGTTTGCCCCTACTACATAAAAAAAGTGTTTTCATATGTATTGTGAAGGATCGAGAATACGGAGTGTCACTACCATATTTATCCTGCGGCTGTCGTAAGGACCGACTATAACAGCAAACAATAACAGTAAAGGAAAGGAAAACTTGAAGAAACCCTATAGCGACCCGTGTCACGTGTGGCCAGCATGATATATATGCCAAAACCTTATTTCTAAGAAGAGACTGATGTCCAGCAGAGAATTGTCAAAGGTTGTTGATGATGAGAATAATCTATCTATACTAATGTTATAAACGCGAAAGTTTGTAAGTATGGATGAATGGATGTATGTTTGGTACTCTTTCACGCAAAAACTACTGAACAGATTTGGATGAAACTTTACAGTAATATAGCTTATACATCAGAATAACACATAGGCTACTATTTGCCGCGATAATCGACATACATGCGGTCGGAGCCGCGGGCAACAACTAGTGATTAAATATGCCCATAACATTGGTTCGGATGTAGCTACGGGTGGCATGCAAGATATTTATAAACAAAATTACCAGCAAACTTGAACAACATGATATTTCACCATTTCAGACTTGTATTAAAATAACAAATGTTTATTTATATAACGTATTGCTTCTTTCAAACATTAAGTTTGTGCAGTAAACTAGGGGGACAGACCATAAGAAGCGCGGTTGACAAGCTATCCCATTATGTTGTTATTCTGACATCATCTGATCTCACATAATATGCAATTTTCTTATCGTAATTTAAATTATACGTTCATTATGTATGAATGAATATAATACATGTTTTTATTCATATCGGTATCACTGAACTGAAAGGAATTTATTTATAGAAATAATTCATGGTGTCATCACATCACATCAATAACCTTTAACATTCTACTGCTGGACATAGCTTCTCTTTAGATGTTCAGGCCTAAATGGCCTGACCAATACAAGGCTGCCTAGATAAAATAAAAAATAATATATTCCATACTTAATGTACAAGATTAGGGCGTGTTTCTTAATTCTACTCTTAGAACTTAAAATAAGCAACGTGTTAATTCTTAAATATCTATACGATTAGAACTAAGTATTTATGTGTGCGTGTGAACTGAGGGACCATAGTGATATTTTTGTTTGAAATTTTTATAAGATTTAGTAGTAGGCTCAAAACAATTGTAGAACAAATATGAGAATTTGTAAAAAGATATGTTAAAAACTACAGCCCTTTAAGTGTGGTCCCTCAATCCTCACATACCATCAGCCAGATCTCGGCAAGTATGTAAAAAAATAAGGTATTTTGACTGCAGACATTTAGTAGAGAATTTGTAAAGATATATACTAAATAACTGAGCACAAATCACCAACGATTAAAAAAATACAACGACTATACTGTGGTCCCTCAGTCCACACACGAAAGATTTTGCTATACTGAATATTATCATATCAACGGAATAAAATCTTTATTTTCTTACATAATGTTTTAGAACAAGTCTTATAGCAATTTGTAAAAAATAAATTTTAAAAAAATATCGACGCACTTTGAGGATATTTATAATTAAAGCTGGTCCCTCAATCCTCACGTTCTTAAACATACTTGCATGTCTAGCTGCTAGACGACTAAAGTATCACAAAGTGTAGTGTATTTAACTTTTTGTAAAAAGTTTCTACAAAATAATAAGTATATTTAATTGTGTTTATCTTACCTCTAAAATGAGATTATAGCATTTCAGTGATCTTATGAACAGATATACGAGTAGTGTGACCACACAATGAAAGAAAATGTAGACTACCAATATAATTTTTATTGTAATAGTCGAAACCTAAGGTTGTACGGTTAATTTAGTGTTATGTTACATTACGTATCTTTACAAAGCATGAAATAAAGTAGCTTTTAGACGCTTATCACCATTTAGGCTATGTTTCAAGGAAGCTTTATGTACTTATAATACCCCAGTATTTTACAAACCATTATGGTAACATAGTGGTATTATTTATACAGGTCAGTTTTATACGTTTCATTAACACATAAAATTGAACATTTAAAAACACAGGATTTTGTAAAATATTTACAAAAAGTCCGCGTTAGTACCTATCGCGATCTATATTAATATTATAAATTTGAAAGTGGCTTAGTCTGTTTCTCTATTACGCTTTCACGGCTAAACCAATAACAGTGCCTGCACTTGGTAAGGCATATAACTTATTGTAATACTTTTGTTTAAGTATGTGAAAAAAAAAGCTAGATAGAACTTTTTTTCACAAAACAGAGTCATTCGCATTTTTTGCCAGGGCGTTACAGTACGGACCAACAAATCTTCTTACATTCATTAAGTTATAACCAAATTTTACGTACTTAAACAAAAGTATTACAATAAGTTATATGCCTTACGAAGTGCAGGCACTGTTATTGGTTTAGCCTTGAAAGCGTAATACAGAAACAGACTAAGCCACTTTCAAATTTATAATATTAATATAGATCACGATAGGTACTATCGCGGACTTTTTGTAAATATTTAACAAAATCCTGTGTTTTTAAATGTTCAATTTTATGTGTTAATAACACGTATAAAACTGAGCTATATAAATAATACCACTATGTTACCATAATGGTTTGTAAAATACTGGGGTATTATAAGTACATAAAGCTTCCTTGAAACAGTGGCGAACCCAGGGGGGGGATATGGGGGATATATCCCCCCCCGAAATGTTTATGTTCGATAAAAAATGTAAAGTAACGATTGTTGGCGACGACGCGACGCAAATTAGTGCCACGATTCCTGTAGGTAACAACTGCAACACGTGAGCGTTTGTTTTCAACTCTATGAAGAGTGAAATCCTACTTGAGAAGTACCACAGGACATCGAGATGTTCCTCTAAACCGAAAAGAAATCCTTAACAAGCTAGCGCGCTATAAATCAACGGGGCTTCATTTAATTTTTTGTGGTTATTCCGTACATTAACATGAGTTAATGTACGGAATAATGATCGTTCACCTTTTTTTACCATACTCTCCAGGGCACCATACCCTCCATGGAAGACAAACGATGAATCGGTCTACCCACTAAACCCCGCGGCGGCCTACCTCGGCAGTCGGGAAATGCTCTAGGAACGCATCGGCGGCTTCTGGAGTCCCCCCTGCCGTACCTCACGACATAGGTACATCCCGGGGTAACCAGAGTCATCCTCGGGGCAGATCGCTGTCGCGCCTCTCACCGCTTTACACAGTAAGAGTCGGAACACCGACCCGCCTTAGACAATACCCCCCGGACGTACCGGGGTGTCACCGTTCTCGGGTCGTTTGCAGCGACAGCGATGTGGCCACAACGAACCTTAAGCGACGATTGGGGAGATAGTGGCCTCTGATGCGTTCCCTTCGTCGCCTCCTACGAGCGAGATCGACCATTTACCGATCCCGCTCTGCGGACTCCTTCTGGAACATAACATCTTCACAGAAGGAGGCCTTCCATTCTCCAATACTCGCCAGCATTGCTACGATCAATGAGGGTGGGGACAGGTTTCGTCCACTTTGTCTGACCAGGACTCGACCCTCGGACTCCCACGCAGGGCAGTCGTCCAGCTTGTGCTGGGCGGAGTCCCGGTCGGACCCGCAGTGGTGGCATTGTGTCGAAGCCTCACGTCCGAATATGGTCAGATACTCATCGAAGCAACCGTGTCAGGAAAATATCTAAGTGAATCGGTAGGTGACACAGTCGGTTCTCTCTATCCAAGTTTCGAGCTCGGCAGAACGGCTCCGACAGCGTGTTGGCTGGCTCAGCCCTGGATTTCGAGCCGCGCTCGACGAGCCCTTAGGGCTTGCGTATGTGCGTTCCGCCGAAGCTTTCCGGGCTCATGATCCGGCGCCGTCTCTTCGCCGTTCCCACAGTCAGAACGAATTCAGTCGTAGACCATTGTGTCCATACGTAATGTTTAAAATATTATTTATTTTATACTTTGCCTAGGTATTCTATACAATGCCTAATGCGCAGTAGTATGCCGGTGTAATATCTACGGGAACAGATCAAAAACATTCCACTCAATCTGCACTGCACTGTTGGCCTAGTGGTTTATTGTATTTTCCTATTGCGTGAGTTGTCTTTTTAAAGATAAAAAATCTCAACTGATCCAAATGATTCAACAACAACAGAGTGGATCTGGGATGATCACTGTTCTAACCTAACCTAAACCTATAATCGTAGAGATTATAGGTATAGGTTTGGGTTAGTATAAATCTGAAGAGTTTGTTTGTTTCCTTGAACGCGCTAATCTCAGAAACTATTGTACCGATTTTAAAAATACTTTCAGTGTTAGATAGCCCATTTATCGATGAAGGCTATATATCGTGAAGCCAAGGCTTATAGGAGCGGATCACCAATGAAAAATGTTTCCAAAAAGTGAGAAAATTATTGCTACAGGCAATAGTCGTAGCAGACGCAAACGAGGTTGCATGGGTCATCTAGTTCTAAATAAAGTTGATTTTATGCAAACAGAACATGTTTCTAGGTAGGAGTACGTACGTAGCTAGGTAGTAACATAAAATTAATAAATACAGCCCAAAACCTATTTATTTTACACATAGCCCATAATACATGAACAATAATTTTCTTTAATTAATATATTTCATACATTGCCGTATAATAATACCTGAATTATTCAGATTGCTGGTAACATATACCTATACTTAAATTCTTTATGCATTTTAAAGGTTTACAAAAGATGGTATCCCCCCCCGAAATAATTTCCTAGGTTCGCCACTGCCTTGAAACATAGCTTAAATGGTGATAAGCGTCTAAAAGCTACTTTATTTCATGCTTTGTAAAGTTACGTAATGTAACATAACACTAAATCAACCGTACAACCTTGGGTTTCGACTATTACAATAAAAATTATATTGGTAGTCTACATTTTATTTCATTGTGTGGTCACACTACTCGTATATCTGTTCATAAGATCACTGAAATGCTATAATCTCATTTTAGAGGTAAGATACACACAATTAAAGATACCTATTATTTTGTAGAAACTGTTTACAAAAAGTTTAATACACTACACTTTGTGATACTTTAGTCGTCTAGCAGCTAGACATGCAAGTATGTTTGAGAACGTGAGGATTGAGGGACCAGCTTTAATTATAAATATCTTCAAAGTGCGTCGATATTTTTTTTTAATTTAATTTTTACAAATTGCTATAAGACTTGTTCTAAAACATTATGTAAGAAAATAAAGATTTTATTCCGTTGATGTGATAATATTCAGTATACAAAATCTTTCGTGTGTGGACTGAGGGACCACAGTATAGTCGTTGTATTTTTTTAATCGTTGATGATTTGTGCTCAGTTATTTAGTATATATCTTTACAAATTCTCTACTAAATGTCTGCAGTCAAAATACCTTATTTTTTTACGTACTTGCCGAGATCTGGCTGATGGTATGTGAGGATTGAGGGACCACACTTAAAGGGCTGTAGTATTTAACATATCTTTTTACAAATTCTCATATTTGTTCTACAATTGTTTTGAGCCTACTACTAAATCTTATAAAAATTTCAAACAAAAATATCACTATGGTCCCTCAGTCCACACGCACACAGTATTTATTATATCTATAATACAAAATTACAAATTTTAAACTCATTGTTAAGTATGGTCAATATTTCAAATTAGTGATCTGCCTGATTTAGGTAAGACCTGTAGATGGATTGGTATAGGGTTTATGTCAAGTTTGCCTGCTCTTAGTGTGTTCACAATTTTTTTTTTGTTTATTTGGTGCTAATGCCTTATACGATATTTTTACTGCTGTTTACTAATCAGACTTCAAACCGGTTCTAGACAGGTACGATGGTATGTGTGGTGACGAGTTAAAAATACAGTGTCACGACTCATATTCATACCGTTGGCATCGTAAGAGCTGACTATGGGAGCACTGCAAAGAGAATGAAAACTTGATACAAACCCGTCTGGCCAGCGTGGTAGGCTAAAATCCTTTTTCAGGAGAGGCCTGCGTCTAGCAATGGACTGTTAAAAGCTGTTGATGAAATGATGACGTGATGTGGAAATGATAAGGATGACCTTTAAGCGACGAAATAGGTATGTAATTTCTTGAAGTCTACAAAAAGTGGTTATGCTGTGAAAGCAGTCTTGTTCTGACCGTAATGGTGTTCAGAACTGCCTAGGATACTCTTTAAAGCCAAGTCTCTATAATGTCAATTTGAAGTTATAGTATTGTATGGAAGCCAAACCGCAAAGTTGTATAATGCTACAAGGAATCAAACTGTTAATAATAATCAGAAATTTTAACAAAAAAAAAACGACTAAAAGAACTGGACCAAATTGAAATAGGACCACACGGGAAGCACCAGCTTTCAAATAAATTAAGAATCATCAAAATCGGTTCAGCCAGTCGAAAGTTATGAGGTAACAAACATAAAAATAAAAAATACAATCGAATTGATAACCACCTCCTTTTTTGAAGTCGGTTAAAATATTAAAAACACATTATCAGATATCATAAGTGACAAGCTTATACTTACATATTATAATTAGAAATTAAATACCAATTTAGAAGATATTGGTTAACATTTTCACTTAGGATGTATTTTGTTTAAAGATACAGAGAAAATAGTAACAACCACTACTTTGAAATTCCGGATGAAGGCTGCAATAATTTACACAAATTGTCAAGAAAGTACTTTCATAAAAAGCGACTGACATAAACATTTATGTAAATGTTGTATCTTTAAACAACTTAAGTATATTAAAACGAAAACAGTGTAGTGGTAAATTACCTATATTTAATACTAGTTGACCCGTGCCCACTTCGTTGGGCGGTAAACATTTTTTTCTCCGACTTACTTTGCAAATCCGGCTACCACGAAAAAGTCTTTTCACTTTTCGGGTTATTATATACCCTATGTTACTCACAAATAACGCCTTAAAAAATAAGCCTTCTATTGGTAAAAGAATTTTCAAAATCGGTTCAGTAGATCCAGAGATTACCCCCTACAACGTCACAAACTTTACCTCTTTATATTTGTTTAATATTAATACTAGTTGTTGCTCGCGGCTCCGCCCGCGTATATGTCGGTTATCGTAAGGTAAAGTGTAACCTATGTCCTTCCTCAAGAATCAAAGTAACTCCATGTCAAATTTCATTGAAATCAGTGCATCGATAGCTGTGAAAGCGTAACAGACCGACAGTTATTTCCGATTTTCTAATATTAGTACGGATTATCAACAAAAATTTACCAAAAAAAAAAAAACTAGACAAGACACCCATGTACATATTGTACAGTTTACATAAGCGATTGCCAGAACTAATTTGTGTTTATGTCTTACGTACTTACTGTAGTGTATGTAAGTCATTATTCTTAATGAATAGATGAGAGTAAATTAACCAGTCTGGCTACTTAAAAATCTGACACTTTGTTACTTTATAAACTGCACAACGCGATTGTAACATTTGTTACTCATAACCTGATGGTATTTCCCAAAAAATAATTTATCTATTAGAATTAAACGAATAATTTAGTAACGGATCAGTGGACGGCGATTGGTTGATTGTCAATCATTGAAGTTTTTGGTTATTTAAAAGTACAAGGGTAATAATAAAGTAAGTAGCAGTTAGAGGGGTGAGTTACGGTTTTGCGTTTCTGACCTATTTGAGGAATTGCTTACATTTCCCGGCGCATCCGTTCAAAAAATATCCCTAACCTTTCATTATCTCCTTCTCTGTCTACCTTTCCTTTTATTACACTCCAGAATTCTCCAAACTTTAATCTAAGAGTACGGTTGACGCCAATAGGCTTCGCTACCTTATTACTTAGCCATAGTTGGTAAAATATAGGCGTTTTATATTCATATTGTAGTTTAGGTATGTATATACATTAAGAATTCATAGATGCCAATTGGAATTCTTAAAATAGATGAAAGAATTTATGATTATATCCTGTTAAAATCCAACACACTAAATGTGCTACTAAGAAAGTTGATCGCCGCGCGCGCCGCGCCTCTGAGAAGTACCCTTATTTAGACCTCGTTCAAGGCCGTCTGTGTGGTGACGGATGAAGAATTTGAAAGGTCATCTTTCCTATTTATACCTCGGGTATCATCATATTTTAAGAGCCGACTAAGGGAGTTAACTACGTAGGATAACAGGTGACAACAACACTACAAAGGGAATTAAAACTTGACACAAACCCTATACAAACCCGTGTGGCCAGGGTGGTATAGTAGGCCTTATCCTACAAAAGGTGAAGCAAAGCCTATCTCCAGCAGTGGACTATTAAAAGCTGATGATGGTGATACAGGCCAGAAGTAGAAAGCGGTTTCTATTCATTGATCGATGAAAATTCTAGTAGGAAATCCATACTAGAAAATACCTACATGATTTATACATAACACCGCTTGAATTTTTTTAACAACTTAATTGTCCTTAAATGTATCACGTCCGCGTTTAGTGTAACCACAGAACTGAAAAGATGTAGTTAGTAAGTGGCATAAATATCTTTTCGATTGTATTCTATGTAACCACAACAACATTAAACTCTACACAAATTGGAAATAATAAATGCGCTCTTCCCTACATTCTTTGTTTTAAGGTATCGTGTCGTTTGCATTTGTTTGCAGTCGGTTACCCTTTTATCAACTATTCTTATAATTCAGCTTATAGCATTGAATATGTAATCCAATGCTAATTAACATGATGCCAGGCTTTGCTAGGTAGTAGAGCCACGCTGATTTCAGCACTATTGGGCCGGCTCGACCGGGGCGGTACTACCCTCGCACAGAAAATCAACGTAAAATGACGGCGTTCATGTTGTCGTGTTTCGTTGTTGAGTGCGAGACCGGAGGCCCAAATAGTCTAGTCAACAAGTTCCATACTTGTTCACTAGACTAAAAGATGCGGAAACATCACTAGGTCGCCATGGTGTGGGTCGCCATGCTGCATTGTCTGCATTCGCAGTGAGTGTGGTGACCACCACTCTTGGATTCTGCTTATGCTTTCCATCAGGCAGAGTGGAGTCATTTTGGCCTTTTGGCATTTTGTATGGCCCATACATAAAAAAATGCATCTATAACCTGTGCTTTCAAGAAGTCGAGAACTTATACCCTCTAACATAGGGCTATAGATACCTACTCCTAGCCATCATCTTTATGGCAAAAATATCTTTCCACGAGGTAACTTAATTATGTATAGAGTTGTATAGAGAAGAAAAAACTCTATTTGCATGCCCTTCATGAATATAGATGGAAACGAATGCAATTCTATATCAAGCGATATCCATTATATTGAAAGGATTTACTGTATCTGAATTGAAGCTTAGGTATACTTTTGTCCCTGTAGCTTTTCCTAATAGGATCGACAAACCACGAAACACAGCAGGTAAAATATAGTCCAACGAGGCTACTACTCGACAAAGTAATCGGTAAGAAATAAAGAATATATATATATAGCCATAGGTACTAGCCGATTCACGCAAGTCCAACTGTTTGTAATCATGCTCGGCTCCTATTAATTTAAGCGTGATGTTAACCATCCTATCTGATACACTCCAGCAAAACACACATAAAAAAAGCAATAATATCGGTTATATACTTTCGCAATTCATCGAGAGCAACAACCAGATGATACGAGAATCACATCACACTAATAAAAAGGTGAAAGTTTGTGAGTGTGTATGTTTGTTACTTCTTTACGCAAAAACTACTGAACGGATTTGGATGAAACTTTACAGTAATATAGCTTATACATCAGAATAACACAGGCTACTATTTGCCGTGATAACCGACATACACGCGGGCGGAGCCGCGGGCAACAGCTAGTTATATATAATAGATCTGGCGAATTATCTTCTAGTTTTGACCTTTATACGAACTCTTGAAGTAGCATTTTAAATATTAATAGTTACATATTACTACAGGATATATTTTGCCTACCTAAACTAAAATCTTAATATATATAAATCTCGTGTCACAATGTTTGTCCTCAATGGACTCCTAAACCACTTAACCGATTATAATAAAATTTGCACACCATGTGCAGTTCGATCCAAATTGAGAGATAGGATAGTTTAAACCTCAAATTATAGTCGCAATTTTAATTTATTGCTAATTATTGTATATAAATATGGCGGTACGAAGTTCGCCTGGTCAGCTAGTATTAATATAAGAATACTACCAAAATGAAAACAGATTTCCTTATAAAGAAACCTGACATACTAAACTTGTTATATTATAATTCTCCCCAAAAGCCATGAAAATACTGTGTATTTTAATCTGATTTCACGTGAAACAGACTGCGAGGGTATTTTACATTGACAATGAATAATTTTATCGACACAATCTGCCGCTCCGATTCACACTTGATATATCGTAGTTGATACGTAATTTATTCTAATTCATTCGTGTACACTATTGTAGATAAACTATTCTAGACCATGTATTAATAGTAAACAGTAAATCAAACTATTTTACTATTGCTTTTACGTTGTAAATTTTATCTTAAAATCAGCTGCACGGTGATGTAGTGGTTTAAACTGTCACCTGGTCTTAGCCAAGGTAAGTAGAGCCACGTTTTCAGCACGAACGGACAGGCTCAACCGGGGCAATATTACCCTCTCACAAATAGCCAGTCTAAAATGACAACATTCGTGCTGTCGTGTTTAGATGATGCAGAAGCATCTCAATAGGCCGCCATAGTGGGGGTCACCATGCTGCATTCTTGCATTGCCTGTTTTTGCAATGAGTATGGTGACCACTGCTAGGAGTCTACTCATGCTTTGCATTAGGCAGATTAGAGTCACTTTGACAGGCTCATATAAAAAAACTTATTTCAGTCCTTGACGTGTAATTTTTTTATGTTTTACGACACACGATCGAAATTAACCACAGAAAACTTTAGAAGCCTGCTATGCCCTAGCGTCTACGTCAGCATATCACGTATTTTATTAAAAACTAGCCTTCATTGAAGATCTGATATTAATACTATATTATTACTACTAAATTAATTTATACAAACAGGTTTCAAATAATAAATTTACCATGAATTTAATAGGAAACCATACAATCGACTAAATTGTTAATTAAATGAAACGTGATTCAAGTCATTACCGCGAATAGAACACAAAAAAACTGTTGTCTTTTTGTTTGTTGTGTCATTGGTGCTAACAAGATAAAATAAATAAATTGAATTTTGAATTGAACTAGAAAAATAAAGAATTGTGTAAGCGGACCCGTTTCGGAAGGAATCATAATGTAGCAGCTATTCCTGATTGGTGTATAGAAATAACCTGTATTTTTCGGTGTGAGTGAAGTCAGTAAACCTTAAACAAGCTAGGTATTCCACTATATAAGTACCTAAATAGATAATAGAACTGCCTCGTTGGTCTAGTGGTTAGAGTAAGCGACTGCCGATCAAGAGGTCTCGGGTTCGATTCCCGGGTCGGACTGCTATTGGGTTTTTCTTACAAGAAATTCTTAATAGCAGCTCGGAGTATGGAAGATAGCGGTATTTCCCGCCTGTACCTCGGAGAGCACGTTAAGCTGTCGGTCCCGGTTGTCATGAACATCTATGGCAATCGTTATTGGGATGTCAGTGCCCTCAAATATACTGACAACTAGTTCAATCTTCGAATTCAGTTCACCCTTAGGGTGGCGAATGTCCGATGCCAGTCGCTCCGTGGAAAATTTGATATTCAGGTAATACCGGTGGAACTTGTAGCCGACACCAAATAATCTTGGGAATAATAAAGTCTAGGAAGATGATGATGATAGATAATTAGAATAAATTTTATGAAATCTATCTATATATATAAAAGAGTAAGGTGACTGACTGACATACCCAGAGATAACGCACAGCCCAATCCGCTGAAGCTAGAATCCTGAAATTTTGCATATAGGTTCTTTATGTAACGTAAGTGAGCATTAAGAAAGATTTTTTTGAAATTCCACCCCTAAGGGGGTGAAATAGGGGTTGAAAGTTTGTATGGAAGTTCGTCATTTTTTAAGTAAGAAACATGAAACTTTACATTTGGGCTACAGATTAAAAAAGAATAGATACGTATTTAAGCGTTTCTGGATATTCTACCCCTAAGGGGTTAAATAGGGGTTGTTAAATAACAACCCTTTTTTTTTTTTTTTTTTAACGTTTGGAAATCCCATCGGACCGTCACCCCACCGGGGTTTACGGCGGGGCGGTGTGTCGGACTCGAACCGACTAAAACCACACGGTGTGCCACTCTGTGCCTGTGAAGGGAGGAATCCGGGAACTGCTGATATTAACACATCCGGACCCCTCCCAGCGCTTGCCCGCACAGAAGCAGGCACCGTCACCTGATGGACTCTCTAAGTAGGCGACGTACGGCACACGCGTACGCCGCCCCCTCGCGGGTGGCCACTAGAGCGGATGGAGGGGAAAACCCGTCCCGACCATCCGCGGCCACACTCAGGGCGGCATGAGGCGCAGATAGGCGCGCCTCCGCCGCCCGGTTCGCCGGCGGCGGATTGGGTCCGAGTGGATATCATCCTCCCGGGCCTTCTCCGCCACCTCCTTCTGCGAGATTACATCTTCGCAGAAGGTTGCGACCGCGGTAAAACTGCTGTCGCTACCGGCCATGGAGCGTATGACGGCCGGTAGCGAGAGATCTCCTCCGACGACTGCAGTGAGGGCCCGGCGCTGCGACGCCCAAGCGGGGCAAATCGCCAGCGTATGCTGGGCCGAGTCCTCACTGCAGTCGCAGTGGTGGCAGGCGGGACTCAATTCCCTCCTAGCGACCGAGTGCAGGTACTTCCCGAAGCAACCGTGCTCGGAAAGGACCTGCGTCAGTCGGAAGGAAAGGGTCCCGTGCTGCCGCCCTGCCCACTCGAGGATGACCGGCTGGAGAGCTTCCACAACGGCGAAGCCAGCGCGTGGAGTCTCCAGCCGGAACGACCATCTGTCCATAGTGGCTCGACGAGCGGCTTCACGCCATTCGCGTACCTCTTCGGGCGGAGGGCGAAAGCCTCTTTCCGCCCGATATCCAGCCACCCGTCGATAAACTTCGGCGAGCACTTCCGCCTCCAAATCCCACGGGGGTGTTCCGGCCAACGCGCATGCCGCCTCGGTCGACACCGTGCGGTATCCGCGTATGGCTCTGACTGCCAATACCCTCTGAGGCCGCCAGAGGCGGGCCTTATTTAGGGCATTCAGAGCCGCCACCCACACCGGTGCACCATACAGCGCCATCGACCGGACAACCCCCGTGTACAGGAGTCCCGTTGCGACGCTGGCTCCACCCAGATTGGGCAAAAGTCGCCCAAGGGCGGAGGCAGCGTCGACCAGCCTGGGACCAAGCTGTCGGAAGTGCTCGTCGAAGAGCCACCTACCGTCGAGGATCAGGCCCAGATACCTCATCTGGGCCCGAACCGGTACGAGGACCGAGTTGACCTCTATGGAGGCGCCGGCGGGTGGACCACGACGGGGCCCATGGAACAACAGGGCCTCCGTCTTGTCCAGGGCCACCCGTAAGCCCAGCGCCTCGATGCGCCCGACCACCAGAGAAACACCTCTGGTGGCCAGGCACGCCGCCTCTTGGAAGTTCGTCCCCCGGGCCGTGACCAAGGTGTCATCGGCGTAACAAATTACGCCCAGCCCGGGGGGGAGACGACCGCGCAGGACCCAGTCGTACCCCACGTTCCACAGGAGTGGTCCAAGGACAGACCCCTGCGGAACGCCGCACGACATGGGTCGCCGTCTCAAGACGCCCTCTCGGTCCTCGTACACGACGGTACGCTCCTCTAAATAGTCTGCCACTAGCCGCCTCAGGTACTCTGGCACCCCGTGGTAGTGGAGTGCTTCCCTGATGCAGCTAAATGGCAGACTATTGAAGGCGTTGGCGATGTCCAAGGACACCGCCAACACCACGCCGCCACAGCTCACTGCCTCTTCGGTCACGGCCCTAAGGCGCATCACGGCATCGACCGTCGAACGCCCCTCTCGGAATCCGAATTGGGCGTCCGACAGGTCGGGCCCCACCTCGCAGAGGTGCCGGACGATGCGGGCAGAGATTATCCTTTCGAACAACTTGCCCGCCTCGTCCAGCAACACGATGGGCCTATAGGCCGCGACCGAATCGGCAGGCCGTCCCGGCTTCCTCAACAGGACCAGCTTCCCGCATTTCCAGCACTCAGGGAAGCGTCCGGACGCCAGGCTAGCGTCCAACACCTCCCTGAGGCGGTCCGACATATGGTCGAGGGCTCGGGCCATCACTCGGGCTGTGTTAAATAACAACCCTTATTTAACCCCTTAACCCCTTAAAATATACGAAATCGTATATAGGTCAGTCTGGAAGTCCGTCATTTTTGAAGTTAGAAACATGAAACTTTATTTTTTAGCTGCTGATTAAAAATGAATGGATACGTGTTTCAGCGTTTCTGAATATTCTACACCTAAGGGGGTGAAATAGGGGTTGAAAGTTTGTATGGAAGTTCGTCATTTTTTAAGTAAGAAACATGAAACTTGTTTTTTGGGGTACTGATTCAAAATGAATAGATACGTATTTAAACGTTTCTGAATATTCTACCCCTAAGGGGGTGAAATAGGGGTTGAAAGTTTGTATGGAAGTCCGTATTTTTTTAAGTGAGAAACATGAAAATTTAGTTTTGGGCTACTGATTAAAAATGATTAGATACGTATTTCAGCGTTTCTGGATATTCCACTCTTAAGGGGGTGAAATAGGGGTTGAAAGTTTGTATGGAAGTCCGTAATTTTTTAAATAATAAATATGGAAATTTCGTTTTGGGCTACTGATTAAAAATGATTAGATATGTATTAAGGAGTTTTTGGATATTATGACCCTAAAGGGGTTGAAAGTTTGTTAGGAATTCCGTAATTTTTTAAGTGAGAAACATGAAAATTTGTGTTATGGCTGATTAAAAATGAGTAGATACGTATGTACGAACATGTTCTACCGGACCGGTTGTGGTTCACGGTGCCGTTCTCGAAGTTTTTTAAAAATATGTGTGGTACCTCGGGCAGACTTTGCAGTTAAGTAGAAACAACTTCGAGGACGAGGTGAACAGGAGAATTCAGCCGGGTTGGGCAGCGTTTGGGAAACTTCGTCGGGTCTTTTCATCGTCAATCCCACAGTGCTTAAATACGAAAGTCGTCAATCAATACGTCCTAACTGTCATGACATACGGTGCCGAAACGTGGACACTTACGACACGGCTGGTCCACAAGTTAAAAGTCGCTCAGCGTGCTATGGAGAGGGCTATAATAATACTAATGATTTATTTTTCTCATCACAAAAGCTCAACGTTTCTCTAAGGGATAGCATCAAGAATGAGGTGATCCAGTAGAGAACCAAGGTCATTGACATAGCCCACAGGATAAGCAAGCTGAAGTGACAGTGTGCTGCCCATATTAGCCGCAGAACTGATAACCGTTGGGGTAAACGGGTTCTTGAGTGGTGACCGCGTCTCGGCAAACGTAGCGTAGAACGTCCACAGGTCAGGTGTAATAATGATCTGCCCAAGAGCAGGCAGGCAGGCAGGAGCTGGATGAGATGAGAAGCTGAGGATCGAACCAAGTGGCGTGCAATTGGAGATGCCTATGTCCAGCAGTGGACTGCGATGATGATGAGATACGTATTTAAGCGTTTCTGTATATTCTATCCCTAGGCTTGTATGAAAGTCAATTTTAATGGGCTATTGATTATTAATAAATACGTTTAAAAACATGAACACAGTATTCATAAATACTTACACAGTTTTAAGATCTTAAGATCAACTTCCACGCGAGCAAATCCGCGGGCAACAGCTAGTTATTTATAATTTCTAAAAATTATTTTGTACCAACCTTTGTGTTACAGCAAACATTTTTTTTATCATATTTGTTTATTTAACTCTGATTAGTCGATTCTTTATGTATTAATATTATTAAATGTGCATTCTAGTTTAACCAGATTTGCCTGTATTGGTTTATCTACGCAGTGGTTATCAGGCTTCCGTAATCGAACGAACGAATTTAATAACAGTTAAACCAGTCATCAAAATATTTAAATGTGAATAATTAAGTGTTATAGCGCAAATTGGACAAGGGTTATTTAAAGCATAATGGGAGTCTCGTACTCGTGATTAATTCATTAATAATATCTAAATACAACTTTTGTTTTTTTTTTACTTATTTTGCTTTGGGTTCGAATCTGTTTCTATGTTTAAACAGATATAAGAACTATTGTATACGAAAAATCGTCTATTTAACTAGGGATGACTGACTGTTAGCCCATGTTCAGATGACGAGCGCTCAACGCGCATTTTGCCAACGCGCGTTAACAACTACATGTAATTTAGTTCTACTTGGCGTTATTGTTGTTTTTCCTTCTTTTCTTCAGATTCATAATAACCTTTTTAAACTTTAGTCTCATACAAGTTGTTTACACAAGGGACCTCATCAAACCCATTACTCTATATTAGGTTTAGTATTCCTTACTGATTTTCACTAAAACGCAAACTAATTAAGTCTGTTCTTCCCAAACAGCGTTTTATAATAAATAAATAAATATAAATATTTCGGACATCTAACACACAACGCCATCTAGTCCCAGGCTAAGCAGAGCTTGTGTTATGGGTACTAGACAACTGATATTAATACATAATTTATTTTTTGTTGTAAATACATACATATCATACATAGAAAACACCCAAACTCCGAAACAAATATTTGCAGATCATACAAACATTTGGTCCGACCCGGTAATCGAACCCGAGACCTCAAGCACAGTAGTCGCGTACGCTACCACTATGCCACCTTTAATTTTAATTCAACCTAAAACTTTGATTATATCAGAATCAACTCAACTAATGCAATAATGGAGATAATTAATTCGCATATAAATATAACGATTTACTAATGTAACAAAAAAACCTTAATATCTAGATATTACTTTTGTGAGTAATAGCAGATTGTTCTTTATAACAGACAAAATCTTCCTGTATTTACAAGAACAAATCGTAAATGCTAAAGGTTGCTTTTTTACTTCTCTAAACAGATTCATTTTAAGCGTTTGCCATTGTGTAATATCGTTCACTTAACATGACTATACTACATAAGTAATTGTATGCAAATGGAAAATCCCACTAATTCGTACATTATTTCAGGATTTCCCGTCTCATATATTTAATGATTCTAAATAGCCTTGATTGACATCGTTTTTTATGTAAACTTCCTCGTCACTCTTAGGGCATGAAGGTGGAATGCGTCAGAGTTTACGTGCTTAAATAATTAGAGGAAACTTAGTACATAGCACGACCGTCTGATGATAGATTATTAGGTATACGGAGTGTCACTACCCTTATTAATCCCTACTAGATTTTCAGCACGGTTGGGCCGGCTCGACCAGGGCGGTACTACCCTCGCACAGAAGATCAGCGTAAAATGACAGCGTTCGTGCTGTCGTGTTCCGTTGGTGAGTGCGACACCGGAGGCCCAATGATGTAGAAGCTTCACTAGGTCGCCATAGTGTGGGTCACCATGTTGCATTGTCTGCATTCGCAATGAGTATTGTGACCACCACTCTTGGATTCTGCTTATGCTTTCCATCAGGCAGAGTAGAGTCATTTTGTCAGGGCTATACATCAAAAGAAAGAAGAAAAAGTTTGAAAGGCTCACATACAAAAAACATCGCCTGTCAATACGAACTCACACATAACAATTAAAACAAAACATTCACAATTTCGTGTATGCGAATGCGAAACGAATGTGTAATTCGGAGGCCTATTTGGGCTTATACTTTGACAGAGGAGAACGCCTGGCTATGGTTACCCCTTGCGTTGCTCTATGATGCCACCAAGCAGCGCTGCCAGACTTTTTTTGTACAAATGAGATTTTGAAACGTTTCTTTTCTTTTAAACGTATCCAATCAGAAATTATGACACACGAGTAAGAAAAAAAAAACAAAAGGTCGTTCGCATAATTTTTGTTTTTCTGCTACATCATTCCTAATTCTGGAAAGAACTAGTGCCAGGTGCCATAGCCTATTTGTATAATGGTGGCAGTAGTGCCTTAAATTTTTTTTTATTGCCTGCCAATTTTATTGACGATAAGGCACTACGTCTAACTAAATTCACTTTGGGCGTCCGTCCAGTTATCCCTAAAAACCGGGACAAAACCTGTCCCGCGCGGGACATTAGGCACAATTTTGATTAAAAAATCATGACGTCTGGCAATGTTGCCACCAACACATGGTTCTCCCACGGTAGTGAACTATTAAAGGCTGTAGTGTGTGATGGTGATGATTCAATCCTAATAACAGGATTCAGGTAATTCTTTACTGAAACTTTTAGAATAGTGTTGTTGATGTAAACTGATGTTTAAGTTTGTTAATGTTTATATATGTGACGCCATTGTGGTCACTACATTATTTAGTAAAGTTAAAAATAAAAGGAAATAATGCTGAACAATTAAATAGCACGCATTGCAAAAAGGACTTTAAATACACCTGAGATTTTTAACATAAAAAACATTGAAACAAGCAATTCTTCGAATTTCGGAAACGGCTCCAACGATTTTCAAGAAATTAAGTATGCAGGTGGTTTCAGGGGCGATAAATCGCTCTAGCTAGGATTCATTTTTAGAAAGATTTACCAAATTAAAACCAGGTCATCCAGGGACTTAATATTATAAATGCGAAAGGTTGTGAGAATGGATGTATGGATGTTTGTTACTTTTACAAGCAAAAAGTACAATAATGTTGAGGTTGTCAATATTGTTGAGGTAACAATATCTATACTAATATTATAAACGCGAAAGTTTGTAAGTATGGATGGATGGATAGATAGATGGATGGATGGATGTTTGTTACTCTTTCACGCAAAAACTACTGTACGGATTTAGATGAAACTTTACAGTAATATAGCTTAAACATCAGAATAACACAAAGGCTACTATTTGCTGCGATAACCGACATACAACAACAGCTAGTTTATCATAATGTCTCTACATTGTGATAAATATTGGCATAATAATCATCTTTGGAGATATTTTATTTTTTAAATTTGAACGCGACCGAACCGAAAGAGCAGCAAAAAAAACAAAGCAGTTCATAAATAATTGAGTGTTTGGGTAAAAAACATGAAAAAAACTCCAATTGAAGAATTTCCTCCTTTTTGAAGTCGATTAAAAAGTGTATTTATTAGTTAACTCACGAATGCTATCCTGCTATGCTAATATAAATATTTTTATTTTATATATAGCTACCTATAAATATACTAAATTTAAAACGAAAACACTTCCTTAGGTATCTATTATCTTCATTTTATAATCTTGAAACAATTATATATATATAAATTACAATGAATGGATGTTTGTTTCGCAATTACGCTAATACACAACGCCATCTAGTCCTAAACTAAACAGAGCTTGTGTTATGGGTACTAGACAACTGATATAAATACATATATAGTTTTTTTGTGAATACATACATATTAAACATCGAAAACACCCGAACTCCGAAATAAATATTTGTAGATCATACAAACATTTGGTCCGACCTGGGAATCGAACCCGAGACCTCATGCACCAAAATTAAGAATACCACAAGCGAAGCCGCATGCAAAAGCTAGTATTAACCAGATTGAATTATAACAGACTTATGGAAGTTGAATTATTTCTCACAATTACTTAGGTTTAAAAATAGATGCCGTCTAGAACTCGCAATATTATGATAAATCTCTAAATTGCGTTTTATTATAAACATTAGTTTTTACGATTTAGATTACAAAGGCACGTCTTGTTGTTTATGAGTCAGAAGAGTATGACTGAAGAAGACGGTTAAACGCGTGCGCATCACATGTGCGAGTCAAAGGTTTGTAATTTGCTTACGATTTAATGTCTTTTTTTCCCGACTGTACCACAAGGAAGGTTATGTTTTTCGAGTGACATGCTCTGTAGTCTAAAACTTACAGGATATTGGCGTTCGAGGTATCGTTATATTCATCCTAATTGTGAAAGTGCTTAGAGTTAGGGATACATATTCATGACCTTCCCTATTAGTACTAGGTACTAAAAAGTGCATCGAAATTTCTCTATTTTGTAATAAAATTAACTGTCGCCTATCCAGAAAAAAAGGGCAAGCAACTAAAAAAAAAAATTCTGCTTTCACTAGGTAACTTGTGAATACAAAATATTCATATTCTGATACATTTAAAATTTCAGTGCTGGACATAAGCTTCTCCTTCGAAAAGAGGTTTTGATACTATGCCACACTGGCCAGACGGATTGGTATAGGCATTGTTTCAAGTTTTTCTTTTTGCAGTGGTTTGGTCCTGCGTAGGTTTTTTTTATGCATGGCCCGCCAAAATGACTCTACTCTGCCTGATGGAAAGCATCAGCAAAATCCAAGAGTGGTGGTCACCATACTCACTGCGAATGCAGACAATGCAGCATGGCGACCCGCACCATGGCGGCCTATTGATGCTTCTGCATCTTTTAGTCTAGTCAATAACTATCCAACCTGTTGACTAGACTATTTGGGCCTCCGGTCTCGCACTCACCAAGGAAACACGACAGCACGAACGCTGTCATTTTACGTTGATTTTCTGTGCGAAGGTAGTACCGCCCCGGTCGAGCCGGCCCGTTCGTGCTGTAGTCAGCGTGGCTCTACTACCTCAAAAAGTGTTATAAGAGGCGACTAAGGGTTGCTCCCTTAGTCGCCTCTTAAACACCCATCACCCATGTGATAAAGAGTGTAGTGATACTCTGAATTCTTAATCCGTCACCACTGACCACACGAAAGATTTTTTCATTAATGTGAAAACATCCAAGAGTCGGTGTTTATCATAAACAAATAGAGCATTCGTTTTTCCAACAAACATTTGGTAGCTCCCCGCTCTATACATATATGGTTGCAATAAACAAACTAAACGACTCAACAGCTTGATTGCTTAATTGGTTAAAGCTTCATCAGTATAAGCGCACTAATATTTATTGAATTCACTATGTATAGACTATAGAGATAGCTAGCAAACAGTGCTAGGTATTGCTAAGTGTTTCTTTTAACTTTTTGGTAAGCAATGCAAGTACAAAACTTATCAATTGGATGTATTATGTATTTTTGATCATTTTCCTTCAGTTTTCACATATTTACAATTTATATTTTATGTTTAGAGAATACCAGGTTGAAATGAAACATCAGAACTTGAATCTAAATATAGAAAATATCAACAACCTGATTATCAATCTTTTTTTGTAAGAATGTTGTACACGAATATGTTGAATTGAATGTAACGTTTTTCTTATCTACTATATAATTATAGTAACTCTCCTTTTCTCTTCAAACATATGACCACTTATAAAAAGAATAAGCTTTTTATTCAATAAAATGTGGTTAAACGCATTAGCTATGACGCTAATGTAGATAAACACAAAGCACGGTATGCACACATAGACAACGCACGCAGCGGCCGTCTCGTGCCGTTGATACCATAAAAACATTATCATAGAAATGCTTGTTGTGGCCTTGACATTTCTCTAGTAATGTGAAAGTAACAAATGTTTAATGAACTACCGTTTATTACCGTTAAGTAATGTTACGTGTTTTTATTATTATGGGCTAATAAAAAGCCACCATCGCAGCTTGCCTAAAGGTCGCGTGGGCGTAGTCTTTTTTTTAATTCCATTTTATATTGTTTGTTGGCTATATTCTAGACAAAAAGTCTAAAAAAAATATTACATTTTTAAACTTGTAATATATTACTAATATTACGCTTGATTATAATATTATTTAATCACATATAATTTTAGTTGTTCATTTTTTTTTCGTTGGATGCAGGCCGCTACCGACCGCTCGACGTGGAAAGCAATGGGGGAGGCCTACGTTCAGCATTGGACTTCTTACGGCTGACATGATGATGATGACATATAATTTTTATTATTATTTTAATTGTGATGAAACTTAATACGAGGAAATTTGACACTCATTGGTTAAACATTCTTAAACTTTACAATTACATTTTCATGCCATCGTGATGTCCTGTTTTCTATGCTTGATAATGCATTTTGTTATTAAGTATTTTCTACTAGTACAAATTTCTAGTAGCATTACGAAAGCTTACGTTAAGTTTAAAATGTATTTGTAGCTGTAAATAGTTATTTGTTATACAATAGTGCAAAGTTGCTTTTTAACCGCGTGCTCAATTTTGATGACCGTGCAAGTGAAGCATTCTAAAATTGATCACGAGCGCAGCGAGTGATTAAAAAATTAGAATCCTGAGCGTTAGCGAGGGAATCAAAAGAGCACGAAGTGAAAAATCTTTACACTCGAGTGCAACACGTAACTTTTCATCCCACCTCAGCGAGGAAATGACTAAATGCAAAAAAGAAAAAGGCGCGGGCAAAGCAAATTAAAAAAAGTACACCGAGAAGGTTCCGAGTCTGAGTTATTAACAAATTAAAAAAGGTTGTATAATAAATTCGGCACCATGGAGGTAGAAGCAGGAGCGGTCGCAGCCTGAAATTTTGGGGGGGTCACTAATATATAATCAATTTAAGTCGAATAAACTAGACTTTATTGCACACATTAAAAGTCTTCCACTGCGCCTGTCCGTCTGTCTGCTCGCGATAAACTCAAAAGCTACTGCACGGATTTTTATGCGGTTTTTACCAATAGATAGATTCTTAAGGTTTTCACATATAGTTTGTTAAATTTTTGAGTTAAACTAGGTGAGTTGAGTTGAGACTAAAATATAACGATATTTGTTGAAGGCGTCGGAAAAAATTAAACCGCCACCTCAGAGTAACATAGGCTATATTATATTTTCAAAGAATCCGTACGAAGCCGGGGCGGCTTGCTAGTTCATTAATATTGAATGTTCAAATCGATCACGGAGCTAGATAGAGAATCAATAAATTAACGATCAATATTGTACCAGTATTTTACTACACAAGTTTAAAAATAGAAAACTAGTATAAACTATTATAATTATGTGTGCTAATTGGTTTAGACTTAGGAAAAAAAAAATAGGCACGCATCGGCGTTGTCTATTCTGATAGGTACAGGTTGTTTCTTAAAGAGATAGTCATACTATACTCTTTGCGCTGTAACATGGTGCGGCATTTATTTGTAGACTAGACATTCTGGTTGGTTTAATTTAATTTACTACAGTTATTAATGATTTAAACGCCCATACTAGTATTGAATTATATTTTTTCCTAATTTTAGCAAATAACTGCAATTTTCTAAACTAAAAAAGTGTTATAATAATCCACTAAATCGATTTCAAAAATTCTTTCACCTGTGAAAAGCTACATTATCACTGCGTAATATAATATGTTACTTTTCCCCCCAATAACCCACAACACGCGGGCGGAACTGCGAGGAAAAGCCAGTAAAAAAACATCAATTGCATACCTTTTGAAATGAAAATGAAAACATATTATTTTTTTAAAGATAGTACATATTAAAAAAAAATATTATCATAACAACTTTATTGTTTTAATAGGAAACGAACGACCGGTATATTTTTTCCGCATGCTCCCGCATAGTTCTACTATATAATGTTGGTCTTAACTGGTTTAAAACAAAGTGGTGTTGTTTTTCTAGTAAATAAATGTTATTTTAAATGGCAAAATTATGTGAATGTGATCTTCTTCGGCCAGTACTTAAATATATCAATTATGGTAATTGGAATTAAATTTTTAAAAAGTTACAGTAAACGTCCGGCTCTTTATGTATTCTGATTTTAAACTGGTAGCCATAGCCTATAGACTTAGATAAAATATTTTTTAATTGGGCATTTTTGGTTTATTGATTAAAAACAGGATATTTTAGTAATAAAAAAATATTCAAGATTGGGTAATTCTAAGAACATACCAGTGCGTCATATTTGATTAATTATGTTCGATTTTAATCGGGGTCCACTTATAAGGGTCCTTGTTTTTTGTTTTCTTTTTTAAAAAGCTTGACATGAAGGTTAGGTCAAATGACTTCACCAGGATTCCACTATTATCAAGCAACTGCTTCAGTTTCAGTAAGTAAATTTTATAGACTTTTGTGTACGAACGGCAAATATTAATTTTGCATAATAATTGCTTAGTTTGTTATCAAACTTTCGTACATGCGAATTAAGAAGATATTTCTATTTGTGTGACGAAAATGGTGGCAAATTAAATTTTGAGAAATAACAACAGAACATATAAACTTAAACCATAAAAGTTTTCTTGTTCTTGTTCAATCAGTGTTGTAATTTAAAAAAATACTTATTTAAATTGAATTCAAAAATTGCCATACGCAATGTTTATTATATCTTCTTCTAAGTTATTATACAATATTTTATAAAATATACTTATTCTCATTGTATTGCGTTCATGAACTCGTGTGTTAGCAATTTTATTATGTTGCAGGTGTAATTATAGATTATCGAAACAAATTCAGCATGCCATCGATTAGCCTCTTTGCCTCCACGTTTCCTCTGTAGGCAAAAGCTCGTCGACCTCGGAGCCCATTTACATATTGAGGTAGATTCCTATAAGCCAGGAGGCGATAGAGGTCAACTTTAATTTGTTACATTCCGTTGTTAGCATTGTGTGGTTTGTGCTTTGTTTTTAATTTGATCTTACAAATTTTTTTTTATGGTGTAGGGGGCAAACGAGCAGATGTAACGCCTAATGGTAAGCGATTACCGCCGCCCATGGCCCCCCAAAGGCGTCACAAATGCGTTGCCGGCCTTTGAGGGAGTGGAATGGGCGGAGGGGTTGGGGTATTGGCCTCCGGTATCCTCACTCACTCGGTGAAACACAGCGCAAGCGCTGTTTCACACCGGTTTTCTGTGATATCACTTCGGTCGAGCCGACCCATTCATGCCGAAGCGTGGCTCTTCTTGTCTGTATTTTTATCCGTGTGGTGCCGAAAAGAATATAGAATGTCACCATCTCTATTCATCCCTTGGGTGTCGTAAGAGGCTAGAGAGGGAGCAAATTGTGCAGGACAACAGCACTGCGAAGAGAAGGAAAACTTAAAAGAAACTCTAGGTATACGGACCCGTTCGGACAGCGTAGTATAGTAGCCAATAATTTCCTTACTAAGGAGAGGCCTATGTCCAGCAGTGGATGTCATAGACTTTTGATGACGATTGATGAATGTTTTTGTATCGTTTATTGGACAAATGAGTAGGTCACCTGATAATAAGTGACTCCTACCAAGAGGCATAAGTGCGTTACCGCAATCTGACGACCCTGCAAGTTGGGATTTGGTTAAAAATTTTGAAGATTTGCTGTTAGAACGGCAGTTGTTCAAACTTTTCATTTGAAACTTAAATGAGCATAGATTGCTTTAAATTAAAAAAAAAACACATATTAGAAGGAATTCGAATCATAAGCTATCTCTATTTCAAACTTAGTAGATTTACCGCTTGATAATCATTTCTAGAAAATCTAGTACATAACTATACGTGTACATTATTAACTATTAAGCGATAAGGCCGCCATTTGTACAACTTTTTTTCTTATAATTAGTTTTACAAATTCTTTTTTTTTTTTTTTTTTGTTTCTTTGTGTTATTGTACAATAAAGATTTATCTATCTATTACAACATTGTAATCTCACGTTATATTCTATCTATTTACTAATAGATGTCACGTAATAGTGCATTTATAATAGTAGGTAGATTTCTATCGCTACGTCAGCCGGCAACCCTATACATATGCCTTCTTACATTGTTACCCGATTGCGTTAAAAGGCAAGTTATGTTTTTCCGTTGTATGTTTCTTTAGCTGGCTTGACTGCACAGATGAGCCGGTAACCTCGCCGTTTACGGGACAAAATTTTGTGATATCTATAAATTCTTGTCTTTTTGTAAAGGCCCCCGTGACACAGGATATATTCCTAGTGCGGGATTTGTCTTAGTAAACAAAAAAGTTAGAAGTCTTGATATATTTTCGCTTGGGTGGAATTCATCTTAATTGTGAGTCTTTCGTGAGTCGGGTTTTTAATATTTTAAGTACCTACTTTCTTATAGCACGTACGTGGTTAGTACAACATTTTAACAAGTTTAACTCATTTCAGATTCCTTAGTTTTATATTAAACGCTGATATTAAGATTTGGTAATCGTATAAGTCACACCCATATTCTCGAAATACTGTCTATCTGCGGTGCATCGACAGCGCAATATTATGCCTTGTGTAAGAGTATTGCAGTAAACCAAAAACTACCAGGGCATAAGTTTAATTATGCCCTGGTAGTAATATATTACAAATATATTATATCCGATCAAAGAACAAAACCGTTTTGGAAATTTTCATTTGTTGTGAATTTAGAACATTGTAAACATGTCAATTAGAACAATGTTCAAATTGACATGTTTAAAGAAAGTGACGTTTTTGAAGATGCTGCTTAAGTTGACCTTATGCGGATTAGCAAATCTGACAGATTACATTTTCATCCCCTCCTTACTTGAGCTTTGTTCTATAGGTTCTACAGGGATCTAATAGAATATTACGTGTTTTTTATGGTGTAGGGGGCAAACGAGCAGACGTAACGCCTGATGGTAAGTTTTTACTAAACCCGCTCCAGGATCAACAGTGGCGACCCACGAACACACCGAGTCTCACCGAACACACTCGAGAACTCCCAAAAAAAAAAAAAACTGTCTTGGAACCCGCAACGAAATTAATCAGAAGAAAACTGAAGGAGTTGGAAATATTTGACCAATTGTACTTATTGAATGTATGCGAAATAAGTTAATTTCAACTAAAGTGTAACGTTGTCGTACACACTAAATGTAACTATATTCCTTTCTGAGACAGCAAGAAAGTTTGTCGTTTAGACAAATGCAACTATAAATGTAATAAAAAAAAAGGTAAGTACTAAACAAACATTCCGATGTGAGATTTGGTTACGAAAGACTCGGTACTAAAACATAAGCTTGAGCCCAAAATAGATTTGTTATGTAATTTAAAACCAGATAATATTTTTATAATTCGTTTAGTATCTCCGATATCAATTAAATTACTAAAGATTATTTTAAAGAACGCATCTTTAGCATTTAAAATAAAATATACTGCTATGTTAACTGCTTAGATGGTGCATTAAGATATAAAACGTCGCACATAAAATTAACTATAACTGTACTTGTATTTTCCCATCGCTACAAGTCCCAAGCCGTTGTATTTAAATACTTCTTAAATAAGTATAGAAATAAGAATAAATTCAATATTAGTGATGTGGCATGCAATAAGAGAATTTTGCATGTAATAATTTGTTTTTCAAATTGGAAACTTGATCTTATAAAGTGAAGTATGTATAAATACTACACCTTTATATTTAAAAATGAATAGCTGTTCGTTTTAAAACACGAGAATGGCAAGACCGATTTGGCCAATTAAGATCTTGAAATATTTGTCGAAGTAAAGGGAAAGGTTTAAACGGTGAGAAAAATAAATAAATGTTACAAAAAATACTAAAATTTTCAATTTTAATTTCACTATTCAAACTGTTTCTAACTGTGTAACATTTGATGTCGGTTGTCGTTACACATCTGTAGCTATCGTTACGGGTAGTTGAAGCCCTAAGCCTCTGAAAACAGTGTTTCTACAGAACTTCGATATCGCTTAGAGCTTTGATTATGGATGGTGGTAGAAGTCACTTTGTGTGAAAAAATTAAGATCAGCCGCATCGTAGTACACTCAAAGCCAATCCCAACTTAGTTTGAAAAAGGCTTGTTTTTATGGAATACACTTTCTTTTTTTCATTTTTGGGGCAAATGGGCAGACGTATCACCTGATGGTAAGCGATTACCGCCGCCCATGGACACCCGCAACACCAGAGGCGTCACAAGTGCGGTGCCGGCCTTTTAAGAAGTAGTACGCTCTTTTCTTAAAGAAAAAAACTAGAATATACTATAAGGATATATTTATTTAAAAGGAGGAGCACCAAAACGTTAAAATTGATACAAAAGAATAATCACCATGGGATATGGTTATGCTAATTGCTTTAAATAATTGTTGTCTAAAGGCGCGTCTCCACCAAAATTGTTGGCAATTTCAGTGTTTCCAACTGTTTGCAACACTTCAAAAAATCGCCAACTTTTGTTTCCATTGTGTCTACACCGAGTCGCCAACAATTTGAAAAACATTCGAACCATAAAACCAATAAATATTTGCAGCAAGCGTATTCTTTTGACGTTTACCGCCAAAAACAAAAACACTGTTCCCAACATTTGTTGTCAATTTTTGTTGCCAACACAAGGAAATTACAGAAACTTTTGTCACCAACACGTGTTGACAACACAAAAATTGACAACTTCTGTTCGGTGGAGACCCGGCTTAAGATAAAACGAATTTAACACGGCTTCCTGAATCCTAATAATATAAATTTAATCAATAGGGGCTTCACAAATTGTTGATTTAACCTTCGTCGCACATGAACAATTAACACATTTTTGTCTATGTTATTGTCGGGTAATTGTCTTTGTTTTTGTCTTAACACCTTTCGTAAAATGGGTAGTGTTAATAAGTGGCGCTAAATGCGTCCGGATCGGAGGACCTACTCTGTAGTTGCTTAGTAATAAAATGGAACTAATTTTTTTTCATGTATGTGGCAATATATGTCGTAATAAGATAATTGAGCTCCGTCCACTTGGATGTTTAAATCCCCTGAGGGACTTGTCTGAATTTTTGTTCACACTGATACCCTTTTTTGTGCGGAAATCCCCTCGGATACCACCGACTGGTGGCTATGTCGGACTCGAACCTACGATGACGACTAAAAACCACACACCGTCACGGGTACTAGAAGCCGGCGAACCAAGTGCACCCTCGAAAGGAAATCCCTGGCAAACCGACGTTCCTCGGGCCACCTACGGTTTGTAGATGGCCTCCTCCTGGAACCTCCTGGAAATACTCTTTTGTTATTTAGAAAAGGGCGAGAGTTCTTTGTAGAGCTCAAACACCCTAATAAACGTATGAAGACATACATTTAAAATTTAATTTATCAATTTTTTTTCCTCTCTAGGAATAAAATCTGTTGCGGAACTCATAGAATATATGAAGCATTTTTGAAATATCCACCTTATCATCGATGGTAGTTTTGTCATAAGGTCTCGGGACATCTCGTGTCACAAAGTCCCGAGACTTTTTGCAAATCTAACTGGACTTCCTAAACTCTATTTTGCCCACTTCATCATCTAAACTAGATGAATAAATTTTTCACTTTAGTAAATAAGTAATACCCTATTGTTATTCATGCCATGCTTATTCAAATTTAGGTATGACAGCTCGACGGGTGTAGTACACGACCTCAAACCGTCGAGCTGTCTTCATCTCTGAATTCAATTGCATCGGATTTAACTTGGAGTAGTCAAACAATTACAGCTCTTTACTGCGATAGCCTATTGTGTTCCGTTTAAAGGAAAACGGTTACTCTAATGTAACTAGTTTTTTGTGCATATTGATGATAATTCTGTTCTTGTGTCATTAAACTAAAATTTCTCTAAAATCCTTTTATTTCAGTGAAGCGATTTCCAAAATGCTTTTTTTTGTATGTTTATATTTAGATAACGGCTATTTATAAGTGTGACATATCTAATTTTAGTCAATTTTAGACGTTAAGAACGTCGTTTGAGAGGACAAAATTTATTTTTAGTGAATTTTAGTTTAGTTTTGACAATTTTTGAACAACAGATTAGTACCATTGTAAGCTGATAGACATCAATATACACATACGGTGGTCTGTGCGTTAAACTTGGCTATTTTGTAAACTTCAAGTTGCGAAATAGGTCGTTATCTTAACATTATAATAATAATCTTAATATGATAATAGACACTAGTCTTTATTAGACACAACCTGTTATAAATGATTAATAAATTTTATTAATATTGTTTTACTAGCTGACCCGGCGAACTTCGTACCGCCATATTTACATATCTGTCTCAGCTTCCCACAGGTAGTGTACAGTCGCGGACAAAAAAAAGACTTTTCCCGTTATCTTTTATTTTTTTTCTTTCTAGCAAAAAAAGAATGAATGAAATCGGACTATTTGTTATTGAATTACAACTAAGTACATATTTAGACTTTCGAACTGTCTCTCTGGTCTCTGAGATTTTCGAACTTTTATTTTAGTTATTGTTTTTTTTACTTTAGTTATACTGTAGTTATACTTATGATGACTGAATAATTTGAGTTATAACACTTATAACTCAAATTATAATTAAGTATTGTTTTTTTTTCTTTACTGAGAGCTTGTTCCTTGCATTTTAAGAAGATTGTCTAGACTCTAAAAGAGACGATAATCCCTGAGTTTGTTTCATCCTTTCTCTGGGTTAGCAAGCTCAAAAAAGTTTTGCATACACAAGTGTTCTTGCATTGTAACCTAATTGCAGAAAAAAATATTTCATTTCATTAGTTTGAATATCTACGTTTCGTATCGAGAAACTCCCGCTAGTTCAGAAAGCTTTCGGCCTTGACCCCTGTTTTCTAAGAAAGACTCAGAATAGTAATTATCAAACTATGTGCTTGTCTATGTGCTTTAAGATATTTTTGTTACGATGAACAGCATCAAAAACATCGCACTCCTCCCAGTTTTCCGAGAATTCTTTGAACGTACTTGTACAATACATACAAAACCAAACGTGTCATTAATTCCCGTGGACTACATTTTTTCGGAATAAAGGTAACCGATGTGTTAAACCAGGGTATCAGACACCCCCTTACGAAATATTATCATTTTTTTTAAGCCGTCTGAATCGCAAACCCACATCCTCACTGTCTTTACTCTTCTTCGTCTTACTCCTGGAATATTCCTGAGTCGCAAGGGAATTTACAAACAACAATATTTGGATCACACAAAGTGGGGTTCCATGTATGTTTAAGCTGTGTTCGAATTGTGTTTTTTTTATGGAACCCATAACCGCCACCCACGGACACCCGCAACACCACAGGCGTCACAAGTGCGTTGCCGGTCTTTGGGAGGATGGGGAGAGGGATGTAGAGAGGGGTTGGGATATGGGCCTCCGGTATCCTCACTCTCAAGCGCTATTTCACACCGGTTTTCTGTGAGGCCGTGGTATCACTCCGGTCGAGCTGGCCCATTCATGCCAGCGTGGCTCTCCCAAACCCATACACAGTTATAACCACTACTACGCCATCCGTGCAGTCAATATTCAGTGCCAATTGCCAATCCTCTGTTTTGCCCTAAATTTGAACGAGACGTAGCAACACGAACATCTAAAATCTTCAAAATTACATTCATACATGTATTTCTATTGAAGCATTAAGTGTGACGTTGGTGCGCCATTGGCGTAAGTTGTAATGTCAACTTATGAATAAATGACTCAGTGCAGACGCACAGCCCGTGCAATGCATGCGAATAGCTTACAAACGTTATTAGGTAGGTATTTTCAAACGATACCATCACCGCTTTACATGGCGGTAACAAGATTGATAATGGCTATATATCGCTAAAATATATAGGTAATACGTGACTTGGAGTGAGGGAAACGCTAATAATTTTATAAGCAGTTTACGAAAAAAGCCACGTTTCCTTGATTGACTTAAACTTCCTATAGATGAAATTTAAGTCTGATCAGTCATCTGTAGCACTACTAAACAGGGTGAATTTAAATTCGCGATATTCTTTTAGTATTCGTGATCAGATAATCTTGTAACGAATAGGCCCTTTTAATAAAAAACAGTTCTTGTATTAATATTTGTAGGCTTCCGTGGTTTACAAAAAACTTTTATAGTTTCGCCATGCCCGACTATTTATTCGTCAGTCCGGCGGCAGCTTAATTATTAGAGATCTACCTATATAGAAAACTACAATGTTGTATGAGTACATATACCATTATCGTTGGATAGATCTTATCGGATAGAGTCGGAATATGTTTTTGGAATCTTTTGGAAGACTTCTGTGCGAAATATCAAACTTAAAGTGCAAATATTTTCGAGTTGAGTGTCCCTTGCAAGATCAAATTAGCTTGAAATGTCTAAAAAAGGTCGTGATGGTATATTACCTACCTATATTGTGGATTTGAAATACAAGCTAAGCTAGCTTTACTGACCTCAGAGTAGGTAATAGTCGCTCTAATAGAACCTGAGTACAAAATTTGAACTTAAAAAAGAACTTACTCATACAAAGTTAGTAATATTGTTAACCTTAATACCTATATATAATTCTTCTGTACGTGTGTTTGTCACCTAACTCCTCCTAAGCGGCTAGACCGATTGGCATACAATTTTGTGTGTACATTTCAATGGGTTCATGGATGGTTTGAATACACAGTTGGACCCGGTAGGTAATATTTTATACACGTTTTTTTTTTGTTATTGTTACTTATTTTCAGTATTGATTTTACTGAGTACTACGTTGCATCATTTCCTTGCCATTTTTAATTCCAATTTATCATATGACATCAAAATGCAAACAAATGTAACTAAAATGAATAAATACTTAAAAATAGAGGTCGAGTTATTAGCTTGACATTTATGAATTAATGAACGAAATGGAATCTTTTAATAATTTAATGTTGAATCTCGTCCAGACTTCCGAACGAATTGTTTATATTTCTGAATTCATGAAGAGCTGTCCTTAATAATTTGAATATATCGGTAAAGTTAAATGTTTTATCTGTTGTCTGTTTCTATTTTGTTGCCATTTCTCTATGGCTCATTCCTTTCATGTCCAAAGTTTGTAATACGATGTCTTGGTTTCTTAATCATGAACAAGTACTAAGTTATTTGTAAAAAATATTTTAAGTGAATGCATGTGTTTGCTTCGTAAATATGCCTTAAATAAATAAATTTTGAAACGGCTGTTCTCCTGCTAGGACAAGAAGTAGACCGAATGAGCTACTTCAATTTTTGGATTATCCAGTTCGTGTATGTGTTAGCCATCTGGCTTCTGTTTCCCCGAGGAACGGGGAATCTGAAGGGATTTTTAACTTTGTCAACAAAAAAGAAGGTGATTATTTTTATAAGGCAAATGTTAATCACTGCAACCGAGTATTGTTTTGGACATTGAAGGTTTTGTTTGCGCAATCATGGATGAAGATATTAAGAGGGACAACTACCGGAAATATAATTTGAGAGACGATACCGTTGACATTTGTGGACCGAGTTACTGACCTCGTGGGTCCCTCAGGCGTATTGTTTCCGCTTGTCTCTTATTGGTTACAGTCAGTACTTATGATATTGCAACAATATTCTGAGACAATAATATATGAACGGCTACATCATTATACGCGTCTAGTCGTCTAGTATATGATATAGGTATTTTGAATACGAAAAACTGTCCAATAGTAGTTTTTTTTTGACTAAGACAAAATCAATTCTTTCTTAAATATATTAAAAACGGAAATAACGATGAACTGACTGATCAAAAATAAATTATTATTTTATAAATTTTATTTGCCATTTATGCATATTAAATGCTAAAGTAGTTTGTGTTTTTCATTTAAAATTAAAGGAAAAAGTAAGTATCTGTTTATATTAGATACAAAATCAATTTATGAAGGTTATAACAACTCTTATAAAGCATAATTGCTGTAAACTACGGGGAACAATAATTAACTAATAAAACACAACCTATTTTTAACCGACTTCAAAAAAGGAGGTGGTTATCAATACGACTGTTTTTTTTTAATGTTTGTTACCTCATAACATTCGACTGGGTGAACCGATTTTGATGATTCTTTTTTATTTAAAAGCTGGTGCTTCCCGTGTGGTCCATTTTAATTTGGTCCAGATTTTTTTTTGTTAAAATTTGAAATTATTTGTTCTGATGATTTTGATTGATTACAAATAAATAAATAAGTTCCTAAAATAAGCGAAACAGTACCTAACTATAAACGAATGTGAAACTTTAAGTAGCGGTTAGATTGATATAAACAAATAAAGAGATACAATCATTTCAAATAGCGTATACCTAAAATCGGTAATCCAATTCTTCAATACTTATAATTAATTAGACACTACGTTTCGCTGTGGATTATTCTGGTTGAAAAAAAAACAGACAAAAACCAATTTGAAAGCCAATTTTAATATTTATTCAATTTTATTTTACATTTACATAGACAACCTAAATTATTTGACAGGATCACTTCCACGCATAGCCAGAAATGTATGAATGCTCTTTGAACTGAATCTAGAAGACGCCAGTATGGTCGCACTCTTCCCGCTAGTTTATCTAAATATTTGTTATAGGCACCTAATGGTATTTGTAGGTTATTGTGCAAGAACGCAATTGAAGATGGGACGAGGCGGGGCAAGCCACGATTCCTGTTTTACGATCTCCACAAAGCCACAAACGAGTTACTGGATGTAGGAGCAGCTTTATACCTCAACATCGGATAACATTGACCCGTATTTAAACAATTTTTATAAGTACTATCATGCCTGTGCTTAGGTACTGCGAGAAAGCGAGTAAAGCGAATCTAAAAATATGTTGAAAATTCAATGACGTTTAACTTACAATAAATGGAATTAAAAGTGCTTATAAATACTAATTTTAAAGAATGTACTAATGTTATTTGTGCTAAATCATGCAAAGCAGGTACAGTATTATATTATTCACGTTATAAATACCTACGTTACCTTTTTATACCCATCTGTTAATAAAAAGTTAATTGTTTTGTCATCATTTAAGAAGTTCCGGCGAAGGTTGGATTGTCTAAATTTAGTAGCAGTCATTGCCGTGTGATTTATTGGCAAAAAATATCATTCACGGTCTACGGTCGGCCGGCGAGTGCATCGTCAGGTGACATTCTATTTGAATATCTTTGAAAACAATAATGTCCAATTCATTAGATGACGTAGCAAAAATTAGTAAAGAATAACTAATTAATACTTTGTCTGGATAATGAACGGAATTCTAGACATAAGTTCCAATAAGTTTTAACATAAACTTTCGCGCAAGTATCAATAACTCTTGTCCTTAAAAATACATACAATGGAACATAGAGCATCCTCGTTTTTAAGTCGGTTAAAACTGTAGTTTGGTCTCTGTGGCAGATTCTGATGGTTATGAAAGCGATGAAGAAGCAAGCGTCATGTTTAAATATCACCTATATTTTCATTCTTTACGTGCCAGTTTTATCACAATCATAAATGAAGTGCAATACATTATAAATATGAAAATTCAAATCTAAAATGTACCTCGTAAGTTCTAAAATGAAACTAATGACAAATGTCACAGAGATCACTATATAATAAGGATTGTAGATACCGTATGAACAACGTCACATACGAGTAGTCATAAACGTACACAAATTCGCGACTTCAGTGACAAGCCAGATCTAGTAGATGACTAACTTTTGACCCAGAGGTCATGGATATTTTGTTCTGCTTCCGAGTGTTATTTATCTAAATTATATATTATGTTAAATATTATATGACGCCATAACATTCTGTGGAACATCGATTCCCCATTTTTTCGCAACTTCAACGACGGATTAATTCGTGCGTAATTATTTTTTTACATAAAAACTTTACGCTTCGGCTATGAATCAACCGGAGTGATACCACGGCCTCACAGAAAACCGGTTTGAAATAGTGCTTGTGCTGTGTTTCACCGAGTGAGTGAGGATACCGGAGGCCCATACCCTCCTCCCCTTATCTCCCCTCCCCCATCCCCCCAAAGGCCGGCAACGCACTTGTGACGCCTCTGGTGTTGCAGGTGTCCATGGGCGGCGGTATCGTTTACCATCAGGAGCGACGTCTGCTCGTTTTCCCGCCTATTCCATAAAAATAAAAATAAAGTTTTTCCTCAAAAATATAGAGAGTTACAATACACAACTATCAAATAATTATTTAATAAGCTAAATAAACACTTAATAGATGTATTTTTTGGTTATTTAAGACTAATCGAAATACCTAGAAGGGTGATCTTGACTGTGTCTCAAGATCATTGCGATGTTAATCCGTGTGTTGCTTAGGGAACTACATCATTTAGGTAACTCAAAAGACCTGTTATGTTCTTGTTGTATACAAATATTATATGCGTTTTGTGTGTGATATGTTTATACATTTGTTTTGATGAACAAGTATATGAAGTATATAACAAGCATAAACTCCACCCGAAGGAAAACAGTGTTAACCTTGCAATAAAGAATAGTTTTGTGTCAAGAGCCTTGCAATAACAGATTTGTCTTCTTGACTTTTATTATTCCCAATACTACACACATCAAAAGTGTCTAGGGATCAAGCATTTTTATGCGGATTTCTTGAGATTGAGATGTGGCTTTGGCCCTGGCCTGCTCAGTCGCCAGACTTGAACCCGATTGAGCATGCATGGGATATGCTACAGAGAAGAGCTCTGCCGAATATGGAGGGTATCCAGTCGCAAGAAGACCTTTTTTTGTTGTTGCAGCGAACATGGGCGGCCATTCCACAGCGTGATTTGGATGATCATTTTGAGTATGCCAAACCGATGTTCTTGTGTTGTTAGTGTTCGCGGTAGAAACACGGATTATTAATTGTTTAAGTTACCTATATTAGGAAAATGGCAAATTTCTTTATTAATGCAAAGGTGACTTGGTTTATCGTTACTGTGACAAACGAAAACACTTTATTTGATGAATCCTTAAAGAAAATTTTAATTAATATCAATCAGGAGAAAAGTTATTGCAAAAATATATGTTGATCCCTAGACACATATGTTGATCCCTAGACACTTTTGATGTGTGTATTTGTGGTCGGCTAGTAGTAGTTCAACCGGTTTAACCTAAATATCAGTTTTTCCACGGAGCGACTGGCATCGGACCTCCGCAATCCTGAGGGCGAACTGAATTCGAACTGTAATTACAGTGTACAGTGTGTTCGTCGACTCATGCACGACGCATGTTCTTAGAAAGTCTTGACGCCTTGGGAGAGACATGCTTCGACGTAGATGAAAAGGCAATAGGTTCAACTGTGTTGATACCACGGACCCATAGGAAAACGGTGTAAGCAATTCTTATGTTGCTGCTCCCCGTGTAAATGAGGTTAGTAGAGCCCTAGGCCTCGTCTGTTTCTTAGTAAGGAAACTTAAAAGGCGACAGCAATCAACAAAAAGATTGCAAAGAAACGGATCGTATGCTCGTTTGATATTATAAACTAGACTAGATGCTCTCCGCGGCTTCGCCCGGGTGTATGTTCATATTAATATAATAGTCTACGGCACTCACAAATATCGTGACTTATTATTGGTAAAAGAATTTTCAAAATCGATTTAATAGATGAAGAGATCCACCTACAACCTCACAAACTTTATCTCTTTTAAATATGTATTAGCATAGACTATAAAGGAACATCTTATTATCTACCAAAGGTAAAAACCAACAGAAAACAAAGAACTGTGTAATATTTCATACAAAACTTTATACTCTAACCAATTTGTATGAAATATATGTTAAAAACTATTTATTTGTAAAAAAACAGCCAGTAGTGATAGGTTTGGCATAATAGTTATTATAAATCGTTATATTAACATAATTATTATGTGGGTATACTCGTAGTATTGTTATACTCGCTACGGCAGTGTTTGGTCACATCACATGATTTTGTAAAAAAAAACACGCATTAGCCATGAAACATCGCATAATTGGAAATGACTGTTATTATTGTAAACTTTACAACCTCAAAATTACATTTAGTAATGAACAGACGGTGTACTGATTTTTTCATTAGCGTCTGTTTAATTTACATAAATATAATGTTAGGAGTTATTCGAAGAGCTAGAGAAAATTTAGGTAATCGGCAACCAGTAAGGCGCTAGTCACGAACAACCTTTCCTTTATCTACTTTTAAAAAACAACTCCCGCAATAGGAATAAATCCTGTCTCGCATTTAACATACATTAAAAGGACATAAAACACATACAGACTCAGAACTATGTAAAAGAGTAAAATATCTATAGGTAATAACTATATGTTTTTACCATAATAACAATTTTCACTCCGTAATACTATAAAATCAATGGCAATGTTACGTAGTCTGAAAGTAAATACCCGAATATCAATAATCACAAATTAATAAAAAAAATAAACGTTTCGGCATTTACTTCCTGTCACGAGCAGTCAAAACTTTAACTCACTATCAGCGCACGTATTTCCCTCCCGTTATAATCCCGGGTCCTTTAAGCGCGGTGAAAAAGTATCTCACTAGGCCGCCATAGTGTGGGTCACCATGGCACCATGCAGCATTGTCTAAATGCGCAATGAATATGGTGGCCCCCACTCTTGGATTCTACTAATGCTTTCCATTAGGCAGAGTAGAGTCACTTTGGCAGGTTTTTTTTTTTAAAAACACGCTTTGGACTTTAACTTTTGAGCCGGAGGTCATTCATATAATTTGGCTGTGTCCGAGTGTTTTAATAAAAAGAGAAAAGAGTAATTCTATCTATTCTATCTATATTTCTGAGCTTATTAATCTGAGGTTACGCTTCGTTATCGATAATTTCATTAGTCTACAAATCAGTAATAGAGTTCCAACTACGTGTGATTAAATAAGTTACAAAAGGTTTTCAAAATACATAAATATGAATAAATTCATAACGGAACGGAACAAAAGTTTAACATTATTTTATCAACTGTACGTTAGTTGAGGAAAAGTTTTGTTTTTGTGTCTGATTTGGCCAAAATTATCTTTCTGACGTCATTTCATGTCTCAAAGCAGCGATGGCTAGCATGTTAAACATTTAACTAGAGGAAAATTGTATATAAGGCATTAAGGAAATCTGATAAAGTAGAGGTACATAGTATACCATCGTAACGTGATGTTTAGTTGTCTGAAGCTTTTATTACTGTCATTAAGATGTATATTACTTTGACTATTAGATTGGTATCTTTTAACTTACATCTCTAATGAATATCCGTAAATCGTTGAGTGATAAATCCGGTTTATGTATTTTTATGCTTAAAATTATTGCATGATGAAGGCATTTATGGTTATACTATGTGGTGTAAAAATGTCTCATTTAACACAGTAATTAAGTGCTATTTTTGATAAGACTATATTTGTGAAGTGTATTTTTACTAACTACGGCGAGCCAAAAGGAAGGGTAATCGTTTTGGCAGTTTTTTTTTTTATTGGGACTAATGCCGCCCACTCGCCCACCACTGTAATTCCTGTACACCAGGATCAACAACAGTGACCCACGGACACCCCGAGCTATGACACTCGGGAAGTCCCAGGAAAAATAAAACTGTCTTGGAACCCGCAACGAAATTAATCAGAAGAAAACTGGAGTTGATGTGCGTAGCGCCTAAACTACTGAACCGATTTTAGTGAATCGGGTGTTATTAGATTTTTAATAATGGCCCGGTTAACATAGGCTATATAAATTTTATCAAAATTTCACATAGTCGGGTATACTAAATTAAACTATTTCTTGCTTTCTAGATATATATTTTTTTGTTTTTAATCTTTATTTAAGGAGCTTAGCCACAGTTATGACTATTTCGCTCTAGATATACTCGAACATAATTATCATGATATTAATGCATGTGCCATTTTAATAGGCCATTTTAATTATAATCCAATTTGGTTTAACGAGCAAATGTAATTAGTTTTTGCGTTTTATAATTAACTAGCGACCCGCCCCGGCTTCGCCCGGGTGAATTTCAGATGCCTCCGCCGACGACACGATTCGTGCATTTTAAATCTGTAATATCTTCGAATATATTCATTTAAATTAGATACTGTAAAGAGCCATTTTCATCTATATTAAATGCACAATGTATTTAATTTACTTAGTTGTATAAGGATTCATTCTGTATTGCTTAAAATCAGTTCGTAAATAAGCCATTATTTCTCGTAAAAAGAAAGGAATAAAAAATGGTTGTTGTGGATTATCCCTAAGAGATAGACATATACCGTCGCGGACTTTTTTGTAGTACTTTTTAAGGTGTACAATACTGTAGTACATTATTTTGATCTATCTCGTAGGGTGCAACCAGCGCGTGCAATGTAAGCGCAAAAAAATGTGTTTATTTGCTACATCACGTTAGAAACCTCTAAAATTAACAGTGTTCCCATACTATATTATGCATTTATTATACATAAAAACCTTCCTCTTGAATCACTCTATCTATTAAAGAAACCCGCATCAAAATCCGTTGCGTAGTTTTAAAGATTTAAGCAAACAAAGGGACATAGGGACAGAAAAAGCGACTTTGTTTTATACTATGTAGTGATATGGTTTGAGGTGGTGTTTGTTTTTCATTTTACAAAACTAATTGATAATATACCATGACACCTGGTTTCCTTTGCCATAAAATATATTTATCTTCGATCTACGATCGACTACAAAACATTTACTATTTAAAATTAATTGCTAAGCTAACTTTCATGGATACAATACGCATGCTTCTCAAAGCTTCATTCTGAATCTATTTGCACCAAAGACCTAGTATTAATCAGGTTTACACCTAGACAGACTTTTAAATTAATATATGTGTCCTGAGTAGAACACACGTTTCGTTTTTATTCACACCTAGCGAAAGCTTTCAGAAAGTTAGTAGTAGCTAAAGTTGTAAATATAGCCATAATGCCTTAAAAAGTCACGCCCTTAGGTTTAACCACATATAAAGTTCGAGAGCTAAACTCTACCATCATAAAAAGTTATTTTTGACATTTTATTGAAGGTCATTAACCTCAAAAATATAGAATAGACTACTATTACTGTTCGGTATTGATCACAAATTTTTCAGCATTAGACCATTCTATTACCATAGAGTCAAAGGAAAATAGACAATCCGAGTATATTCCTTGACCTATCTGTATTGCTTTGTATTGCGTGTCATTCTTATATACATACCTTTCTTTTCAATATATGTACCTACTCTGATTTTCACATCTAATCCCTGAATCCCGGTTAGGGGCAACAGACTTGTTCTCTTACGTTACGTATGTAATAATGTGGGTGTGTAATCCACTTTTGTTTAAACCTTCGGGAATGGGGCCGGGAATGGGGAATCCCGTCCACACACCTACCACTACAACAGCTGTCCCAGTATCAATAGCAGTGATCCACGAAAACACCGAATTATCACACTCGGGAAATCCCAGGAAAAATAAACGGTCTTGGAGCCCGCAGCGAAATTAATCAGAAGAAAACTAGAAGAGTGGGAAATATAAGAAGTCCATTTCTCTCCTTAGCAAAGCGGGGGACAAAATGAAATAAAAATAAATAGACACCTCAAAAAGGTGTCTGCTTAAACAGGGAAGCACCTACATTATGGGTCATAAGTGAGCTACATTTGATTTCTAAAGTATGTATGGCCGTATTTAGGAGTTTAAAAAACGGAATTATTTGCTGCCTTTGGTACCTACTAACCCAGTCACACAGACTGATCAGTCTGTAGTACATATTATAAAAGAGGTTACCTACGTCCGTATTTAATTTTATGTTCACAACGTTCTTTATAATCTAGTGAAAAGATCAATAGTTAAGATGTCAGGTCAAAGAAAGTTGGTATACAGGCTATAAGCATCACATGATTGGTTTTTAAAACCTGATCTTGCAACGAGCTTATTATTATGTTATTGATTCTATGAAAGAAAGTATTTCTTATTGACCTAGGTAATCTATGATAAACGACTGTCATTTTAGCTCGCGAGATTAGATTAGAAAGTGCCGTGCCAAAGGCAAAAAACGGAACCCTTATAGATTCGTCATGTCTGTCTGTCTGTCTGTCCGTCTGTCTGTACGTCCGTATGTCACAGCCACTTTTTTCCGAAACTATTAGACCTATAATGGGACTAATCCCGCCCACACGCCCACCACTGTAACTCCTGTACACCAGGATCAACAGCGGTGACCCACGAAAACACCGAGTTATGACACTCGGGAAGTCCCAGGAAAAATTTAACTGTCTTGGAACCCGCAACGAAATTAATCAGAAGAAAACTGGAGGAGTTGGAAATATAATAAGTCCACTTCCCTCCTTAGCAAAGCGGGAGACAAAATGGAGTCAAAATAGGCAGACGCCTTTTTCAAACCGGGAAGCACCACGGATAAAAATATTATGGGTCCTAAGTGAGCTATATTTGATTTCTATAGTATGTATGGCAGAATCGCTTAAACGCACGGAAATTCACCGCAGTTGACACAAGATCCCCATAATATACTACCCCAGACGTCATTTGTAAGCTATTTAGCATCATGTTACGTTCATTGTACCAAAGACTACATTCCCAGAGGATATGATGAGCCGACTGTTCACAGCTAGAATCAGGTGTTGAGCATTGACACAATGGTGAATCGACTAATTTAAATGAGTATAGTTTGCTCTTAAAGTTACCGTGGCCTGTAAGAAATTGAGCGACACAGTGATCTACCTCGAGCCATGTCCTTGACAACCTTTCGCGAACAGATGGAAAGAACTGGTAAAGGTGGCGCCCCTTAGATGATTCGTCCCATCGTTTCTGCCATTCATCCAAGAGGTCGTTATAGACATTGGTTTTTTGTTGAAACAATCTTATGATTTTACCGCGGTCTCGTGTGCCCAAAAAATCGCATTCCATGTTTTGTAGTGTGGAATAGTACATGGCTGCACGTCTTTGCACCTCCAGATCGACCGGAAGAACACCTGCCAACACCGGTAAAGCCTCAGTGCTAACCGTCCTATATGCCTTGCACAAGAAAATCAATGCAGGTCGTTGGCCTTGTAACAGTTTGCGACGGACAGCACCTACAGTCGCCCTATCTGCCCATACAGGAGCACCATAGCAAATAGAACCCAAATAAGTAGCTCCATATATGATCTTTAGTGTATTATATGACAGACCCCATGTCGCAGTTGATATCCTCGTCAGTGCAAAGAAACTCTTTTTAGACTTTTCATTAACTGTTCTAATATGTTCAATAAATGAAAAATTTCTTTCTAAAACCAATCCTAAATAACAAACCGAGGTTTTATTTTTAATAGTAATATTTTCAAATTTAATACAAGGCGGTGATTTGAGGTTACCTTTCAGAAGTAGCTGGAAGGTTTTGTTTGGTGCAAACGTCAACCGATTACGCCCACCCCACCGAGATATTAAGTCCAAACATTCACTGGCCAGCCTCTCAAGCCCCGTTCTAGTATCCGACTCTATCAATAACAAACCGTCGTCCGCGTACGCATTCAGGGTACATCCGGACGGCACAGGCATTGCCAGAAAATCGTCGAAGCCTATGTTCCACAAGTATGGTCCTAGCACTGACCCTTGAGGACACCCCATCGTAAGCGCCTTCGACACAGAATGATGCCCAAGTCTCAATTTAGTAGTACCTTGTAAGAAGTACGAGGAGATAAGGGAATAAATATTTTTAAAGCAACCTCTTAATTTTAATTTTAGCAATAGCATGGGCCACCACGCATTGTCAAAGGCGCCAGATATATCTAAGAAGATGCCTAAAACGTATTGAAAACTTGACTCGGTGACAGTTTTCCTTACAGATATAACCGCATCAGTTGTCGATTTTCCCAACGTAAAGCCGAATTGTCTATCATGAAATTTAACTCCACCCGGTAGAAGTCGTGGTACTACAAGACGCTCTAAAAGCTTTCCCAGCGATGGTAACAGTGTTATGGGTCGATAGGATTTAGGATCGTCCGGCGGCTTATCGCCGCTTTTTGGTATTATTCGAATATTACCGCACCGCCAAACACTAGGAAATACTCCTTCCGCAATGCAACGTTTAAAAACTGTTAAAACCGTATCACCCGAAAGTTTACAAGCTTCTTTTATCATTTTGTTTGATATTTTATCGTCGCCCGAAGCCTTATTTAGTGGCAATGACCTAACAATACTGAGGAATTCGTCTGAAGATGGTAAGTCAGACATTGGAGACAATGGTGGTTCAATAGCCCACTGCCTAATTTGTCGGTGATAATCCGTGTCATCCTCCGGCCGATCGTCAGGCACAAGTGATTCTAAAAGATATTCTGTGGTTTGTTCTACTCCTGTAGTATAACTATTATTAATTTTGATGTTCTGTACGTATGCAAGGTCAATTGATCTATTTGCTTTAAATTCATGATACAAAGGTGACCAGGGACCCTCTCTATCGAGTTTATCAACAAGTTTACGTATTAAATTTCCCTTTGATTTCTCCACAGCAGCTCTATAATGAGACCTGGCAACTCTAAGAGCAATAAGAGCATTATTGTAAATATCTCCTGTTACGTTACGCTTTTTAATGTCATTTAGTTTTTTACGAGCTTTTCGATAGATTCTACGTAATTCGACTAATTTATAATTCCACCAATCACATCTACGAGTGTTAGTGATAGATCCACGGCCGATACAAACATCAGCACAATATGTGAAAGTATCTGATAATATGTTTGCGCTTTCCTCAGCTGATAGACCACTGCGACTGAAGTCTTTGGCATGTACTGCAAAGAGTGAACCAAATAAAGCCCAATTTGCCCCTTTAGTTTTATACCTAAAATTGTAAGGAGTTCTTTGTGGATATTGTGCAACCATTGGTATGAATTCGTACACGATTAAGCGGTGATCACTACAGGATGCGTCCGGTAGGACACGCCATCCAGATATCGAGACGTCGCCGCGCGTAAGCGTCACGTCAATAGAAGACTCACCCATTGGGCTGCAAAAAGTTGGTGGTGCATCAGGGGTATTGTGGATAGTAAGATTCATTTCCGCAATAAAATCTTCAACCGCACAGCGACGAGCCATGTCAGCTGCACGCAATTTGCCATACCATAAAGTATAAGAAGCATTGACATCAGCGCCAATGATAATTTTGTGTCCTATGAGGGACCGCAAAACGAAACGTAAATGATGTAGATGAGGATCAATAGGATGTGAAAATTGAAAATAACAGCTCACTATGTAAACCCTACAGGTAGAGGATGAGATCTCAGCAACGGCGCAGTGTGACGTCATAAGGTTACGCAAAGATGTTACCGTAAAATTAGAACTTGCAACATATATCCCAGCCCGCGACCGGCCATCTAGTTGTACTACATAATTCCGCAATTGAGCGCTTTGATATTGCTCTTGTATAAGGACAATGTCTAACTTTTGTTCCAAAACTAAGCGATCTAATTCTGACGTGGCTATTTTATCATTATGAAGATTTAACTGGCCTATTGAGATATTATCCATTTTATTAAAAAGGTACTACAGCTACTACTGTATAAGCTATTCAGTAATTAGTATTTAGGATTAGCTGCTCTAATTTAAGTTTATATGTGGAGCAGTCTTGTGATCCACATCGATGGTCACATGGTTTTTTGTACCGGCTGCATTGTGCGCATTTCGGTTTAAAATCTGGTGTGTCCTTATCCGGGCAAGCCCTTGTATCGTGGCTGGCCGCGCAATTAGCACACGTAGGAGTTTTAATAGTGCAAAATTTTTGAACATGACCGAATTGTTGACAGTTTAAGCAACGAACTACTTCTAAGTCGTCTATAAACCTACATGTGGCCCAGTCTATATATAATTTATCTTTTGTGCTAGCCAAGTGTTTCCTAACCTCTGTCTCTAATTCTAAGCCTATCCATTGACGTCCGTTTTCCAGTTTACGATGCCTGACAATTTTGGTCGTTTTTAAAAAATCGCTTTCGCTTAATTTTAATTCGTCCTTGATATTCTGACGATATAAAGCTGTTAGGAAGGTACGATCCTCCATAGAACCGGGCACGTCTTTTACAATTATACGGGGCCTTCGGCCTTTCGGCTTTTCTAAGCGTAAGCCTACAGATTTAATGGCGTTTACTGCTTCTAGTTTTTTAAGCTGCCGTTCATTTGCGACCCGCAACACGACGCCTGCCTTTGCGGTTTTTTTGACGCCTACAATTTGAAAACCTTCGTCGCTAGGTTTAATAGCCTTCATGAGAGCTTCTTTTGTAGCTGACGAAGTTGCATAGTCCGCTGAACGTTCCGTAGTAGGATACGCAATAACACACGGCCTAGATACGCGCGCCTCAGCGGACACCGGACACGGGGCTGATCCAGGTGGTAAGCGAAGCCTAAGCTTGTCCGCGTACGTCAAGCCCGGCTGTTGAACGGCGACACCCCCCACCCGGCGCTCGAGATTCGCTAATTTCGTTTCATTGCTAGCAGATTTAATTGCCAACAATGAGACGATACCGGTAATCCGCTGGGTTACGTCCATAATGGCGGTCCTATTCCCCACATTCATTCGCGACCCCTGATCGTTTACCAATTCGTTAATTTTTGCCAAATATTCGGTTGCCTGAGACACCAACTCAAAATAATCATACTCCCCACAGTTATCACGACCACTAAGAGACGAAACACTCTCGCCCAAGTCCGAAGCCCTAATTCGTTCAGTTCTACTTTCATTTGACGATAAATTTGATGGCGACATTCTACCAAACAATTTATTTCCGGTTGGTGTTCGAAATTCATTTGTACCACCGGGATCCGGCAACTCGCCAACAACCGACATGGCCAAACAAAGACACACCAGACAAAAGAAATATCAATAAAAACAACTTCAAAATCAAAAAACACGAAAAGAAAATTAATACAAACAAAATATTACTGCTACCTACCTTTATGAATAAAATAAATTGACTTACCGATAGCCGTAGTAAAAGAAACTAACACAATATTTGTATTTATAAGGCGTAAAACTTACAGATTATTTGTCAAAAACACTATATACAACCTTATACCGCCCACAAACCGGGTAACATTCGCAGGGATACACAAAAACAATATTTAAATTATTAAAACGCGACGTCACACGTGAACCGTACAGACCCGCGGAGGGAAGTAAGAAGTATTAGACCTATAATGTTGAAACTTGGTAAGTAGATATATTCTGTGAACCGCATTAAGATTTTTACACAAAAATAAAAAAAAACAATAAATTTTGGGGGTCCCCATACTTATTACTGAAACTCAAAAAAAAAAATTTCTTCAAACCCATACGTGTGGGGTATCTATGGATAGGTCTTCGAAAATGATATTGAGGTTTCTAACATCATTTTTTTCTAAACTGAATAGCTTGCGCGAGAGACACTTCCAAAGTGGTAAAATGAGTGTCCCCCCCCCTTCAACTTCTAAAATAAGAGAATGATAAATCTAAAAAATATATGTGATGTACATTACCATGTAAACTTCCAACGAAAATTGGTTTGAACGAAATCTAGTTAGTAGTTTTTTTTTAATACGTCATAAATTGTAAACTGCAATTTACCTTCATTCAATCAACACAAATATAAAAATAAAACAAAAATTATATTATGTTACTTGCTGCTGCGGAACCCTTCATGGGCGAGTCCGACTCGCACTTGGCCACTTTTTATAAACGTTGTTTAACTTTAACAGTTCTTTGTTATTTTCAACTTGAAGGCTGTAAGTTTTAAGTTGCAAATAACACAAAAATTTTGCTTGGAGTTAAATAGCATATAATTACGAGGTAAGTTTTAACCAATCAAACATTCAATAAAAAACTTATAACCAACAAGTCACAACAAAAGGTAGTAACAGTCATTACAGTAACGTCTTGAAGTAAATGATGTGCTTATTTTCTACGCCTTCAAATTTAATTAGGTTTCGATTAAATAACACCAATCTTGGTCGAGATAAAATTGATGTATCCAAGTCTCTGCAATAGTCTGTCATGTACAATACAACTCCTCAATATAATAAGGGATATATGCTTTACCTTTTTAAGATGTTTTCCACAGCAAGCTTGACACTTTTATATAGTGAAAACACAAGTATAAGTTCCCAAATATTGGTGTTAACTGAAGTAGCAACACGTGCTAAAGTGTAATGACGCTCAGAAGCTCTTGCGTCATTGAACACAGTTTTGCGCATGTTTTAACAACATATATAAACATATGTATGCACACGGGGACATTCAATAGTTTTCGTGACACCTTTAGTCAATAGTCAAAGCTTTCCATATTGAACTGACTTCAAACTAAAGCGGACGAAATTCTATTGTACTCGTATATTCTTAAGTTCATTACCTCAAAATGTTATTTATTATTAGTTATGAATTATGAACCAATTTGGAAAAAACCTTTTTAAATGAAGAAGGTATATTTGCTAATTGGTCTCATTCAAATTGGCAGAAGAAATATAACCCCAAATGTGGAAAATTCCACCCGCGTCGTGATGTAGGCTCATTGTAATGCATGATACTTGATAAGTGAAGCGAAAACTTTGGACACCATATTACGAAAAGTATGCAAACGAAGGAAAATGAAATTTGGTTTTATTTTATTAACTTTTTGCATTGCAATTTTCATAATGCAACTTCATAAAACACTTTACTTACTAAACACAGAAATATTTAACTATGCCATATTTCTGTGTTTGGCACAGCTAAAGTTTGATTGGCGAAGGAGTGCAGAAAGCTAATAAAATCAAAATGAAAATAAATGGAATGGAATGAACTATGATGGAATTTCGAAAACTGGGTGACCATTAGTAAAGTGGAATTATCGTTTATTTTATCTTAAATGTAATGATAATGTTTTATGAAGTTGTTTATAAGGTTTTTACGGTCAAATTTATACAATAGTATTGTATTGACTAGCCTATGGATCAAGTTGTTAGTGAACCAGAGGGTGTAGGTTCCTTTTCTACTCATTATAATGAATATATAGATGCATAACTAAATGTATGTGGAACATAATAACTATAAGCGCATATAAACTCTTAAAAAACAATTAAGATTAACTTGTTTAATATTATCACATCGCATCACACTAATATATAAAGGTGAAAGTTTGTGTGTATGTTTGTTCTTCTTCACGCAAAAACTACTGAACGGATTTGGATGAAACATTACAGTAATATAGCTTATACATCAGAATAATACATAGGCTACTATTTGCAGCGATAACCGAAATACACGCGGGCGGAGCAGCGGGCAACAGCTAATTATAAGATAAAATTATGATTAAAACTAAAAGTAGGTAATTTGTACAGGATGCGGTGGACCGAGGTTTAATTTAGTACTAGGTAAAACCCGGGCACGCTTCGTTGTAGCTGCTATCTACTTTTCTATTTTTTGTGCTGTAGTCTTTTTTTTCTATCGATATCTATATCTATACTAATATTATAAACGCGAAAGTTTGTAAGTATGGATGGATGGATGTTTGTTACTCTTTCACGCAAAAACTACGGAACGAATTTGGATGAAACTTTACAATAATTTAGCTTATACATCAGAATGACACATAGACTACTTTTTGTCGCGATAACCGACATATGCGCGGGCGGAGCCGCGGGCAACAACTAGTAATATATAAAAATGAATCGCCGAAATGTATGCACGCGCATAACTTCCGATCGGTACCAAATTAAATAATTCTTTTTTTTATGTGTTCGTTATTGTGAGTCGTCTTTTCTTTCCGTGACGAGAAGCTGAGACAGTTAAGTAGGTAAACATGGCGGTACGAAGTTCGCCGGGTTAGCTAGTTTTACTATAATAACAAGAGCGAATTGATGCAGAGGTGATGCAACGCTTTGTCAATTATTCAAGGCAATCAATCTAGTATTTTGTGTTTCCTTGTCGTTAATCATCCACTGGTCCACTGCTGGACCTATGTCTAAGGCATATGCTTTTCCTTATAAAAGCCGTTGATAAAGGGTTTATTTCAAGTTTTCCTTCTCATTCAGTACTGTTGACCTCTTGACTGCCTCGTTGGTCTAGTGGTTGGCGTGTGCGACTGCTGATCATGAGGTCTCGGATTCGATTCCCGGGTCGGACCAAATGTTTGTATGATCTACAAATATTTGTTTCGGAGTTTGGGTGTTTTCTATGTATAATATGTATGTATTTACAAAAAAAAGTATATAATATCTATTTATATCAGTTGTCTAGTACCCATAACACAAGCTCTGCTTAGCTTGGGACTAGATGGCGTTGTGTGTGAGATGTCCGAAATATTTATTTATTATTTATTACCTGTATTTTGCTCCCTTAATCGCTCTTCCACATATTGGAAAAAACAGGGGTGGTGACACTCATGTACTATTTTGCGTTAATCAAGGACAAGCATGTCTAGGTGGATTTTCAAGTGGCATTTATTGGCAAGTGGTCTGTTATGATGTCGCATCCCTTTTTCACTAATTGTAATTTGTGTGCTAAAGAACAGCACTACAACTGTCATGGAAGGCTACTTCCTTTTAATATAGTGTTAGATTGGTTCGGACTGTGATGTCTCTCACATTGTGTAATTGTCGTTAAAAACAACTTCTTCCTAAATATATCTTTTAATCAAGCAACCAAACACAATAATTAAGTATGTAGAACATTGAGTTTGCCTGACCAGTTTCAAATTCTAATTTACCAGAAACTTTCTAAATAATGATCTAGTTTAGTAGAATACATATTATAAAGGACTCCTAGTTGATTAGTTACCAAATAATCGGTGAAAGGACCGACTTTTACTTTTTTTAAACATATAGTCGATTTTTAAAACCCACTTTCTCATAATCACTGCTTATTTTCATATTCGAAGACCTAGTAAATCGGATCTACTTATGTAGGTACTAGGGACAGATTTTTTCTAACAGTATCAACTCAATTTACTGCACGTCTCTTATGAAATCTATACTAATAATAGGGCTTTACCTATGAAATTGCCGTTTTGTATGCAATAAGTGAAAGTACTTATTTTTTCAAACTTTTTTATTTCTGTTATTCGAAGTAATCACCCATGCAATCGACGCATCTTTGCCAACGCATTGGCAGTTTATTGATGCCCTTCTTGTAAAAATCAGCTGGACGGGAGGCAACAAACTCTTCAAAGGCATTTTGTACTGCCTCTCGGGAATTGAATTTTTTACCCACTAAAAAGTTGTCTAAATTAGGTGCAAGGTCTGGTGAGTATGGCGGATAAGGGAGAGCTTCCAACCCCAGCTCTTGCAGCTGCTTCACAACAACGCGTGACCCCATACTGCGCAACAGACAGTCTCCAAGCCTTCAATCCCTGGTTTGGGAGGGAACTGAAAGAGCAGGACTCTGGACTCTTTTAGTTACATACTCTACATTTCCTTTGCCCTCTTGTATACCATAGTCCATAAAAATATATTCGTTGGGTTTTCCGAGGTAAAAATTCAAAGTAAACAAAAGGTCAACGAACTTGTTCATTTTCGTGAAGTAATCACAAGACACTGATATAATAAACCTAAAAGATTTGTATGTTTGTTTGAACATTTTTATCTATAACAAACAGTCGAATATATTTTGTATTACATATAGTATTTATTGAAAGATGTTATAAAATATCTAACATCACACAACAATCCTTAGCTGCAAAACAGTGGCTTTAAACGTTCCTTAAACTACTAAGATCGGTTCGTTTGAAATATTTTTCTTCTTCAGTCGCCTCGCTTAAACAATATTGGAACTAATAACCATTTATATTTTACCTATTCTTACATAAATCTACATAAAAATAAGGCAGTGTACATACATAGTTTATTTCATTTTCTGTACTGTCTTTATCATAGATATTAGTCGTGTAAACAGTTGTCAGTTTGGTTTAGCACTTGACAATACTTTATGTTGGTTCGCCGGTGCCGTTGACCGTAAATCTACGTAGCCTAAACTAATGGATTTAAAATTGTATATTTTTACTTTGTAAAAGTTTTCAGACATGTATTAACATTGTTTTTCAATCCATTTTTAAAACTCACTCGTATTTGGTAAACATACGTTATAAATTAATTTCATTCGGAATTTGCACTTTCCTGACTTTTCTTCGCGTTATTTTTATGCCGTTAACCTGATAGTTCTCATTGCACCGTACTTAGTCAATGCCCAAATGCAAATTATTTCGTATTTTCTTTAGGACGCTGTAAAACAGTTAGCTCTGCTCTTGCAATACTTTAAATAAACACCCGACTGTAACCTGTAGAGACGAACAAATTTGTAAGTTAATTGCATAAAAAAATAAAATAACAAATTAGCTACCTCAGCAGCGCTAAGTGGATAAATTAACATTTTACCGTAAAGTCTAAACCCGACACACTAGTAAATTATACGAATAAAATACTAAAACAACGGCACGACATTAAACTAGTAAAATTAGTATCTGATCCGGTTTAACGGTTAGCTGTCAGAAAACCGTTAACGTTACTTAATCGGTTTTCGAATGGCGCCGGCGCTCAACTCTGTAGGCCAACTGTATGATGATTACATGGCACAAGTTTAGAGATTAGTCTGTCACTAATCAAACGTGCTAGTTCTACTTACAGTCACAACAAACAAATACACATCACCAAGTGATACATACATACATACTTTTAAACTTACTTCCGTGGGAGAGCCACGCTTCGGCATGCATGGACCGTCTCGACCGGAGTGATACCACGGCCTCACAGAAAACCGGTGTGAAATAGGGTTTGCGCTGTGTTTCACCGAGTGAGTGAGGATACCGGAGGCCCATACACCAACTCAATCCCACATCCCATTCCCCATCTCCCAAAGTCCGGCAACGCACTCGTGACGCCTCTGGTGTTGTGTTGTTCTGATTAAATATGACATCTACTATTATAAATTCGAAATTAAATCTGTCTATCTGTTACGCTTTCACTGAAAAACCGCTGCACCGATTTGAATTAAAATTAGCATGCAGATATTTTAAGGAATGACATAAAGTACCTACTCTTTACCACGACTACCGATATAGAAGCGGAGGGCGCCGTTGGGGAATGTTTTTTTTTTTGGTATTGCCTGATGGTAAGCTCAAGCAAAATCCAACAGTCGGGGCCACCATACTCACTGCGAAAGCAGACAATGCAGTATGGCGTCCCACACTATGGCGGCTTAGTGAGATACTTTTTCACGCCGCGCTTAAAGGACCCGGGATCATAGTGGGAGGGAAACACGTGCGCTGGTAGTGAGTTCCAGTTTTTATGTGCTTGGCACAGGAAAGAAGAACCAAACTCTAAGGCGGTGGCTTCCAAGGCCAGAAGCCATCGCCGCCGAAGGACATTTGCAACTCAAAGACTCATAAGTGCAGGAGGGGTTGAGTTTCTCATAGCCTCATTCACTCGACTACAAGCAACGAACTTATTAATTAGCAACGGTTTTCTATGACTATAATGCTCTTTTCTACAGTACCTACTAACATACTCTTACGGAAAGTATAGTAAATATATATGGGTCTCGTTTTTACTTGCAGATTATTCAACCTATAAATATTGTAAACGTTTATGTTAAATACAAAGACCTTGCATTATACACACTTTATTGCGTTTAGAAAATACTCGAAGTACGTCGATCCTACATCTAGGAAGTCAGTTTCCTGGAATGTAATACGATTCTTCGGTTGATCGCATAGATAAACGTTGGTTTTATACAACTCAGAAGATTGATACTCGTAATACATTACGAATCATTATGTTCCTTCTTTCTATGAACGTATGAGGTATGTTCAACCAGTAGATTACCGAAGACTGAAGATTTATTGATGACGACAATGGTTATGAATGATGTACTAAGTATAAGAATTATGTCGAATGCAAATAAACATTGTTATGATATTACATATTAAATGTTATAATTAAATTAATAGTACTGCCAAATTAGACGATTACAAATCAATATACGTATGATCTAATTGCAAGCCTAACGTCCTTTTAACATGGTGCTCCCACACAGGAGAAGACCATCTACAAACCGTAAGTGGCCTGAGGTGCGTCGGGATTTCAGGGATTTCGTTTCGAGGGTGTACCTGGCTTTTAGTTCTTGAGACGGCGCCGGCGCCGCGGCGTGCGGTTTTTGGTCGATTTGAGTCGGACATAACAACCAGCGGGTGGTACCTATCCGGGAAGAGCCGTCTTTACCTATAGTGCAGGGTGTACGCGCACACACGGGCGCAGCAGTGTTAGGGGCGCCGGCCTCGACTTTTAATGAATATGCGCACTTACTAAAGGGCGCTAGAGTGATCATTGCACACGGGCGCTTCACGGGATAGAGACGCCTCGATCCCGAGGTGTTTCTAGACAGGAAAAAAAAAGAAAAAAAAACACAAACGTCATTATTATAGAGTTTAACTTTACCATGATTTAAGTGCGTTCAGTTTGGTGATACTTTTTAGAAAGATGATAGTTATTAGTTATAGATTATTTTAACTATTGACTTTCAGGTTGAATAAAGTACTTTTACTACTTACCTACTTAGTACACAGACTGTCGTCGCTTACCTATATACTCATCTCTCTCAACTTTTAAATTAATTGTTTATTCATTATCAGATGTGACTTATAACAAATTAATATTGTAATACATCGTCAGAACGTATATTATTAACTGAGGACATAGGAAAATTTTAGACACGTAGAACAATGTTCTTAAACATCTCAAGGTATTCTCAAACTCAGCGATTATGACTCACAATATGAATGTTTTAAAAATAAAAACTAGAAAAACTAGAGGAATAAACATCTCGGAAGTACTAATTGAAATAACGCAAAAAGATCGTTGTTGTGCTAATGAGTTTTGTTTAATAATCCAAAAAAATAAAAGAATTCTTGTTGAATGTTGTTCTGAGTCTGGGTGTTCTTTGTGTCCTTTTCATCTATGTTTGTAAAGTCCCCCGCGACACAGGATGTATTCCTAGTGCGGGAGTTGTCTATAAAAAAGAAAGAAGAAGGCGAAGAAAGAATTTAATTTTGGTACTAGTATTAAAGAATATACCTGAACTACACATCACATCAATAGATTTTAACATAGGCTTACAATGCCACGCTGGCCTGACGGGTTGCTATTGATTTTGTTACAAGTATGCCTTCTCTTTGCAGTGATATTGTCTTGCATAGTTTTCTCCCTAAGTCGCCTCTTACGACACCCATGGGATGAATAGGGGTGGTGACACTCCGTACTCTTAATCTGTCACCTAAACCTATCACTATAAACCTCATACCCACTTCATCATCAACAGCCAACCGCAGTCCACTGAATCATAGGCCTAATACCTACATACTTACCTTAAACTTATTGTTTCTTTTGAAAATAAATAAATAGATCAGTATATTGAGAGACAATTGTTTTTATGTAAAAGGACTAAAAAGAGCAAAAATACATTTTTTTTTGTATCGGAGCTCCAACAACTCTGTCATTTATGACCCGACTTGAAAAATTGTTTTTATATTTAAAAAGCAAAACTTATCTTAATTAACACATTTTTAAGGAATTAAGGATTGAAGTTAAGTTCATTAAAATGTGTATTTATGTAAATTCATACTCCGTACTATAATATTATAAATGCGAAATTAACGCTATCTCTCTGTCTTTTACGCATTCACGGTTAATCAGGTTTGGATGAATTTCAGCATAGAGATAGAAAGGATCTTGGAGAAGGGCTAGGGTTGCCATATGAACGGGAAAACCAGGGTTGTCCCGCAATTTTGCCCGGATTTGTCCCGGATTCCGAAAACCTATAAGCTTTGTAACAACATAAACTAACAACGAATGACAAGGCTGGCCTGCCTGTGAGTGAGGGGAAAATGCTTCTCAAATTTCCCACGATGTTGACTAAATAGTTCGCATCTCTGAAAACTGTATATAAGGCGCTTCAGAAATAACACGTTCACAAATTTTACTAATTTAAAGAAAGTAGTTTGTTTTGTTCTTTCAATTCTAACAAGCAATGACTTTTGCGAAAGCGTGTCAACTGAATAGTTTATGGACTAAAGAGCGAAACCGAATGTCCATGAATTTAATAAAGTCCGAACTGCAGAGTCCTATCAATTTTGGCGTGTCTTGCTCAGAAATTTTATCATTTTTGCCAAGCTTGACTAAGAAAAAATATTAAAAATGGCTAAATTCAGTGATAACAAGATATTTTTACTATGGTTACGACCGAGCGACCCGACACCGTTGTTCTTTATTTTAGAATTGTCCCGGATTTGATAAGTTTCTATCTTGCAACCCTAGACGTACATTTATAGGCTACTTTGTGTCACTTTAAGATTATAGCGACACTAAGTATGTATGTAGATACGTATGTATGTAGATACATACATACACACGGGCAGAGCCGCAAGCAAAGGCTAGTCTTTTATATTTCTACTTTAAGTAGGTAAATTGATTTCAATCCTCGTATATGATTATATCAAACAAAGCTATCTTCAGTTTCTCGAATAGGTCGAGAAATGTTCAAGAAAATAAATATTCATGAATACAGTAATTCTTTGAAATACAATATTTTTTGATAGCGATATTCTTAATGAGAAATCCAAATGTACAGCCTGATATTTTTATCCATACACAGTACTGCAGTACAAGTTCAAGATTTCCTCAAGACATTTCTTGGAAAGAGTTAGCCCCTAAGGGCGCATTCACAGATGCCACTAACACCTTAAAATAATTCATAATTATAAACCCTTCAACAGTTTATAGAAAAATAACTTAGATACTAAAGTAATAAGCAAGTAATTAAGTAGACGCGGAAGTGGAATAGAATATACTTTATTGTACACCAATTACAAGTAAGGAGGTTTTGGCCCGCTATACCACGCTATCCAGATCCACGCTATGGGTTGGTATAGGGTTTGTTTCGAGCTTTCGTTCTCTTTACAGTGATGTTGTCCTGGATGGTCACTTTTTAACTGTGAAGGTAATTTATTTCATAATTATTGGAAGTGGGAGAGTGGCCGACTCAAACGGGATAATACCACGGCATCACTGAAACCCGATGTTGTGTGTGAGACCCTAATACAGAGGTGTCATTGTGAGGTCAAAGGGCAGGAATACACTTGAGTCTCCTCAATTACAGTTGTCCACGTAGAACAAAAAAATATTTCAAAATGTGTATCGGTCCTTATTTTAAATAATGTGTTGTTCTTCGCAGTTAACCACAAAGTCATAATCGATCCTGTTTATTACTTGTTTAATATCTAGCCTCAGAGTTAGCTCGTGATTATCTTCGTTTTTTATTCCTACCGGTGCGGTATACTAAGAATTCAGAAATGTAGAGCAAAAAAGATTGTATCTATTGATTTAATAGGTCTTTCGTGAAATTCCAGATGTAGTTTGTATCGTTGAACAGTAATCGTATCTATTTATTTCTGTATATCAACAGCAGTTAGCAGTTGTTATAACATATATAATATGACACAAAAATAATAAAACTTTTCAGTACCCTATCTCCGACTCCAGATTTAACAATTGAAACGGTCGGAAAAAGAGTATTGGTCCTTTTTTGTGACTACTAAAACTTGACACAAAATAATGAAAAAGATCTTGCATATCAATGAAAGTATTGAATCAATCATATTAAAAAAAATATATAGACTATCTAGTTTTAAATAGAGATAGGTTTATGAAAACTGCCGTACATTTACGGGATAAATAAGGACGGTGATTCTCCGTATTCTTATTTCTGTATACGTTCTGTAAACACATTATTAAATTTTAGAATCTTTAAATAACATGACTTCACAAGTTTCAAATGAGCACTTTTTTCATTGAAATTGATTGAAGAACTCTCGGTACCGGTAGTAATAGTAATACAAAGTGTACCTGTTATATGAAGCAAATTACAATCATTTTTCCTATTTACGAAGCAATTTACTGCACCTTGAATAATATAAGTACTTTTTCTGATTTTCTTACAATGTGTATGTTTTTATATACTACTAGCTGTTCCTTCCACATTCAGTTATGGCACTTTGTGGTTACAATAAATAAATATTATCCTTAAAGCTTGTTGTACCGTGTCAAAATGTGCTCTCAATCGGTGCAGAGCTTTCTGAGTTTTTTAAACTTACTTATTGAGGCTTCAGTCCTAAACAATTTTTTGTTATAATATATTGGCTAAGTTATCCACCGTTAAATATAATTTAGCAAATTGGATCGTCCTGTCGTCGTGTGATCGGTCGTCGCCATGTCATGTAAGACACCGGCGCCTGCGCCGGCGCAACGAGTTAATGGCAATGAATTGACAGGCTAATGACTTAGTCCACCGTTAGTACTACGCGATCTCGTTTTATAAAGCTATCTAGAATAATGCGGTTTTTTTAGACTTTTAAATTTATACTAGTTATTTTGTCTGTGGTGGTGATTTATCTATATGATGGCAAATTCGTTCTAGTATAAAAAAAAGAAAAAAAAAATTGTCTCAAGTTCTATTTCTATTTTGTATCAGCTGGACAATAATAAAACAGCGTTAACATCGTCAATTATATCTATTTAAATCCACCGAATGGAACCTTTTTTTTTTTTTTTATTTATTGATCAAAAAATATCTACAGATATACAAAAAACAGAATCTCCCGCTTAAACCACGGGGGTTTTTAGGCGAGAGGGAGTTGGCCCATTAGTAAACAATAAGTAACTTAGCAATATCAGATTTAAACAGTTTAGCAAAATATACACAAAACACAAACACAAATAAGGTTAGGGACGGCAAGCGCATATACAAAGACTAATAGACAACACAATAACACCCTGTATGCTAAGCTATGCTGTCCATTAGGAATTTCTTCGTTATTTCTTTATAATTATCCTTTATTATATATTTTTGTACTATATGCTCTGGTATAGTATTTAATATATCAGGCAATATGTACGTATGTATATTCTGGTGCCATATAAATTATTAAATTTTGGCAAGGTATATTTTTTTAAATTTGGTAGTTGTCTCAAGTTACAATTACGTGTTCGTACACAGAGCTGATCTATATTCGCAATTTCTTCCTTCATAATAGCCATTTTAATTTTACATTGTATTGGTAATACATTACAGTTGGAATAATTGCTTATAATTATCTTGAAATCTAAATTTTAATTTTGGTGGCACAATAGCTTTTAACATTCTTAATTGTAAATTGTATATCTTTTCGACATAACTTTTGTAAGTTCGGCCGTAACTACACAATCCGTAACTGATAACTGAGTTTGCCAGTGCCAGATATAAGAGGCGTAAAGTTTCATATGGCATTTTGTACCTTAGTATATACAGTTTACTCAGTATAGCTCGCAATTTTTTACAGACGTGGTCTATATGTGCACCCCAGTTAAATCGATTGTCTATTATAAGTCCTACATACATGTGCTCCTGTACTGTTTCTAATGTAATACACGTACTGTCCTGCCTACACATAAAGTTGTTATGCAGACATTCATGATCGTGTGCTAGAATATTTGGCGTGTGGCAGCTGTTTTTATGTGAGGATTGAATACACATAAGTTTTGTTTTTTGAGCGTTTATCACTAAGCCAACGTCGTGCACCCATTGACACATTCTATTAAAATTATCCTGCAGTTTTAGCTCAGCGGTTTTAATGTCTTTGTCAGCCACCAGAAGACAAGTGTCATCAGCAAACTGATTTACGTAAATTATGTATTCATTTGGACCAATTATTGAGCCTTGTGCAGTACCTTTATCTGTGATCATTTTATTGCTATACTTATCTCCCACTTTAACTCTCGTGTATCGATTTTGATGGTAATTTTTAAAAAGTTGTAACAGTGGCCCACGTATGCCATCCCGCTCCAACCCTTCATACAATACCTCATATTGGAGCATATCAAATGCCTTGCTGAAATCAACAAAGATAACGAGCACATGACGTTTATCATTCAGGTGCTCGTTAACTTCATTGGTGAATTGACACAATAATTGAGAGGTACTTCTCCCTTTTTGAAAACCATATTGTTTAGTGTGAATAATTTGTTGCGAGCGTAAGAAATGGCTAAGTTGGTCCCCTAAATACCTCTCAATTATCTTGTCAACGCAGGACAGTATAGTGATAGGGCGGTAGTTATTACAGTTGTCATGATTACCTTTCTTAAAGATAGGGCGTACTAGTCCCAGTTTTAAATCGTCTGGGTAACACGATGTGTCGATGATGCATCGACACATCGTGTATTGATCAAATGTGTAATTACGGGTGTTATTTCTTTATTCAATTTTTTTATGTCGGTTGCTCTAATTCCATCTAATCCCGGACTTTTGTTATTTTTCAGTCCATTGATAATTTTATGATTTATGATACCTGAAATTAGAGATAAAATAAAAATTGTAATCTTGACTTGGGCTTTTTAATAACGAAATAATATGTACCGATAGACCGTTCCACGAAAAAAAATTTGTAATATTTTATCTATCCATAATTAATTTGTGTGTTTCACAATGAAAGACAAGTGCTGCCCCACAGACAAAGATATTGTTTTAAGTCTTTTTCTGTGGAGCTGCCTACCTTTATCCAACGAAAGGTGAAATAATGCTGTTGCTTTGGTATCACTATTTTTGACCCCCAACGCAAAAAGAGTGGTGTTATAAGTATGACGTGTCTGTCTGTCTGTCTGTCTGTGTGTCTGTCTGTGGCACCGTAGCTCGCGAACGGATGAAGCGATTTCAATTTAGTTTTTTTTTGTATGAAAGGTGAGTTACGTGCGAGTGTTCTTAGACATGTTTGATGAAAATCGATTGAGTCGTTTAAAAGTTATGGGGGTGAAAGTGGGGAAGAATAACCGAATGTATGCAAAAATATCATTGGCGTATGATTACTCGATTAAGTGCTTGAGTAGGGGGTTTTTAAAATTTTGAATTTTAGATTGTTAGTGTTCATGTCGTCACAAATGCCACAATAATAAAATCGGAGAGCAGGCTTGATATATGTCAATAAATTATTTCTGAATGAATAATTATTTCTTTCAACAAATTATTTCTGAATGAATATTTCTTTGGTATTGGACCCCGTGGTTATCCGATTTAAAATTTAAAAACCTCAATAACCAGTTACGAGTTAAAGTTAGATGCTAACATAAACTTAGTGCCAATAAACGAGTTTTGCCCTGCAGTACAATTTTGCCCCACACTTATTATGGGTAATAACCCCTCAAGTTAACGACTGGTAATGACAGGAAGGTTGCTTCCGCGTCGCTGGAAGATTTAAAACGTAAACAAACCCAATGGCAAGTTCAGTCGCATAAGTTCCAGGACTAAGATTTATTTCGGCACCTACCTATGAGTGTAACTGTCTTCTCCATGATGAAAGTTGTTGTCAACCGAAAATTTTGTGGTTATTTTTTATTTTATTTTCTTTGTACACACATAACAGATAGATAAAAAAAAAGTTGCAATATACAAATGTGACAATTGGCGGTCTTATCCCTCATGGCGATCTCTTTATAGACAACCTTTGTACCTACGGATATTATGGTACGTGATATTAATTAGGGACGCACTTATTATGACGCATTAGTAGGGCGCACAAATCTTAGCGTTTTTGGGCTGGTATTATTTGGAATCTAGATATAACATTTACTAACAGCTATATTTTTTAAAATGTCACAGTACTTTAAAGACTATAAATGATTATATTTATTGACATAGTTGTATCTCAAAAATTTCGTTTATTCCGTTGAATAGGTAGTTTTGTAAAGCGAAAAAACGAAATACTAGGTATACATTTTGCAAAATATTTCGTTAATTAATTTCGGTGTACAAGGACTTGAGTGTATTTTGATGCTATAAAGAGATAAGCAGATACATTATTCTACTATGTTGACGACAGTTATTGTTACACGTAGAAGTGGTTTGTGGGAGGACGCGGACAAATGATAATTATTGTTCCGTCTCGTACGTATGTACGTCTATGTATATTTCATGAAGAATTTTAGTAGACTCAGGGAAACTTAAAGTTAAGGAGGTTTGTATGTGTCGGGTAAAACAGATAATAAAGAAAACATATGGTTCATTTTCCAGTTAATAAATTATGCTTACAGCGTATTGTTGTGGTAGATATAAATCTTTATTTTTATATTTTTTATCTTTAATCTATGGCCTAAGACGGCAACGTGTTTAGCGTCTAATCAATTTAATAAGTTACAAAAGAGTTTAGATATAACATGGAGACGCATTACTAAATGAAAACCTTTTATTTATATATCGGTATGTACGGTTTTTTTTACGAGCTAGTTTTTTGTAAGATAAAAAAAATACCTTATACTATTTTTAGCAGTGCGTAGTCTGTTAAAAAATCTCAATGTATAGGAAGAAACAATACAAAATAAAGCAGTGAGCTGACTGACACGATACTTAATAAGATACTATTTTCTTTTGTAAAAAACTTTTTAAAAAACAAGTGGGAGTCGGACTCGCCCATGAAGGGTTCCGAAGCAGCAAGGAACTTAATATAAAAGTTCTTGTAGTTCGTTGTAACTTTGATCGATGTTTTAATAATAGTGTTTAATTGCGGTTTACGATTTATGACGTATTAAAAAAAAACATTTACTAGATCTCGTTCAAACCAATTTTCGGTGGGAGTTTGTATGGTAATGTACATCATATTTTTTTTAGTTTTATCATTCTCTTATTTTAGAAGTTACAGGGGGGGGGGACACATTTTAACACTTTTGAAGTGTCTCTCGCGCAAACTATTCAGTTTACAAAAAAATGATATTAGAAACCTCAATATCATTTTCGAAGACCTATCCATAAATACCCCACAAGTATGGGTTTGATGAAAAAAATAATTTTGAGTTTCAGTTCTAAGTATCGATCCCCAAAATTTATTGTTTTTTTTTTATTTTTGTGTGAAAATCTTAATACGGTTCATAGAATACATCTACTTACCAAGTTTCAACAGCATAGTTCTTATAGTTTCGAAAAAAAGTGGCTGTGACATACGGACGGACAGACAGACAGACGAACGGATAGACAGGCAGACAGACATGACGAATCTATAAGGGTTCCGTTTTTTGCCTTTGGCACGGAACCCTAAAAATAGTCTGCGTGTACGTGTATATGTTTATTTATGGACTGAAGTTACAAGCCAGTAACAAAAACTATAGCGCTAAATTAGACAAAAGTTATTTTAAGTCTTAATTCTTCAGAAATGCTACCAAAATATATCGTGTATTTTAATCCTTTTAAACATATGATAAACCAACACAGTCTCCTCCAACGCTGATGGAGTAACAATCAAGCAGACTGTTGTTGAGGTTTGAACCTAAAAAAATATATTGAAACAATTTCAAAAACATGAGAAATACTCAGCTAACCTAGCTGTTGTTTTTGTATGTATGGCATTTTAGATAATCCTGCTTTTTGTTGTTTTACATAACGTGTATTGCCACACTTTGGGTTATTTATTTTTCTAAGTAATAGGTAGTTATTAAGATACTAAACAAACCTTTACTTGGAGAAAAAAAAACAACACACAACTAAGTCCACAGTTATGTTTAGGTACAGTTTATTTTTCGGTTTGAGATTATAATAATTTGATATTCATTCGGCTCTGTATAAACTGCAAACCACAGATATTGTGAAAGATTTGTCAGCGGAGACTTTATACGAAACCATGTGTCGTCACTTTGAGAAAATCATTACAGCTCAGTTATTCGAACTTTTTTCACACGATATGAAGAAAGTAGCACAATTAATACCTTTATTAATTTCAAGAATATTGTAAAAACAAGTAATTAACGTCAAATACACAAGTAGACACAGTAGTAATTAATATTTATTCATTAAGATGTAGTAATTTCGTAAAAATGTTTTATAACATGAATTGCAATTTGTTACCGGCAGTAATCAATATTCGAATTTTGAAATTATTCGTAAGCATAGTAAGTATTTCAAGACTTCATGCTTGATGATCATGACATAAAAAATTGAGGAACCTATAGAGTAGGTATGCAATATATTTGAAATAGTGTAATGAATGTTTTAATCTACGACGACATCTGGAACATTCCGAAATTTCGTATTGCATATTAAAAGTATTTAAAAATTAAAATTAAAAATTTAATAATTTCTTAATTGATTTTAATTCTGCAAAAGCAGCATTTAACGTATCATCACTACATAGTATAAAACAAAGTCGCTTTCTCTGTCCCTATATCTTTGTTTGCTTAAATCTTTAAAACTACGCAACGGATTTTGATGCGGGTAGAACGGGGATTGGAATAGATAGAGTGATTCAAGAGGAAGGTTTTTATGTATAATAAATGCATAATATAGTATGGAAACACTGTTAATTTTCGAGGTTTCTAATGTGATGTAGCAAATAAACACATTTTTTTGTTGCACGCAACAAAACAACGCTGCAACGCTGGTTGCACCCTACGAAATAGATCAAAATAATGTACTACAGTATTGTACACCTTAAAAAGATCTACAAAGGAAGTCGGTTAAAAAGTCCGCGACGGTATATGTCGTCTATCTCTTAGGGATAACCCACAACAACCATTTTTATTCCTTTCTTTTTACGAGAAATAATGACTTATTTAGGAAGCGATTTTAGGTAATACATAATGAATCCTTATACAATTAAGTAAATTAAATACATTGTGCATTTAATATAGATCAAAATGGCTCTTTGCAGTATCTAATTTAAATGAATATATTCGAAGATATTACAGATTTAAAATGCACGAATCGTGTCGTCGGCGGGGGCATCTGAAATCCACCCGTGCAAAGCCGGGGCGGGTCGCTAGTACAACATAATATTGTTTAGATCTATTTGCAGCATCACATGGTAATTACTCGTAATTAAAACCGAAGCCCTGTCAGACCAATTTGTTCGGGTTTTCTGGCTTTGCATACCCAAATGTATCTATAAGTGCTATGTACGTGTTAATAGTTATTTCATTAAACAGTATTCCTATACATAGGAATATACCTATATATATATCATCTCATTAAACGACTATGAACGTACCCTTTTGTAAACTATAACCAGTGATAGGTAGTATTAAACTACTAGTTAGAATATAATATCCATGACAGTTGACTAATTCCTTTGTTAATAATAATATTCTCACACATCTCAAACACGGCTGCTTGATCCCAAACTAGTCAAAGCCTTGTCAAAGCCGGTACTATGGTAACCAGATGGCTGATACTTAAATATATAGATTTTTTTTAATGGAATAGGCGGGCCAAAGAGCAGACGTATCGCCTGATGGTAAGCGATGACCGCTGCCCATGGACACCTGCAATACCAGAGGTGTCACAAGTGCGTTGCTGGACTTTGGGGGATGGGGGGGAGATAGGGGTAGAGATTGGGGTATGGGCCTCCGGTATCCTCACTCACTCGGTGAAACACAGCGCAAGCACTATCTCACACCGGTTTTCTGTGAGGCCATGGTATCGCTCTGGTCGAGCCGGCCCATGCATGCCGAAGTGTGGCTCTCTCACTGTATTTCACCGTGGGTAATTCTCAAATGGAACTCGGTTTAGCAGACACAATCTCTAACCACTGTTTTCCAACTACATATTGTGTGAGGGGATGATAATTTAATCTATAATAAAAAAGTTTATATGGAAAATTACCTTGTTTCGAGACACTATACTTTGTTTACCTGTAGAACAGGAAACTGCGGGCAATATAAATATTAGTCGTAATAACATAATGAACATTTTGTTCTATCCGTGGTTCGTGTCGCATACAGCCTTCGTATTTAGTCTCGCCCTTCGACTAAAACATTAACCTTACAACTAGTAAGTAAAGTACCGTTTGCCACGACCATTCTATCTTTTGTGGTGAATAGTCGTGCTTTGAAGGAATTTTAATCTAACAAGACACGTTTCTGCTAAACAAACTGTTTGTGGCCAATGTAAGCCGACTGACCCAAAGTGTTTAAGTGGACTACCGCACTGCGGTTGGAGGAACGTTACAAACAATATGTTTTAAACCGCCGTTTTCCTAATAGATTATCCATAGACTATGGATTCTACTTTCTTGGGACTTGAGAAACAGACACGCGTAGTTAATAAATTTTATGATTATCATATGTTATGTACAAATAGTTGACATTTCGGAAAATTCCTTTTCTAGTGTAGGTGTATGTATGTCTTACCAATGTAATTAGGTATTAGAAATTTTCTTAAATCTGTTCCTAATTTAAAACTGAACATTTCATTATCAACCTGAATAGAAAAGCTTACAAAGAACATGACCATCAACCAAAATAGTGGAGTGTGTTTTCTGTGAATTTAAAAAGAAAGTTATATAACCAGGTACAGTCACTTCCTATAAGCAGGTTAGGTATTTACAAATTAATTTGTGTTTTAAAAATTTGAAGTTTTAAATAGTAAACATTTTGTTAATATCGATAGCCAAAGCAGCCAATTATTACATTCGCATTGACGTTAACTGGATAAATAATAATATCTAAGATTCCCATAAAAATTGCAATATCATTTTTAATTTTCCATATTTGAAACATTGATGGCTTTAGATAATTCTCATTTTTTATCACAAATTATATTTGTATACGAAAGAAGCCGCGTCCTTAGGAAGTTAATAAAAATCACTAAATTTAAGAGGCAAAAAATGCATTTCAAGTTCTTACGAAGCTAACATTTTAACGGATGTTATAAATGCATTTGCATATTTCTAATTACTCATTACATATAAAGAACAGGAAATCAAAGTTATGCACGTTTATTAACCGACTTCAAATGATTTGGTTGTTCGACAGCTCGTTGGCATCTTATTTATTTATGAAGAAAGAACCAAGAACATTATTCACGACAATGATTCGTCTACAACTAATCAGATGACATATATGTACATATCTATACTAATATTATAAAGCTGCAGAGTTTGTTTGTTTGTTTGTTTGTTTGAACGCGCTAATCTCAGGATCTACTGGTCCGCTTTGAAAAATTCTTTCAGTGTTGGATAGTCCATTTATCGAGGAAGGCTATAGGCTATATTTTATTTTCAAAAAAATTTGAGATCTGTAAGAAAATTGCTATTTTGTAACCCAAGGTGTGAACTCGAAAACCTATTTTTGCGTGCGCTGCAAAAAGTATTGACAATAGAACAAAATCATGTATTACGGGTTTGTAGGGCCCATTAAGATCTACAAAAAAGTCCGCGAGAGCATATATCTAACTATCATGGTTTAGTCACAATAACCACTTTTGTGCTCAAAAAAATTATTAAATCGTCTGAAGAAAGAAACTACGTTAAATGTGTATCGTAATATTAATCCTTATCCAAATAAAGCATTATGTTATCAAGGGTATTTATGTAGAAGTAAAATACTTTTTGTTTCACCCCATTCGGACATTTCGTTTACAAGTTATCACGAGTATAAGACGCTAAGAGTTGGTACCTATTATTGAGTTATTTGTCAAAGAGTTTTTATCAACATAATACCTAATATTAGTCTTTATCCAAATAAATGTGTTGTTGATTATGAGTATTAGATCTTAGAAGAGTATAATAAATACATCTATACTAATATATAAAGCTGAAGAGTTTTTGTTTGTTTGAAAGCGCTAATCTCAGGAACTACTGGTCCAATTTGAAAAAGTTCTTTTAGTGTTAGATAGCCCGTTTATCGAGGAAGGCTATAGGCGTGATGATATATATATATATATTTCATCACGCTATGACCAATAGGAGCTGAGTACCAATGAAGAATGTTTCAAAAACGGGGGGAAATTATTACGCTACGGGCAATAGGAGACGCAAACGACGTTGCGTGGGTCAGCTAATCGCGCTAATCTCAGGAACTACTGGTCCAATTTGAAAAATTCTTTCAATGTTAGATAGCCCATTTATCGAGGAAGGCTATAGGTTATATATCATCACGCTAAGACCAATAGGAGCGGAGCACCAATGAAGAATGTTTCAAAAACGGGGGAAAATTATCACGCTACGGGCAATAGGAGGCGCAAACGACGTTGCGTGGGTCAGCTATACTAATATATAAAGCTGAAGAGTTTGTTTGTTTGAACGCGCTAATCTCAGGAACTACTGGTCCAATTTGAAAAATTTGATTATTATAAATGCGAAAGTAACTCTGTCTGTCTGTCTGTCTTCCTTTCACGGCCAAACCGCTGCACCGATTTGAATGAAATTTGGTACACAGATAGTCTAGAGCCTGAGAAAGGACATAGGCTACTTTTTAATGCGAAAAAGGGGTTGTAAGGTGTTTAAACGGGGGATTAAAGGTTGTTCTGGGAGTTCACTCGCCACACGCCAGCGCGTTACCTACGTCGGGCGTCTTGACAACGAATTAACAAGGCTGTCACAATCATAAAAAATATTTCACTTTTTCAATGAAGACTTAACAATGATAGCAATGATATTATATATATAAAAATTAAATATTAAGATATTAAGTATATATTCGTCAATCTGATTTGTATGTTCATTATATTAATAGAAATAAATAAGCCAAGTAATATAATTAATTAACAGCCTTTCTTAACTTCAAAATTCTCTACAGAAGTATCATCATTATAAGCTAGCTGTTGGTTAGATATGAATAAAAATGTAAATAATATCGATCCTGATCAGCTGACTAATGAGATAGTTATCAATTAAACGAACGGATCATGTCAGGCGTGGAGGGAGATGTTGTCGAATACTTAAAGTCTTTAGAAATATCAGGAGTGCCTACCCATAAGTTGAGGCTGCAAGTTAATGTTCCAGTACTATTAAATGAGGTATCTTGAGCGCCAAAGCAATGTAATAGTACATGGCTAAATATTACACAACTGGGGTACAACATTGTAAAAGCTACAATCATGACGCATGGAATGGCAAAAGAAGATAATGTTTTAATTCCCCGTATTCTAATAATTCCAACTTATTTTACATTTTAATTTAAAAGAATGCAGTTTCCGCTGAAAACAGCATTTCCAATTACAATATTATCAAAACCCAAGGACAGATGCTTAAAGATACAGTTTTTTTTTCTCATGGGCAGCATACTCACGTATATCAAATCCACAAAATCTCCATATTTTGGCAAAATATGGCAAAAGAAAAAACGTAGTTATTAAAATTGTACTTTTTTTTATTTGAAGCTGCCAAAGTGACTATGGTCAGCCTGATGGAAAACTCAAGCAGAATCCAACAGTGGAGGCAACCATACTCACTGGGAAAGCAGACAATGCAGTATTGCGTCCCACACTATGACGGCTTAGTGAGATGCTTTTCCACGCCCCACTTAAAGGCCCCGGGATCATAGTAGGAGAGAAACACGTGCGCTGGTAGTGAGTTTTTAGCTGCTCGGCACAGGAAGGATGAACCAAACCGTTTGGTTTGAGAGTGAACATGTTATTCTGCAGAGGAAGGGAGAAGGGGGACCAGTTAGAAGAGCTCCTCAGAATACTTCCAATGATACAGATGGTAGTGGACTGCTATAGAGGCGATTTCTCTACGCAGCTGCAGAGGTTCAAGGAACTCGGTGGCTTCGGGACTGTTGGTAAAGCGGACTGTTAGCCATTGCAACCGATCGAAAGCATCAAGCAAATACTGCGCGGATCCATCACAAAGATGAGAACAGTACTCGAGGTCCCGGCAAATATCCATGCCAAGGACACCGAGCTTACCCCGTAGTGGCAGTTGAGTGCTCTGAAAAGTGGGGAGAGAAAGAAATGGAGACTTTTTGGTAGAGAACGCGCACAACTGTGTTTTCGTAGCGTTGAACTCGACCAGATTCTTATCACCCCATTGTAAAATGCGGTTCAAAACCCGGTCGAGCTCAGCGACAAGCTTCTGTCGATTTTCCTCAACGTCTGCCAGCTTGGGTGAACGGTGTCAAAAATATCGCCCATGAACTGTGCTATCGTCTGCATAGCAATATATGTTGCCAAGAGCTAACATGTCATTGATATGCAGAAGAAATAGTGTGGGCGACAGGACTGAACCCTGAGGTACGCCAGCGTTTACATCCAGAAAATCAGAGGCCGTGCCGTCCAAAGGCCCATAATGCGGCGCTGATGAAGAAAAGCGTCAATCCAGTGACAGGGTCTAGGAGGCGGACCGAATGCCGAGAGCTTGGAGAGAAGCGAGCGGTGCCAGACCCGGTCGATGTCAAATATCGAAATAAGCTCATATAAACACTTTATATTTTATGTACATATATAAATACTTAAATAAGTTTTTAATAGTAAAACGTGTGTGTATTATTTGTAAAAAAAATCGGGTGGTGTCGTGGGACATCAGATAGGAATGAGTTCCATATCAAAAATACAGATGGCGCTATACTAAATTTTTCGTTCACGAAATAAATAAATCATTACAGATGGCTCTATACAAAATTTTTAGTTTACACAAAATTGTCTTAACCCCTTTATTTAATTAAACTGATTTATAAAAATATATAAAAGTTCTATGCGAGGTAAAGAAAATAAAACTATTCAGGTACCAATACATTTTATATCATGATTTTATATCGATAAAAATCCTACCTATATTAATAACGCGAAAGTTTGTTAGTATGGATGGATGGATGTTTGTTACTTTTTCACGCAAAAACTACTGAACGGATTTGTATAAAACTTTACAGTAATATAGCTTATACATCAGAATAACACATAAGCTACTATTTGCAGCGATAACCGACATACACGCGGGCGAAGCCGTGGGCAACAGCTAGTATATTATATACATAATTCTCTGTTGTTCCTCACGATGAACTCAGAAACTATGTGACCGATTTTAACGTTTTTTTTTAGATGTTCGTTTTGTTGGCCTGCCAGTTTGCACAGCTAGACCAATAGAATCCGAACATGAAATTGTATCTCTTCAAGAAAGACGGTCTCTTTTCGAGAAAAGACAAAAGTTTTCAAGAAAAGAGACACAGACGAAGTTGTGTGGGTCGGCTAGTACAATATACTTTACTCATTTGGAAAATTAATGAGTAATTTGAAATGAATTTCCATTCTCTATGTAATTTTTTCCCAGCCACATGTTAAATATTTTTTTCATCTGATACAAAATAGATTTTTCTTAGTCCAGTCTAAAACGATGTATCGATATAACAGCCAATTTAAAAACGAGCTTAATCGATTCTCTAATATTCGAATTCATTATATTTCAGGATATATCCTTTACCTCATCCTTAACATCGATATTTTCATCTGATTGATTACCGATACTAAACCTCAAAGCCTCAAGCCTTGGAAATGTCAATAAACTTTGCACCAATACTAAGCTTAGTAATGTTCGTTATAAATTATATACAATGATGCAGTTCTTACCATGCTCATGTAAGGCTATTAAAGTAAAAAATATACCGTAATTAAACGTAACGTAAAAACTTTTCCATTTTTAGTTTACGCGCTAACATTGATATAGCAGAATACATTGATGACAAGCAGTTAAAATATCTAAGAGTTCTTATTTTGAAATAAATATAATTTTTATTATCTATGCTACTCGACCTCGTTATAATGAATATGGCGATTTACGTTTCATAGTTTGAAAATACACCACAGTAACGGCTAATATCACCTATGCTATGCAATTAGTTTACTCATTTGTCTTTTGTATTGTATACAATCATGTTTGTGAAGAAAACTTGAAACATTAAAACTAATGCGTGTTATGAGAACAACAGGACGTAAAACGGAGGTCATCTTTATTACCCAAATACGGACTCATTGAATGACGGTTAAAATGATCTTAACATTAAAGTCCGCGACAGTCTGGGGTCGAACTACAGTTGAATTAAAACTAAACTGGATATATACCATGTAACAACCATTTATTTACAACAGCAATAAAGCTTCCCCACGTGACTATATTGCATTAAATGACGATAATTATGCGTGTCTTTAAAGAATACAAATAAGATGTAAAGACAAAACGAGTACAATGTCAAGGCCGTTGACCGCAACCGAAGGCGTTTGCGCACCAAGCCACCCTGACACACGTATTTTTCTGCGCACACGCAGCCGCCTTATGAAATGTTACTTGCCTTTCAACCTGACGTTTATATTTATGGAATGTGTCAGTATCTTTGCCCATCGATAAGAAATTGATGAGCGTTTAGATAGCCCTTTATTATTAACTAACCTTATACTTTACAAAGGAATTTGTGCAGTAATATTTTTTCCTAAAGCCTTCATAAATCTTTTGGATCGCAAATCTGAATCCGATTTTTGAGAAGAAAAAGGTTACTCAAAATATTCCATCAACAACATTAATACCTGTATTTGTCTGGTGTGTTTGTGTTCAAATACATTGAATAAGCGCACACGCATTGAAATAGACTGAAACAAGGCGCAGGTAATTCCGAACTTGAGTTTAGTACTTATTTATAGACACGGGGTCATAGATAGCAGCAGTAAAAATGCGGTTTTATGGAATAAGTAGGAGTATTAACAGGCAGTAGTTAGAAATGAAAGGAGTAATACGAATTCACATTATAGATACCTTCTGATTGCACTTAAATATAATCTTTTTATTACTGATTAGCTGAACCCCGCGGTGTTACCCACGGTCATTGTCGTACCGCGGGTAACGTCGCGGGACAATGCTAGTCTAAAAAAAGTAGCCTAAGTTACTCCTTATCTCATCAGCTACCTATCTGTGAAAGTCCCGTCAAAATCGGTCCAGCCGAACCAGAGATTAGCCGTAACAAACAAACAAACCGACAGACAGACAGACAAAAATTGTAAAAAATATTTTGCTATATGTACCGTGTATATATATTACATACATATTATGCAAGAGCTCGTTTGCGTCTCCTATTGCCCGTAGCGTGATAATATTCTCCCGTTTTTGAAACATTTTTCATTGGTGCTCCGCTCCTATTGGTCGTAGCGGGATGATATATTATAGCCTATAGCCTTCCTCGATGAATGTACTATCCAACACTGAAATATTTTTTCAAATCGGACCAGCGGTTCCTGAGATTAGCGCGTTCAAACAAACAAACTCTTCAGCTTTGTATAATAGTATAGATAATAGTATAGATTTAGTAAAAAGCAGTTATTTTGATATTACAAACAGACACTCCAATTTTGTTTATTTGTATAGATTAATTTTTTAATAACCTAAATAATTATAACCTGAACATTCAATAACGAGAAGAAATTGCGTTAATAAACAAAGGAGAAAGATCCAACTGAACTGTTTTGCCTATTTATTAATACATAGATAAGAAGGGCCTCAATAGTCACGGTACATAAATAACTTTGTATGCTGACAACACAAAACGTATTTCAAAAGATTATCTACCCAACACTTAGTAGCACGTACGATGGTTTCATATGTTACAGCTAAATAGGAAGATCCTCACATATTTCATACACGGATGCCTGATTCCAAATTAGGCAAAGCCATCTGCATAATGGACCATCTGAACCCCGCGCTGTGCTGAAGGGCAAAGCAAGTCTAAAAAAGTACCCTAAGTTACTCCTTACATCATCACCTAACCATCAGTAAAACTCGCGTCAGTGGCTCCGGCCACTGACGCGAGTTTTACTGATGGTTCTGTTTGTTCCGACAAACAGACAGACAGGCAGATTTTTGAAACGAAGTTCTTTATGGCGCGTTGCGAAAGGGGGCTAGACGGATTAAGACCAAAAGTTGTAACGACACTTTTAACATTGAGTTGACGTCATAGTGCTGAATAGTATATATATATATATATATTTAAACTTCGTTCCATCCGGGTGTCCCTTGACACCTCTCAAGTTTTTTTTTTTTTTTTATGTGAGTATCTTAAACGTGTACTTTCATTTGCATTTATTGAAAAGCTGTTATTTGAAATTACAAACACACTTCAATTTTATTCATTTGGATAAACTTAGATATATTACCTACACCTAGACAGAGAACAAAATGATCTAGTTCATCACGCAAAGATTTGTTCTGGGTAGGAATAGTTCTCCAATCCTGTTCACCAACTACTAAACCCACAGCCCGTTTAAATATAAAGACACTTATTTAGGTACGACTACATTTAAACAATAGCTAATTAAAATTGTACTGTTTATAAGATGTAACCGGTTTATTTTGATTCCCTGCAAGTACGTCTGGAGATTGGAGGTTAAATGATAAACTAGATATGCAAAAAAGGTCTGCGAGACCGTTAAATTTAGATGGTCTGTGAAAACTGCCCGTACTGAGATTTGCAACTTAAACTTAAAATGTTACCACAAATTTATAAAACATCGATCGTCGCGGCGTTACTCAAAATTATTTAATACCGAATACTGCCCATTAAAGAAATAAAAAAAAAAACTGTATATTATGAAAAGGTAACAGGTGTCGATGACCGATGGGTGTATTATCACTTTGTCGTAAGCCCTAAACTGCAATATACATTCTCAGAACAAATTGTTCGCCTTAAAATACTAACAAAACAAATGACATCTGTTCATTAATAGCGACTGTTTGAGGATGACAAATATTAAATAGCTTCATTATCGCATCGACGTGGCATCGACAGCTTTCCTGGGTTATGTTTTTCGAGCGTATGTATGTATGTAAACTTTGGCACGCCCTAGAGCCTAAACGGCTTGTCGTATTTTTATGTGAGTGATGTCAATAGATTCGTCTTATTTGAGAGCGACACTGGGTACATCAAAATTAAAAACAAATAAAAAAATACACTTTAAAAAAAACCTGAATTTAATAAAGATGGCAGATATTGACGCAGTCGGATTTATTTTCTTTTAAATAATTTTACTTGTTTAATATGATTGATCCAATACTTTAATTGATATGCAAGATCATTTATTTTCCTTTTTTTTGACAAGTTTCAGTTGTCAAAAAAATAACAAATATTAGTTTTAAAATAAATCAATTATTTATTTTTTTGAATTAAATTCGGCACCACACGGATGACTAATTAGCTGAAACAGCACAAAATAACTTTGATGCTCAGATGAGACTTAATTGGCAACTTAAGTGTGTAATCCTTAGACGAATTATAAAATAAATATTCCGTTTTTTCTCGTTTAATTTCCCACACGTACACAGGTAACACCTAGTATAAAACAAATGAACGCCTTCCGAATGACAAAAACGAACTTGTTATCTTTGCAACAGATCTAATCGCATGCAGCGGCTACTTTTAGTAGCAGTTTTTATGTGAATTAGAAGTACGTTGTTCGCTTTATAAATGATTGTTGAATACCTAGAATGAGACGTCAGATTCCGAAAAACTTTATGAAAGTCGAGTACAGTAAACTCGTGAAAAAAGTTATGTATTCAGACGTTGATGTTAGACGGTATGGTTTATTCAATACTGGTCTTCGTAGTCTGTGTTAAAATACTGTTATAGAAATAATCACTGTCACTTTAATTTAATTTATTAGTATGTATATGTATGATTTTTAATACCTCGCAGAAAAGAGGTAAGCTATCTTACTCAGATTAATTAATCAGACAATAGTCACCGAGTCTAATCTTTTCACTCATCATCATCACCCTATTGCAGTCAACTGATCGACATATGCCCCACTCACTCATCAAAGTAAATCTTATAAACCGAAACTCGAAGGAGTTTCAATACGCCCACACATATTTTTTGAACACTAGAATGTGTCAAAAAAGTACAGTAAAAATTAATACACATTAGCATAATGCCGTTAAAATATACCAAAAACTTGTTTTAGTAATTATTTAAAAAAATATACCTAGACTATCATAACGTGGACGTATCATCTGATTGGACTAGATTTTGACACGAATATAATAATGGTGAACAGCAAAACAAGATTCTAGATAAGAAATAAGTTCTGAGTAAAAGTAACTAGACTGCTTTTCTGGGAAATTAATTTAACAAAGTTATGATCAAAAATGGCAAATAGTGTTTTAGTCATTGATCTATGTTTTAGTGGACCAAATATTATCGTGAAAATGTGGGCGATCTTTGATAAATAGACATAAAAATATAAAAGCACTGGCTGACTATAGAAATCACTTTGGGTTTCGTTGCCAAAATTGTACGAGAATTTCATGAATGGCAAAAACGGAGCCGTTTATTTACCTAATAGTTTCACGTCCGTTTGTCTAAACCATATTTTATTCATAATCATATTTAACAATAATATGTATTTTGCAGTTTAAGTAAATTTTATAGGGGCTATATTGGCATACGTGTTCATGGGCGTACCCAGGTTGGGGCAAGGTGGGGCACTTGCCCCACCCTGGGCCCTCGATTTTTTTTATTTGTGACGGATACCTAACTGAAAAAAATAAAAAAGAACAGGTTCCACAGCACTTTCGGGCCAATTAGTCCCCCGAGTACGACGGGTAGCAAGGGCGTTACATCATCTGCTGCCCAATCTCAGGGGGACCGCGGGAAGAAGTTCGCTGCCGCTACATGGGCGTTATACGATCCATAGCCCTCTATGGGGCACCCGTCTGGTCTAAAAGCCCAAAGGCCATATGGATCGTACGGGGCTACCGCACAATTTCGTACGAGGCAACAACAGTCCTGGTGCGATCTCCACCCTGTGACATTCTGGCCGATATGGACACGATGGTCTACGAACAAATTCGTTCTGTCGGTCGAAATGAAGAAGAGACAGCGCCCAGCAGCGACAGACATGAGCCCGGAATGCTAGGGCAGAACGCACATGCGCAAGCTCTACGAGCTGTTGGGCCCTATCCCTATTCAAGGGAGGACCTACTGTGTTGTGTCACTTACCGATCGATTCAGATACTCACCGGGCACGGTTGTTTCGGTGAATGTCTGAATCGAATAGCTCGGGAGGCTACAGCACAATGCCACCACTGCGGATCTGAACGGGATTCCGCCCAGCACACACTGAAGGATTGCCCTGTGCCTGTCACCACCAGCATTAATCGCGGCAATGCTGGCGAGTGGTGAGATGGGAAGACGCGGTCTCCTTCTGTGAGGACGTTATTCCATAAGGAGTCCAAAGAGCGTGATCGGGAAAAGGCTGATCACGGTAGAGGTCACTAGCTCCCCAATCGTCGCCTTTGGGTCGCTGCGGCCACATCTTAGGGAGATGTGAAAGCTGCAAACGACCCGGGACGGTGAAAGCCCGGTGCGGCTGGGGAGTGTCGTCTAAGGTATTCCGCCTCTTATCGTGCAGAACGGAGTGAGGCGTGACAGCCTCACTCCTGCCCCGCAGGTGACTCTGGTCATCTGAAATGTACCTGAGTCCTGAGGTACGGCAGGGGGGACTCCAGAAGCCGCCGATGCATTCCTGGAGCTCCTCCCGACAGCCGAGGTAGACCGCCGTGGGGTTTTAGTGGGTAGACCAGTCCTCCGTGAGTCCCACACAACCATTCGTCTCCCCACGGAAGGTATGGTTCGAATAGCAATCCCCGCGTAAAAAAAGGTTCCAAAACACTCCACTAAAATTGAAAATTATGGTCAGGCAACATTAAATAACGTGGATGGATCCGTGTTCTAAATATGGGCGCATTTTTCAATTTTTTTTTCTATAGGTTTCTTTTCGGCTTATGTACTTTTCCCAACGCTTCTTAAATCGCTCCAAAAATAATATTTTTAAACTTTGCAAAATATGCTTCCTTTTTCGCGATAACCTTTTCATTTCATATGAATAATTTTCCTCCTAGCCAGGTTTTTATATTGGCGAATAGAAATAAGTCACATGTTGCCAAGTCAAACGAGTAAGGTGGTTGGGAATGTAATTGCAACCGGGGTGTTTATAACTTCTTACATACTTAGAGCATCTAAGCTTACATAAGACCAACCTAAAATGACAGCATTCATGCTGTCGTGGTTCATTGGTGAGTGCGAAACCAAAGGCCCAATGATGTAGAAGCATCTCAATGGGCCACAATAGTGTGGGTCACCATGCTCCGATGTTACATTATCTGCATTTGCAATGAGTAAGGTAACCACTGCTTTTGAATTCTGCTCACGTTTTCCATCAGACGAAGTAGAGTTACTTTGGCAGCCCCATATATAAAAAAAATGAAGTGCAAGTCCTGCACAAACACAATCAGAGATCAATGCACTGGTACGTTGTCAAAGTGAAACAACACCTTCTTTGGTCAAATTGAGCCGTCCTTCAATTTCTTATCAAATCTTCCAAAATATCGTACGTATAACTTTTCTTACCGAACGAGAAAAGTATAATGAGAAAGAGCGAAATTTAGTTGCATATTTAGGGGTATATTGTGGGTTTGTGCTCCAGTAACGTACCCACTTCGTATTTTATACAGTACATTTATCTAGTTTTTCTAATTTTGCCCCACCCCTGAGTAAATGCTGGGTACGCCCATGTGCGTGTTACTACAGAGTAATTGCATTACCATCTACACAGAACAGTTTTAATAGCGCATCAGGATTTTGTGTCTAAAAGCACAGAATAACTAATAGGACCTACTAACGTACTAAAAGTAAGAAACGAACTGCACTGGAAACGTAAGGAACAGAATATCAAAAAGGTAGAAGCAGTGCTAAGGCCCTAGTGACATGGCAAAATGCGTATATGCATGTCTCGTTGTAACCTGACAATTCGGCTTTAGACGACGAAAATCCTCAGTGGTTAGAAGTTTAAACACGATATTTGTACATGCATTGAATACTCTTAAAGTTTTCAAGGCGAAGGAACTATTTAAATCAGCAAAAGACAGCGCATGCACGAAATATTATATATATTTATGCAATTAAATGCTTTATGACAAATGCACGAATAACGCAATTACTAAAATTGTCGACTAGGTCTGAAGAGAGTATAATTCACTATTAGTTGTCCTGAGTAGTATATGTTTTCTTCATGTCCCTTCCTTGAATGTTCGTTAAGTTCCCCCTACAACAGAAATTATACTTAATGCGGAAATTGTCTTTCACAAGCTATGAGGACTAGTGAGTATGATAGCATCGTTTTCTGAACTCGATGAAATGAATCGATCTAAATCAGTTAACTCCACATCATATCTATATGTAATTTATCGTTGAACAAGTAATTGACTTGTCTAGCAGAAGAAACACTTAACAATAATAATAAAAAATATGTTCTTAATAGCATAGTAATAATACCTTCCCACATCTTACACAAGATCGTCTAAAGATCCCAAACTAGACAGAGCCTATACTATATGAGATCACAACCATATTTTTAAATATATTCATCGTACAGTCAATTCTGCCTCGTTGATCAACCGGCCAGCGTAAGCGACTGTCGATCAAGAGGTCTCGGGTTAGATTAACGGGTGGGCCTGCTGTTGGGTTTTTCTTACAAGAAATTCTTAATAGCAGCCCGGAGTATGGAAGATGGCGCTGTTTCCCGCCCGTGCCTCGGAGAGCACGTTAAGCCGTCGGTCCCGATTGTCATGAACACCTATGACAATCGTTATTGAGATGAATGTCCTGAGAAGAATCCTCTGGGAATGAAGTCTTAGGTACAATGAACGTAACATGATGCTAAATAGCTTACAAATTACCTCTGGGGTAGTATATTATGGGGATCTTGTGTCAACTGCGGTGACTTTCCGTGCGTTTAAGCGATTCTGCCATACATACTATAGAAATCAAATATAGGTCACGTAGGACCCATAATATTTTATCCGTGGTGCTTCCCGGTTTGAAAAAGGCGTCTGCCTATTTTGACTTCATTTTGTCTCCCGCTTTGCCAAGGAGGGAAGTGGACTTATTATATTTCCAACTCCTCCAGTTTTCTTCTGATTAATTTCGTTGCGGGTTCCACAGTTTAATTTTTCCTGGGACTTCCCGAGTGTCATAACTCGGTGTGTTCGTGGGTCACCGCTGTTGATCCTGGTGTACAGGAATTACAGTGGTGGGCGTGTGGGCGGGATTAACCCAACAATCGTTATTGAGAAGTCAAGAAGTCAAGAACCACACGGTGTGCCACTCTGCGCCTGTGAAGGGAGGAATCCGGGAACTGCAGTTATTAACACATCCGGACCCCTCCCAGCGCCTGCACGCACAGAAGCGGGCACCGTCACCTGATAGACTCACAATTTAGGCGACGTACGGCACACGCGTACGTCGCCCCCTCGCGGGTGGCCACTAAAGCGGATGGAAGGGAAAACCCGTCCCGACCATCCGCGGCCACACTAGGGGGGGCATGAGGCGCTGATAGGCGCGCCTCCGCCGCCCGCTTCGCCGGCGGCTGATTGGGTCCGAGTGGAGGTCGTCCTCCCGAGCCTTCTGCGCCACCTCCTTCTGCGAGATTACATCTTCGCAGAAGGTTGCGACCGCGGTAAAACTGCTATCGCTACCGGCTATGGAGCGTATGATGGCCGGTAGCGAGAGATCTCCTCCGATGACTGCAGTGAGGGCCCGACGCTGCGGCGCCCAAGCGGGGCAAACCGCCAGCGTGTGCTGGACCGAGTCCTCACAGCTTGCACACTAGTTAAACCTTCGAATTCAGATCACCCTCAGGGTTGCGGAGGTCCGATGCCAGTCGCTTCGTGGAAAACCTGATATTCAGGTAAAATCGGTTGAACTATTAGCCGAACCCAATTAATCTTGGGAATAATAAAGGCTAGAAAGAGGAAGATTCATCGTATAGTCAGGTATCAAACCTATACGAAATAAATACAAAACCTGCTTCAAGCCGAAATAAGTGACACTTAGAACCAAACACCCAAGTCAAAGAGTAATGCTAATGAATAACTGGAAGGTCGGGGTATTGGCTAATAACATAGGCCAACAAAGTCTGAAATCACATTAAAAAATTAATCTAAATGTTTGGGCAAGCTCTTCGTCACTTAAAATGGAAAGAAACTAGAATTTAGGGTCAAGTTCAACTATGTTACAATTTGAATCTTGTGAATGGTTTTATGTGAACTTGGCGAGTTTGGTATGAATAGATATGAAAATAGTTTGGAAATTTACAAAGACACCTTATTAAAATGTGAAATGATAATCGCGACAAAGAAATAGCCGTTTTTATCCGCTAGACTCTAGAGGATAAAATAAAATTGAATTAAGAACATCGTGCGCACTAAATTTGTGAATTCAAAACATCATTAAACCTATTTAATTCTAACTCTATGGTGCCGAATTTATCATACAATCTTTTTTAATATGTTAAAAACTCAGACTCGGAACCTTCTTGGTGTACTTTTTTTTTTATTTGCTTTGCCCGCGCCATTTTCTTTTCACGTCATTTAGTTATTTCCTCACTGAGGTGGGATGAAAAGTTACGTGTTGCACTCGAGCAATTGCAATTTTTTTTCACCTCGTGCCCTTTTGATTCCCTCGCTGACGCTCAGGATTCTAATTTTTGAATCACTCGCTGCGCTCGTTATTCATTTTAGAATCCTTGGCTTGCTCGGTCATCAAAATTGAGCACGCGGTTAAAAAGCAACTTTGCACTCTTGTATAACAAATAAGTATTAAGTAAGCTATGAATAATAAATAAAAACCATTATTCATGATGGTTTCTAGGAATAATTTCAAGTCAGTAAGGTAATTCTTGCCATTACTACAAACATTTATAACCAACTGTGTGGTTAATGTACGTGTTGTGAGGATCTATTTTCTTCTCAACTCACAAGTGGTCATTTATTATGGAGATGTTTTTAGTGTTATGTTTAACTTAGCCGGATAATATCCGGAATATCCCAGGCTGTGTCGGTATTTCCACTTTTACTTAAATATATCTTTTTTTGTAATATAGTATAATATACGCATTAACTTTATTTACAGGTTACAAATATCTCATATTCTTTCTAAACATCGCTTGATCTTAGGTATGCCACAAACGATCACTGAAACATGAGAGATCAAGAGCATCGTCGTCATTTATGTTGCAGTAGTCTTGTCTGTTACTGTGTTCTTTAAGGGATATATTCTATTAATAATATGATTAAACGTAGCTTGTGTCCATCTTAGTTTTCTTATTTCTATTCTTTAATTTAAAAAACATAGCTCTTGCATAAAACTGGAACAAGCACCTATCCCTAACAAATTATGGTTTATGAAAATATTATTTACAGAACTTTGTACTTATAGAATAATACATGTTTAGCTTTCAAAAGCATAATACGAAACTCATTACAAAAATACAAAAAAAGAATCATTTCACTACCGATCACGATTCCATTGGTAAAATGTTCCACTGCTATCCGGAAAAAGCATTGCATTAATGCAGCTATGTCGTTTTTCCGGATATTTTTCGCATCTCTAGTTGTTTATTACACAGTATTAATATTTCCGTTTGCAACTTACAACGGTACCAAGCTTGCTGTCTAGTGTCTCGACTCATCACAATGCTATAATATCATAGGTATTTTATTTCTAGAATTCTCTATTCAAATAACGGTACATGAATTTTCAATGTGCACACAGTCAAATATAATTGCTGTGGTGTTTAAAAAAAGTAAAGGAGTTCTATATTTTTTTTTTATCTATGTTTCGGTATTTTTTGGGTGTGATAGTGGTAGTGGTCATTAATCGATATGTAGATACAACAATTTTAAGATATATTTTTTTTGTGAAGTTAAATAAACCAAAATAATATTTCTGTATTGTAAAAGTAAATAAATTATTACAACAAAAGATAAAATTATGCTTAGTAACTTTATTATGCTACAAGATCACTTTAAGAGGCAACACTAGACCGATATTATTATTATTTTGATCCATCACGGTCATAAGAGCATTAATATTATACCGCACGGCAAAAAAAAACTAAAAATACTAAAAAATATGGTCCAAGTATAACTACTAGGATCTTTAGTTAATGTAATGTTACTGCATCTTTTTAATTGTCAAAATATAAAAAACTAAAAATACTAAAAAATATGATCAAAATATAGGCACCAGGATCTTCAGTCTATGTAAAGTTACTGAATCTTTAGAATTGTCAAATTAAATAAAAAATGCACCTAGTAACTTTACGAAAATATATGATTTTATTTATTTCAGTGGGAAATGCTATTTAAGCTTTGACTTAATTAATGAAACTCAAAGTTATTTTTAGTTGCAATAAGACTTCTTTACATATAATTATTTTGATTGCTGCCAGCATTTTGCCAGACTAAATTATACAAATACAAAATCCGGATATCTTTTAAAATGTTATTCCTACACGACACTAGTAATTCGTTCTAAATAAATAAAAATGAGAAATGAAATTATAGAATACCATTTAAGCAAATGACGAAAGAAGCATACTTCAATATCGGTTTAAAAACGTTTCTTTTTTTAATTTAGACTACAATATTTCTATGATTTTTACTACAATAACAAAAATTTCCTTTGCCTAAGAATACGAGCCCTAAGTGTGTTCTTTTAAAGTTATGTTAGATAGAATCTGAATGGGCATCCAGCATGAGAACTTTGATAAAAACATTAATAGGGTAAAATATTTTATATGCTTTGTAAATATGTATCTGAGATTGATTATGATACTAAATAGTTTTCAAATTAAATAACTATTATTATTTTCAGCGGAATAAATAGATTTAAACCCAATAAGAGCCTAGCTCCTTTGTTTAGAATTTTACATCAAAGAAAAAGTAAACTGGAAAAGTCATTTCCTAGGATAAACGATCAATCCTGAAATAACTCTATCGTCTTATTTCTATTTTATTTCAATGTGACTTGGTCAAGTGAAAACATATCTATCCATAGACAATCCACAATGTCATAAGTTATGACATTGTGGATTGTCTACCTAGATAACTCATTTTCCGCCGTATCTTTTTCAGTCAAATTCCTTCTAAAGCTTGCAATGAATCCGACAAATAGTGACTGCAATCTAAAAGCATTTAAATTATGTCTGTTTATAAATAATAATGAGAAAAATTACGTAGGTACATAATGGCGACCTTAAATAACGTTCGTTTTTATACAGAAGTCCACAGAAGTCAATGACTTTTTATTAAAGACAGCTCGATATGATCAATGCGTAGGTACTAAGCATACCTATACCTACCTGGTTTAATGTGAAGTTGCATTTTGCGGTTTATTCGCATCGTAATAAGTTCTGAAGATACGTTTCGTTCTCCTTTATAGGGTGCCGTAAACAAATCGTAAAACGCTGAGTAAACACGCTATCGGACTTTTTAACCCCCGACGCAAAAAGAGGGGCGTTATAAGTTTGACGTCGATGTCTGTCTGTGTGTGTGTGTCTGTTTGTCTGTGGCATAGTAGCTCTCAAACGGGTGGACCGATTTCGATGCGGTTTTTTTCATTTAAAAGCCAGTTTCCTGGTGGTGGTTCTTAGCTATGTCTGGTTAATATCGGTCCAGCAGTGTAGAGTATCAGCTCTTTTCCAAATGATGTAAGGCATTTTTGGCGTATGATTACTCGATTAAGTGCTTCACGCGTGCTAGTATAATCGTTTAATGACAATTACTTGATAACTTCGACCTGATGCTGCGTAGGGGTTTTTTAATTTTTTTAATTTTAATGTTATTGAATGGTGATGAAAATAGAACATTCCTCAAAGTTTGGTAGGTACTTAAATTCCAAAATATGCGATAGTGAAGATATTATGACTGACTTTCATAAAATTTTCCTTTATTTAATACAGGCTGTTATTACCTAAGTACTAGCAGGAAAATCTGACTTGTACAATTATCTGCAAGACATTTACATAAAACATTACAAGTAAAACAACTAGGTATCTAATGCGTTTGTCTTAATGGCCTGATTGTTACAATCATCATAAATAATTATCTATACAATTAAATAAAATTGGAGTTCGTAACATTAAAATAACCGCTTTTTACTAAATGCATATGTATGCGTACATAACATTTTTTTATTTTTATTTATGTCTATCTGACTGTTTGTTCCGACTAATCTCTGGAACGTCTGGATTACCTGAACGATTTTGACGGGATTTTCACTGGCAGATAGCTGATGTAATAAGGAGTAACTTAGGCTACTTTTTTTAGACTAGCTTTTCCCCACGGTATTACCCGCGGTTGTAAAGGTACAACAAACAATCAAACGGTCACACCGCGGGACTCAGCTAGTAACACATAAATAACTTATTATTACTATTAGTAATACACCTGTAAAACAGCTTCACGCATAGTAAGTAATTTAAACTTAGTTAATTTAAAGAAACAACAGCACAGTTATACTCGTAAATAGGACCAATAAAATTATTATTAAGCAGCGATTATATTTTACAGCTTAAAGTGCTGCTTTTTAACCGACTTCCAAAAAGGAGGCGGTTCTATGTTCCACTGTATGTATTTATATTTTTTTTATGTATGTTCACCGATTACTCCGTCAATTATTGACCGATTTTGAAAATTATTTTTATATTCGAAAGGGTATCCGAGGTGGTCCCATTGCCACCATATCAGGATCTGATGATGGGATCCCACTGAAATCGAGGGAAACCCCCTCATTTTTTATAGGTACATATTATGTTATTTTCTGAAGTTACACCGGTATTTGCGTCTGGTAGTCATCATTTTATGATGATGAGCTGATGATGTAAGGTACAACTCCTTATCGGTTAGGAGATGGTGGATAAATCTTTAAATATCATATATACATATGTTACCTTTAGTCGTATTCTTTCAAATTATTTAGGTAAGCTGATGATGGAAGGTGGAAGGTACAACTCCACAACGGTTAGGAGTTGGAGGATAATTCTTTAAATTTCATACGTATCTAAAGACCTTTAGTCGCATACTTTCAAGTTATTTAGGTGAGCTGATGATAGAAGATTAAACTCTTCAACAGTTAGGGATTAGGGGATGATTTTAATATTACACGTACGTATAGACATTAATGTGTATTCTTTCAGTTATTCATATGGATCGTTTTATTGAAGTCGGTGCCAAGCCAAAAAGAATACGAACGAACAATTACAAAAATCTAAGCGATAGTCGCTTGGCACTTGGCACCGACTTCAAACAGATTCTAGGTTACTACTACTCTAGGTAGGTTAGGAACACATTACTACTATTTAAATGAATAAAGAATTAGGTATAGACAAGAATTGGCACATAGCAATTTATAAAGAGCCAGTTTATTTTACGCTTTTTAGTTTTTTTTTTGGCAGAGAGTTTTCGTTGGATGTTTTTCTAGAGCTTAATAGCGTTTTCATACTATCCGATCCGATATCGGTGTCGGGCGCCGATACGATATCGGAATAAGTAAAATGTATGTAATATGTATCCGTCTTTCACATTGTCCGGCCCGACATCGGATATAGGAGCCGACACATAGGTACATACATTTTGTTTCCTCCGATATCGTATCGGCGCCCGACACTGATATCGGATCGGATAATGTGAAAACGCTCTTACGGATCGAAAATAACTAAGAGACAAAACGGTTTATTGGTGTGCAGTGCAGACATTTATTTGTACATAATTTTATAACTTACTAGTTGCAATTATTCGTTCGCTGTATACCTACCTAACTCTAGGGGTTATCTCGACAGCATAGCGGTAGAAAATTGTCTAAGAAAGAATTATATCGGCAGAAAGCGATTTTGTTCAATTTGCATTTGAGTTTGTTGATCCAATTTACATCAACCACCAAAAATTATTTTATAAATATCACTAGGTCCTGTACATATTATTACACAAAGTCCTCCGCCGCGTTTCTGTCTGTCTGTCTGTTCGCGATAAACTCAAAAGCACTGCACAGATTTAGATGCAGTTTTTACCAATAAAGTTTGAGTATAGTGGCTAAAATATAACGATATTTGTTGAAGAAGTCGGAAAAAAAAACATCCAACGAAAACTCTCTGCCAAAAAAACAATTAAAAGCGTAAAATAAACTGGTTCTTCATAAATTACCTATACCTATTTCTTTATTCATTTAAATAGTAGTATTATAATGTGTGCTAGGTACCTAGAATCTGTTTGAAGTCGGTGCCAAGTGACTATCGCTTAGACTTTTGTAATTGTTCGTTTGTATTCTTTTTGGCTTAGCACCGACTTCAAACAGATTTTAGGTACCTAGCACACATTATAATACTACTATTTAAATGAATTAAGAATTAGGTATAGGTAATTTATGAAGAACCAGTTTATTTTACGCTTTTATGTGTTTTTTTTGGCAGAGAGTTTTCGTTGGATGTTTTTTGGAAGTCGGTTTTTTTTTTATAAAAAGTTTTTATTTTTCAGTTGTTAGTGCAAACAATCGTAGGCAAGTAGTAAGTTGAACTATTTCATCAAATTTCATCCAGAATACAAATTAAGGTCTATAATCTAAAATCTTCCTAAAATCATCCTCTAATCCCTAACTGTTGAAGAGTTTAACCTTCTATCATCAGCTCACCTAAATAACTTGAAAGCATACGACTGAAGGTCTTTAGATACGTATGAAATTGAAAGAATTATCCTCCAACTCCTCACCGTTGAGGAGTTGTACCTTACATCTTACATCACCTTACATCATCAGCTTACCTAAATAATTTGAAAGAATACGACTAAAGGTAACATATGTACATATGATATTTAAAGATTTATCCTCCAACTCTTAACCGTTAAGGAGTTGTACCTTACATCATCAGCTCATCATCATAAAATGATGATTACCAGACGCAAATACCGGTGTAACTTCAGAAAATATACGAAAAACATAGTATGTGCCTATAAAAAATGAGGGTTTCCCTCGATTTCCCTGGGATCCCATCATCAGATCCTGATATGCTGGCAATGGGACCACCTCGAAAGCATACCCTTTCTAATACAAAAAAAATAATTCAAAATCGGTCCACAACTGACGGAGTAATCGGTGAACATACATAAAAAAAAATACATACAGTGGAACATAGAACCTCCTCCTTTTTGGAAGTCGGTTAAAAATAAGCCGCACATCTTCACGGGGTAACATAGGCTATATTATATTTTCCGTAAAGAACTCGTGCGAAGCCGGGGCGGGTTGCTAGTTTAATATAAAAACTTGCTAAGCATCAAATACCATGTAATTTACTACTTTCTGATACAATACATGATGATGATGAGGTTCGCATTTTTAATTATTCTAGAAGGTTACATACATACATAGGCCTGTCTATATCTAATTTATATGTATTTAAGAGAACTGAATAGGGTACATTAATATCTATTTTATGAATATAGCATGTCCATTTAAGAGTAGTGACATTGAGGTAATATTACAATTGTCAATAAAAAAATATTCATCGGTATTGTATTCGTAATATTACACAAGTCATTGCGAACATCGATCATGAAGGTTCAAGGTATCAATATCCATTCCCAAGGGTACTGTTCAAATTGGCGTTTATTAAAATGTCATAGTTAAATACAATAACTTTTTAAAAGTTTCAAACATTAACTGTACAAGATCCAGGAATGAATGAATATGACTGCACGTTTGGCCTAGTGGTTTAACGGTCACTACGCCGTTTCCTACTTAGCCAAGTGTCGTGGGTTCAAATCCCACGCAGGACAACACTTTGTGTGACCCACAAATTGTTGTTCTGAGTCTGGGTCCGTTTCATGTATGTTTGTAAAGTCCCCCGCGATACAGGATTTTTTCCGAGTGCGGGAATTGTCTTTTTAAAAATGGAAAAAAAATGAAATTACGATAATTATAGCAATGAGAATATTCCAATCACTCAATAGTATCGAATCGCAAGTTGAAAGGCTGTTGCACTGTCTGTTTTCCATAACCTTTTTAATCGAATATGGACTAGGTTTGACTGCAGCTGTTATTGACAATATAAATACAATATATGTATAATATAATATACAATAAAGACAATACGTTGTACAAATAATTACAAATTTTAACCAAAAAAAACCGACTTCAATCTGGACCAAATTTAAATGAGACCATTCAGAAAGCACCAGCTTTCAAAAAAAAAAAGAATGACCAAAATCGGTTCACCCAGTCGAAAGTTATGAGGTAACAAATATAAAAAAAAATACAGTCGAATTGAGAACCTCCTCCTTTTTTTGAAGTCGGTTAATAAAGAGTTTTCTATCTATCTATACTAATATTATAAAGCTGCAGAGTTTGTTTGTTTGTTTGTTTGAACGCGCTAATCTCAGGATGTACTGGTCCGATTTTAAAAATTCTTTCAGTGTTGGATAGTCCATTTATCGAGGAAGGCTATAGGCTATATTTTATTTTTAAAAAAAAGAGATCCGTAAGAAAATTGCTATTTTGTAACCCAAGGTGTGAACTCGAAAACCTATTTTTGCGTGCGCTGCAAAGAGTATTGACAATAGAACAAAATCATGTATTACGGGTTTGTAGGTCCTATTAAGATCTACAAAAAAGTCCGCGAGAGCATATATCTAACTATCATGGTTTAGTCACAATAACCGCTTTTGTGCTCAAAAAAATTATTAAATCGTCTGAAGAAAGAAACTACGTTAAATGTGTATCGTAATATTAATCCTTATCCAAATAAAGCATTATGTTATCAAGGGTATTTATGTAGAAGTAAAATACTTTTTGTTTCACCCTATTCGGACATTTCGTTTAGAAGTTATCACGAGTATAAGACGCTAAGAGTTGGTACCTATTATTGAGTTATTTGTCAAGGAGTTTTTATCAACATAATACCTAATATTAGTCTTTATCCAAATAAATGTGTTGTTGATTATGAGTATTACATCTTAGAAGAGTATAATAAATACATCTATACTAATATATAAAGCCGAAGAGTTTTTGTTTGTTTGAACGCGCTAATCTCAGGAACTACTGGTCCAATTTGAAAAATTCTTTCAATGTTAGATAGCCCATTTATCGAGGAAGGCTATAGGTTATATATCATCACGCTAAGACCAATAGGAGCGGAGCACCAATGAAGAATGTTTCAAAAACGGGGGAAAAATATCACGCTACGGGCAATAGGAGACGCAAACGACGTTGCATGGGTCAGCTATACTAATATATAAAGCTGAAGAGTTTGTTTGTTTGTTTGAACGCGCTAATCTCAGGAACTACGGGTCCAATTTGAAAAATTTTATTATTATAAATGCGAAAGTAACTCTGTCTGTCTGTCTTGCTTTCACGGCCAAACCGCTGCACCGATTTGAATGAAATTTGGTACACAGATAGTCTAGAGCCTGGGAAAGGACATAGGCTACTTTTTAATGCGAAAAAGGGGTTGTAAGGGGTTTAAAAGGGGGATGAAAGGTTGTTCTGGGAGTTCACTCGCCACACGCCTGCGCGTTACCTACGTCGGGCGTCTTGACAACGAATAAACAAGGCTGTCACAATCATAAAAAATATTTCACTTTTTCAATGAAGACTTAACAATGATAGCAATGATATTATATATATATAAATTAAATATTAAGATATTAAGTATATATTCGTCAATCTGATTTGTATGTTCATTATATTAATAGAAATAAATAAGCCAAATTAATATAATTAATTAACAGCGTTTCTTAACTTCAAAATTCTCTACAGAAGTATCGTCATTATAAGCTAGCTGTTGGTTAGATATGAATAAAAATGTAAATAATATCCATCCTGATCAGCTGACTAATGAGATAGTTATCAATTAAACGAACGGATCATGTCAGGCGTGGAGGGAGATGTTGTCGAATACTTAGTAAGTCTTTGGAAATTTCAGGAGTGCCTACCCATAAGTTGAGGCTGCAAGTTAATGTTCCAGTACTATTAAATGAGGTATCTTGAGCGCCAAAGCAATGTTATAGTACATGGCTAAATATTACACAACTGGGGTACAACATTGTAAAAGCTACAATCATGACGCATGGAATGGCAAAAGAAGATAATGTTTTAATTCCCCGTATTCCAATAATTCCAACTTATTTGACATTTTAATTTAAAAGAATGCAGTTTCCGCTGAAAACAGCATTTCCAATAACAATATTATCAAAACCCAAGGACAGATGCTTAAAGATACAGTTTTTTTTTCTCATGAGCAGCATACTCACGTATATCAAATCCACAAAATCTCCATATTTTGGCAAAATATGGCAAAAGAAAAAACGTAGTTATTAAAATTGTACTTTTTTTATTTGAAGCTGTCAAAGTGACTATGGTCAGCCTGATGGAAAACTCAAGCAGAATCCAACAGTGGGGGCAACCATACTTACTGGGAAAGCAGACAATGCAGTATTGCGTCCCACACTATGACGGCTTAGTGAGATGCTTTTTCACGCCCCACTTAAAGGCCCCGGGATCATAGTGGGAGAGAAACACGTGCGCTGGTAGTGAGTTTCAGTTTTTAGCTGTTCGCACAGGAAGGATGAACCAAACCGTTTGGTTTGAGAGTGAACATGTTATTCTGCAGAGGAAGGGAGAAGGGGGACCAGTTGGAAGAGCTCCTCAGAATACTTCCAATGATACAGATGATAGTGGACTGCTATAGAGGCGATATCTCTACGCAGCTGCAGAGGTTCAAGGAACTCGGTGGCTTCGGGACTGTTGGTAAAGCGCACTGTTCGCCATTGCAACCGATCGAAAGCATCAAGCAAATACTGCGCGGATCCATCACAAAGATGAGAACAGTACTCGAGGTCCCGGCAAATATCCATGCCCAGGACACCGAGTTTACCCCGTAGTGGCAGTTGAGTGCTCTGAAAAGTGGGGAGGGAAAGGAATGGAGACTTTTTGGTAGAGAACGCGCACAACTGTGTTTTCGTAGCGTTGAACTCGACCAGATTCTTATCACCCCATTGTAAAATGCGGGTTAAAACCCGGTCGAGCTCAGCGACAAGCTTCTGTCGATTTTCCTCAACGTCTGCCAGCTTGGCTGAACGGTGTCAAAAATATCGCCCATGAACTGTGCTATCGTCTGCATAGCAATGTATGTTGCCAAGAGCTAACATGTCATTGATATGCAGAAGAAATAGTGTGGGCGACAGGACTAAACCCTGAGGTACGCCAGCGTTTACATCCAGAACATCAGAGGCCGTGCCGTCGCAAAGGCCCATAATGCGGCGCTGATGAAGAAAAGCGTCAATTCAGTGACAGGGTCTAGGAGGCGGACCGAATACCGACAGCTTGGAAAGAAGCGAGCGGTGCCAGACCCAGTCGATGTCAAATGTCGAAATAAGCTCATATAAACACTTTATATTTTATGTACATATATAAATACTTGAATAAGTTTTTAATAGTAAAACGTGTGTGTATAAGTTGTAAAAAAATCGGGTGGTGTCGTGGGACATCAGATAGGAATGAGTTCCATATCAAAAATACAGATGGCGCTATACTACATTTTTCGTTCACGAAATAAATAAATCATTACAGATGGCGCTATATTAAATTTTTAGTTTTCACAAAACTGTCTTAACCCCTTTATTTTATTTAAACTGATTTATAAAAATATATAAAAGTTCTATGCGAGGTAATGACAATAAAACTATTCAGGTACCAATACATTTTGTATCATGATTTTATATCGATAAAAATCCTACCTATATTAACAACGCGAAAGTTTGTTAGTATGTATGGATGGATGTTTGTTTCTTTTTCACGCAAAAACTACTGAACGGATTTGGATAAAACTTTACAGTAATATAGCTTATACATCAGAATAACACATTAGCTACTATTTGCAGCGATAACCGACATACACGCGGGCGAAGCCGCGGGCAACAGCTAGTCATTCCTAATTCTTGAAAGAACTAGTGCCAGGTGCCATAGCCTATTTGTATAATGGTGGCAGTAGTGCCTTTAATTTTTTTTTGTTGCCTGCCAATTTTATTGACGATAAAGCACTACGTCTAACTAAGTTCACTTTGGGCGTCCAGCCGGCCAGTTATCCCTAAAAACCGGGACAAAACCTGTCCCGCGCGGGACATTAGGCACAATTTTGATTAAAAAATCATGACGTCTGGCAATGTTGCCACCGACACATGGTTCTCCCACGGTAGTGAACTATTAAAGGCTGTAGTGTGTGATGGTGATGATTCAATCCTAATAACAGGATTCAGGTAATTCTTTACTGAAACTTTTAGAATAGTGTTGTTGATGTAAACTGATGTTTAAGTTTGTTAATGTTTATATATGTGACGCCATTGTGGTCACTACATTATTTAGTAAAGTTAAAAATAAAAGGAAATAATGCTGAACAATTAAATAGCACGCATTGCAAAAAGGACTTTAAATACACCTGAGATTTTTAACATAAAAAACATTGAAACAAGCAATTCTTCGAATTTTGGAAACTGCTCCAACGATTTTCAAGAAATTAAGTATGCAGGGGGTTTCAGGGGCGATAAATCGATCTAGCTAGGATTCATTTTTAGAAAGATTTACCAAATTAAAACCAGGTCATCCAGGGACTTAATATTATAAATGCGAAAGGTTGTGAGAATGGATGTATGGATGTTTGTTACTTTTACAAGCAAAAAGTACAATATTGTTGAGGTTGTCAATATTGTTGAGGTAACAATATCTATACTAATATTATAAACGCGAAAGTTTGTAAGTATGGATGGATGGATAGATAGATGGCTGGATGGATGTTTGTTACTCTTTCACGCAAAAACTGCTGTACGGATTTAGATGAAACTTTACAGTAATATAGCTTAAACATCAGAATAACACATAGGCTAATATTTGTTGCGATAACCGACATATACGCGGGCGGAGCCGCGGGCAACAGCTAGTCCACCTATAAAGTCCTTGTGGTGGCGGGTTATGTAAACAGAATATCATTACTCCTATTCAACCAGAGCGGTGGGTGTCGCAAAAGTGAATTATGGATGCAAACTAGCAGGACAGCAGCAACAGAATATTTGAAACAACCTCTATACCAACTAAGCAAGCTAAAATCGCGTTTATAAGAAGAGCCCTATGTCCTAAGGATATGTAAAGGATGTTGATAAAAATGATGATACTGGAGTTTCACCAAGCAGTTCTCTACTTCACGTTTTTTCACTCATTTGTATTTGGAATATAAACCTAGTTGATGAATAAGAATCCGTAAATTTTTTATACACTTAAATCGTCTAGTATATTGTTCAAAGTAAAGAATATTTTAATTACGAAGTGTCGTAAATTTTCGGAGATCTGGATTATGAAACGCATTCGTTTGCAACGCCTCCCAGCATGGAACAGACATGCAATCATAGCGCGCAATGATACGTCAAAATACTTTTGAATAAACTATTATTGTGCCAACATTACGACACTAGTTGGAAGAGTCGTCATGTTAATAAAATACTATGTACTTAATCATAAGCACATTGTTTTCTTTATTTTTATCCAAATAACAAAAAGGCTAGTTGACAGTAGTCAAGTTATTGACTTCTTATCATCTGTCAAAACGAAAATTTAGTATCTTCTTCTTCTTTTGATGAGATGACAACCAGCTAATCAGCTATTTCTCCCAATATCAAGTATTTAAAGTCTTCAAATCTTAAGTCTTCGAGTCTTCAAGTCTTCGTCGTGATAAAATTAATGATAAAAAATGTGGATGAGATGAAACGGGGACCGTCTTTCGAAAAAAACACAAAACGATCTCGACAATTTAGTATCAAAAATATATTTATAAAATAACAACTAATGACGTCACAATTTTAGACTACGCATCTAAAGAATATATATATTTCAATCTTTATTTTATTCGAATTCGTAATATGTAATATATAAAAAGCTAAAATTACTATATTTTCGGAGATGTTTTGTGGTATTTGTTTTAATGAAGCGGACAATGTTAGTTATTTATGATACAGTCAATTACTCTATTGTCGAAACGACACTTATTTTTAGCTTAGGGGCCATCTTAAAAAAAATTATAAAATTGTATCAAGGTCTTGTACTGCTTAAATGGTTGACAGCATGGTTTGTAAAATGTAGTTCAGGAAAGAAAATACTAAGCTTCCAATTGAAGAAATTTTACTGAAAATTTAGGTACCTATAATGCAAAATAATCCTTGTTTAAAATAACTAGTGTGTCATTGGATTTATACCTTTAACTAATATAGGGGAAATTATTAGTTTTTGGAAAAGTATCCCAAATTCTTAATTATTACACTATAAATACCTAAACATTATTGTGAATAGCACAAAAGTCTTTGAAAATCACTGTCACGGTTAAAGAGCGACCAAAACCTAATCATACCATTCTGTCTCGAACTTTTTTATTATTGTGAACTCTTTTAAAAATGGCACGCATGGGTACATGTGTATGCATGCGTGCATGAACATTAAAAGACCAGAAAATAAGTTTGTGATCACGGGGAAAGACCCGTGCTTCACATAAGTGTTCCACCTGGTTGAAACATAGGAATAGCATAGGTCTGGAAGCGCACCAACTGATGAGGAAGTATAGTCTGGAAGTGAAGAACCTAGGTGAAGCACGAGTCTCCAGGATAGAGTCTGAGTAGGCGCAGCGTCGATCCTGGGGTCCTGACATAATATGGTCCGGGTCCTACTCAGAGCAGGGCCTGAAGCAGGTCGCCGGTGTGGTTAGTGTAGTGGAATCACCACATACCTGGCTCCTCAGTCTCCGAGAAGCCAGAGATCCGCAGGGATTTTCCACCTCGTCAACAAAAAAGCACGGGTAACAGCATCATTGGTTAAAAGTGAAAGTCACTCGTAAACATCCCAAAGGCTTCATTTCAATTTGCAAAATGTTACATTTGTCATAAACCGTTTCAAAACAAGTTTCATAGTCTCAGAAGGTCAATTTGTCAACGTGACTTCAGATGTTTACAATAGTAGCAAAAGATTTTGGATTTTTTCTCATCTATTTTATTATTTAAAGTATATTTTACAACATACAGGATATATTAGGTACTTAGTACTATTTTCACATAATTCAGCTGGGCAGGGTAAAAAATCAGGGTTCTTTAAAAAAATATGGATCAGGTATAATCGTTTCTTTTTCCTGCTTACCTTTTATCAGCTTCTAGATCCCTATTGATGTTATCGATAGCTCGTGTTATGTCCTCCTAGCTTTAATAAGGTTAATGTCTACCTCGCCTAAGCACCTCCCATCCTCTTGCGAGTCGGTATTATTTTATATTTCATCAAAAGCTACCGAGGTCTCGGCACCGGACGGTCAAGAGTCAGTTTTAAATAATTAATAATACAAAATTTGAACATACAAAAAACGAGTTCATGAACTGAACTAAATTGACATGGGACATTGACCACACAGGAAGCACCAGCTTTCAAATAAAAAAGAATCATCAAAATCGGTTTACCCAGTCGAAAGTTCTGAGGTAACAAACTTAAAAAAATACAGTCGAATTGGGAACCTCCAGCTTTTTTGAAGTCGGTTATAAATACATATATTATATAAAAAAAAAAATACCTATAGAATGTAGAGTGTATCTGGTGATAATGTCCATAAAAGTTTATAACTTATCGGCGGTCCACACTACAACGATATATCGTAGCGATTTAACTGTGCAGTTCGTTTGTGCAGTTTTATCGTACGTGTGGACGGAAATTGGCTCAGATTTTACAACGATATATCGTTGTAGTGTGGACCGCCTGATAAGGAATAACGTGGAAAGTTACCTACTACGTGAAAGTAACATTTAACATTTCAAAAACATTAAAGATATAACTTATAATTCAATAACCGATATCTTTAGGCCAATTATTTTTATTTTAATATTTCTTACAAATAATTTATCAATCGCTGCTAAATAAAGATAACAATGATTAAGGCCATAATAATCAATGACGATTTGAAAAATTTATGGTCATTAATTTCAATAAATGAATTAATATGTTTACCGTTAAAATATTTATCCTTGCCTATTGTGAGGTAAACCTGACTGACAATTCGGCCATGGAGCATGGCAATTATGACTGTGTCTAGATCGTTAAATCTAAGGAAATGTTCAATTATGTTTGTTTTGTATAAAAAATGTTATATGTAGAACCTGACCAGGAAAATTAAACATCTTAAGCTTTAACATAATTTATGATAAATGTTTATTTATGTTTAGTATGATCTGATCATATTGTATACAATAACAAGGGGGTACAAAGCCATTTTGCATCCATTCCTATACGAAATTTCATGTTTTATTGGCCTCAAAACTGAAAGATCTAGTCACCCCAGAAATGGATGAGTCGATTCGAGTCGCATTTAACCGACTTGTTTTTCTTTAATTTAGGATATTATTGTAAAGTAAGCAGACCCTTATTGCAATTCTAACATTTATTTCAATAGATTTACCCGATAATGGTAGTTCTTTCTGTCCGTTTCATAAAATGCTCTGCTACACAGAGTGCATTAAAAGGGGTTTGCTTTTAAAGTAAAAGCTAGAGGGGTTTGAAAATGGAGGAGGAGCTCTTAAGACTCTAAGTCTTAGACTTAAGTCTAAGAGGCTTGATGGTGCAATGCCGTGTGCGTCATCTGTTTTCTTCTGCAATTTTATAAAAAATATCTATCTGTGTGTGTGTGTGTGTGCTAGGTACCTATAATCTGTTTGAAGTCGGTGCCAAGTGACTACCGCTTAGAATTTTGTAATTGTTCGTTTGTATTATTTTTGGCTTAGCACCGACTTCAAACAGATTTTAGGTACCTAGCACACATTATAATACTACTATTTAAATGAATAAAGAATTAGGTATAGGCAATTTATGAAGAACCAGTTTATTTTACGCTTTAAAATTTTTTTTGGCAGAGAGTTTTTTCGTTGGATGTTTTTTAGAAGTCGTTTTTTTTTTTTTTTATAAAAAGTTTTTATTTTTCAGTTTTTAGTGCAAACAATCGTAGGTAAGTAGTAAGTTGAACTATTTCATCAAATTTCATCATCAAGAATACAAATTAAGGTCTATACGTACGTGTAATGTTAAAATCATCCGCTAATCCCTAACTGTCGAAGAGTTTAACCTTCTATCATCAGCTCACCTAAATAACTTGAAAGTATACGACTAAAGATCTTCAGATACGTATGAAATTGAAAGAATTATCCTCCAACTCCTAACCGTTGAGGAGTTGTACCTTCCACCTGCCATCATCAGCTAACCTAAATAATTTGAAAGAATACGACTAAACGTAACATATGTACATATGATATTTAAAGATTTATCCTCCAACTCCTAACCATTAAGGAGTTGTGCCTTACATCATCAGCTCATCATCATAAAATGATGACTACCAGACCCAAATACCAGTGTAACTTCAGAAAATATACGAAAAACATAGTATGTGCCTATAAAAATTGAGGGTTTCTCTCGATTTCCCTAGGATCCCATCATCAGATCCTGATATGGTGGCAATGGGACCACCTCAGAAGCATACCCTTTCGAATACAAAAAAAAAACAAAATCGGTCCACAGTTGAGGGAGTAATCGGTGAACATACATAAAAAAAAAAATACATACAGTGGCACATAGAACCTCCTCCTTTTTGGAAGTCGGTTAAACACAAAAAAGAAGCTACGAGTATAAAAATAAGTTTTAATTTGTCTTTGCCATTTTTATTATAATGTTGGCACGACAGTTCAACTCATTAAAAGTAATGTGATTCATAAATTCGAAGACAGACATCGTCAGATTAAGCTAGACGGTAGACCTGGTTTCAAATCTAGAAAATAAGTAGGTAACTAAATCTACATATTTAAATGACCATTTTCTTATTCACAAATGCTGTTGGATCGTGACCGGCAAAAAAATACAGCGAAGATTAAAGATACTATGTACTAGACTCAGATCAAATTAAAAAAGGTAGATAACGCACCGCTTTGTTCTTGTTGAAGCAGAAAAAAGTAGCGTAGTTCCAAGTAAACACAAGTATCGACAACTTGTACGATACTGACGGAAAGTAGCGTAGTTTATAGCATAGTTACTTCGTAACGCGTGTGTTTACTTGGAACTACGCTACTTTTTTCTGCTTCAACAAGAAGAAGGCAGTGCGTTATCTACCTTTTTTTATTTGATCTGAGATTATTGGTAATCTATTTAAATAAAAGCGAAATACCACTCACTTATTAATCACGAAATCACAGAAACCATAACACCTACAAACTTGAAATTTAGCAGGTAGGTACCTTATAGGGTGTAGACATCCGCTAAGAACGGATTTTACGAAACTCCATCCCTAAGGGGGTAAAACGGGGGTTAGAAGTTTGTATGAAAGTCCTATGTTTTTGAAGTAAGAGACTTGAAATTTAAAATGTATGCTCTATAGATGGTGTGGAGGTGTACTAATAACGTATTTTTAGAAATCAACCCCCTTTTGGGGTTAAAACGGGGGATGGTAGTTTGGACGCAAACGAGGTTGCGTAGGTCAGCTACTAAAGGTATAAAAGAAAGAGGCTTCTCAAATTCCTACCCGATTATAAAATTTATTTGAAAAACTTGTTAGTTCATTGTGATCTATATTAGTAAACTACATACTATTTCACGCAGCGCAGTTCTTTCCTCGATTCTTCCATCGTCTTTGACTCTTACATCCGTCAGTCTTTTCTCAAGTTCAGGGACTTTTAAAGTTAGTTAGTCGGTTCGAGTCCGACATAGCCACCAGTCGGTGCCCGGTGGTATCCGAGGAGATTTCCGCACAAAAAAAGGAACTTTTAAAATATGTACCTAAATAACTTTTTAACAACCTAAAACAGTTCATGCTGGATATAGGCCTTTCCTTAGGAATGTGATTTTGGCTCACTATACCATACTGTCCAGGCGGGTTGGTAAAGGGTTGGTTTCAAATGTTCCTTCTGCTTATAGTGCTGTTATTCTACGAAGTTTACTTCTTAGCCGGCTTTTACAACACCAATGGTATGATAACTATAAATTCTCAAAATTAAAAAAAAACCCCGGACATAATAACCTGAGTTCCCTTTAAAAAGTAAAAAACACGTTATGCGCTTTCATTTGAGACCCCATTCGATGATATTTTTGCAGACATTCGGTTACTCTTCCCCACTTTCACGCCCATAACTTTTAAACGGCTCAACCGATTTTCATGAAACATGTCTAAGAACACTCGCACGTAACTCACCTTTCATTCAAAAAAAACTAAATTGAAATTACTTCATCCATTCGGGAGCGACGGTGCCACAGACAGACAGACACGTGAACCTATAACACCACTCTCTTTGGTCGGGGGTTAAAAAATACTTTGCATTCTTAACCTATCACCACTCGGTTAAAACAATAAATTATCTTTATTTGTGCATACATCCCGCTTAAATAAAGCTCGTTCGCTTTGACGTCTATGACCATTCACCTTCTAATCTACTTTACGATGTCTGTGTATGGTCTCAAAGCGGCCCACTGATAAAGATAACAGTTGATTAGTAGTCACAACGTTACTCCTAACGGCGCTTTGCTCTTTAATTTTCGTTTGAGTGGCAGTTACTAAAAATGGCTTTAAGATGCACAGATGTACAAGTATGCATGCCTGGAGCGGTGACTTTTTAAATCGAAAGTAGAACTGGTTTGGGCAGATTTGGTAAAGTTTATTCTCTATGGTCTTTGAACTAACAATAATATGATTTTTTTTTTGGTAACAATAAGGATTGATTTTATATGCATGTGCATTTTATAGCCATTTTACTTACAATTATTTACCAAAATGCTGATTAAAACTTATTTTAAAAGAATTTATATATGTCATTAAATAAAAAAAATACAAGTGTAACAGTAATAGAAAAATAGAATTTTCAAGCTATAATCGACCTTTAATAGTCTTACAACGCAAGATTCAACGAAGGTAAATGAAATAAAATGGTTTTATGTCCAAAAAAACTTTCAGTTTAAGTAACGCGTTGTGAATAATGTCATTAGAAAAACTATATAATATTTATTACGAATAGATGCAGCTTTTGACGTGTATGGTCTTCAGAAGTGTGACATACGGTATTACTTATTATTGCATTATGTGTATTAATCTATCGATGACACTTGTGACGCGACGACATGGGACGTATGGCAAAAGTACATTTAATTACACCTACACCTTTATTCACTGATGTACAACGTCGGCCTTAATGCCCACAGCATTCTCTAGCAGCCAACCTTTGAGTGGTGTAGAAAATCTTGTAAGGTGGGTGCACAGGGGTTACATTTCTAATTAATGGGCATAAAGGTTAATGACGATGGTTGGTGGGTCATTCCAGAAGATTAACTCTTTTGGCCTGTGTGTAGTGGTCTTGCCAGAGGACCTCGTGAAATCCAAATTCATAATAAGATAACAGACTAGGGACCTGTTTCAGATAAGTTCCGGGTAGCTTATCTGACGGAAGGTTTTACATAATTTTGACAGAAGATCAAATTATTTGTCAAATAAGCTATCCTAAACTTATCTGTGGCCGGTGAAACAGGGCCAAAAACTCGGAGATTTGACAAAGAGATTTACAAGAATTCTTCATAGCCCCATACAATGTAATGTAAACCCCGTAGGCATTCGCTCATTTTCTTAATGTTTGAAACTAGCATTTAGCAAAGGATGTCCTTAAGGCTAGTGTACCAAGTAGTAATCACTCGAAACAAAAGGCAAATGAAGCCTTGATGTTGGAAATATACTACCAAGAATCGAGGCTATAGCAGCTGGTCAATGACATCAACATTTTACTTCATAAAAACAGCTGATTGAGGTAAACTTCCTCCATTTTGTTTCACTTTTTATGTTGTCGTTTCTATAAAAACATTAAAATCGTATATTTTCGTGTAAATAAACCTGATACGTGATCCGTGTGACGTATTATAAGTAGAGTATCTGCACGTTTGGCCTAGTGGTTTAACGGTCACCACGCCGTTTCCTACTTCGCCAAGTGTCGTGGGTTCAAATCCCACGTAGGACAACACTTTGTGTGATCCACAAATTGTTGTTCTGTAGTCTGAGTCAGGCTGTTCTTTGTGTCCGTTTCATGTATGTTTGTAAAGTCCCCCGCGACACAGGATTTATTGCTAGTGCGGGAGTTGTCTTAAAAAAAAAAGAGTGACACCACCCATATTCATCCCATGGGTGTCGTAAGAGGAGACTAAAGGGAGCAAATTGTGCAGTACAACATCACTGCAAAGAGAAAGAAAACTATACCAACCCGTCTGAGCAGCGAAGTATAGTACACGGTAGTAGATCAAAACTTATTTTCTTAGGAGGGGCCTATGTCTACCAGTGGACTACTAAAGGCTGGTTGATGTTAATATTAAACTTAGTTCATGTTATGGTACGACTAACTTTGTTAACTGGAACTAAACTTTATAAGTTTAGTTAACGAGTTTGTTACTGATGCATTTGAAACCCGTGTAACATAAATATTATTTTCAACATCTATTATAAAAATAAAAATGAATCACCGAAATATATGTACGCGCATTACTTCTGATCGACTGCAGTAAGTTGGGTAATTCTTTTTTTCTGTGTTCGTTATTGTTAGAACCAGGTTTGTATAGAGGAAAATTAAAGATAACCGGTTTAATTCCGCGACTGTCCACAACCTCGGAAGCGGAGACGGGCAAAATAACTAAAACAAGATTTTCAGAAATTTAGAAAATTGTTACAAAAGAAAAATATGGCGATATGAAATTCGCCGGGTCAGATAGTTTTAAATAAAACGTTCCATAATGTATACCTAACGTAAAAGTTATACACTATGGAAACACAACCATTGCGTAGTCCTTTCTAAATCACTTAATCCAATCGACAGAATAAAAAAAAACAATGAAATGAAATGTCTTTATCGGTTTATTACAAAATTAAATGTCTTTATCGGTTTATCACAATATCCACGAACTAGCGAACATTAAAGAATAAGTGGACAAAAACCATGAAGCTTCATGTTAGCTATAAATTCACATTTTATGGGACTAGTCTCGCAACTTGCCCTTTTTCTTTGCGATAATAACATTTTTATGTGCATCAATTACTAATTATATTCCCAATCTTTGCTTCCATACTCCGCCTTCTCGTTAAGCACATTGAACTTGCAAGATTCACAAGATCGCAACAATCATTAAAATCGTGCTGTAAATTCCAAAGTGCAATTAAGGAGCAAGCTCCCTATTTTTAGCCGGCGCTTTTTTATTTTCAAACGAGACAGGACGGGTTGCTGTGTCGTTCCCCTTAAACCTAAGGGCTCCGAACTACATAATACGCAAGTTATACAAGTTCGCGAGAGATGGGCTCTTTTGATTATAACTTAACATACCCTCATACGTATGCGATTGAGTTTGAATTACATGTACCTGTTTGTGATTGTACATCTTTGTATGTTATTTTGTTTCAGGTTTTTTTTTGTTGAAGACGTATTCATAAAAATAATTAATACTCTCGTTAAAATAATTTGTAAAAATAGAAGGAAAATTGTAATTTTGACACATAAGTAAAACGAAAGAAATCCTATGGATACTTTACACATAATATGAAATTTATATAAGAATGAGTAGGTATAATATATATTTATTAGTTTCTGCTATACTTATAACGTAATAATATTGAAAATCTATAGGTATATATAAAAGCGAAATACCACTCACTTATTAATCACGAAATCTCAGAAACTATAACACCTACAAACTTGAAATTTAGCAGGTAGGTTCCTTAAAAGGCGTAGACATCCGCTAAGAACGGATTTTACGAAACTCTACCCCTAAGGGGGTAAAACGAGGGTTGGACGTTTGTATGAAAGTCCTATGTTTTTGAAGTAAGAGACTTGAAATTTAAAATATATGCTCTATTGATGGTGTAGAGGTGTACTAATAATGTATCTTTAGAAATCAACCCCCTTTTGGGGTTAAAACGGGGGATGGTAATTTTGACGCAAACGAGGTTGTGTGGGTCAGGTAGTTTTAATATAAATCTACTAGCTGATCCGGCAAACGTTGTTTTTCCATAAAAAAAAATTGGGGTTTAAAAAATAGATGTTGGTCGATTCTCAGACTTACCCGATATGCACACCAAATTTCATAAAAATCGGTCCAGCCGTTTCAGAGGAGTACGGGTAACTAACATTGTGACAAGAGAATTTTATATATAAGATATTTGAACACTGTATTATCTTGAATAGGTAGGTAGGTAGATGATGGACAAAAAATAGGACATAGGTGTATTGTAATAACTTTATTGCTTCTATTGCATGTTTAAGAAGTTTTCGATTTCATAGATGCTCTTAGTTTGCGCTTTTCCTATTTAACCGACTTCAAAAAAGGAGGAGGTTATCAATTCGACTGTATTTTTTTTATGTTTGTTACTTCATAACTTTCGACTGGGTGAACCGATTTTGATGATTCTTTTTTTATTATAAAGCTGGTGCTTCCCATGCATGTGGTCCAGAAGAAGTCGGTTTTTTTGTTAAAATTTGTTATTATCAAAAGAAAACTCGATAAACTTTAAATGTAAGACCATAAAGAAATGAAAATAATGAGAAGTGAAGTAAATTCCGTTGTTGAAGACATTTAAAATAAAATCTCTTTGTACACATGAAAACCATTTTTTAGGGTTCCGTGCCAAAGGCAAAAAACGGAACCCTTATAGATTCGTCATGTCTGTCTGTCTGTCTGTCTGTCCGTCCGTATGTCACAGCCACTTTTTTCCGAAACTATTAGACCTATAATGTTGAAACTTGGTAAGTAGATGTATTCTGTGAACCGCTTTAAGATTTTTACACAAAAATAAAAAAAAAACAATAAATTTTGGGGGTCCCCATACTTAGAACTGAAACTCAAAAAAATATTTTTCATCGAACCAATACGTGTGGGGTATCTATGGATAGGTCTTCGAAAATGATATTGAGGTTTCTAATATCATTTTTTTCTAAACTGAATAGGTTGCGCGAGAGACACTTCTAAAGTGGTAAAATGAGTGTCCCCCCCCCTTTAACTTCTAAAATAAAATAATGATAAATCTATAAAAAATATATGATGTATATTACCATGTAAACTTCCAACGAAAATTGGTTTGAACGAAATCTAGTAAGTAGTTTTTTTTTAATACGTCATAAATCGTAAACTGCAATTTACCTTTCATTCAATCAACACAAATATAAAAATAAAATAAAAATTATATTGTGTTACTTGCTGCCGCGGAACCCTTCATGGGCGAGTCCGACTCGCACTTGGCCGCTTTTTTTTTAAACTTACAAAATAGGTAACGAGTTAAGATATGCAGCAGTTAAAATTAGGAATGAATATTAGATATTGGCCTAAGATTACAAAAAAATGATTTTAATTCACAAAACATTTAAAGCTATTATATTGTAATTTCAGATTATTGGCCTTAATTATATGCATATAGACAAAGAAATTTAGACTTCAAAACAATGCCAGCAGCGGACTAAAGTGATATTAACCAGATTACTAAGTTAAAGTGTATTTTTTGTATAGTGTACGACGACAGTGTAAATGTAATGGCAAATACTTTTGATGGGATTCTTTCCACAGCTATTTTTGTCTACCTCTATTGTTTGTTGTATAGCTTTACATGCTAACGATTTTATTTTATTTCACTTTCAGTATCCATCGCCTGCTGTTACCAAAATAGCAACGAGTGACAACACAGCAATAAGCAATGGGTAAATACGAAGGATTCATTTTATTGCTTATGAAGTCTAAGTCTTATCAACTAACTAGCTTTTACACGCGGCTTCGCTCATTCATCCCCTGATTTACCCCCTTAGGGGTGGAATTTCAAAAATTCCTTTCTCAGTGCTCACTTACGTTATATAAAGAACCTACATGCCAAATTTCAGGATTCTAGCTTCAGTGGTTTGGGCTGTGCGTTGATCACTGGGTATGTCAGTCAGTCACCTTACTCTTTTATATAATAGGTCTTTACCTATGTAATCGTGTCTCGGGAATTGAATTTTTTACCCACTAAAAAGTTGTCTAAATTTTGGAAAAAGTAATAGTAGGTGCAAGGTCTGGTGAGTATGGCGGATGAGGGAGAGCTTCCAACCCCAGCTCTTGCAGCTGCTTCACGACAACGCGCGACCCCATACTGCGCAACAGACAGTCTCCAAGCTGCAATTCCCGATAGGCAGTACAAAATGCCTTTGAAGAGTTTGTTGCCTCCCGTCCAGCTGATTTTTACAAGAAGGGCATCAATAAACTGCCAATGCGTTGGCAAAGATGCGTCGATTGCATGGGTGATTACTTCGAATTACAGAAATAAAAAAGTTTGAAAAAATAAGTACTTTCACTTATTGCATACAAAACAGCAATTTCATAGGTAAAGACCTATTATATAGATAGATAGATTATCATCAATATCCTTTAACAGTCCACTGATCATTTATGGACATAGGAGACATCCTTAGAAGAGAGGTTTTGGCCTCCTTTACAACGCTATGTAATTCCAAATAATACAAATATAAGATAAACCGCGGTTCTTTTGTGTGACTTATATGGAGTGAGTCCAGTAACTATGGTCTTAATTTTTATATAGTTAAGATTCACAAGGGTACATTACATTTACCTACTTGAGTTTACTACGCCATATCCTCGTTAACTGAATCATCACAACGATAACCTTTAACAGATCACTACTGGACATAGTCCTCTTCTAAATTGAATGACATTTAATTTTTTACAGTATGCACGGTCAACAGAATCATCATATTGAGCCTAATGCAGGCACTTTACCAGACAATGCAGCTGTTTTGTCGACTGCGGCGCGGGGACTTCTCGTGAGGTTATTAGAACGTGATCCAAGGGTCCGCATGAGAAATTTAAGACAACTACAACAATCAGCCTTCTATATGGGATTTAATATTGAAAATGTGAAAGCAAAAAAAGTAAGTTAGACTGTAAACGTAAAGTATCGGTATTAAATTAATACATCAGATAGGTATATGAGGACGTGAGGACGAAAGAGCAGCTTGAGTCTATGTAAACCAGAAGTGCCTGTCCGTTTTGTATAGCAACTGATTCTGCGAACTGACTGCCTGGGCGGCGCGGTGGTAGCGTATTCGACTGCTGTGCTTGAGGTCTCGGGTTCGATTTCCGGGTTAAATCAAATGTTTGTTTGGTCTGCAAATATTTGTTTCGGAGTTTGGGTGTTTTCTATGTAGGTACCTATAATATATATGTATTTACACAAAATGTATAATTATATGTATTAAATTATTCATTAATTAGTATGCAGGGTTTCGGGGGCGATAAATCGATCTAGCTTGGATTCTTTTTTATAAAATTTACAAAAAAATATATTCCCAGCAACAGCTCGGTCATTCAGGTACTAATTATAATTATTGTAGAAACTGCGTAATTTGTATTGTCTTTTTTATTACAGTTATCACCAAAAAGTATATTCCTGAAACACTTTCCGAATGTTGCTGAAGATGAAGCCAAGGCTAATGAGCTACGCATAGCCAGTGAAAAAGCATTTTTATCGTTTGATCAGTCAGTCGTAATATAACAAAAAAATAGCAAAAAAGGTTAGAGATTAATATAGCTTTTTTTTGGGATTTAATGACCTGGTAACTAAGACCTTTAAGTAAAATTAATATAGCTAAATTCGCTAAATAGCTACAAAAAAATTATTTATTTTTTTTTTTTTTTCAAAAAGCGCGGGAAACTTCAAGCGTACCGGTGCATTTTTTCTGGATAAAATTTTTAATTTTAATTTTTCTATAATAACGGATCAGTTTTGTATTATATTGTAAATAATATTCATATTTAGTGTATATATATAAGTTTTAGTGTATAGTTTGCCAGATTCGGTAAGTTTTTTAATATTATTTTATGAACGAGCCGCCTGACTTGGCGGACCCGGGGGTCTTTGTACCCCCGGCTGCTAATTTTGTAACAGTTGTATCTAATGAATCTGGGATGGAAACGGATGGTCCCAGTGCACAACGTGGTCAAAAAAAAACCAGACTACACAAATTATGCAAAGTATGCAATAAAAAGAAAAGGAAGCACAGTCAGGCTGTTGATGGAAGCAAGGGTTGCTGTTGTGCTAGTGCAGATAATAGTGAAAATAGTGATTCTACTCCTACTGTTAGCTCGATTGTACATATTAATGATAAAGTCACACCGAGTAGTGGTTCGGCCCCCCAAAGTTCAGTATCTGGAGTTGCTAGAACCAAGTATGAGGACAATGACATAGGCCCGTTTGTTATACACGTCCAAAAAGAAGTTAAGTCGCCCAATGATAATATCACGTTACACCCGGTCACATTTGGCAGGTTTCTCAAGACCAATGCCATTCACAACATTGTGGAAGGCTCCGTTAAGAAAATTGGCAGAAATAGAATTACTTTAGTGTTCTCAAATTTTCATGATGCGAATTCATTTGTTTTAAATAGTGAGTTATCAAAAAATAATTTAAAAGCATTCATACCAACATTTCAATTAACACGAATGGGACTTGTTCGTGGTGTTCCATCGGAATGGTCACCCGAAGAAATCATCGAAAATGCTTCAGTACCCGATAACTGTGGCAAAATTATTAAAGTTAGGAGAATAAACTATAAGACTATCGTAGAAGGGTCTCCTGTTTGGAAACCAACGCAGAGTATAGTGATTACGCTGGATGGTCAAGTTCTTCCTCCACGTATATTCATGTGCTACAACTCATTACCTGTAGAGCTGTATGTGTACCCAACTATCCAATGTTATAATTGTTGTCGCTTTGGACATACAAAAATTCAGTGTCGATCCAAACCTAAATGTTACAAGTGTGGTCAGGAACATACTGGTGATACTTGTGATGTTGAGGAGGACAATATATCTTGCTGCTACTGCTCTGCTAAACACTTTGCGACCTCTAAATTGTGTCCTGAATTTTTGCGCCAAAAAGAAATTAAGAGTGTTATGGCAGAAAAATGTATTTCATATGGCGAAGTTTCTAAAATGATTGCACCTATTTATAATTCTTATGCCAATGTAGCTAGTACTCCGGTTACTACTTACGCTTACCGAAATTCGCAGTCTTCTTATACACAAAATTCTCCTTCACACACTTCACATAAAAAAACAGTGTATATCAATCGTCGCCCACCCTCCAAATTAGGTAAAGGCTACGACCGAGAACAACATCAACAATTAGTTAACGAATACAGGTTACCAACGTCACAAAATGGCTGTGCCTTTAACACCAATTCCGCAAATCCTACATTGATGTCAACATCAGATATAATCCAAATTCTCATCCAAACACTAACTCAATCTAATATAAAAATACCGACCAACGTTGCCCTTATAGTCGATATGTATAAAAACCCTCAACCTGTTAATAATGTTACTACAAACTCAGAACATAATACAATGGAACTGTAGAAGTGCAGTTTCTAAAAAAAACGAAATTATTTACTTGATAAATAAATATAAAGCTTCTTTGTTTGCAATCTCAGAAACCTGGTTAAAACCAGGTTCCATCTTCAAAATCAGTGGTTTTTCTTGTCTAAGAGATGACAGGTCTGATGGGTATGGTGGGACTGCTCTACTCATTAGAAACACTGTCTCTTACTGTCCCCTTTCTCTTCCAACATTTAATAATTTTTCCGTAGTAGCTGCACAAATAAATAATACTTGTATTGTTTCAATATACATTCCTTCCCCCTCTTCTTCAACTCTTCAACAGTTCAACAATCTCGTTTCTCTACTTCCTCGTCCTTTCATAATTTTAGGTGATTTCAACTCTCACCATATTTCTTGGGGTTGTACTCTTTCATCATATAGTGGTGACATATTATTAGATATATTTGACCAACATAACCTTTGTGTGTTAAACTCCGGGTCCCCAACTCGTCGTACAGGGCCAAATGAAAATGTTAGTGCAATAGACCTTTCCATATGTACCCCTAATTTCGCTTCATCTCTTGCGTGGTGCACTTTACCATCTTCTTATGGAAGTGACCACTTCCCAATTTTTATAACGCCCACTCATCCTAGCAGTTCTCCTAATCCTTCAAGGCAACCTCGTATGAAGTACAAACTTAATAAAGATGGGTTATGGGATAAGTTTAAAACTCTTGTAGAGTTTAAACTTTCTAATTTACAAAATAATTTATCACACGAACTTATCGATTGTAATAATATTTTCACAAACGTACTTATACAAGCTGCAGATGAAACCTTCCCTGTAAAAACTTCAACCAATGGTAGAGTTCCTTCCCCTCCATGGTGGGACAATGAATGCTCGCGAATGGTAAAAGCTAGAAAGGAAGCTGAAAAAAAAAATATAAATAATATGTCCGTATATAACTTTGAAATTGTAACTGATGCTATAGCGAAAGCTCGTAAATTATTCAAAGAAAAGAAATTTGAAGGATGGAAAAAATTTTGCCTTTCCATTACCCCCAATGTAAATCCTTCTATTGTCTGGCAAAACATAAGAAGGTTTAGAAATGGTGTTACTAATTCTAATATTTCTGGCATTCCCCCTATTCTGAAGAACTCTTTTCTTAATCGTTTAGCTCCACCATTTGTTCCAGAACATGACCTTATTTATAACAACATTCCTTCTTCTATCTCTCGGAACCAAAGTCTACTAAATTCTCCCTTTACAATGCAAGAATTACAGGGCGTTTTATCATCGGTTAAAGACTCTGCTCCAGGTGATGACGGCATTCCGTATTCATTCCTGGCTAATTTAAATCAAACCTCACTTGAATATTATTTGAACTTAATTAACAAGATTATGATGTCGGGTAATATTCCTCCAACATGGAAGTCCCAAACTGTTATTCCCATTCTGAAACCGGGGAAAACACCATCAGAACCTTCATCTTATCGACCAATAGCTTTGTCACCCGTAATTGCAAAAGTAGCTGAAAACCTAGTTAAAAATCGCCTTGAATGGATAGCTGAACACCGTGGAATTTTACCAGAATCTCAGTTTGGATTTAGGAAAGGCAGGAGTACGTTGGATAGTGTGGCTACCTTGGTAACAGATATTAGAGTTGCATTTTCACAAAACGAATCTGTAATTGCAGTTTTTTTAGATATAGAATCAGCATATGATAATGTTCTTCTGAATGTTCTTAAACAAAAACTAAATATACTTCGCATCCCTGAAATTTTGGTTTGCTTTACAATTAACCTCCTTTCAGGTAGAACAATAAAATTAGATCAAACACAGGATGAAAGTAGACTAGTATGGAAAGGTCTCCCGCAGGGTTCAGTTCTAAGCCCTATATTATTTAATTTGTATACGTCTGATTTAGATTCTTCACTTCAAAATACATCAAATATCCTACAATATGCAGATGACTTAGTTTTATACGCTATTGGAAATTCAGCAAGTTCTCTGTGTTCTCAGCTATCTAACTCTCTTGATTATTTAAAAATCTGGATGGACAAAAATGGACTGAGTGTATCTGCGAGTAAGAGTTCATTAGTCTTTTTTACTCGACAACGTATTCCCATCCCAATAGCTATAGATTTCGATCATAACGAAATACCAGTTAAAAAACAGGTCAAGTTTTTGGGTATTATTTTGGACTCTAAACTTACAGGTGTTCCGCACTGTGATTATGTGGTAAATAAATGTCAAAAACTTCTCAATTTGATGAGATGCCTATCAGGTGTTTGGTGGGGTGCGCATCCGTTTTCCTTAAAACTTCTTTACAATGCTCTAGTTCGAAGTGTTCTTGACTATGGAATCTTCTTATTGGAGCCTTGTAACGTGAGTGCCCTTAGGAGATTGGATTCCATCCAATCAAAGTCCTTGAGAATAATCACAGGTGCTATGAAATCTAGTCCTATTAATGCATTACAAACCGAATGCAATGAACCTCCTCTTAGACTGAGACGTCAATTTTTAGCTGATCGATTGTTTTTCCGTGTTTTACAGTTTTCTAATAGCCATTTAATTCAAAAACTTCAGATACTTGCTGATCTCATTGAGTCGTCAAATTACTGGAATCACAAATCTCTTCCTTGTTTAGTTAAAAGTTATATTCGATTTAAATCATTTAATGCCCCGACACATCGATCTTCAAAACTTGATTTGTTTAATAATAAATTCGAATCCTTAATCCATGAGCCATCTATTAAATACATTTTAGATATTGATAAAAATAATGCTAACCCCCATTTTAATTTCATTGTTGAACGAAATTGGCCTGAGTGGCACCGTATTTTCACTGATGCATCCAAGCATGAATCTGATAATTTTGTGGGCGTAGGAATATATCATGCTCAGTATAATATCGTTCAGAAAGTAAAGTGTCCACCTGAAGCAACAGTTTTCACTGGGGAATGTCTTGGCATCCTGAAGGCTCTGGAATATGTCTTACTTTTAAAACTTAAAAATAGTTTAATTTTAACCGACTCCATGAGTGCCCTTCAGGCGCTCTTGAGATATCCTTTTAAGTCTAAACCACCATTCCCTCTTATAGCGCATATTAGGAGTAAACTTTTTGACTGTGTTGTGAAGGGCTTTTCTGTACTTTTTATCTGGATTCCGAGCCATTGTGGAATAAATGGTAATGAAAGAGCTGACAGACTTGCCAATGAGGCTGTAGTGTGTGGTGATACTGTTCCGTTTAAAAATTATACTCAGGACTTGGCTACTCTCCCTAGACTTTATCTTGGGGATTCCTGGGATAGAGTTTGGGAAGAAAGTGTCCGTTCAAAAGGGAAATACTACTTTAGTATACAACCGAAAATTCCTCGTAAACCTTGGTTCTCTGTCCTCAAACTTGGCAAGATTGCGACAACCATTCTAATAAGAATGAGGTTAGGTCACACCACGTGTCCAGCACATCTGGCACGATTTCATATTATAGATAGTCCTCAATGTGAATGTGGATATGACTTTGGGGATCTGAACCACATATTCCTTTCCTGTCCGATTCATGACCGTACTTCCTTTTATAATGACTTGATATCACTCCGTGTTCCTTTCCCCACTTCCATAAAGTCTCTTCTTTTTTCTTCTAACCCCTCCATATATAGTGTTCTTTCGAATTTTATTCATAATAATAACATTCGCCTTTAAACTGTATAAATATTTATATAAATATTAATATTTACGTGCCAATTACGTATTTGCCACAGCCGAAGGAGTTTTAGAGAAACGAAATAGAACTTGAAGTTTTTTAATAAAAGATTATAAAAATTACATTTAAACTATAACTAATTAGTCTAAGTTGCTAACGCGATGTTGGCTTAAAAGTAAGTGTGCGTAGAAATGACAAATCTTAAATATATATACTATAACAATGCTGTGTCGGCGCCTTGTGCTAGTGACGCGGTGTTGATCTTATAACAGGCCTTTGTTGTCCATGTTCGTAATGCTGTCATCACCTTCGTGGCACCGTTGATCTCATAACAGGTCTTTGTGGTGTGTTCTCGTAATTCTAAGTCGGCACCTTGTGTCATGGAGACTGCAGCGTTGGCATATTGGACGAGTGCGTGATCTAACAATAGCCCTTTGTATGATGTATGTAACACCTCCACCCTCAGTTCAGCAACTATTTTGTCATGTTAATGGAAAATGTTGCTGAAAATTCTTCTGGTTTAGGGTTGGCTGGATCTTCCATAGTGTGTATCTGGAGTGTTGGGTTCTCTTTTGAACTATTTAGTTTTAGGTGCTAGATCTTGTAGTTACGGCCTACTGCGTAGGTGATAATTGCAGTTGTAACTGATACCAATACATAGAATGGAATGGTCGTATGGTACAGGTTTGTTGACTGGACGTTGTCGTTTTCTATCGGTGTTTCCTGGGATACTTTATTCTGGATGCTGTGAAGATCTTAAAGGTTTACTTCAAAGGTTGACTTTTTATTTCGTTGTTGTCGTTAATAATGGTCAGTTCTGCAGTACTTGAGTGCAATCAGGATCTGTCCGGATCTGCTGGGCTACGTTTTTCTCACAGACATATGTGCTTACTATACTTCGGGCATTCTGCCTCTATGTACACAAATTCATTTCTATCAGTTGCTATATAAGGATGAGAAGGAATAAGGAATTGGTGAAATTTATTTTGTGCGAGGGATAGTTTACAGAAATCATAGATATTCGGAAAGACTACGGGGAGTTTGAAAACTATAATTATCTGTTAAACTACAAAATTCGATCCTGACCTTATAATATCATAGTATTCCTAAGTACTAACTAAGTTCTAAGTTTATGTTGTCCAGGTTTTAGTAAAGGCTAGTTTTTTTTTTTTTTTTATTCTAACAAATTCAATTTCCCATAATTAATAATGTTATTGGCTCTGTAAGCATTTTCATTTAAGATTACCTGAAGGATATAATTAATATTACTTTTGTTTTTGATAAGTTAAACTATCTATAAGTTTGTTTAGACTAGCGCGATAATTAAACTCTACAGTTTTTTTTTTATCTTGTTTTTTACGGTACCTACAGCTTGAGTGTATTTAAGTGCATCCTGATAATCCAGATTGCCGGTAATGCTTTTAATTATAGACTAATACGTCAAGTAGACCTCTTTTTGTCCTGCCAGGCTCTAAGGTGTATAGATGATTAAGGATATTGGTTTTTTTTACTAGGTGTTCTAGATGTATTTCGTATAATAAGTAGGTTTCGTTAGTGAGTCTATTCTTATAGTCATGTACGTATGTTTATGTGTAGAATTAGATAGTACTTACGTACGTACGTACGATGTATTGTAAAAATGTATAATAATGTGTCGTTACTCTAGCTTATCCTAGCCTAAATGGTAATAAATCTAAATTGTCAAGTCTTATCTCTTAAGGTCGTATTAGAAGTGCTTCCAGCATCAATGTCAGTAGTAGTAACCTGTAACAATTGGTTACTCTTGGGTTTTCGTTTCAGGTCTTTCAGAAAGCATTTTTTTTTTTCTTCTTTTTTTTTTTTAAAAAAAACTTGTTGTTCTGGCTTATAGTCAATTTCAGGTTGTCTAGACTTATTACGGGATTCTATAAGAGCAGTTCTATTGGCTAACGAAGTCTCGTTTATGTCATGGACAGTCTTCATCTGTGCTCTATGAGTCACTACATATTGTTGGAGTAATTTTTCGTTTATGTCAATGTCAATAGGGTCCCTGGGGTCAAAATGGCCTTTTAATATGTCATAGGGTCTGCATTTTGTAAAACCATGAATAGAGCTGTTGTAAGCTATTATGGCGTAGGGTACACGATATGTTATTGGTTCGTCTTTATTAGGTACTTCCAAAATTAGATTTTCCTGATTTGTGTGGGCTGTACTAGTAGCTGAATTATCTATAGTGGGAGTCTTCTTGGTGGGATTTGCAATGGTCGAACTGGTTTCCTGGTTATGAATTTCAATTCTAGATAAGGCGTCTGCTTTAATTGAGTATTCAAGTGCAAATACAACATCGTTATCAGTAGGGTTAAAAATTTCTAAAAGAGCATGGTTATCTTTTACAGTAGTTAGACATTCAGCTATAGTGCAGTTACAAATTAATTGTTCTGGAATAATTACATCGCCATCCGGGGCACTTATCGGTAACGTAGCTACCTTATAACTCTTTGCAGGGATAATATCCTCGTATAAATTCACATTGTGGGAGTTGTATATTTTAATAGGGTTTACTGTATGTCGTGTAGTCAAGGTCTTGTCTTTAAGGTCTATTTTAGCTTCCCATTTGGTCATTAAGTCAAGTCCTATAAGACCATCGAAATAATCGTGGAACTTATAGACAAAGAAACGTATATTATCCGGGTCATTAAATTCGTTAAAGCACGGTAGTGTTATAGAGTAGTTGTTTCTCGTAGTAGCATGTACATTAGTTACTTCAAATGGATCGTAATTTAAAGGAATATCAGGGTAATAGTTTTGAACGGCTTCCGGGCTTAAGAATGATTGGTTAGCACCGGTGTCGATAAGTAATTTTAAAGGGGGATTTGATATCTGAATAAATGGTAACTGTCTCTGTGTTTGTAAGTTTATTTCTATCCTGGCTTTTCTAATTTCTGATCCGTCCGAAAATTTGAATTGGCACTCTCAAGGTTATCGTTTGAATTGTTATAAGAGTACTCTAAAGGAAGATCATGGCCTTGATACTGTGTTTGATTCGTGTCATAGTCGTCATAGGGGTATAGTCATTGGTATGTGAAAAGTAGTCATAGTCAGGGTTATAGTTGTGGTCGTAATAATAGCTATCATCGTAACACTCATTAAAGTTTATCTCACGAGATTTAAAGTAATTATTAGGTGGTGGATTGCCCTGGGTACGCCAGTCATGTCTGCGGATTCCTCCTGGAGGTGGCATCGGCCTGGGATTAAAGTGTTCTATACCACTCATCGGTCCGGGGCCAGGTGGCTGACTGGGTTGAGTTCTAGGTAGCATCCTAAACGTATTACCTCGAAGATTATAATTTGGAGGCCTAGCACTAAACATGTGTTGTGTGTGTGTGGGCATACGTACCTGTGGTGAGGGCTGATGCTGCATAGGATTCATCCTGAACCCTTGTGCAAACCTAAAAGGTTGCATCGGCTGAGGTGGCGGCCTATTTGCTACGTGTGAAGGCCAATATGATGCGGTTGGGCTATGGCTACAGTTATTTGAAAGTTTCGGGGTATGTACAGGAGTAGAGTGGGTGACCTTAGGGGTCGGCTGTAATTTACTAGCTATGTCATTGCGCTGCTGCAAATACAATATATTCATTTCCTCCTGAACATATTCTAAAGCTTTCTCAATCGTGTCAGGTCTCATACACCTAATGCGTGAACCTAGAGGTTCCTGTAAACCCCTTACAAACGCTTGCATGGTTAGTTTTCTGTATAAAGTGCGCTTGGCTTCAATAGTAGTGGATATTGTCTCGTGAAGGCTAATATATGTCATAATTGTACTAAATAGTGTCTGACAGTGGTCATAAAATTCCTGTGGTGATCTTTGTCCCTGGTTGGCTAAAGAGAGGTCATTATAAAGGGCAGTTTCATCCCTTTGGTCTGCAAAATTATTGATCAATGCATTCCGAACGTCTAGCCAATTATCAGATATGCCATTTGAATTTATAATACTAGCGGCGGGGCCTGTGATTTTATTTAAAATTCCATTTATCAAGCAAAGGTTCGATAACTGATCACAGGGTTCCGTACTCAGGTAGGTATATACTATTTGGTCACATAACTTAATAAATCGGGTAAGTATATGTGGGTTCCCGTCGAACTCCGGTACAGGGCGTAAAGCCTTAAAAATTATGTCCGGGTTGCGCTCCGTCATTATCTTAACTCTAGGTAATTGATTTAATTCTAAACTATAGTCTTCTAAATTCAAATTCCTACCACTATCTAGTTGTACTCGCCGACGAGTCTGGCTCGATGCAGACTCTCTAATACGGGAGTTACTAGGGTGGAAAATTTTGAAGAATAAAAAATTATTGATTTAAGTAATTCTAAACTATAATTATAATCTTTTAAATCCAAATTCCTACCACTATCTAGTTATACTCGTCGACGAATCTGGCTCTATGCAGACTCTCTAATACGGGAGTTACTACGGGTGGAAAATTTTGGGAAATAAAAACTTCAAGGTAAAGGAATAGCAACACAAGAACGATTCTGTGCACTCACCCTTTCATTCCGTTTCGCCGCGTATCAATGTTCGGATACTCTTCCCAGTGGCTGCAGCTCTCGTAGATTCTGGATACTCGTACAGTGGCTTGAAGGCCGCTCGGGCTGCTCGCGAACGCGGATTTCGATATTAGAGATCTTTATAGCTCGCGAAACGACCCGCGAGTATCCTACCGACTGCGCCAATTACGTATTTGCCACAGCCGAAGGAGTTTTAGAGAAACGAAATAGAACTTGAAGTTTTTTAATAAAAGATTATAAAAATTACATTTAAACTATAACTAATTAGTCTAAGTTGCTAACGCGATGTTGGCTTAAAAGTAAGTGTGCGTAGAAATGACAAATCTTAAATATATATACTATAACAATGCTGTGTCGGCGCCTTGTGCTAGTGACGCGGTGTTGATCTTATAACAGGCCTTTGTTGTCCATGTTCGTAATGCTGTCATCACCTTCGTGGCACCGTTGATCTCATAACAGGTCTTTGTGGTGTGTTCTCGTAATTCTAAGTCGGCACCTTGTGTCATGGAGACTGCAGCGTTGGCATATTGGACGAGTGCGTGATCTAACAATAGCCCTTTGTATGATGTATGTAACATGCCTGCTATTTAATCAAAATATTTAATGTTAAGTATGTAAGTATTATAATATATACACATTCCTGATCCTGTTAACTTTGTTCCAAATTCCGTGAAATTGCCTTTTCGCGATAAATTGTTTCCCTAACTTTACTTTGTGTCATTCAAAGTTCAAATGCCAAAAATAAAACTTGACGCTGGCAAATGCACAGAAGTGCGAGCCAAGTTCCCTGCCAAATGGGAGGAAAAAAAAAAAAAAAAAAAAAAAATTTTTTAAGGACATAGATAAATTAATACGGTCATAGACAAATTATTACTCTATAATATAGATAATTATTATATAAGACATAGATATTTAATTTTGTGGCTCAAACATACTTGTAGTTTCATTAATTTTGATCCACTGCTGGGTGGATAGGCCTTTACCATTGCACGCCACTCTGATCGTTTTTATTTTGATAATGACCAGTAGTGGACTGGCAGCTGATGATGATGATATTTTCGTACCTCATAATTTTAAGTAGTGTTACTTCTATTACTACTACAAAGTTGATAATAATTGTTTAAATATAAAAACAAAACCACTCGTAGACTCGAATAATAGATATTAATTTATTATTAAAAATTAATTTTACTATATTTTCGTCATAGTGCTTGTTCACGTAGGAACGCGCGGGCGGCGCGGCGGCTGCGGTTGCGGGCGCGGTATAAGTTGCGTGCTCGTGTTCACATTAGCCGCCGGGCGTTTGCGCGATCGATAAGTTCAAACTGGTTGAACTTACCTGACGTCGCGAGTGAATCGCGCACTCCGCCGCTAGTTCAACGTCACAGAGTACATTATATAGGTATACCGGGAATTCAACGTGAACACACACAAACGTCTCTAGCGTTTGATACAGCCGCGAGCGCGCCGCGCGCACAAATCGCTACTTTGCTCGTAACTTAGACCGCACGTGCGTTTCGTACGTGAACACTTGGATATCTCGTCATATGTTTGATATTTCGTGACCGCACACGCGACCGCGCCCGCAAGTCAACGTGAACAAGCACATAGTTTTAATAGATACTGCCATGCTTAGATCTTTGTAATCATCTTTGGAAACATACAAAAAAAATAATTTGTTATATTATAAATAAGCTGCACGTTTGTCCTAGTGGTTTAACGGTCACCACGCCGTTTCCTACCTTGCCAAGTGTCGAGGGTTCAAATCCCACGTAGGACAACACATTGTGTGATCCACAAATTGTTGTTCTGAGTCTGGGTGTTCTTTGTGTCCGTTTCATGTATGTTTGTAAAGTCCCCCGCGACACAGGATTTGTTCCTAGTGCAGGAGTTGTCTTTAAAAAAAAAAAAAAAAAATGGTAGGTAACAAAACAATAAGATATAATATAAGAGAATAGGTACTATTATGACGAGGCCATGTGGATTTGGTGATGAAATTAAATGTTTCGAATACATGGAGGTCAGAGATGCAAGACGACAATATTAATGTAGTAAAAATAAAATAAACTCTATTTACAAAGTACTAATTCTGTTTTATTATACCTAAATATTTGTTCTCATAGAGTTTTTTTTTTTAAACTTGTTCAAGCAAGGCTATATTCTTAATAGTTTTTTTTTATGTATGGGTCTACTAAAGTGGATCTACTCTGACTGATGGAAAGCATGAGCAGAATCTAAGAGTGGTAGTCATCGTACTCATTGCGAATACAGTCAATGCAGCATGGTGACTTGGTGACCCACAATATGGCAGTCTATTAGTTCTTTTTTTTGTTGGGCTTAGTTTTCTTTAGTGAAGTCATATCTAAGTGATCTTCCTTTAGTGAAAAAACATTACTAAATACTCGTCTATGGACTATGGTAAGAGGCTGATATCGATAATCAAGTATTATTTTCAGCATTGACACAAATAGAATATAGATATTATACATATAGTTAAACGATTGACAATTAAATACTTTCCTATTAGATCCTACTACCATGGAGTGAATCAAGTGTTAACGTTTTATTTTTTAGATTTTATTTTTAACCGACTTCAAAAAAGGAGGTGGTTATCAATTCGACTGTTTTTTATGTTTGTTACCTCATTCGGCCTCATAACTTTCGACTGGGTGGACCGATTTTGATGATTCTTTTTTTTTATGTATGGCCCGCCAAAATGACTCTACTCTGCCTGATGGAAAGCATAAGCAGAATTTAAGAGTGGTGGCCACCATACTCACTGCGAATGCAGACAATGCAGTGTGGCGACCCACACCATGGCGGCTTAGTGATGTTGCTGCATCTTTTAGTCTAGTCAACAAGTATGGAACTTGTTGACTAGACTATTTGGGCCTCCGGTCTCGCACTCACCAACGAAGCACGACAGCACGATCGCTGTCATTTTACGTTGATTTTCTGTGCGAGGGTAGTATGTGGTACCATTTCAATTTGGTCCAGTTCTTGAAGTCAGTTTTTTTTTTGTTAAAATTTGTGATTATTACTACATCAAAACAAAATTAATCGAAATATTATTGTCGACGTTCATTGGTCTTCGTCTTTCATAATGCATATATGGTGGTCTAGAGGCCAATAGCATGTCGCCAAGCCAATACGCCCCTACCTTTTTCCTACCTAGATACTCATTAGGCACGTTATGAGATCTTTCACTCGATAATAAGTGACTACCGCTGCCCTTGGACATATGCAATTCAAAAGACAAGTGCATTGTCGCCCACTGAGTGCCCCCTTCTCCTAGAACGGCTCTCCTTTTCAGGCAGGGTTTGGTCTCCGTTAACCTTAAGCCCTTGGTTAAAAGCAAAGAGATAACTAATTGTTGAAAACCGGTTTGCTGTGACGCCATGGTATCACTCCAGGCAAGTTGGCCCATTTGTGCCAAAGCATAGAAAACGATAGGATTTGATTCAACTCCATATGTACTTCGCGCTTTCAAGATTTTGCATTCATAGACAAAGCACGTGTGTAGCAAAAAGTTTAGTGAAGCCTAAATCTGCACAGTATAAATACCATAGTGCTATTCTAGATAGAGTGGGTTAGACATACAGCTGACAGTAAACGGAAACGTCCAACGGTTAGAAAAAGAGAGAGGATGGCGGTAGCCCGTCTGTTTTTCTCTACTGACGCATGCGCAGTTAAGGACTAATAATGGTGACCACTAATCCAATCACAACAATTAACCGTCGTATCTTTCTGCTATGCGCATGCGCGAGTAGAGAGGGACAGATGGGTACCGCGATCGTCTCTTTCTAACCGAGGGACGGCTGGAGGTCTGGCTCTATCTATAATACCTCTATGATAAATACCTAGGTACCAAAGAGTATATAAATCACTACTAGGTACGTCCATGCATGGGTACGTCATGATTTAAAATTAAACTGCTGTATTCTGAGTTTATTTAGTTTATGCTTTGCAATCCGCTACATTTCATACCTACTTGACATTTATTTCTACATTTTTTTTAAGATTATCCAGCTGTACGCGTTCAATATTTAATTATATACCTACGTAAATTAGAAAGCTAATAATCTGAAGCAAAAAAAGTTCCCAGTCTTTTAATTTACTCGAATCATCTGAAAAATATGGGAGTATTTAACTTTACAACTGCAAAGTTAACATTTGAAGCTGTTCGGGAGTACGCCCAAAAGCATCTCAATGGTAAGTATGTCGTATTGAAATAAAACGAAAATTTTGAAAATGATGAACCTGGAAGATAGAATTTACAACGCGGCAAATAAAAGAACTAGAAAATCACATAGGTACCTGGCCTAACTATAAGGTATATATAATATACTATCTAGATCTCGCTTTTAATGTAGGTACGATAGCTATTAGTTGTAAGCCATCCAGCCAGCCAGGTAACGCGCTCTATGCTTTCAGAAGCCGAAAATGACTTTATTTTGTACGCGGTGTAGGTACGCTGAATCATTATCATGGTGCAACACCGTGCAACAAGCAAATAGTGGTGTACCACGTACCACTCATTAACTGGTTTTTGTGGGATAAGTGAGATCGTGCAGACAGGACAGGACCCGTCTTGGATAAAAAAAAAAAACAATCATTTATTTGCCCACGCTTCTCGCCTGCCTCAATTTTGTTGGTTTGCTGTCACCTTCAAACACCTATACAGAAGATTGTTGCTTTCTTTACGGAATGGAATGTAACAATATTTTCATGTTTAATCTCTTGTCTCAATGTCCATTAAACATTATTTACACCAATCTACTCGATTTCGTTTTTGTTCTGGGTGAGTGGTGACGAGCAGATTCCCTAGCGGCAAGTCGCAGAACTAACGTATGACAGATAAAAATACGTATACACGTTAACATTCCACTTTTAAAATACTGTTCACCCTCACGAATTGGTCTTATAGTATTTTTTACTACTGCGTAGACGTCCCCGTAGAGGGTGAACACTAGTGAACAGTATTTTAAAAGTGGAATACTCAGGTAGAAGTATCTACGTTAGTCATACGTTAGTTCCGCAAACGGCCACTAGGGAAATCTTGTTACCAATTCACCAGCAACAAATCAACAAAGTTTCCTAACTTTAAATGGTGATGTAAAATTTTCTGAATTTGGCTCATACCAATTCCTAAATGATCTCGAATCTTCTCCTTCTCCGCGTGGTGCTTCCATCTTCCATACCAAAGCATTTTTTTTGAAGACGAGCAGTGCAGTCTTGCGTAGAGAGTGAACTTTTAAAATCTTTGTCAGTTTGTCTTAGAATTTATATTCCTTGCTGCATGTATTTTGGACAACGGTAGGGTAAAATTTCGGTATTTATTTAATACTTAGTTTTAATACAAACTGTAGTTACTCTTGGATTTTTATCGAGCACGTTAAATCAAATTGCTAGTATTCGATAGAAAAAGTATAGCTCTTGGTATTGATTTTCCAACTGAATTTTATGCTGGTAACATTATTTTCGTAGTTCGTACTGTCAATTGTGATTTGTGAAGAGAGATTGACAGACAGTTGCTTTACTTTTGATCGACATTACATTTATTAAAAATGAATACTTTGTTGAGACGAGCTGCGATTCAATATCTGCAAGCAAACGCGCGATCTTCTACGCACGCTGCAACCGCTGGAGGCCATGGAGGTGAGGCAAATTTAGTAAAACTTGGATTATGTAACCAGATAACCTAAAGGCCTTATCTTCCCTTTTGATTTTCCTATTTATCTACACCTTAATTCTTATGTATTAGATTCGCTAATATAAAAATTATATTATTTGCCTTTACTCTCTGCGTTATGGTTGAATATTATTCTAATTATGTGTATTGTTTTTCAATGTAAATTGTAAAGGAACCAATCAATCGTCATGTTGCTACCAAATAGTAGAATACAAAAGGCAAATAATAAATTCTTGTTAGAGCTCATACTTTAAAATCAAATTAATTGCCAAAAATTGCTAAGTGTATGTATCTTCTTATAAAATATTATGTACATTATGTCCTGATAACTACTCCTAGAAAACACTTGATAAAGAGCTTATGAAAGAAGAAAGTGAATCATATGAATCTATTTTTTAAATTCATATCTTTTAATAGGCTCGCTATTTAGGTTGTTCGCGAAAGAAACATGGAAATCATCAACAGCAGAAAAAATATAGGGATAAGCTATGAGGACTAAATTTTTTTATGAATAATGTTAATAACTTTCTTTAGATGTAATAAAAAACCACAGATAGCATCAATTTTTAAGAATTGTCAAGCTGGGCTATTGAAACAGTTACAAAGATGCAGCTTAATCTATATATCGACGGCGAAGTGCCAATAACACCTAACTGACAAAGTCAAACATTTACACAAACTAAAAAAAACGTTTAATTTCTTAATAAATTAAAACGTAGCTATACTCTGTCCATTACTTTATTTTCTTTTTGACAGTTCAAGCAATTTTGAAATTAGTGATGCCCTCACTCATTACCGATTCGATTTGAAACGAATAGCGATTTTATTTATGAAGAACTTTAAATCGTTTTAATTAAATATTTTAGTTGAAATATTAATTATGCCTTCATTAGTTTTTTATATTATGTAAGAAATAAACAAAAATATAAATAATAAATCAGTAAATTAGATGAATGAACAGAGTTATTGTTCTTTACTCTTGGTTTGATCCTAAATTCCAAGATTTTGACTTAATTCCTTGCAAAAATTCAATCTTGGAGTCATAGATACAATTTTTATTTCCTTTTTTTATTAAATTTACAGAAAAAATACTTACATGAAGTCAAATTATTTTTATCATATGATCGATTTATCGTATTTCAAGTATTTTTTTATAGTCTGTGGTTGTTTGTTATGCACAGACCACTTCACTAAAGTACCGTCACCGTCAATAAAGTACGACATTACTGTAGTACATAATTCCGAAAAAAAAAATGGTAATTTATAGGCATGAGCTGTCAAAAAGAAAATAAAGTAAAGGACAGAGTATAATGTATTTATTAATTTAGAATCATAACAATGTATTCTTTATATATTATGCTGAATTCGTATATTTTGTGATAGTGTAGTAGGTATTCGGTTAGATAGGAGGTATTAACTTTGTACTTATTCTTTCCATGTGATAATGATATGATATTTAGTAGGTAATGGAATCAACAAAACACCGTTTTTTTTTAATCAGAACCTTTAATTTGTGAATAAACAGAAAATAAACAAAAACAATTTTTAATCATTAAAAAAAACAATAGGGCATCCAAAATCAATTTTTAGTCATTAAAAAAGAAACAATCACACATCAATACCTAAGTCATTTTAGTCATTAAAAACAATAAGAGAGAGAAACAATAAGTCTTCAAAAATCAATTAGTTATTCGTGAGGTAAATTATCGTAAAATGAGTGACAGTCTCTTGGGAGGACTTCTTTAATTTGTTGAAGGTGATTAAATTTGGTAGAAGCTATGGGTATTGGTCCAACATGCCAAGCTGAGTAAGTGACAGAGTTCAGTTTTTTCGGTCTTACAGGTAACTCTGTCCAATCATCATCAAAATTAATTTTATAATAAATAGTGCCATCTGGTCTATATCGGACGACTCTCAGATCAACAACTACAGGATCGCCTGCTTTTCGACCGTGTCTTATGGTGCTGTATCACCAATTTTTTTTTGTCATTGAAATCCTTAACAAAATCGTAATTTATTTGTATTGCTTCATAGGGAAAAGGATTTCTTCATGCCTCCTTCGTTATGTAGTCTGCTATGTAGTCGCTGGGAAGATGTATCTCCCTATTTTTAAGCTTTCTTTCGATCGCTGCATGGACTGCGTCGCATTCCATTTGAGTATGCCCAGGCTCTAAGTACTTTTGCGTTATAGTGACTTCATGTTGAATACTTATATCCAACAGGGCATTTGCCATAATATTATTTCGATTTTATATGTGCATCCATCGGAAAAAATTACTATCGGCAATCCTTTAGGCAAACAATAACGCACGATGTAATCGGACACAAAAGATGCGAAAGTACTAGCGGTAAGATCTGCGCATGTTTCATTAAACCAATAACAGGTGGCTTGGTGGGTAACCAGGTCATACATTGTAAAGTTATGAGATGTAAGCTTTGTCTTAAAGTATAATGCGCTAGCTGTAAGATAAGGACATACTTTTACAGACTCTAAATCCATAGACAACAAAACGAATTCGCCGGATGTAGCTTTCATTTTGTCAGTTTCCTTCTCTTGCCTCGCTCTATTTTTGCGTCTTAATGTGTTGTTCATAATCGGAAGTACTAATATTCCCTACTGCTACAGCAGGTATCGCACATGTCTTTTTTTAAGGTGTATAGGGATAGATTTTTTTCGTGAAACAATTTCTCGAAAGTAAAGCGAGAAAGTACCGGCTCTTCGTTTTCAGTGCAATGTTCTTTGTACTGTTTATATAAATCACTCAAAGAACAGTAAACAGGTTCTAAATACAACTTTGATGTGTCCTTCCTGGCGTAGTGGGAAGGTAACTTAGGAATATTATCTAAAAAGTTGCGTGCGGTTAGGAGCTTTCGCTGTGATACAGATTGTGGTGTTCTGACCCTCATTGTATTCTGAATTTCTTGACAAGGAATTACTCTATCACGCGATTTTCTGACCCAAGATTGAACTGTGTATGACCCCAGACACAAAGTATTTAAAAATGTTGTTCTGCAAACCTGTAAATTTTGGCCTTGGTTCATTGGCAAAAAGTAATCGAACGTGAACGACGTGAAGGACACGTCTCGATCCCTGATCACTTGTTTTGCGTGTCGTACCCTTACGGTTTACAAGTCCGACTACATACACTTTGCGCTGGTCCCAGTTCATATTTTTCCATAACTGTTGTGTATTTCTTGACGTCTTTCATCATCAAACTTTTCACAATTTCGCACTTTACTATTCCTACAAAATTGCAAATTGCACCTATCACCTAATTTTCTAGCATGTCTTACTGTATCTTGTTTTAGTTTTATATTCTTTGGTTTTGTGTATCCCAAATATTCCTCTCCTAACATACGAAGTTTCTTATATTTTAATTTCTTCCAGCTATCCGGGTCACGTTTAGCTTTGCGCTTTCTTCCTTCGTTTGGATTACCGTGGTAAATGCCCGATGACGTGGCCGGCTCATCTAAAAGTAACCCTGGACTAGAATTTTTCGACTCTTGACCATGATCAGGACTAGGACAGTATGTTCTGTCACTATCACTGCCGGAATAGTCACCATCATTGGAAGACGTTTCGGTTATTATGTTATTAGGTTCAGATTCTAGTATCTGAGTATGCTCGTAATTACAGAAAAATGAAGGTGGAACTGAGGAGCATCGTTTTTTACCGTAGTCTATGGTATCACCGTAAGTGAGAGCGGACATTGACAAACTACGCTCTCTATCAACAAAACAAACATCACTAAAAATATCAATATTGTTTCGTTTTCCATAGTGTACAGTAATTGTAGGTGGCAGCGAAGAACAAAGTCGTTGTTGGGTTAAACGGGTACGCTTTGGAATGTTTGAAAGTGAATACGATTTAGTAATCTTACATCTCTGCTTTGTTATTTGGTAATCATTATTGCAGCTTAATGTTCTGATTTCAGGTGTAACTTGATCATGCGTATCTGAAAATATATCAGAATCTAGAATCAATTAATCTTGAATTTGCTAACACAGAAATCACAACTCACTAGGTAGGTACCTAGGCCATACAACAACTTACCTGGGTTAGAAGAAATAGTAGCTTCAGGCTGTGTGTGTGTATTCTTCTCGCGGCCTTTCAGTATGTTTAACATCTGTCCAGCTCGTACTCCTTGATAACGCCTTGCCATTCGGGACATTTTGCTAAAACAATAAAAAGACAATACCTTCTAAATACCTACTTCAAACAAAAACTTAAAAGAAATATATCCTATCTACAAAAAAAAACTTGAAACGTCACATCGTCATCATAAAATGAACAGAATACTACCCATCATGAAGTATGACTAGTATTTCTTACCTGTTATCCTTTAGAACTCGTCAACCCGTGATTATCACCATAAACACATTTATTCTACAATTATTTTACTATACCGATATAAATATAAAAAATATGATTATAAAAATACCCTCCCTCCCGCCTCTTCTGCACCCGTGCACATCGTCTCGCCGTCGCGGCGTCGGTGGCACCACCGAATGCCACCAATTGTCAGTCGTACACAACCAACGAACACGTATAGACGTTTCCTGTAATAGTTAGGAGGTAATGCCATAAAATAGACACGTTGGTATAGTTGGGAGGTATTTCCACAGTTTAATTGAATGCTGTTTCAATTAAAATACACTTAGGAGATTTCACTAAAACATGCGAATAACGCTTTTAAATTCAAACCGATAAAAAAGTGAATTTCTCGAAAAATGTCAGTTAGGAGGTATTGGCACTTCACCGTCGATATATAAAAGCGAAATACCACTCGCTTATTAATCACGAAATCTCAGAAACTAACACCTACAAACTTGAAATTTGGCAGGTAGGTTCCTTATAGGATGTAGACATCTGCTAAGAACGGATTTTACGAAACTCCATCCCTAAGGGGGTAAAACGGGGGTTAGAAGTTTGTATGAAAGTCCTATGTTTTTGAAGTAAGAGACTTGAAATTTAAAATGTATGCTCTATAGATGGTGTGGAGGTGTACTAATAATGTATCTTTAGAAATCAACCACCTTTTGGGGTTAAAAGGGGGGATGGTAGTTTAGACGCAAACAAGGTTGCGTAGGTCAGCTAGTCAATTATATAAAAATCAATGCCACTTTTCGTTGTAATTTTATAACTCAAGAACGGGCTCACCTATCCAACCCAAATGTTTAGGCTTTGTTCGGACTATTTAGTAGATGGTTAATGTGAAGTTTGCACAAAGTCAGTCGAGCGGTTCTTCATTATTTGCAGCGATAACCGACATACACGCGGGCGGCGCGGCGGGCAACAGCTAGTAGTAAATAATTTACATCAGAGCTCTGTCGGTACTGTAACTTTTGAGCGTAGGACTGGGTTAATGTACCACACAATTTGTAGGACAATATGACTGTTAAATTATATAAATGTTAGGTGCTTACATATTATGAAATTGGCATTTTGTATGGGAGAAATTTATAAAGTCTTTTTTTTTGTAAAATATATTTAATTAATCAAAGTATGTAAGTACCATTGTTATCTATGCACTTTTGCCATCTCCTAGGTCATTGATCCCTTTACTAAAAAAACCATGGGGGCGAGAATCAATAAACTGGACTGCCACATCAGAGACAATTTTTTTCCTTGTAGGAAGCTATCCAAATTTTCGAAAAAATGGTAATCTGTTGGAGCAAGGTCCAGAGAGTACAGCGGATATGTCGCAGACATACCAATTGCAGCTCCTCTAGTTTAGCAGTTTTCTGTTGTACAGTGTGTGGTCTTGCATTGTCCTGAAGCACCAGTGACCTGGAGCGATTGACCAGCCTCGGTTGTTAAGATGCTAGTTCTTCCATCATAGTTTGCAGTTACTGACATTAGATATCTGTCGTAATCATTTGACCAGATTCAAGAAAGCTGCAGTGAACGACTGGCACTAGTCCAACAAACACTCACAAGTAATTTTGGAGTTCATTTTCGCTTGAGACTGGATTTAGCTGGTTCTCCAGGGTTCGGTCATTGCGACAAGCGCTTCCGATTATTGTACAGGATCCAATTTTCATCACAGATAATGACCCGATTTAAAATCCCTTCATTATTGTGCCGATTGAGCAATGTAACAGCAGTCGACGAGTGTTTGCTGGTTCGCTTCACTCAATTCGGAATTCATGAGGTACCAACCATTCAAGCTTTTTATTTTCCCTATTTGCTTCAAGAGATTAAAACAGTTTGTACCGTGTTTTCTTTTGCGAATATTTGGGTGTCTCATCAAAATAAAGATACTCATACTTTATTATTATAAAACAAAGTCCTCCGCTGCGTCTGTCTGTCTGTTCGGTTTTTACCAATAGATAGTGATTGTTGAGGAAAGTTTACGAATATAATTTGTAAAATTTTTGACTAGATTGGCTAAAATATAATGATATTTGTTCTAGACGTCGGAAAAAATTAGGCCACACATCTTCCTGGGGTAATATAGGATATTAGCCCTTAAGAGACCTTACGAAATTGGGGCGGGTTGCTAAATAATAAAAATTAGCCAGGGATCTTGGGCTATTATGGACTATTAAACCTGTTTTGATAATCATGTCAAGTTGTTGTTTTATTAGTTATTTCAAGTAATATGGATATCGAAATTTGTCACCAGGTGGCTGGAAGCTGTGGAAGAGGATGACCTTCATTGTGGCATTCCCTGCCATTGGTCTTGGTATGCTTAACGCCTACCTCGCTCACCAGGAGCATCATCATGATGAGCGCCCTGAATTTGTGCCTTTTGAATACATGCGTGTCCGCACTAAGGTAAACTATATTCATATAATACTTATGTTAGATAGATGTTTGTGTAGCTTAAGGCGGACATAGTCATTGCGATGTCGGTATAAGCTCCATGATTAAAGCATACATGTAAACACAACCACACACTCACTATGTGAGGCATGCATCTGTCAATGTCTGTGTCTGCCACTCAGATCAAATAAAAAAGGTAGATAACGCATCGTACACGTATCGACAACTTATGCGATACTGACGAAAAGTTGCGTAGTTTATAGCATAGTTAGTGCGTATCGCTTGTGTTTACTTGGAACTACGGGCCTTTTTTCTGCTTCAACAAGAACAAGGCGGTGCCTTATCTACCTTTTTGAATTTGATCTGAGGTCTGCCATAATACACTAATAATAGGCATGATGACAGTAACCAAGAACCACTAAAATAATGTATTTATCTGATGAAATGGGGTTCATAGAGTATAAAAATCGTATTTATTTTCATATTTAGAGCGAGATTATTTATTTTTTATTTTATTTAGATTACGTGTTAATTAAGAAAAATAAAACTACAAAATACAGTAATCCGCCATGTTAAGTTGAACACCAATCAGAGCGAGTTACGTCGTTCGACCGATATTGTGTAAACTTCACATAAACCATCTACTAAATAGTCCTAACAAAGCCTAAACATTTGGTTTGGATAAGTGAGCCCGTTCTTGAGTTATAAAATTACAACGCAAAGTAGCACTGATTTTTATATAAATTGATTTAAATCACAATTTAAAAAAGGCCTATGTGCTTTTGATGTAATTTATAGTAGTACCAAATGTGAGACATTTTTGAATATGGTAATATCAATGTTTATCAAACAATAGACACAAGCAATTTTATTTCGTACACGACTTATTTTACAGGGTTCGGAGATAACCATTCATTTATCACTTAAGTTTTAAAAGTTAATTATGATATTAACCATAATGGGTAGTATCGTTAGAAAAGAACATTTATCCAATGAGATTCAAAAATAAGAAAGCAAAACCATAACAACAATATTCTTCATTCACTTGAACGCACTACCACTCTCTATGTTATTGATGTGTATCCAAAGGGTGTAGTGTCCGTTTATTCCATATCAATATGATTGTCACGGTTAGTGCAAACCCAGCAGGTATCTTTCTAGATACAGTTACTCAATTAACCTAATTTTATATTTACAGCGCTTCCCATGGGGTGATGGCCAGAAGTCCCTGTTCCACAATCCCCATATCAATGCTCTGCCCAGTGGCTACGAAAACTAACTTCTGAGGTTCCAGTTTAATATGTTAGTGCGAATGAGCTGTTATTGTCTTAGATTACAAAATAAATTTTATTGTGATATGATAAGTGATTAAATAAAATGTATAAAAAAAAAATTGTGTCTCATTTGAAGTCTATAAATAAAATACCATTCAAATTGAGAACCTCCTGGAAGTCGGTTAAAAATATTTCTGGACTGGACTTAATACCTCGTACCTACCTACACGAAGACAGTTTTGAGAAAAAGCCGTTTTGTCAAAATTTTGTATACCTACAATAAAATTGCTTGCTATTTTGCTCACGATTTATTTACAGTTTTTGCCCGCGGCTCGCGTTATCGCGGTACAGAGCCACATATGTCCTTTCTTAAGAAAGAATCTCAAAGTTACTTTCGAATTCGTGTTACTTTGTTTCTTGAGGATAAGATATTCATAAGATGAACCCTGAAACCTCAGATTACAAAAGAAAGCGTTCTTTAGTAATCTAAGCCCGAAACTATTTAACCGATTTTAAGTCCAATTTTTATAATTAGTTTTTTATCTTCATTTCGGTACCTATCGATAAAGAAGGACGTTAACTGTCCCTATGGATGGCATAATATCTAACCTTTATTTTGAGTTACATATTTTATTTTTAAACATTTTTTTGGTCCTGGTTACAATAAATTTATTAAATTACTAGCTGACCCACGCAACCTCGTTGCGTCTCCTATTGCCCGTAGCGTGATAATTTTCCTACGTTTTTGAAACATTCATCATTGGTGTTCCGCTCCTATTGGTCTTAGCGAGATGATATAGATAGATATTTTTAAAGTCTACTAGCTGATCCGGCAAACGTTGTTTTGCCATAAAAAAAAATTACGTTGAAATATTCCGTAACATACAGGCACAGATTACATACAGCATACAGGTCAACATAATAATAGCGTGTTAAAAAAACGTAGATGTACGAACTTTCATAGGAAAGCAACTCTAAATTCTAGGTCATTTTCTAGCGTCGCCTATGTCTTTTTCAAAATCTGAGACCTGAGTTGGCAATTGGCAACACTGCCAACACAACATGTCAGTTGTCACCACTCAGGCACTCACCGTTGCCGTCACTCGCCAGTAATCAGTATTGACGAAAATTATTGTGTGGCTTAAAGCCTATGAATTGCTTCGGAATGTAGAATAAAAATCAAAGAAAACTGAAAAGATCACCTTAAAATGGCGAGTGCCTCGATTAAAGAATTCGGTAAGGCCTGGTGGTCAGAAGTGTACAACAGAATTATTGGAGCTGTTGTGTTTCTGGATAATGCGAGCGCTGAATGTCTCCACTGGGACGGTGGACTCTTTAACCTGCTGTCTGGGGGTGCTGTTGCTGTAAAGAACTTATCGCCATTTGAGGTAAACTGATAATCAGTCAGGTTGGCAATATTATTCACATGTAGTTTACACACACAAGCGAAAAGCATGAACTCTTCATCCTTTTCGCTAATATTTTTAAAAAATCTGTATTTAATATTGAAAATAAAAACTAATAAAGCAATAATAAAAATACTTTATTACAAAAATTATGAAAATTTTTTAAACAACATTTGTTTCGAACTTAATTTAGCTAATAAAAATGTAAAAGAGTGTTGATGTGGTGTCCTGAAACACTGACCTAGAGCCTAGGTAGCCTAGCATACATATTGCAGGTGAATAGTGCCTTAGATAGCTAAGGCACTAGTCACCTGCAATATGTACATTTTCAAATGATTTATATTTAGTAAATCATTGTTGTATATCCGAATGAGAAATGTATGGCCCTGCCAAAATGACTGTACTCTGCCAGATGGAAAAAATAAGCAGAATCCGAGACAGGTGGTCACCATACTCATTGCGAATGCACACAATGCAACAATGCAGTATGGTGACCCACACCATGGCAGCCTAGTGATGCTTCTGCATCATTGGGTATCCTGTCTCGCACTCCCCATTGAAACCCGGCAGCATGAACACTGTCATTTTACATACTTTTTCTGTGTGAAGGTAGTATCGCCCCGGTCGAGCAGGCCCGTTCCTGCTGAAATCAGAGTGGCTCTACTACCTTTTCTATACTAATAATAAAAATGTAGCAGGTCCAATTCTGTACATTAAAGATATTTTGAAAATTTTTTTGGGGGGCTCTCTGTTATTGATACTGAAGCCAAAAATGTAATTTTTTACATTTTTGTCTGTCTGTCTGTCTGTCTGTCTGTCTGTCTGTCCGTCTGTCTGTCTGTCTGTATCTTGGCCGCGCATCACGCCGAAACTACTGAACGGATTTAAATGAAACTTGGCATGATTTGAGTTCATACTACGAGGTAGGACATAGGATACTTTTTATCCCGAAATTCAGCATGGTTTCCTGGAGAGAGGGGATGAAAGTGAAAATATGTACTTAGTTGTAATTCAATAACACAGAGTCCGATTTCATTCATTCTTTTTTTGCTAGAAAGAAAAAAAATAAAGGATACTTAACGGGAAAAGTGTTTTTTTTTGTCCGCGACTGTACACTGCCTGTGGGAAGCTGAGACAGACGTGTAAATATGGCGGTACGAAGTTCGCCGGGTCAGCTAGTATTATAATAATTAAAAATGAAGTAAACAACATAAAACCGAATGAAAATATTCTATAAAGGTTTGACCACTAGATTGTAGTTTTGTTACCATACAACAAGACTGGGATATCGTTGTCATTCAGGTGATCTTGAGCTTAATATTATAAGGCTCAATAAGATCACCACCCATACTGCTATATTTTAATGTCGGGAATGTTTACAGTTTTGCAGAGACGAAGATAAAAAAGCTGTATTCATAACACAAGCAACATGGACACAGGTCCAAACGATATGTGACATTATCAGACACAGTGAGTTCACACACGTCATTGTTATATCTTGTGTGAGCTTAGACGTGTTGTATTTAGAGGTGAGCCATGACAAAGATGTTAGCGACAAGATCGCTGCTGGCAAGGGAGCTGCTGAAGGAGCTAAGTTATTGGAGAATGTTCTAAGAGATTCTTTTGAAGGGAAGGTGTGTGATTAATATTTTTTATTACTTTATTCTAGCATAGATGTTTTAGACCTTTTAGGAATCAAAAAAGAGTTTGTTATAAAAATTAAATGCTTTATTAAATTTGTAGTCATCCAGATTAACTAAGCCAAAAGTCATGGATTCTTGCTCGGGACAAAAGTGTCTCATTACCATAGTAATTACTAATTTCTAGGGATCAGATGTGTGTTAAATAGGTCTATATAAGTTATTATTAGTATTATATATCTTTGATATAATATTTATATATTATATCTTGATGTTTAATTTGCAATTAAGTTCTTGTGGGTTTGAATCAGTTCATGCACCAGCCCTGTTTTGATCAGAGGGTGTGTCGAATCAAAGCAATTAAAACTATATCCCTACTCTACTGTACCCAAAAATGACGTGATTTAACAAACAGCAAACACATTCACTCATTACACGTTAATACAGACATTCTGGCGAAGGTAACTTAGCAGAGCCATATAAAAAATTCACTATAGTTATATTCTTAGCATTGTTTGTCTCTATACTTGGCTCGGTTGTTCAATTTGATACGTTTAAAAAGATCAAATTTCGGAAGTGGATTTTGGTCAATCGATTCTCTGAGAATGAACCAATTATAAGAATTTTTATTTTTACTACATTAAAGAAGTTCGTACTAAATTAAGTTCTTGATTTCAGCAATGTTCAATAGAAATAGTACATGTACCAATATTTACAATATCTTTGACAAATGTAGTGTTTGTCACACCACCGTACCAGCATGTGTACCCAAAGTGCAGGGGTAAAATCAACCCTGAAACAAATCCCATGGATTTGTATACCTTGCTGGCTAACGAACGGAATGATGCCAGAAGATTGGCTGGTGCACTAAATAATATGCTAGATTCTATGAATTTAAAAGAAGATATTTATTATATGGGATCCTATAGTACAATTTTGGCTGGCATTTTGGAAAATTCTCCTGTCTGCTTGGCTAGACGAAAGGTAAATAAGTTTGGTTTTTAATCTTCATTATTTGTATTTTTTTTCAAGGAATGTAGACGAAAATGTTAAGATATGTTATTTATTAGACCAAAAACTTACTTGTCTTGAAAAAGAACTGCTTCGGTGGCGCAGTGGTAGCCTAAGACCTAAGAGACAGCTTTGCTTGAAGTCTCGGGTTCGATTTCCGGGTTGTACCTACTAAATGTTTGTATGATCTGGAAATATTTGTTTTGGAGTTTGGGTGTTTTCTATGTATGAAATGTATAAAATTTACAGAATTGCTTGCACCCTGCCTCACTGATCATTGTAGACAGAACACTGGATGTTTGTGGTGTAACCAGTCATTCTACAGAGTCTGTGCTAGACAGGATCCTGGCCTTGCTGCCCCGGTTCCCAGGACATTCTACTGAAGTTGCTGTTGACATGTCGCCTCTATGTGAGGCTAAAAGATATCCGTGAGTAATAATAAATGCATAAGTTTATAAATAAGCTTTTGCCCGCGTCTCTGCCCGCGTGTATGTCGGTTATAGCGGCAAATAGTAGCGTAATCGTTACTATTCGATGCTATAATTAAATGATTTCGATAAAAATCATATGTTAAATATCTTTTTGGTATTGATTGATTTAATAATTATTTAAGAAAAAACTAAAATCTCCTTACTATCTGCCTCGTTGGTCTCGCGGTTGGCGAGTGCGACTGCTGATCATGAGGTCTCGGGTTCGATTCCCGGGTCGGACCAAATTTTTGTGTGATCTACAAATATTTGTTTCGGAGTTTGGGTGTTTTCTATGTATAATATGTATGTATTTACAACAACAAAAAAAAGTATATATATATATGTATTTATATCAGTTGTCTAGTACCCATAACACAAGCTCTGCTTAGCTTGGGGACTAGATGTCCGAAATATTTATTATTATTATTATCTAGCAGTGGAGTATAAAGGCGCTTATCCACCGAAATTGTTGGCAATTTCAGTGGTTCAACCACCGACGCCAACAATTTGAAAAACATTCCAACTAAGAGTCTCCACAGAGCCAATACATAAATATCTGCAACAAGCCTATTCTTCTGATGAACGATGATGATTCCAAAAACAGAAACACGGTTCCAAATATTTGTTGCCAACACAAGAAAATTACAGTAACTTTTGTCACCAACACGTGTTGAGAATACAAAAGTTGCCAACTTTCGTTCGGTGGAGACTCGGCTTAGACGCTGTCGATGATAATGATTAATATTTTTTTCTTACAAAATAAACACATCCCAATTGAATACGTAAAAAAAAAAATAACAAAAACAAAAACCGACTTTAAGGTTCGCTTCGATTTCTCTTGGGTGCCATCATCACATTTTAGTGTACTTATCATGGTACCACCGTTGGGATATCTCCTTTCCATTAAAACAAGAATTATCGAAATCGGTTGATAAACGACGAAGTTATCCACGAACACACATAAAAAAAAAACATATATACGGTCGAATTGAGAACCTCCTCCTTTTTTGAAGTCGGTTAAAAATGAGACTAATCATTATGCATATAATAATAATAATAATTAAAAATTTATTTATCTCCACAAATTACATCATGTATACAATATACAGTTGACAGATTTTTTAGTTTTACAAGTAATTCGTAATTTGTGGGAGATCTGGAGTCTAAACTAAGCCGAGGCCTGTGCTAGATCTCCAGGCCCCCCAATCCATAACATTGAATAGATTGTCAACATGTGAGAATCGTACACGATTGTTGTGGATGAGTATAATATAGGAACAAGTTTTTGGTGTTATTAATAGTAAATGTATGCATGTGGAGTGTGAGTGTAGTATGTGCGTGTGTGTGTGTATCTGTGATTGTGTGTGTGCTCGCGTATGAGTGAGTTGTCTTTTAAATGATGTTTGAACTTAATGTAAATAAAATATGTAATGTATATAATTGTAATAGAATGTAATCTATATATAAGTATATATTGTACACATCAGTCTATATTATCACTTCTAGGATTTCTTCCGTTTCTGAGTAATTAAGTTTCTGTAACCATTTAAGTATTTTACTTTTGCATTCAGTTTTACAATAGTTGGGTAAGGCAACCATTTTATTTATTTTGTTCAACAGCATGCCTCCTCGGTATGGAAAAAACCGTTGAGCAAAAGAGGTGTTTACGGCAATAGTCTCACATACCGCGTAGTTTCTTCTAGTTTGAGCTATGTGCTTTCTTCTATCCTCTGGTATGTCACTCAGTTTATGAAGTATAGATAGCAATATGTAAAGCTGGCGCACAGTGAGGACACAGGTCCTCCAACTTTACGAAGAAGCACAGGCTTCTTCGTAAAGTTTTGAAGTAGGAAATAATCTAGGTTTCGATAGACTTACTTTCAGTATCATTCTTTGAGCTCTTTCAAGAGTTATAATTTTTGTTTTACAAGCTCCTCCCCAAGTAGTGATGCAATAGGATAATATTGACTGCGCCAAGGCCTCATATACTAATATTATGGTCTGTTTGTCTGCTACATCGCGTAGTGTTTTAAATATGTAGGTTAATTTTCGCATTCTAATAGATAAAGTTTGTATGTGGTTATTAAAATTTAAATTAGCATCAATTTCGATTCCAAGATATTTAATGCATTTAGTCGGGGTAATTTTAGGGCATGTACAGCTTGGATTAGGAGGAAAATTACATTTATGTGCATATATGTTGTTTGTAAGGTTAGTTATTTCTCTTCGATTTTGGATAGAGAACATAATAAATTTTGTTTTATCTTCGTTTAAAGTCAAAGAGTGTGAAATTAGCCAGTGACAAATTGTGTTGAATCCCTCCTGGGCAAGATTAAAAACTTCACTCCAAGAATCAGCATAAAAGGTTAAAGCTGTGTCATCCGCATAGGCCGAGATGCGACAGTTTTTGTTATTAAGTATACACAGTTCATTTATATATATATAAAGTTAAGTTCATAATTATCATCTCAACCGAAAGACGTCCACTGCTAGACATAGGCCTCCCCCTCACTATATATACTTAAGTAACAGTTAGATTTAAATTTCATGTTCTCAATTCCAGTCTAAGCAATGTGGATGACAATCAGCTGAGTCCAGGCTGTTTGTACCACGCGACCGACGACTGTTGCATTCAAACGTATGACTATATGATCAACAAGTCACAAAAGGAGGTTATGTTCGATTTATACAACAAATTGTCCAAAATCGACGTACAGAAGTCGCCTAGTCCTAAGAAGCTGTTGAAAGTCACCACGCAAAGCGTCGAGAAAATCATCACAGCTTCTAAAGGTTACTTACATTTTGTATACTTCTTATAGTGTTACGAAAGCATTAACTTTTGCTATTTTTACACTATTTTATCAAATTAAATTAAAAATATTTAAACTGGCCACGGTTTCGCACGTAAGTACTTTTGTGTACTTTATTTTTTGTTGGCCCGATGGCCGGTCTCAAGCGCCCTGCTCTGATGAGGACCCGGACCGTCTATCAAGACTATCCCGGGTGAAGCCATCCCAATGGTCGGATTGCATAATGCTTTAAGTGGTCATCTTACCACTTTCTACTACGTTTAGTGTTGCGGATTCATACCCAACATGGGACAACAATTTTTGTGATTCACAAGTTGTAGTGTTCTTAGGAGTTGTCTTAAAAAAAAAAAATTTTGAAAACTAAAAGTCAATTCAAGTCAAAAGACCTCATCTTTTTCTTAACTTCACACTGCAAATTTATTTTGCAGGGAACTACCAAATAATTGGCAGCCACTTAGGGGTGTTACAGCAAGCGTGTGCAGTACTCCAAACATTGAAGTCCCCCGAGCGTGTGCAGCTAGAACTGCTCATGAGCCTGGAGAAACAGTTCCAACAGAATCTCGCTACCAGTCGAGACTCCACCTCTGTATTGCAACAAGTGAGTGTTCTTTTAACAACACAGATGTGATATACAGACACACTATTAAGATGGTGTAATAAACGAGAAGTTTTCTTAACTCCTAATTTGATTATAGGATAATGCAATTGAGTAGTTACTAAATAGGAAATATGCATAAAAATTGTATTTGTCTCAAATATTTTTTTCTAGATTCTTTAATGTCTTTACAATATACTTATGAGGTTTTTTTTAATTTAGTTATTATTTAAGCCCAGAAAAAAAAGTGAAAATTCAAACTTCTAAAACGCGCACTATTGGTCGAAACGAAATGTGACGTCGATGGTTACCACATCGAAATTATCGGCGTCGAAATTCATACTGTGTTATTAGTGTTTGTGAGAAAAATTAACTTCTTCCATGATTTTTATAGCAAATAAAACTGTAAATATGTATAAAGTAACTGAAACACTGAAAAGTAAACAACACGAAATGACAATGACGTCATTGGTCATGTCAAAAGCGCGCGCAAAATGGCGGCGTTTGAAAGGCTCAAATTTAGTCAGTATTTTAAATTTCACTTTGAATATTTGTTTGACTATTTTTAAGCCTATTTATATTTTTTTCTATGTTATAGAGACGTAAATAATCAGATTAAGAAATAAAAAAAAGACATGCATATTCCCTATTGGCAGGTAGGTCCCTGAACTGACGTTGATCATGAGGTCTCCGGTTCTTGTCCCGGGTTGAATTCAAAAAGTTTTTTTTTGAGTTTTTCTGATTAAATTACTTAATAACAGCTCGGAGTTTGGAAGTTGGGGTCCTAGCCCCCGTGTCTCGTCTCTTTGTCTGATCACTCCCAGGCCATGTCGGATAACCGTCACATCGGATTATGAAAGGAGCCCGTCCCATCACAGGAGAGTGAGGGAACAGAGAGTGCACCTGTGTTTGCGAATACACTTGTGCACTATAATATCTCCTTCGTAGTTGAGACTGGCTGCCGTGGCCGAAATCGGCTAGGAGAACATCGTATATTATGTTGTATACGTTACACGTTCTTTTTTTAACAGACTTAAAAAAAGGAGGAGGTTCTCAATTCGACTGTTTTTTTTATGTTTGTTACCTCATAACTTTTGACTGGTTGAACCGATTTTGATAAATCTTTTTTTATTTAAAAGCTGGTGCTTCCAGAATGGTCCCAATTTAGTAGTTTTTTTTGTTAAAATTTGTGGGTAATTATTGTGATGTTCATTACTATCATCCACAGCCGTTAATATTCCTCTGGTGACCTCTCCTTAGAACATTTGTTTCAAGATTTACTTTTCTTCACAGTGATGTTCTTGTGCGTATTTGCTTCCTTGATCGCCTCATGCGACACTCTAAAACTAATTTGTTATGTTAATATTTTCCACTGTTCCAAAAAAATAACCAACCAATTTCAAATCAACATTTGAAGTTTTTAATTAGAGCCTAATTTAATTTAAAAAAAAATGTATAATACACAATTTATGTATACGAGTACGTGCACGTCTCCGAGCGTGTGTCTTTTAATAATTTTGATGTAGTAGAAGCCGAAAATTGTGAGAGCTAATGTTCAACAATGGTTAAGATGCAGATATAAATATATTCTCGACAATCTAATATACGTCTACAAAAGAAATATTAAATGTCTCGTTCTCTTTTACAGATAAGCCATCTAATTGAAACTCGTAAAGACCGAGGTCTATCTCTGGCCAGTCTTATGGCTCTGGTAGTCCACATCTACTCATTAAAAGGCAAAGAAATCAGGTTCTCAAAGCAACATGAAGAGGCATTAGAAAAGGTGCTGAGCCTAGCTATACATGATGACCAACGCTCATTGCTGGAAGTATTGGAGACGGTATCGCCTGAGGAGTGCGATAATATTGCCAAAATTGTGATTGGCAGGTTGAAGGAGATTGCGAATATAAGAGCTTGTATGGTGAGGTAATGTTTATGTCATTCTGTTTATATCTATACTAGATTTGTCTATGGGTCACTTTACATTTTGGCCCTTGTTTCGATTGAACCCACAGCAGCGTGGCAATCATTAAGCCTTGCGTAAAGTCGTATATACTGGAGACTGTTTTCTTGTCAAAAACTATTGCTTTGAATATGAAAAGATATTGTAGTGTTGGATAGACCATAAATCGGAAAAGCGCACAGGCTATAATATAACAACAGACAATTCTGTCCCGGTAATTGTTGGCCAGTAAGTCAAAGGCGGCCATTTATTATTGATTATTTGGAAAGTACATGAAACGAGCTTCTTCCTATCTAGGTTTCATATGTGTAATCAAATTAGGAACGCATTTTCTTGTATGATAAAGAGCAGTAAGTATGGTGAGAAAAAACTTGTGCGTTCTTTTCTCGATACCGCCCTTTCTGACTTACTACCGTCCGATTACCAGGGCAGAACTGAAGACTAGGTAATAGAAATATGCAGTCTTATACCTTTTTGGAATTACTGAAAATTCTTGTAGATACGTCATTTTCCGGAACTCCACATTTTATTTTCTGAAAATGTTTAAAGAATATTTGTTTAGTAGCAACTAGTGGTTGCCCGCGGCTCCGCCCGCGTATATGTCGGTTATCGCGGCAAATAGTAGCCTATGTGTTATTCTGATGTATAAGCTATATTACTGTAAAGGTTCATTCAAATCCGTTCAGTAGTTTTTGCGTGAAAGAGTAAGAAACATCCATCCATCCATACTTACAAACTTTCGCGTTTATAATATTAGTATAGATAAACGAATCAATTAAAAAAAATAAAAAAATAAGGCCCTTAACCACTAGACTGACACTAATAAAAGTCAGCTATCAAAGAAAAATAATTTTCCAGTTACAATATAGTGTTGAAACCATGCGAAACGGGCGTCGGACACGAATACAAAGGCTTATTGCAACAACTGGTTGATGACCTGGTCGACACAGAGAGGCCTGAAATGTATGACTTGAAACATGGCAACGAGTCCCTCGTACTCAAAACTAAGGACTTGCTACGGACTGGACTCAAGTGAGTACCACTTGTACCTACCTACATATGTATCTAGTACTAAGTCTGGTACTAATTTTTGTAATTACCTGGTCTATGATACAGTTATTATTATTACGTCTGCGGATTCGGCTTAAAGGATTAAAGAAATAAGTAAAAGATAAATCTGATGGTTTTAGAAGGTGTATGTCATTGATACAGAAATCTATTTTGAAATTCACTAATAGTTTTGTAAGATTTAATGAAACCAGTATAAATATTTAATATAAAGTGTTTTGTTGAAATTATTTTGCCAAAATTCTGACGTTTTGTCCGAAAATGTCTGCATAAACTAACACTACATAAAATTATTGAAATTGTCAAAGTAAATTAATTTTCTAAGACCAAACCAATATTATAAGTTAAAGTGAATGTTATGTGATATCATTGTAACATCATAAATATATATAATTTTGAAATTAAAATGGGACCATATTAATATTTGAAAAATAGAAAACATAATTACACCAAAGGGTGTCACATTGACAGCATTTAATAGTCCATCGTAGACATAGGGCCTCTCCTCATAAACGAGGTTATAAAATTTAAGAATAAAAAATACATTTAACAACAATTCATCATAATCAAAATAAATTACTGTAATCAGTAATCCTTATTTAAAACTAAACTTTATTGCAGCATGCTCAAACAAAAGAAAACACGAACCGCCAAACATCCTTTGGACAACCCTACTATTATCATATTCGTGGTTGGCGGTATCACAGCTGAAGAATGCAAGCGTTTACACCGGAGCGTGATCACCAGCGGCGTTGACAACACCGTGCTGATCGGCTCCACTAAACTGGTCACCCCTGTGGAAGCTATGAAGGACTTGCTGTCGTTGACCTCTAATGCTTAATGGGCTTTTTTAGATATTGATTAATTGGTGAACAGTTGATGAACAGTGTGTATATGTGATGGTATCATGTGGTGACGGATTATGAAAACGGAGGTGTCATTATCCTTAGAGTCAGTGCCGACCGACGGAGTGACGGCGAAGAGACTAAGTTCTTAAGTTACAAAATTTGATGCAACGAAATTAAATGATAGCGAGCCACGCTTGGTTTTATTTCGTTGCGTCAAATACAGTTGTATTTCGAAGAACTGTAGGTTGAATTAAAATAGGGTAGTTGACACCTTAGTCCAATTAGTTACTTATTCTATCATATGTCAAAGCGATAACTTTGTATGAAAAATGTACTAAATACAAACTTGTTACGGCACTGTTTTAGACAACTCAATTGAGCAATACATTTCAATGTTAATTTGAATAAAATTTGTTATAGAAATGAAAAGCTGTAATAATAGACATGATAACAGTAACCAAGAATCACTAAAATGATGTATTTATCTAAAGAAATCGGTTCATAGAGTATAAAAATCGTATTTATTTTCATATTTAGAGCGATATTAATTAATTAACAAAAATAAAACTACAAAATATAGCAATCCGTCGTGTTAAGTTGAACACAAATCAGAGCGAGTAACGTTACGTTTCTGTAAACGTCATTGTTTAAATATAATTGACACAGGTTGACAAATGGTGACGTCACGTCTGCGATGTCGATGTGACAAGCAGACGCCATGACACGCCCGAGCATTATGGCGTGAATTTTGAACTTAAAATTTAAACCGCATTTTTTTCTACTTAAACTTTATTTTTGTAGAAATATGATTGTTTTTGACAATAGGAGATACTTCCGAACATCATAAAACAGTATTTCAAAATTAGTCATCATGCCTATTATATTTTCCGAGATGTTTTGTAATATTCGTTTTAAGGAAGGAGACATAGGTATTTCATTACGATACAGTCAACTACCCTATTGTTACTGAATAAGTCTCTTCGCTGTCACTCCTACTATTCATCCCGTAGGTGCTGTAAGACGATTAAGGGAGCAAACTAAGCAGGAGAACAACACTGCTAAAGGCGCGTCTCCACCGAAATTTGACAACACAAAAGTTGCTAACTTTTGTTCGGTGGAGACTCGGCTTTACAGAAACTTGTCACCAACACGTGTTGACAACACAAAAGTTGCCAACTTTTGTTAGGGGGAGTCTCGGCTTAAGGGAAACAATTAAAAAAATAAAATAAAAGGGAAAAATTAAAATAATTATAATACTAAATTTTAACAAAAAAAAAACGACCTCAAGAACTGGAGCAAATTGAAATGGGTCCATACGGGAAGCACCAGTGTTCAAATAAAAAAATAATCATCGAAATCGGTTGGCGTGATATTGAGTTATTCGTCAATTTGTCGCGCAATACTTAATGCAATTTATTAATAATTTTTAATATGGTTTTCACATGAATGACATTGTCAGAACTGGAAAAAATAATCATGAAAATCATTTCACCCAGTCCAAAGTTATGAGGTAACAAGCATAAAAAAATACAGCGAGAAGCACCAGCTTTCAAATAAAAAAATAATCATGAAAATCATTGCACCCAGTCGAAAGTTATGAGGTAAAAAGCATAAAAAAACTATATACAGCCGAATTGATAACCTCCTCCTTTTTTTGAAGTCGGTTAAAAATGATCGGTGTTGGGTTGTACAGATTGTATCAATCAAAAATAAAAAGTTGACATAGTTATTATTGTATAAATTTACCAGAAGGCTTTTTTTTGTTTTGCGAAATTCAATTTTATTAAGAAATTGTTATTATGAGCGGGATTGTTGAATTATTAATATTGATAAGTTTTGATTGAGTTTAATGTATATATTTTATAATAATGATGTGTGTATGTATATACGTGTATTAAAATTTTCCAAGTGCTATAATTTTTTTTTATTATTGTTGTTGAAATTTTAGGAAACTGTTAGGTCAAATTGGTTTAAGTAAGTGGCAAATGGGATTCGAAAGCACTTGAATGGGAAGCAGTTGCAGATTACGGTTTGTTCACAGGCGCTTATGACTTCATACGTTCCAAATCCATCTGTCTTAAGTAAGTCGTCCTAAATGAACTTAAAAACGAATTACCTAAACGCAAAAAACGCTGGTCTATAATAGGGTAGTTGACTGTATTGTAAATAAATAGGTATTTATTTACAATACAGACAGTAAATAAATAGGTATTTATTTACAATACAGTCAACTACCCTATTATAGACCAGCGTTTTTTGTCAAGATGTTTTGAAATATTCGTTTAAGCAAGGAGACATGCCTATGTCTCCTTGCTAATGTAATATGCTAATGTGTAATATAATTATTACAGATTTTAATTTCTATTACAAATTTTAATCAAATAAACATTGAATATATTGCTCAATTGAGCAGTCGAAAACAGTGACGTCACAAGTTTGTATTTAGTACATTTTTCATGCAGTGATTGTTTTGACAGATGATAAAAAGTAACTAATTTGACTACGGTGTCAACTACCCTATTGTTTTTATAGTATCTTCACCAAATAATGGTACGATTGTTTTTTTTATAATATATTTTGTAATTTATTAGTTACTTAGTATCACTGACGAAATATATACTAGACCAACACTCTACTAGGCGAGACCTGTACGCGGATTTATAGTAAGCTTAATGTTCCCTAGATGTCACTAAGTGCATCAAATCGTGAATTATAACGATATTTTCTGACCTCCAACATCAATACGAACCCAACAGTCAACTGTCAAGTTTATTGTCATTGTATTATTGCGAAATGTACCACTAGATGTCGTTTTTTAAATTGTTAATTATCTTAGTACCTAAATAATTTATGGAATATTTTATTTTATCGTCAGAGAGATCTACACAAATAAATAAAATTGAAATGTCTGTTTTTAAATTTAAAAATAACCGCTTTTCTCTTTACAATCTTTTTTTTTATTAATTGTTTGAAACTTTTTTTATTTTCAATGGATTCACTTTAAACTTTGTATGTATGTTTCTCAATTGACATAAGTAAGGAACTAAGGACTGACATTTTATTTTTTTAATGGATTCAAAAAACAAAATAAAAATTGATGAATTAATAAAATACAGTTGCATGTTGCAGTTGCAATTCCCGTCCTTAATGACACATGTCTAAAAACAGTTTTTGGCGTATAGAAATGTTGTTGATCGTGAATGTATGCAAATAAAAAATTTGATAATTACGAGTTGATAATGTCGAAAATTGCTTGCACATATTAATTAACAACTGTAGATGACAAAAAGGTGTAATTAAGCATTTTCTTTCGGTTTGTGTCTTATAAATAATCCTAATGTTAAAAATGCGAACGTAAGTTCCTTTGTTACGCTTTCCGGCGAAAACTACTTAGCTGATCAATCTGATCATCATGAAACACATATTCTTGTAGAGGTATTAGAAGTAACATAGGATACTTTTTATTAAATGCGAACGAAGTCGCGGGCGAAACCTAGTTATTAATAAAACAATCGAAATGTTTTTGGAACGAAGTTCCCTAACGCGCTTTTCGCGCCAAAAGTTGTAGCGACACTTAACATTGAGTTGACGTCATAGTGCTGGATACTCAAAGTTAAATATAACAAACTGATTGCCAACGTCTATACCGTATTGAATGCACCGGTTCTCGTCCGATCACCGAAGTTAAGCAACATTGGGCGTTGTTAGTAATTGGATGGGTGACCGCCTGGGAATACCACGTGCTATTGGCTTTTTGCATTTATTTACAGAAAATATATTGTTTTATAGTATATTTTGTAAAGTTTGATTATTTCTAAAATAATTTGTCAAATGCGTTACCGGCCTTTGGGGCATAGTGGAGTGGGATGGGGGGAGAGGTTGGGGTATGAGCCTCCGGTATCCTCACTTACTCGGTGAAACACAGCGCAAGCACTTTTTCACATCGGCTTTCTGTGAGGCCGTGGTATTACCAGGGGCAGGGGTCATATTACGTCTCGTCGCGCGTAACCAAGTTAAAATATATCCAGAAACGGTTAAATACGTATCTACTCATTTTTAATCAGTAGCCCAAAGTTAAAGTTTCATGTATCTAACTTAAAAATGACGAACTTTCGTCCACACTTTCAACCCGTATTTCACCCCCTTAAGGGTTGAAATTCCAAAATACCTTCCTTAGTGGATGTCTACTCAATAAAACGATCCATATGAATAACTGAAAGAATACAAATTAAGGTCTATACGTACGTGTAATATTAAATTCATGCTCTAATCCCTAACTGTTGAAGAGTTTAACCTTCTATCATCAGCTCACCTAAATAACTTGAAAGTATACGACTAAAGGTCTATAGATACGTATGAAATTGAAAGAATTATCCTCCAACTCCTAACCGTTGAGGAGTTGTACCTACGATCATCAGCTTACCTAAATAATTTGAAAGAATACGACTACATACATATGATATTTAAAGATTTATCCTCCAACTTCTAACCGTTAAGGAGTTGTACCTTACACCATCAGCTCATCATCATAAAATGATGAATACCAGACGCAAATACCGGGTTAACTTCAGAAAATATACGAAAACATAATATGTGCCTAAAAAAATGAGGGTTTCCCTCGATTTCACTTGGATCGCATCATCAGATCCTGATATGGTGACAATGAGACCACCTCGGGAGCATACCCTTTCGAATACAAAAATAATTTTCAAAATCGGTCCACAATTGACGCAGTAATCGGTAATAAAAAAAACATACAGTGGAACATAGAACCTCCTCCTTTTTGGAAGTCGGTTAAAAATAAAAATACAGTCGAATTGATAACTACCTTTTTTTTTTGAAGTCGGTTAAAAATAAACATTCATTAATATTTTTGAACTGAGTACGCGGCTCAAGCGACGTTGCCGTTCCGTATTAACTACTGGAAGATATGAACGACTTTTGCAATGTTGCCATTCATGAGTGCATTTTTTCTCTGATTCAACCAAATAACTTATAAATGTGACATCTAGCGTAGTAAATAGGTCATTATTTTCAAGTTTATTTAAATCGATTACAACGACATCTCCTAAACATAGGTGATAACTTTTAGTTATGCAATTGAAAATCATTTTTTTAAAGCAAGCATTACACAGCAAGTTTTATATTTGAAAAATAATAATATAGTTACTAGAATTGAAGCACATCAATAAAATACTGTTAAACTTTGTTAAACTGCTTTTTAGAGCTTATTTTGAGCGCCATCTAGATTTAGTTGAACTTTTCTAGCTTTTTACGGCGTACAGTATTGGCCAAGGGAGGGACGGTCTATAGTATATTGTGTCATTGTTAGTATTATTTAATTAGTGTACGAAATAAATTTCATATAATAATATGTTAACGCAATGCAATTACAATGCAAAATAAAATAAATTTCTTTTGAATAGTAATACCTGTTACTTTTTCTTTTTAAACCCTATAAAGATATATTTTTTTGAGTTTTATTCTTAGTAAACCTTTGTTTAAAACAGTCACGATAGTTTTAAAATAGAATTTGAATAAATATGGCTCCAGTACTTCTCGCGTAAATTTAAACGATTTTTAAGATTTAACTATAGTTGATTATGACGATGCAGCGATCATCATGATCATCATCATCATCGATGTAACCAACATATTTAGCAAAGGGTATAGAGGACAAATTTTAAAATTCATGATTATAATCATGAATTTTAAAATTCATGATTATAATCATGAATAGCGCCCAAGTTAAAGCAATTAAAGTTTTTTCATTTTATCTCAAAAAATCTTGTTCTGTTATTCTAAACGGGACAGTACTTAAGGTATAACTCGGGACAAAAAAACCCAATGAGTAACCTGTAACAGTTACGGTGTTACTAGATCGGATTAACCATCTATTCCATTCCATGGCTATTTCCATAAATGTCTACTGTGGAGCAAGCTCTGGCGGGCAATAGCGAATACGTTTCTAAAAAAAAATAGCGCCATCTAGCGACGAGAAGCTTGAAACTGTCGTAGACTGTTGCTCCGTTCCGTAATGTACGTTTATCTTTTATTAAAGTTTTTATACTAATATGTGCAATAATAATAAATGAAATGTTATCTATATAGTTAGGAGTATAAGAAGTGGGAAAGGTAGAGTAATAAAATGGCACTAACATTTTAAAAGTTTATTTCCAAACACTATTTTGTGACAATGTTTTTGTTTACTATTTGTCAGTCCGTTCTAATTTCAACTATTTAAGTGAATATAATATTTTTATTCCAATCGAGCACAAAATTATATTTTACATTTAATGTGGACAGTTTCCTTTGGACTAAAGATGAAGACAGCATTAGGGCGATTAATGCAAATAACACTGGGTAACGTCAAAAAAATAATACTTATCTACGTAATCTAGTGAGTTGAAAATAATATTTATGTAGGTACTATAGAGTATAGTACCTACCAAAACGTTTTTGTCACAGCTCAATGTGTTCTAAATATACATAGACACAAATAATGAAAAAGACAATTGAAAACAATCTGTGTTGTGCGATTACATTTTAATTAAAACTTTTGCTAGAAATACTGCAATAATTAAAAACTAATTGTTCAGTTGTGCCTTGAAAAATATTAAATTAAAAATACTTACTGTTGTTTTTAAAGTCAAGTTATAAAGGTTTGGTTTTTCTCTTTGTCATATGAATTTGAATTCCGAATGCCAAAATGTATGGCCGGCAGTAAATATCCTATTTTTTTTTTAAATGAATATTTTTCGGAAGACGGCAACATTTTGTATCCTATCTATAATTTATTACTATCACATTTTTCTTGTAATAAGTCTCTTATTGCCTATTTATTATTGTATCGCCAATTACATACACTAGTACTTCGATTCTAAAAAGTGAATTTAACACGTGACTCGTGTTTAAAATTAAGCAGGAAGCAAGTAAAAAAATAAGATTGGCATTTTTTTAGGTCATACCTCGAACACACCAATATTGATATCGTTACATACACACACTAGCAAAAATTGAATCAAATTTCGCTACTTAATTATTTGTCGTTCAATTACACTTATATAACAAAACAATTGTAATACAATCACATCTTGATATTGAAAACTAGCACAGGTTCGTATTAAAGTTCGTTAACCTGAATATAATCTATGATTAGGCAATGATCAGTCGCCGGCGACGTCACCGCCCTTTCTGAAGTCAGCGTTTGCGAAAATGGCGGTACCATTTCTGTAAAGGGCGCATACAATAGAGCCTCTGCCGCGGTAGCGCACCATACCATGACCCTTTGCTCGAAGTCCTTTCACAATATCCTGCAACATATAAATTATGCTATAAGTAATCTTAACCTATGATTTACAAGTTGGGTTATAATGACTAAAGTTTATAGTGATAAAGGTTTTTTTAAATGGAATAAGGCATACGAGCAGATGTAGCGCCTGATGGTAAGCGATTACCGCCGCTAATGGACACCGGCAACACCAGAGGCCATACCCCAATTAGCTTTGTCGTGAAGAATTCTTCACGACAAAGATAATAATCAAGTTCAGATAATAAAAAATAAAGGTTTCGGTCCATTTTTATTATGATATTTAAAAATATTAATTATCACATTAACAGCCTTTTAACAGTCCACTGCTCGACATAGGCTCCTTAGAAAAGAGGTTTTATAGCCTACCATACCACGCTGGCCAGACGTATTGGTAAATGTATTATTTCAAGTTTTCCTTCTCTTTTCGGACCTTTTTATACATTTATTTAACGAACACTAAGAACATAACATCCTGGATTATTCCCTTCACATATTTTCTAATACATCTTTTGTTTTATAAGCATACAATTTAGATAAATAAGACACAATACATCTAAACTCAGAACAATAAGTTGGAGATCACACAAGTGCTATCCCATTTGGGGTTTGAACCCACAACACAGCGCAGTATAAAGCGGCGAGGTAATCAATCGGTAAACCAGTACCTAATCGGTTTAGAGAGACACCAATCACTTTAAGCTGATTATAATCGATCTATTTCTTCATTCTTATCTTGATCACGCTTTGAGATTATACTTAAATTATGTAATGTCATTTTGTGTGTATCGTATGGTGAAAGTTCTCAGATTGTTTACAAGTCGAATTTAAGTAGATGGGAATAATGTATTAAACTTTACTAAAGTACAGTTTAGCTTTTATGATATACATAATGCTGCTGCATTTATTTAGAAAGTTACAAAGCCCCCGCAGTGGGATCAACGCGAAGTTACTCTAAAATAAATGTAGCCTAAGTTACTCCTTATAGCATCAGTTTTCGACCAGTAAAAGTCCCATCAAAATCGGTCTAGCTGATTCAGAGATCATCCGGAACAAACAGACAGAGAGACAATTTTTAATAAATTATTTCTTTAATGTAAGTATCGTACCTATATAGTATATACTTTCATATGCATTTAGTGAAAGTGTCTGTCACTCTAATTTTGCATGTATATGAATTACTGGTATCTAACTTACCTCAGTGATACCGAACTCATATTCTGTTACCATGGGCGTTATTTGATGATGGATACGAGCTTCATCAACAGCTTCCTTTATGGTTTGGTTAAACCACAATTTGCGCATTATCACCTGTAAACATATTATAATTAGATATAATTAAAGTATGTATAAATGCAGTGGTATGCGACTCTCAATCAAGAGGTCTTGGTTTCGATTCCCGGGTCGGGTATAAAAGTGTTATTGAGTTTTTCTTATAATAAACTATCTGAGCCCCGCGGTGTTACCCGCGGTACAACAACAACCGCGGTTAGAACAGGCGGGGGCAAATTATAAAAAAAAAAGTAAAAAGTAGCCTATGTCCGTCTCCTGGTTCTAAGCTACCTCCCCACCAATTTTCAGCCAAATCGGATCAGCCGTTCTTGAGTTATAAATAGTGTAACTAACACGACTTTCTTTTATATATACCATGTGTCCCAAAATTCAACGATAAGCGGGCGCCAAAAGGTAGATCTGCTCATGAGTACATAAGGAAAAAAAAAATATACCTAGTTTTTTTTTAGTTACAAGAAAAATTTTGAATTTCTTTGAAAATTTACACCCTTCATTTTTTTTAATTTATTTATTACGTAGTGGTGTCCATACTTTTTTTTACAAGACCATGAGTCAAAGTACACTAAGAGTAAAAATATTTCAAAATTGTAGGGAAAAAAATTATTTTGAACGTTTTTTGTGTAAAAACTGCGGGCAATTTGGTGTTTTTAAGAGTTGTGGTGAATATGAATAGTAGCAATATCATGAAAGGTATAAACTATATCTAACTCCTTAAACCTAAACCTGGGTCGCAATTCCCAGGCACTGTCGAAGTCGCATGTGTTGCCCCCATCTATCACGCGATGGACCCGGCACCCGCACGGTGAATCCATGGAACGCTAAGAAATAGGTCTCTTTTTAAAGAAATTCTAAATTTTTCTTGTAACTAAAAAAAAACTAGGTATATATTTTTTATTTTTTTTCCTTATGTACTCATTAGCAGGTCTACCTTTAGGCGCCCGCTTATCGTTGAATTTTGGGACACCCTGTATAGATATAGATTCCTAATAACAGTACAGAGTATGAAAGTTTGCGATGTTGCACGCCCGTGCCTCGAACAGCACGTTAAGCCGTCAGTCTCGGTTGTCAAGATGATCTATGACGATCGTTATTGGGAAGACAGTGGCACAGTGCCCTCAAATATAACCTTCGAATTCAGTTCGCCCTTAGAGTTGCGGAGGTCTAATGCCAGTCGCTTCATGGAAAAACTGATCTTCAGGTAAAACGAGTTGAACTATAGCCGAGCAACCCCAAACGTAGTGCGTTATTTAGTATTAAAATTACAAGAAAAAATTACGTCTACGTTAAAACTTTTGATAAAATTTATATAGCTTATGTCACCCGGGCCAACCTATTGACACTTCATTCATCAAAATCGGTTCCGTAATTTAGACGCTACGTACGTACGTACCATGCCACGTACGTATGCCTACGTACGTGGCATACGTACGTAGGCTGCCATTATAATTACCATTTCTTTTGGCTTTGCCGTACTTGGTCAGCTAAAAAAAGCTTTAGGGACTTAGGGTCCATTGTATTTTTAACCAACTTCAAAAAAGGAGGAGGTTCTCAATTCGACCATATATAGGTACCTGTACATTTTTTATGTGTGTTCGCGGATGACTTTGTCGTTTATGAACCGATTTTGATGATTCTTTTTTTAATGGAAAGGAGATAATATATACCAACACGGTGGTACCATGATAAGGACACTAAGATCTGAAGATGGCATCCAAGAGAAATCGATCGATTTGGTCGTTCTTAAAGTCGGTTTTTTTATTAACGTTATACTGGTACGTTCTTGTTACCATGTGGTACGTTCTTTAGTATTGATTGAACTTAAATAACATAGCAAGCAAAAATGTTTATGCTTTTAAGTTCCTTACCAAAGCAACGGCAGTAGTGATTTTAGTTCCTCCCGAAGCTCCTATGACTAGCTTAGCATTTCCATTCTTGTCCACAATGATGCTTGGACCCATGGACGAGAGAGGTCTCTTGTAAGGCGCGATGTAATTGGCCGAGGCGGGCTTCAGGCCGAAGTAGTTGGTTATGCCCGGAGACGAGAAGTCGTCCATTACATTGTTCATTGCTATGCCTGTCTTGAGAGTCATGAATCCTGCTCCAAAGCTGTGAATATCAATTAGTGATAATAATAATTTTTTTTTTTTTAATACTAAATAACAACCTCGACAGGTGTTCGATGTCTAGGCGCTAATATGTTCTCCTCATTTACTCAAAATCATGTTAATTACATGTGTCAGATTGTTAAGAAACTACATTTAAATTGCGGCATTCAAATGTTTAAAAAAGTAAGAAACATAAATATTGTCTAAACGAGTATACTCGTATAATACAAAAACATAACTGTCCTTGTTATTATAATACCAAATCTTAGAATAATAACGTTATAATTATATAATAATGCGTTTTTATTCTAAGTACTAAAACTAATTTTACTTTGAAGGAAATATTATAAATTGCCAAAAATGCGACAGTTTAGTTTATAATTTCTAAAAGTATCATAGGCAGATGATAGGGTATCTATCTATATAAAGTTTTTTTTAATATTATCTAACGATGTCGATGTGTTTCTAATTTTGAAGTGTTTCAAATTTCGAATCACGATGATTTGAATAAAGGACTTGTGCAATCACCGTACTCTGAAATATTTTCTATCTATGGTTTTTGGAATGAATTGAGTTATATTTCTGTAATAAGACAAAGATCTCTCTTATGCTCAGTACTTGTAATATAATTTATCTATTTATAGTGACGTAATGCTAGACCTCTATAGCCTACAATGCTTATAAAAGATAAGTCAAAAGCTAGTGCGTAACTTATCGCAAGATATGTTATCTGGTACACTTACAAAAAGTTCAGTGAACTTGTGACAGAAACAGCATCTCCATTGGGAGCGATGATGGAAATGTGAGCGGTGCCCGAATCTGGCTGGTTGTAGAATTCAGCATCATATGCGGCCGAGCTGTTACTAGTCATGGTGTCGTTTATGCGCAGACGCAACTCCGTGCCGAACTCCTTTGACGACAGTTTAGCTAATAACTGTAAAATAAGAAGTTTATTTAAACACGAAAAATGGAGTTCACAAAAGTCATTTTGATGTCATTTTAGAGGTTACTACATTGTAGGTACTCTTCATACCTAATAGTCTGACTATTAGGTATGAAGAGTACCTACAAATATCAACAGCACTGTAAAGAACAGGAAAACTTGACACAAATCCTATACTAATTCGTCTGGCCAGCGTGGTTTAGTTTTTTTTTTATGGAATAGAGGGCGATTACCACCGCCCATGGACACCCGCAACACCAGAGATGTCACAAGTGCGTTGCCGGCCTTTTGGGGATGGGGCGGGGGGATGGTGAGGGGGATGGTGAAAAATATTAAAGTCATATTTATTAGTTTCAGGTCTTTAATGCTTTTTATGAAAATAAAATTTAATGCACATATCACATGGTCTTTTGATACTCACAGGGACCGTGAGTAGATTCAATTCAATGAGTTACCTATAGGCTATAGGTACAGTGAGTTACAAAAAATACGTAGTATTTTGTTTTGACTTGAATTGGATAAATTAAATAATACTTGATAAAACATGGCAGATTTCACGGTCAGTAGGTCAAATATTGAATGTCGCGATATGTGATGATAAAACCTGTACAGTCATCACGTGAATCTGTTTCGTAATATTTAATTCTGCGTCATATACCTACTGCGTCTAATTTGTTTGTATTACATCCGAACATGTAAATTATTTAGCGCAAACAGATCAATTATAGCAATTTTTGCCATCACGCTGAACTTTGATTTTGAGGATTTACAGAATCTGAAAAAGTGACAGGCGTTTAGGGAATAATGTTTCGCAAGTACCCATCAAGGACTGGCGTCTTTTAGAGAGAAGATTCCTCACTAGATGTACGAATAATTTGTCTCTGCGACAGATGGCTAGGAAACCGATGAAGTAACTTTGAATAATCGTCTTGTTTGTGTATCACATAAACCTTAATTCTTTACGTGCCGTTTTTATCACAAATGAAATGGAATACATTATAAATACAAACATCTTCTTCGTTTGATGAGATGGCAACCAGCGAATCAGGTATTTTAATCAACTATTTATACCAATGTCAAGTATTCAAGTCTTCGTCGTGATGAAATTAATGATAAAAAAAAATGTGGATGAGAAGAAATGGGGACCGTCTTTCGAAAAAACAAAAACACAAAGATTATGTTCTATTTTAAGGACTAAAGTCTTACCTCTTTCAAGTCTAAGAAATCCGTGTCACCCAATTTCGTTCTTTGCACATACGCAAATTTGAAAGCTTCAATAATCCTATGGTAGGTGAGTATCTTGTCTTCCGTCGTGTTTATACTGGAGGCGGTGAAGTTGTACCCTCTAAGGATGTTCAGTATATTGGCTAGGATAACTCCAGAGCTAGGTGGAGGCGGCGTGTATATTGTGTCTCCATTGTCGAGAGGTACTGCAATAGGATCCATGATTTGAGCTCTGGAAGAAAGTTGACGAAATAGTGAGTGTTATATTTCCATAATATGCCTTTAATAATCTACTGCTGGATATTTGCCTTTCTTTGGAAAGAAAATGAAGAAATAGCGAGTGTTATATTTTCATAATAATAATATGCCATTAATAGTCTACTGTTTGATATAGGCCTCTCTTATGAAAGGGGGTTTTGACCATGGTATAAAAATACAGGTATGGCATTCCGAGATACATAGAGGACGAGATGACGTCAACATCACTATCGCTGGTTCAGTGCTACCAGTAGTGTGAAATAATAACTCCCCAACCACCATTATTCGATAGAACAATAAAGTTTTACGTTATCATATATTTAAATTCAAATATTTTGTTTAATTATGTACACAAAACAACAATTTAAATGCATTTTACACTTTTTTAAATAGAATGGTGACTAAACATGTTTGCGTCATTTCATGTTATGTTGCTATAAAGTGGTAAGTGGATAGTGACGTCACTCTGGGTAACTTTCGGAATGTCATACCTGTATTGTTATTGGTTTTGACTTATATATTACGTTGACCAGACGGATCGGTATAGGGTTTGTGTGAAGTTTCCTTCTCGTTGCAGCGCTGTTGTTTTGCCTAATTTTCTAGTTTATTCGATTTTTACGACACCCACAGAATTGTTATACTCCATATTTATAATCATCATGTTATAAAAATGTTCTAACTAGCGACTCCATAATTTTTTAATGTTGTCCTCCTTTTAAAATACCAACTAGGTACGACGTTTAGTTTTTTACTTTCCACAGTACAATTGCATGATCTCCTAATCGCGTGAAAACCAGTTGAATATGTTAAGAATTATTCCCACGCTTAAATTTGACCTTTATTTACAAGAGAGAGGAGCAGATACAAAGGTATTGCAAATTCGGACTAACTTTTGCTGCCATTGTACTCTAGATATTCATATTATATACCTACCAGCTGACCCACGCAACTTCGTCTGTGGCTCTTTTCAATCATGCTCGTCTCCTATTGGTCTTAGCGTGATGTTAAATATGCTATCTTAGGCACACCAGCAAAATGCACGTTTAAAAAAACGTAAAACCGGTAAGATCGTTTCGGAGTTCATCATGAGCACTAACATGACACTAGAATCTTAATTAATACAATATTTTAGTACAATAAAGTTTGATAATATTTAATATCTAAAATCGCATTCTAACTATTAATAGGACGACTCCACGTATTTTACTGCGCAAAAGTGTTGTTGGTTCAAACTCCACGTGGGATAACACTTTGTGTACCTAATCCACAATTTGTTGTTTTGAGTCTCGGTGTTTTTTGTGCTCTTTCATGAATGTTTGTCGAGACCTTCGCGACACAGGCTATAGGCGCGAGTGTCTTTAAAAAAACTATTAATAAGAACGAATTACTTTTTACCGCTGGAGACTCATGTTGGCGGTTTGACCGGAATGATATCTCAGTCTCACAAAAAACTGGGGATAAGCAAGTTTATATATTTATACTAGCTGGCTTTTTATGGCAAACGTTGTTTTGCCATAAAAAAAAATTGGGGTATAAAAAATAGATGTTGGTCGATTCTCAGACCTACCCGATATGCACACCAAATTTCATAAAAATCGGTCCAGCCGTTTCAGAGGAGTATGGTAACTAACATTGTGACACAAGAATTGTATATATAAGATTTTATTTTTTCGGACACAACGCTATCTAGCTAAGCAGAGCTTGTTACGGCTACTGGACAACTGATATGAATACATATATATTTATTTTTTGTAAATATAGGTACATATTATACATAGAAAACACCCAAACTCCGAAACCAAAATTTGCAGATCATACAATCATTTGGTTCGACCCGGGAATCGATTCCGAGACCTCAGGCACAGCAGTCGTATACGCTACCAATGAGGAGGCTTGTTGAGGGCTGTTGATGTGATGTGAAGCAGGTTATCCTTGCTTTTCACAAAGTAGTAGAGGTAAAGTAGAGAGTAGGAAAACATAGAGGAGGGGCGATTGCAACACCGACAAGGGCCTAACTCTTTTTAGAAGTAGAGAGTAGGAAAACATAGAGGAGGGGCGATTGCAACACCGACAAGGGCCTAACTCTTTTTAGAAGTAGAGAGTAGGAAAACATAGAGGAGGGGCGATTGCAACACCGACAAGGGCCTAACTCTTTTTAGAAGTAGAGAGTAGGAAAACATAGAGGAGGGGCGATTGCAACACCGACAAGGGCCTAACTCTTTTTAGAAGTAGAGAGTAGGAAAACATAGAGGAGGGGCGATTGCAACACCGACAAGGGCCTAACTCTTTTTAGAGAGAGAGAGAGAGAGAGAAGTAAAATGACCCAATAAAACATTGTGTGAGGTGTAATTACCTCTAATAATAGATGGTATTAGAGGTACACCACCACTGGTCCACAAAAGGTAGCGACGTACTTGTATATCTTGATATCTTAAGATGTAGACCATGAAGGGTGCCACTTGCCAGATACATACATGCAATCTACGTATATGCTGATTTGCCTTGACTCCTGTTTCCAATGCTTGACATTTGAGATTAATTCTCAAAAGGTCGATTTCGCAAACATTAAAAATGTCATACTAATTAAGACTTATACCCAAAGAAAAGATTGACTAGAGAAGAATAGTTTAGTAGTTGTAGTCAGTAGTACCTAGTTATGTAGTTAGTTATATACTAAGAATATATTAATGATAAGAAAATACATAGTTGACAATGCGATAGGCCACAGTCTTATTATCTGGTGACCTCTGCATAATTCCGTACCTTTCCACAATCGTGGCCTAGTATTCATCAAGTATTTACGATATGAGACTAAGTTTTACTGCTGTGTTGTTCACAATATTTATTTGCTTTCAAAATATATCAATGCGAATAGCGTATTTTTAACACGCTTTTATTAGCTTGACCTGTATATATGTATGCATGCATGCATGTATGTATGTAACAAAATCTTTAACTTCATTTTCACCTACTTCTAGGAGTCGGATTAACTTGAAAATTTGCACAGGGGTCAAGGGCCGATGACAATACAATAATGTGAAAAAAAAAACTAATAGTTTTTTCCTAAAAAAATACATTACAAAACCAAAAAAAACGGTCGTCTCGTTACCTTCTACTGCGCTGAGTACCTATTGTGCGTTCGATCCTTCGAGAAAAAGAAAATACCAAATCATTTTGCAATGAAATTTAGGACAGCGTGAAGGAGGATGTCAACTGATAGAATGGAAAAAAAACCCAGTTGCACCGACCCCAAACAAGAGACAATCTTTTGATATTTATACATATAACCGTCACCACATATAATCACCGTGGGAGAGACACGCTTCGGCATGAATGGGCCGGCTCGACCGGAGTGATACCACGGCCTCACAGAAAACCGGTGTGAAATAGCTTACGCTGTGTTTCACCGAGTGAGTGAGGATACCGGAGGCCCATACCCCAAACCCCTCCCACTATCTCCCCCCCCCCCATCCCCCAAAGGCGAAAGGTAACGCACTTGTGACGCCCCTGGTGTTGCGGGTGTCCATGGGCGGCGGTAATAGCTTACCATCAGGCGATACGTCTGCTCGTTTGCCGGTCTATTCCATAAAAAAAAAAAAAAAAAAATATAACCTATGTCCTAATGCCACAATTCAGTATTTTAGAAGCTACCGTGGAAATACAAACAGACATAGATTGCCAAATACCTTTCCTTTGGTTTCGCAATAAGAAGAAATAAATAATTTGACACAAATTGAAAATCTTCAATTTTTTCTTGTGCCGTAATTGCCGTAAAGCCTTGCCTTTTGCCAAATATCGTAAAATTTACTTAATTTAAAAGTCAAAAAGGTTTAAGTTCATGGTTTATAATACCTTTACATTTTATGCCATAAGAAAAAAATCACACAAGTTATTATTCATTCCTGTGGTTGCTGTTACAGAGAGAACAATAGAAAAAAAATCTCCATATCCTGTACTGTGATTTAAAATAAATGAATGACAATAACATTGGTTTTGTGTTAAAACAATAACGCACATCCAACGATTTCATCACGTAAATAACTCATATTTTTCCATATAACTGTATGAATCATTCATATCATTTAATCAGGTGTCGAATACAATTGAATAAAAATTACTTTTGAAATACACGTTGTGAAATATTTCCTGTTTTTTGTGTCATTATTTTTGGCGCTAAAACCCATCCCATTACCCATCTCCTATCTCCTTGACACTTCAAAAAAAATATTTATACTACACCTGATCGGAACAGTAGTCATTATTCCCTGAAAATGAAAAGAGAACGTTGTCTTTTCCTTGACCTGAATAAGCGGGAGGAAAAAATGTATGAAAATCCATTTCTAACGTGTTTTAGCTGGAGAGAAAGTTGTATGAATTTTCATTTCTCATGTGTTATCTTATCTATGGCGCGCGCCTGCCCAAGGAGTTTTCATATAATTTAAATATGGAATCTCCGTGCCACTGACATCCTTTTGCGAAGAATAAAAAAAAAAACAAAAGAATCGGTCAAATTCTAAGCTAAATTGTGTATTACATGGTGTCTTACGTTTTGATTTAAATACTTTCTACAATACAAGTCTTTAAATGTTCCTCACAGGTGTAGTATAAAGCACTGTGTAGCACTCGAGTGAAAGTCCCATTCCTACCTCGCTAGTAATCGGTCCCTTTCCTCACGACTAAAGGTAACATATGTATATACCTATGATATTTAAAGATCTATCCTCCAACTCCTAACCGTTAAGGAGTTGTACCTTACATCATCAGCTCATCATCATAAAATGATGACTACCAGACGCAATTACCGGTTTGACTTCAAAAAATATACGAAAAACATAGAAAGTGCCTATAAAAATTGAGGGTTTCTCTCGATTTCCCTAGGATCCCATCATCAGATCCTGATATGATATCCGACTTCATCGGTTGCCAAGCAACGGTTAAAACTGTATCGGTTTTTATCTCTAAATAAAATATAATATTTTATTTACCTAGTGTGAAAGTATTGAAAATTCAAGGATTAAAGTTAATCACGATATTCAGTAACAGTGCGACTGTTGCTGTACCTACGTTTTGAGGTGGAAAGCTTGTTAGAAAATAATAAACTTCCACTATGGCTAAATGTGGAGCATGCGGTAAATATATCTCAACAGCGGGCGGCGTGAAATGCTCAAAATGTACGGGGAAATTCCATCGAGACTGCGTTGCCATACCCGGTTGCCAAACCAAGGAGCTAGTGAAAGAAATTCGAGCCTTTAGAACAGAGCAGGAGGCCATGCGTGGGGAGGTTCGACTTGGTGCTTAAACGAGATCGGAAACTTTAAGGTGGCTCTTACTTTATGCAATAATTCCTTAGCCGATCTTGATCGCAGAATGACTGCGATGGAAACTAAGTTTGAGCAGAGTGCTCCCACAAATGTGCAGACCCTTGAGGACACCATCACGGACCTGAAATGCCAGCTCAATGAACGAGACCAAGATCTTTTACTAAATGACGTCGAAATAGCCTGGGTGCCTGAGCATAGGGAGGAAAGTCTGTTACACATTGTGAAGGTAATGTGTGTGAAGCTGGGCGTGGAAGTGGATGACCAGGATATCATACACGCCGAGCGAATGGGATCAACACGCCGCAACCGAGTGGAAACCAGTGGCGCTTCTCCTGAACAGCCCACTGCGCTGCAGCCACGCAGAATTGCTGTACGGTTCGGCCGGCGCGTAACCAGAGATCGCGTGCTGCGCGCGGCCCGCGTGCGGCGAGGCATCACGTCGAAGGACATCGAGGTGGTTGGCTCTGCGCATCGTATCTATGTTAACGAACGGCTTACAAAAGGTAATCGATATATATTTAATCACGCACGTCAGGCGGCTAGACAACACCAGTGGAGGTACGTATGGACCCGAGATGGTAAAATTATAGCCCGAAAGGAGGATGGCGGACAAGTCGTGCGCATACAGAACGAAAAGGACATTTCTAGAAATTTTGGTTCTGGTGTCGTTCGCACGTGAATACATTCACAAATTTACTAATTATACTCTTCTGCTTACAATACTATCTCTTCGTATTATTACCTATTTTTGTTTCCTCTGTCCGTATTGTCTTATTATGTGTCTCGCAAAGCTGCGTAATACTATAAACTGTTCAATAACTGTAGTGATCACTCACTCTGTAATATGTTTTATTAAACACAATAAGTCACTAGCATTTCAAGTTATAACTGGGAATGTTTTGTGTACATACCAAAAGGTCCGCAAGTTTTTATGTACAAATTGTGGCAACTTGAACAATTTTTTCGTAGATTTACAATCACCTCCTATTATTTTTAGAACACAATCTTATAATTAGATTGCTTTTTTTTTTTTTTTTTTATGGAATAGGCGGGCAAACGAGCAGACGTATCGCCTGATGGTAAGCGATTACCGCCGCCCATGGACACATGCAACACCAGAAGCGTCACAAGTGCGTTGCCGGCCTTTTGGGGATGGGGGGGGGGGAGGTAGGTGTAGGGGATTGGGGTATGGGCCTCCGGTATCCTCACTCACTCGGTGAAACACAGCGCAAGCACTATTTCACACCGGTTTTCTGTGAGGCCGTGGTATCACTCCGGTCGAGCCGGCCCATTCATGCCGAAGCGTGGCTCTCCCACGGTGCTTACCTTCTTACTTTTAGGTTATATCATTGCGTCCCGATCAAAGATGTTCAATGCTAAAATATGTTTTATAGTAGTCGAGCGATCTTTAACGAATTGTAATAAACACAATAGACTACTAGTCTGTCTAATGAAGCGTACAATAATATAAACATTAACTCGAGATTTTTTGCACATATTTCTAAAAGGTAATATGTTAGGATTTACACTTTGTGACTACTTAAAAATAAAGATTACCATCACGCTAATTGTTTATGGCTATAATGGGGCATCTGATGAACGTCTTCTGCATAAGAGCTCACATTGTACGCAATGCCTGTAACGGAAAAAGGTCTAAAGGTTGGATTATTGCAGCATCCAAAATATGGAACAATATACCACCCCCCATACACAAATTAAACACTCTAAACACATTTAGAGCACACTTGCGCCAATACCTTACAAATACACAGAGAGACATTGGTAATATTAGTATCAACACATCTTGAATTTAAATAGTCACATTAGACTTTTCTGTGAGTGTAGGTTGTGTCATGCTTCGTACTTATTATCTTTCTTTTTGTTTATTTTTTTTAATTGTAAATTACACCTTGTTATGATTTTCTCAGAATACGTAATTTGTATGTTGTTGTATTTGTTTTAACTATGGTCATTCTTTATTGTACTGTCATTGTCCATACTTTACTTTTATTCAATCACTTTTTTCTATAATTACTTTCTGCGTTTGGCGCACAAAACAAAAAGATATAAGTAGAAGTGACTAGTAGGCGTGGCGCGCTTGCCACTGATAAGCGTTGCAACGCATACCTTTATGAGTTGTAGGTATTTTGTATCATAGTCGTGTTACAACGCTGCGTTGAATAGGTCGTCCAATGAAAGTTCTTTTTTACGCCACAATGCAGTATTGTTCTGTTTTACAGTGTAAAAATGATAGCAGATGGAAAAAGATTGATAATGGAGGTGTTTCTTACCATCTGTAGGAACAATTTTATATGTTTTATCAATAAAATCTTAAAATTTTATTTAACTGATAATTGACTAGAGATTTAAGCTAAACTCTTCCTTATCCCATTCACATAAATCTCAATCTGGTATGATCGGGTCTTATCAGTTTTCAACGTTATTCTCGTATTTTCTATTCTACTCGATTAGTGATGTAGCCAGGTAGGATGTTTGCTTTATCGATTTGCATACTTTTAAACGTGTTATATTTACTTACTGTAATAATTATAAATATTAAATTTTGCTTGTTTGTTTACGTGGCCTTGAAAGAAAAACACTTGTTTTAACCATTGAATATCTATACAAATAAGTATATAGTAAGAATATATATATATATAATAAGAGTGTCTGTTTGTAATATTAAATATTTATATCCGCTTTTTACTAAATGCATCTGCATGTGTAGGTACACGGTACAATTTTTTTTTTACGGAACTGGTGGCAAACGAGCAGACGTATCACCTGATGGTAAGCGATTACCACTATCCATGGACACCCGCAACACCAGAGGCGTCACAAACGTGTTGCCGACCTTTGGGAGGTGGGGAGGGGGAGTAGTTGGGATATGGGCCTCCGGTATGAGGATACCGGAGGCCCATATCCCAACTCCTGTGAGGACTGAGTGAGGACTCACTCAGTGAAACACAGTGCAAGCGCCATTTCACACTGGTTTTCTGTGAGGCCGTGGTATCACTCCGGTCGAGCCGGCCCATTTATGTCGAACCGTGATTCTTTTCTCTGCGAAATTTGCAGGCACGGGCCGTATACCAAAATAACATTTTTTTTAATTTTGTTTGTCTCTCTGTCTGTTCCGAACTCTGACTCAGCAGTCAGGATCGCTAAACACTATACCAACGGGTCGACAATTAGACGTAGTGCATTTTTGTTCATTGCAGTCAATAAAATTTATGATATTGATACCATGTGTATTTCCTATAAAACTAAATATGAATACATACTATGCCAGATATGAATTATGTAACCACTGTTTTGAATTTTGTTAAGTGGCTAAACAGTCTTTATTAAATATAATATGATTATAATTCAGATTCTTAAAATTAATAAACATTATTATACAAGTACTTATTTTTTAGCTTCTTCACCTTTATAATGTTACCTCCTCAGATATCATGATTCATGTTTTTTATTCTGCTCCGTCCTATTACAACAAAAGTTAGGTATCGATATTATTGATAATATTGTAATATGTGCCACAACACTAAGCGAGTAGCGGTAAATATCGAAGAATGACACAAATATCGAATTTATTCTTATAGTGATTAATGTTATAATTGCGTGCATTTAGAATAACGCCATCTGTTTTTGAATAGCTTGCAATGAAGTATTCTTACTTTCAAGATTACGAAACGTTGTAAGTTCTTCTTACACTATGGCAAAATAACTGTTAACATTACGCGATAAGATATATTATCAAACGTGTGACTTTATGTATTGTAGGCTAGTTTTGAGCAAATAAAAACATCAAATCAAAACAATTCGTTAGTAGTGTGCAGTAATAAAATAGTGCTTTCATTTGTTTGAGTTTGGCGACAGTCGTTCCGTTGTAAATTAAGACACATAACATTTCTACCTATTCTTTATGTTCTGTGGTTTGGCGACATCGGTAAGTCGACCGGTCCCAGTTGAAAATCGGGGCTGAGCACTTTGTGTCAGCATTTACCTGAACTGGACACCTTTTTGGCCACAGCTTCGAGACACATAATAAGTATAATTTTAACATGTATAATAACTTTTTTTTGTCTGTATAATTTATTTATGTTACTTTCTCTTTTCTGTCTCTAGTGTTAAGTTTCTTGTTTATATTATTTTTGTAATAGTTTTTTTTTATGTCTCGGCGTTGGGCCAAATAAACGATTATACTATTCTATTCTATATGATGGAAATGGGACAACCTCGGGAGCATACCCTTTCGAATACCAAAAAAAAATTCAAGATCGGTCCACAATTGACGGAGTAATCGGTGAACATACATAAAAAATAATAATACATACATACAGTGGAACATAGAACCACCTCCTTTTTGGAAGTCGGTTAAAAATAAAGTCGCTTTCTCTGTCCCTATATCCCTATGTCCCTATGTTTGCTTAAATCTTTAAAACTACGCAACGGATTTTGATGCGCTTTATTTAATAGATAGAGTGATTCAAGAGGAGGTTTTTATGTATAATAAATGCATAATATAGTATGGAAACACTGTTAATTTTTGAGTTTTTTAATGTGATGTAGCAAATAAACATATTTTTTGCGCTTACATTGCAAACGCTGGTTGCACCCTACGAAACAGATCAAAATAATGTACCACAGTATTTTACACCTTAAAAAGGTCTACAAAAAAGTCCGCGATGGTAAATGTCTATCTCTTAGGGATAACCCACAATAAACATTTTTCTTTCCTTTCTTTTTACGAGAAATTATGGTTTATTTGCGAAGCGATATTAAGCAATACAGAATGAATCCTTATACAATTAAGTAAATTAAATACATTGTGCATTTAATATAGATGGAAATGGCTCTTTCCTGTATCTCATTTAAATGAATTTAGTCGAAGATATTACAGATTTAAAATGCACGAATCGTGTCGTCGACGCAGCGGGGGCATCTAAACTCCACCCGTGCGAAACCGGGGCGGGTCGCTAGTCTATACTAATATTATAAAGCTGCAGAGTTTGTTTGTTTGTTTGTTTAAACGCGCTAATCTCAGGAACTAATGGTCCGATTTGAAAAAACATTTCAGTGTTGGATAGTCCATTTATCGAGGAAGGCTATAGGCTATGTTTTATTTTCAAAAAAATTAGAGATCCGTAAGAAAATTGCAATTTCATAACCCAAGGTGTGAAATCAAAAACCTATTCTATTTTTGCGTGCGCTGCAAACAGTATTGACAATAGAACAAAATAATGTATTACGGGTTTGTAGGTCCCATTAAGATCTACAAAAAAGTCCGCGATCAGTGTTAGATAGTACATTTATCAAGGAAGGCTATAAGCTATATATCATCACGCTAAGACCAATAGGAGCGGAGCACCAATGAGGAATGTTTCAAAAACGGGGGAAAATTGTTACGCTACGGGCAATGAGACGCAAGCGAGGTTGCGTAGGTCAGCTAGTTGTATATATGAGCCTGCCAGAGTAACTACACTCTGCCTTATGGAAAGCATGAGAATAATATAAAATGAGTGGTCACCATACTCATTGCGCATGCAGACAACAATGCAACATGGTGCATGCATAGTGACCCACACTTTGGCGTCCTATTGAGATGCTTCTGCATCTTTGGGCCTCCGGTCTCGCACTCACCAACGAAACACGACACTACGAATACTGTCCTTTTCGGTTGGTTTTCTGTGCTGGTCACTGAACTGCACTGTTGATCACGACGAAACTTTTGGACCCCTTAATGAATTATTTAAACACAAACTGTATTTAATTGTTTTACAGAATATTTTCTTTCGAAACGACAATTGGAAGTAGGTCTTTAGGTTGGGCTTCTAGCTTTTTATACATGCAATGGTACTTTTTTTTTTTTTTATGTATGGCCCGCCAAAATGACTCTACTCTGCCTGATGGAAAGCATAAGCAGAATCCAAGAGTATTGGTCGCCATACTCACTGCGAATGCAGACAATGCAGTATGGCGACCCACACCATGGCGGCCTAGTGATGCTTCTGCATCTTTTAGTCTAGTCAACAAGTATGGAACTTGTTGACTAGACTATTTGGGCCTCCGGTCTCGCACTCACCAACGAAACACGACAGCACGAACGACAGCACGACAGTACTTGGCAATAAGTCAGTATCAACAGAAGTAAAGCGAACTAATTTGCCTGTTCTGATCTATCAAGATATATTTAAATTTATGAGTACCTACCTAACTACTGGCAAGTGGCAAAAGCGGCATGAGGTTCCTACGTTGACCGCGAGATTTGGTTGAAGAATCTGAAGAGCATTCTCGAATATTCTTTATCTTTACGCTCTAAGCCAGTAAATAAAATAAAATACCAAATGATTTTCTCATTGTGTCAACACAGATCACCTAGTAGCTGGTACAAGGTACAAGTACTGGCAAGTTACCCAAAACCTTCAATATTATCGCTAATGGAATTCGGAACGAATTCATGTATTCACAGTCGATTATATTTGCAACGGTTAATCTTTTATATAATAAAAAACTTTCTAGAACTTATTATGCAGTTCCTAGTACCTACCTATTATTTATTTACCTATTCTTTATTTCTAAAGATCGTAAAATTATGAGGTAGTATACTGAAACAAACCTAATTATCATGAAATTATATATTAGCATGATCCAAAAATCTAACAAAATTAAAAAAAAAAACAGAATTACGAAGTGCTCTGTACATTTAAGATCAAATGTAAGAAAATAAACTATTTACATACTTTTCAATTATTCATTACTTGAAAAGGAAAACAAAAGATAGATAAATGAATTGCTAGCAGTATCCTTCGACGGTTCGCTGTGGCATATTGTGATTACCTGATTACATTGATGAGAAATGAGGAATAATAGTGACGAGAAAAACAGGTAGTGTATATTGTGACAAAAATAATATCAGCTTAATCAGTACAGAACTTTTTGAGTTTTTGAATATAAATAAGTATATAAATAAATCAACTTAAAATGATGAGTTTAAATAAAAAGATTACAGTTCTTAATTAAAGCCCTAGAAAAGCCAATAAAACAGCTCAATTTGACAAATTCACATACATACATGCCTTTTTATATGAGCCTACCAAAGTGACTCTACTCTGCCTGATGGAAAGCATGAGCAGAATCCAAGAGTGGTGGTTACCATACTCATTGTGAATGCAGACAATGCAGCATGGTGACCCATACCTTGGCGGCCTATCGAGTTGCTTCGGCATCACTGGGCCTCCGGTCTCGCACTCACCAATGAAACACGAGAGCAACGTTCAATCACAGTAGTTCAATGCTGTCATTTTAAATTGGTATTTTGTGAGTTGCAAGTTTCACATACACGAAACCGCGAGTGTGAACAAAACGAATCTCTAATATGTTAAATAAATAATGTAATAAACTTAAGTGTAATAAGAGCTGAGGACTGGAGGTAAGTTTTTAAATCAAGTTTACTTGCGGTGAAATCGGTTGCATCATATCGACCGAGGCGGGGCCGCAAGCTGTAAATACTTAGTAATTCATTAATCAATCAATAATAATTTTATTTTTAATCCACAATAATATTTAATCACTTGTTTATTTTTTATTTATTTTTATTTTGAGTTTTATCTGCGAATTGCGTAAGTAGATTTACAAGTATATATTGAGCTCTGAAATTTGATATTTGTCGCTTGATATTGTATACTTGATAGTGTGAATTATACGTATACCTACTTATATTAATTATAGTTTGGATGTTACTTCTAACTTTCTTTTAACATCGCAAGACCTTTAAATGAACGAGGTTTACTTTTATTGGTTTCTTGTATTTATATGATTCAAAGACATTCTAACAAGACAATAATGTCGGTCGTGCCCCCAGATAGATCAACATATAATAATTAAACCACAAAACATGAATCTAAACAGGTACAAAAGTTATAAATAATGCGTAGAAAAATATATATTATATATTTAATTGTACACAATGTACAAACAGAACTAAAGAAATGACGCATAGCTAGCACTTTGTTTTAGACCAACATTTACGTGACCTATGCCTTCCTTTATAAAAACATTAATATACAGAATTTTATTGATAAACATTACACATATATTCGAAATAATAATACAATATAAATAATACAATGTACATTAACTTTACAAATTATCGCTCATTAGCGTCAGTAAACACAAGTTAATCTTTCAAATACTTATACAATTTTATTTTAACATTTTACAACTATTTTAGGAGCGAAAGAGAAAGGGGTATACTTATATTAGGTCTTTACCTATGAAATTGCCTTTTTGTATGCAATAAGTGAAAGTACTTATTTTTTCAAACTTTTTTATTTCTGTTATTCGAAGTAATCACCCATGCAATCGACGCATCTTTGCCAACGCATTGGCAGTTTATTGATGCCCTTCTTGTAAAAATCAGCTGGACGGGAGGCAACAAACTCTTCAAAGGCATTTGGTACTGCCTCTCGGGAATTGAATTTTTTACCCACTAAAAAGTGGTCTAAATTTTGGAAAAAGTAATAATCGGTAGGTGCAAGGTCTCAGCAAGTTGGTTAGACCCTGGTTCAGCACCAAAGCAATGCCCTAAACCAAAAATGACCCCTAAAAAGGTGATGGTCACTGTTTGGTGGTCTAGTGCGGGTGTGATTCACCACAGCTTTTTACAAAACGGCATGAACATTAATGCAGATGTGTACTGTGAAGAACTGGAGAGAATGATGGAGAAGCTTGCACATCTGCAACCAGCTTTGGTCAATCGGTCGTCCCCACTGCTCCTTCACGACAACGCGCGACCCCATACTGCGCAACAGGCAGTCTCCAAGCTGCAAGAGCTGGGGTTGGAAGCTCTCCCTCATCCGCCATACTCACCAGACCTTGCACCTACCGACTATTACTTTTCCAAAATTTAGACAACTTTTTAGTGGGTAAAAACTTCAATTCCCGAGAGGCAGTACAAAATGCCTTTGAAGAGTTTGTTGCCTCCCGTCCAGCTGATTTTTACAAGAAAGGCATCAATAAACTGCCAATGCGTTGGTAAAGATGCGTCGATTGCATGGGTGATTACTTCGAATAACAGAAATAAAAAAGTTTGAAAAAATAAGTACTTTCACTTATTGCATACAAAACGGCAATTTCATAGGTAAAGACCTATTATATCTACATAAAAGCTACTGTGCTTGCTCTCACCGTATGCTTAAGCTTAAGGTATTCATATTTTATGGTAAAAGGTGATAATAATTAACCTCGCGATCTCTGGTTTGTAAAACTTTTTTTTAAATCAACTCCCGCATTGGAAACATATCCTGTGTCGCGGGGAACTTTAGATTTTTTAAAATGTAATTGGAGGGCAAACGAGCAGACATATCGCCTGATGGTAAGCGATTAACGCCGCCCATGGACACTCGCAACACCAGAGGCGTCACAAATGCTTTACCGGTCTTTGGGGGATGGGGAAGGGGAAATATTCATGAGATGGGCACAAAAATATCTAGACTCAGAACAACAAATTAATGATTACACAAAGAGCTATGCGGCTTCGTACACAGAATACTCCGCGAAATAGGCTTCTTGCAGTCAATAAATATAAAAATGGGTTTTATGAATAGAGTTAAGCATTGGAGTTAAGTATGTTTTCTTACGATAACATACCTACATAGTATTTTATGTCTGCGATAATAAATATAATATCGACAAATAAAAAGGTTATATTCAAAGATAAAATTGTTTTGGGCGCGCTGAGCACTTGTTTTGTTGACAATACACAATCAATCACCCACTATCAGGAAACTTGTTATGCTTCGAGAATAAAAATGTAAAGTGTTATTGAGACTTATTTCTGGTTAAAACGAAGGTTTTGTTGTTGCGTTAAGTGTAGCGATGGCTTAAATATACGATGTATACTTAGGCCCTTATTAATCCTGTGAGTGTTGTTAGGCTGAGGGACCAAATTATACAGGAGAATAACTCTAAAAAAGAAGGAAAATTACACACAAATCTATTACACGTCTGGCTAGCGAGATATATTAGAGCAAAACCTCCTTTCTAGATATATATCTTCGTTCACAGTGGATTATAAAAGGCTGTTGATGTGTGATTTGATGTGTGATATGACGTGATGAAGGTTTTATTTAACATTGTGTATTGTTGCTCTGAGTCGTCGTTGTGATTTCGAAAGGAGAAATTTGGTTACAGTCTCATAAACATGCCTCGATTGAATCTTGGTTCAGGTATAAATGAATCGTAAGAAGGTATCAAATGGTTTATTTATATAACACAGATAACATTTTCCTTTTTTTTTTTAAAAAAGATGACTGTTTTCTTGTCTAAAAGTATTTGTAAATGTTAATGTAATATCAAAAGATAAAATTTAAATCTATTGATGTTATGTGCATGTATGTTGTGTATGTATTGTATGTAACATGTTTACTACTTTATATAAGGTCAATCAAGGTACATTTGCTGCACATATGTATAAATGGCTAACAGGTTTAGCTAACCTGTCAGATGCTAATAAAGCCTTAATTATACAAGCCGACTACGACCAAGCCAAAAGAATAGATAATAGTTTTGGCAATCTCTGTTCTGTGGCCATAGCCATGCTTCGGAAATCCGAAATAAAAAACCGGCTTGACCAGAGTGCAGAACAATACCACGGTCTTACAGAAAACAGGACTGGACTTTAGCAAATCTCTCGTTGCTTTTAACCAAGTGAGTGAGGTTACCAAACCCCAAACCCCCGAACCTCTCCTTGCTTCTGAGCCACAAAGAGTTGGCAACGCAATAGTGACTTTTATAGTTTCCAGTTTCAATGATTGACGGTAATAACTAACTCCTGACGTGCCTGCTCGTTTACTTATGTTCATAAACTTAATATTAAACTGACCACAGACGAATAAGAAGTCTGTGCTACGACATATATTACGTTTAATTATGTCTATAGCTACAAAATAATTTCATTTGTTTTAGATTTCTTTAAACGCAAGTAATCAGTCACTATCAGTCAAATTTGTAACTTTTTTGTAATAAATAGAAAAGTGTTAAAATAACTGCGAAGGACAGCTCTATCTGCCATTATTTACGTAACATTCCTTCTATTTGCGCACACAGGGCACTTTAGGACTTCGAAGGGAAAATTGGGTTCAGGTATTATGAAAGGGATGTTAAGTGTTAAAGACCTATCGTTGGATTTCGAACGTCATTGTAATGGCAACATTTTTCGATTGTCATTTTTTTTCGTGTTTGACGTTTTGACGTTTGAGGTTAGTAGTACATTGAAGAGGCTTCTTGAAAATCGGTCGACCAAGAGCTTCGTAATTGACTGCCGGTTTTAAGTTAATTGAATTGTATTGTAGCTAATTGTCGACTCGGTTCCTTTAGTGGTTTTCCGTTATAAGTGGTCTAGTTGGGACTCGCGAGTTTTGTAGTCACGTAAAAAGGCGCGTCCGCGATAGCTATAACGAGTGTGTTGTAATTCGAATACCTTGAAAGATATACAGCACTTTGGAGCATGTTTGTGTGAACGTACCAAGACAAAGCAGAGAGGAAACTACCCAAGAGATCTCTTGGAACGCCGAGAACAAGGAAGCCACACAACTCCAGTAAGTGCTTGATGATTTTAGTTTAGATTAGAACACGGTGACACAGCCGTGGTTCATTTCTCTTGCCAGTGGTTTCTTGTTTAGTGATTTTATGCTTATAACATGGGCCTATAGGTATTTCAAACGTCTCATGGTGATCGCTGCATTGGCGAGAGGAATGAACACCTATTAATATATATATAAGATATTTGCTTTTAGGGATGGATTGGGGAATAAAAACAATAGGTCCAGCATCTCAGGGTTTCACTTCTAACTAGAAGTCTTGCTGGAAAGTACGAGCACTCTAACCAACATTTTAGAAAAAAAAAATGCAATACTTACTCATACCGCTGGAGATCTTCAGCAGTAATGATGCTACCTAACCTATCCAGGTCATCTAAGAACTCGAGCGACAGGCTTCCATTATATAATTCATCTCCTCCCTTCTCCGCTATTCTTTGGAAGGTGTTACACATGGCTTCAGGTGGCTTCACGAGGGTGCCAGGCTTGTAGTATTGTCCTTTTGCAGAATTGTAATACATTTGCCTGAAGTAGAAAACATATTATTCATTTACCGCAACGAAAAAAGATTTTTGGGTATGAAATGGGGGAAATCGGGAAAGAGAAAACGACTGAATCGGACGGATTACTACTGAGGGACGTAAGTTCTGGCCTGTTCTCATTTAGAGTTTACGAATTGTCATAGCGCGGTGCAGGCTCAGTTCTAGTGCGGGATATTTCATACTAAAATACTCTTTGCGCTGTAGCATGGTGCGGCATTTATTTATTGACTAGAACATTCTGGTTGGTTTAATTTAATTTACTACAGTTATTAATGATTTAATATATTGTGAATGTGGTACAGCTGAAATACTAAGTCATAATTTGTAAATCGCGGCAACTTTCAAGAGTGAAACGAAATGTTACTGAAACTGTCACGCACCATGCTACAGCGCAAAGACTATAGATGGCATTAACATTATATTATATCATCATGGCCTTTAATGGTCTCCATGGCCGTCTCCTTATTGGCCAGACGTCTCTATTTATCCTGCTCTTAGTAGTAATTTTGTCCTGTGTAGTTTGCTTACTTAGTCGGTTCTTACTACATCCACATGATGAATAGGGGTTGGCGACAGTCCGTATTGTTAATCCGTCCCCGGATGTTCATTATTTGCATATTATTTGTGGGAGAGCTACGCTTTGGCATGAATTGGCCGACTCGACCGGAGTTATACCACGGCCTCACAGAAAACCGGTGTGAACTAGTGCTTGCGCTGTGTTTCACCGAGTAAGTGAGGATACCGGAGGCCAATACCCCCAATCCCTCCCCCTATCTCCCCCTCCCCCATCCCCCAACGGCCGGCAACGTACTTGTGACGCTTCTGATGTTGCGGGTGTCCATGGGCGGCGGTAATCGCTTACCATCAGGCGATACGTCAACTCGTTTGCTCGCTTTTCCAAAAAAAAAAAAAATATGCCCGCACCTTAGTAAATGTTGTTTATACATATGTATTTCATGTTTACGAGTATGTTGTAAAGTTATAAATAAATGAAATCGTCAGTAATGGCTTTATTTCCTCCGTATCATTTTGTAATAATTAATTAGTTATGTGCCAATCAATTTACATGAGTAACATGGAGAGGAAGTCGTCCATTTACAGTTTTATGGCAATAAGGAAATATGTAGGTATGTAATATGCGTTCAACATGAGAACAAGTCAGAACAACTAAAGATAACTAACTAGTCACGTGGCCAGTTGGTTTGGCCACTTTATGTCGAATTATTGACCGAATTTGGTGAGTGTTGTGTAATGTGTTACGATAACAAATATCCCGAAGCTGATTACAATGTTGATAAGTGTGCCACTTACTCTCTCTAAGATATTTAGAAAGTTCATTATAAAATAAATGAAACGATTTAAGCAGATATTCAATCATTAGGAAACTTACCTGAAATGTGGATCATTTTTTATTCCTGGCGCCGTTAAAAATCCATCATAATTGACCTTGCTCAACTGGAATCCAGCCCTGCAGATCTCTACGGTAGGTGTGACAAGGCTCTCCCAGGGCAGTTTTCCCCACCGCTTGTAGGCTGCCCACATCCCTCGTAGTTCACCTGGTACTCCCACGGAAAGAATTCCTATATAAGAAGAAAACGAGATGTCAGTATTAACGTACACAATTATCTTGAACAGCTTCGTGTTAGTCCATTAAAGAAAATAATGTGTATATATTAACACGTAAAAGTCTTTGTATCCCTTTTTACGAATATCATGCTAACTGAGTAAAGTTTATAAGGAGGAGTGCAAAAGCTAGAAATATATAAAAAAGTTAATTATAGTCGAATTTCAACCCCTGGGCGACCACTAGTAGAATTAAAATATTCGTAGTAGCGTTTTGCAGTTTCGCATGCGTTTATGGACTTTATGTCAATGCATTCTTATAAAATTTAATAAGAGTAATTTAAATTTGACTCATAGTTTCAGTAATTGGTCACCTAAAATTCCAAAAAGAAAAATAATGACGTCAACTATATATTTTCTTCATAGGTAAATTTTAGACTAGACAATAATTTTAAAAAATTATGTTTGATGTAAGTATCGTATACACATAATACTGTCTCTGTGGCGCAGTGATAGTGTATGCGACTGCTGTGCTTGAGGTCTCGGGTTCGATTCCCGGGTCGGACCAAATGTTTGTATGATCTGCAAATATTTGTTTCGGAGTTTGGGTGTTTTTTTTGTAAATACATAGTGTATAATATGTATTTACAAAAAAAAACGTATACACGTATTTATATAAGTTGTCTAGTACCCATAACATAAGCTCTGCTTAGCTTGGGAATAGATGTCGTTGTGTGTTAAATGTCCGATATATTTATTATTTATCAACTTTCATATGCATTTAGTGGAAAGCTGTTAATTTGAAATTTCAAAGAGACACTTCAATTTTATTTATTTGTATAGATTAAAGATTACCTATATGTATTATAAAATTACCTTAGTATTTAGCCTTAGAGGCTAATCGAATAGAATTTAAGTGTAGAGACACTTGTGGCTATAACAGTAGTAGAGACTACTGTTATAGTTTCAACTGTCAAAGGGACTAACCTTATATGGAACAAAGGTTTACAGTTAGTGGATGTGACCCTGAGTGCACTGTATATTCATTATTTATATCACTAATAATGCCACTTAGGCCAATAAGGCCACTGACTATTGTTTGTAAGTACGCAGAGAGAAAGAGTTTTCTTGTATTTAAGTTATTGAAATTAAACGCTAACTAAAACTTTTTAGCGGCGAATTTTCGAAAGTTTATTAATTGCATACTATCATTAAACAAAAATAAATGATAAATTTAATTTATCATACATGCAATTACAACGAATAAAAAGGTAGACGTATTATGGTATTAATACTATTGGCTTTAAGCAGATTTTTTTAAGATCTCAAAAGTGGCATTTGAGGGTTGATTAATTTTCAAGAAATAGTTATTTGTTAAACAAGAGTGCAAAGTTGCTATTTAACCGCGTGCTCAATTTGATGACCGAGCAAACGAAGGATTCTGAAATTAGAATCCTGAGCGTTAGTGAGGGAATCAAAAGAGCACGAGGTGAAAAATCTTTGCACTCGAGTGCAACGTTACCCACCTCAGCGAGGAAATGACTAAATGCAAAACAGAAAATAGCGCGGGCAAAGCAAATTAAAAAAAAAGTACACCAAAAAGATTCCGAGTCTGAGTTTTTAACAAATTAAAAAACGTTGTATGATAAATTCGGCACCATGGAGGTAGAAGTAAATAGGTTTAATGATGTTTTGAATTCACAAACTTAACTTGCACACGATGTTCTAAATTCAATTTACTTTATCCTCTACTAGCCGATAAAAACGGCTTTTGCACTCAGATATCGAAGAGAAAAATACTTTTTCCAAGATGGGGGGATGAAAATGTATTTTATTTATGTATTTAGATACTTCTTGCAAATACATTCGTGAAAGCGGACTTTATGCCATATATCTATGGATAGAGAATGATGCACAAGCATCTCAATAGGCCGCCATAGTGTGGGTCACCATGCCACATTGTCTGCATTCGCATTGAGTATGGTGACCACCACTCTTGGATTCTGCTCATGCTTGCCATCAGGCAGAGTAGAGTCACTTTGGCAGGCTCATCTATAATTATATATAAAAGAGGAAGGTGACTGACTGACATACCCAGAGATCAACGCACAGCCCAAACCGCTGAAGCTAGAATCCTGAAATTTTGCGAGAAGGTTCTTTATATAACGTAAGTGAGCACTAAGGAAGGAATTTTGGAAATTCCACCCCTAAGAGGAAAATCAGGGCATGAAAGTCTGCGTGAGCGCATCCGCGTGTTAAAGCTAGAATATAATAAATTAATTAAAAAACTTTTTAAAAACAAGCTTTTGTTGCAATGCCCTAAAAAGAAGTAGGTACTCGTCAAGACGAACCCAACGAGTCCAAACTCGATGGTGTTGCGACGTTTCTTTACAGAGTTCCTGTAACCACCTTCTAGCTTCAGCATCAGATCAGCTCCATGTTACCATAATATTGCATTGTCACGCTGTATACATATGCTTTTCAGCAAAATCGGTTGAAGATATCTGCTTCAAAATTGAGTTGCAAGATTCCACCGGAACATACCATACATTGCAAGTTAATAAAAAGCTTGTAAAAAAGTCATTTTATTTAAGTCGACCTTCATTTTGATAGTTTTTGTTGTCAAAGTAATATATCAGTTTTAAATATGGTACTTAGATTAGACGTGTCAGAATAAGAGAAATAAAGTCAAATCGACAAAATAAAGTTCATTTACACACGTTCTAGATTATACGCAGCGTTAATGAAACTCATATCCATTTACACGCAGACTTTATTCATTGCACAACTTTTAGTATTGTCAGCACTCTTTTGCTTGAGTTAAGATAATTTTCTATTCCACGGGTCAATAGATATTTTATTTCTGGATTTATTAATATCTTTCATCATATGAATCCTTTTTATGCAGGTACCTTTGATTTGTAAGTCAAAGTGTTGTCCTATGCAGGAATCGAACCCACACTCAGCGTAGTACAACACAGTGAGGTGACTGCTTAAACCATCTCATTTTTAACCTACTTCAAAAAAGGAGCAGGTTATCAATTCGACTGTATTTTTTTTTTATGTTTGCTACCTCATAACTTTTGACTGAGTGAACCGATTTTGATGATTCTTTTTTATATTAAAGCTGGTGCTTCCCATGTGGTCTCATATCAATTTGGTCCACTTCTTGAAGTCAGTTTTTTTTGTTAAAATTTGTTACTATTTTTTTACTTAATAAAATCCCCTCGGGTCGTCATTCCACCGGGGTTTGCAGTGGGGTAGTGTGTCGGACTCGGACCGACTAAAATCACACGGTGTGCCACTATGCTCCTGAAATAGGAGGGATCCGGGAACTGCTGTATTAAGACATCAGGAGTTCAGACCACGCTTAACCTGCAGTAATTTGTTTAACACGTTCAGTGCGAAACGAGGCTTGAAACACCTCGTCCGTGTCTCGTCGTTATAGCGGTAAGGAAAAACTTAAACTTCTCTGTCGTGCGAGAGGCGTAACTTCCGTCTGGTTAAGTCTAGGAAAGAGATAACTATATATCTGAGATGTGCTATTGATGCCGAGTTTTTTGGTATACCTACCTTAATACGGTACTTAATACGGGTTTTTTAGGCCTCGTACCGCACTGAATAAATAAAAGTTTAATACAGTGCGTTACGAGGTTGCGAACACCTCGTACCGCCGCACTAGCTTCACGCGGTTAGTGTTGTGCAAAACGTTGAACGCTGCGCCCGCGACTATATAATAGGAGTCGAAACGTTGCCGAAGAAAGTTAATTAATAATATTATTGATGATGAAGAGGAATTGGGTGGTAAATCTAATTCAAAATTACCGATATTTGAAAAACAGGTAAGTTTCCAATCAGTTTTTACAAATTATACTCAGTCTAAGTGAAATGATTATGTGGAAATACAATAAATGATTTCCAGTTATGTATATTTAAATTATGGTGTATAAATACAATATATAATATATTAAATTATACACTGTAATGTATTGTATGTATGTATAGTTAGAGATTACAATATAATAACGCTTTCTATCCTTGTTCCTTGTGTTAAGTATTTTGATATTATTTCATTATTTAAACTGCTGTGCCTGATGTCCCGGGTTCGATTCCCGGGTCAGGCAAAGTGTTATTGGGTTTTTCTGTAAGGAAATTCCTAGTAGCAGCACGGAGACTGGTAGATACGTGCCCAGTAAACGGCAATTGGCTCGCCACCTATTACGTGGGACTTAAAAATGATTGGCGAAATGAGGGTGTATCTATAATACACCTCTGCCTACCCCTTCGGGGATACAGGCGTGAGACTATTTTATGTTATGTAACATAATTGATATGTTTATAAGGTAATTGTCACTAAGCTAGACGAGTACGTGTTTGTCAATCGGAATTAAAGAAGAGGAGATGTGTAAGATGCTACGAAAATCGCACCTTCTTATGAAGTCGTGAGGCTGACAAAAAAGTAAAGAAAATTCTCACAGAATGTATCGGTTGCAAAAAATATTATTTTTAGACCTGTTTTAATAAAAAGCATCCATAAGTAACTACAATTAAATAAAATCGATATTTTTATTTCCCATCACTAAACAATATGAAAAACTGCCCTTTTTCAGTGCGGTATGGGGTACATAAGACCCCACATTTTATTTTACCTATAGAATCTAAACTAAATAATCTGCCCACAGGCGGCGGCAGATTTAGGTTAATCAACTCATTGATAATAATAATAACGACAAAAATCGTAAAATTAGCCTTATTTGGCGCCAAAAAAAGGATTTTTGTCTCCTGTAAGCCTTAAGCCTCGTGCCGCTACAACGTCTGGTTCAGAACGAGGTTTCAAAGGCCTCGTAACGCACTAATGGAAAATACCGATAAATCAGTGCCGCTGCGAACGTGTTAAACGGCCAGAAACTAATAGATAACGCAGAATGGTTTTTAAACAATAATACATTTGCAAATGAATAATTTACAAACATATCTAACGTAATAACACACATGTAAATCTGACGAGATAATATTTCGTTTGCCGAGTGTATATTCTAGATTTCACAAAGATCTTATTATAGGCGTGGAAGCATAACTCACAAATAAATTCACATTTGCATTTACAGAATTTCTGTTATGTAGTCATGTTTTGAAGTACAGATTAACAATTAATTGTGTATAGGATATCTAACCGTAAGTACCCAACAATATAATAGTATTAGTTGACCCTCGCGGTGTTACCCGCGGTTGTTGTTGTAACTTTACAACAACAGCCACGGGTAAAGTCGCAGGGCGAAGTTAGTATAAAAACGAAGTAACCTAGGTTACTCCTTATATCATCAGCTATCTGCAAGTGAAAGTCCCGTCAAAATCGGTTCACCCGTTGCAGAGATTAACCGAAACAAACAGACAATTTATTTATAATTTTTTTTTCTTTCATTTTTTTTCATATGCATTTTAGTGAAAGTTGTTAACTAGGTACAAACAGATACTTCAAATTAATTTATTTGAATAGAGATAAATGTATCAAATGCTACCTTTGCCGAGGATTGAACTGCATTACTAAGCTTTTAGAGTGAAAAATGTTGTTGCTATGGAATTAAAGAGGCAATCTAACGGCGTTTCTATGTGTGTTCATTAGTAACTTGCTATTGCATAGCCCAAGCGGTACCGAGCCACACTTCTTGATACCATAGAGGCATAGGCTAACAAAGTGAAGTAGGTATAATTGTTGTAAATAGTTACTTTACTAGTCCTAACAAAAAGTTTTTAAGCGCGCGTACGTTTTGTTCGCAAAAAATATATAAACAGTGCAATAGGGTATTATAATTATGAGAAAAAATCTAAAAATATATTATTGATATGCATTAGGCAAAAAGCAGTCGGAAAATGTTAGTTTTAGTTCATAAAATAATAAAATACTTTTTATAATTTATTTCAAAGTTTTCAGTTTTTTAATCTGTTCTTTAACACCATGAAATTGTAGCCGCCATGTTATTACGTCAATCGGTCTTTGTAAACTAAAGTGTCAACTAAAACATCGGGTGGTGCGGCGCCAGGACCTGGCCTCACTGATTTTACACTAAGTGGCACGAAGCCAGGACCTGGCGGATCGCTCATGTCGATATAAAATGCAATAAAAAACGAAATTGTCGACTGATATTGCACTTGCACCTACACTATTACGTCAAGGAGGGACAACGTCAGCTAAGCGCAACAAATTTTAGCCAGGCATAGAGAAATTCCGTTCGACATAGCCCTTTCCAATTCGGACGAGACGGAGAACGTGTGTGTCAATTGTGGCGGGAACGAAATATATTTAAAAAGTGGTGTTTTTTTGCAGTTTTGTGATTATGTTGTATTAAAAAGATGTCTGGGTAAGTAATCTACTATATAACACCTTTTGTTTGAGTTTCTCTTTATGTTTTAAATATAAATTGTCTCAGAAATGAAAGTGTATACGTGCTAGGCCACCATCAATGAATTTTGTTTATTATTTTGAAAACTAAAATGCATGCATATATATATTTAGTGTTTGTATAGTGTGTTAACATAACTCAAGTGACGAACGAAAGTTAAATCGAGAGCATCGGTGCAGTAATTTCATAATTATTCATCTAAATACCTAGCCGTGGCAATTGCCGCTTGCGTGCATTAAAAGCCCGCGTGATTCCACGGATGTCGGTTGGAAATGGAGAGGGTATAACACAAAAACTATGCTCATACTATGCTCATCTTTTTTTAGTTTGAATTTGTGTAGTGTGTGGATTGTATACACGGTACATATATTCCATAATAACATTTTTATGGTTTTTGTCGATTTGTTTGTTCCAGCTCATATCTGTAATGGCTGGACCGATTTTGATGGGACTTTCGCTGGCTGATAGCTGATGTAATAAGATATAAATTAGAAGGAGGAGGTTATCTATTCTACTATATTTTTTCATGTATAACTAGTGGCTGGACCGATTTTGATGGGGCTTTCGCTGGCTGATGTAATAAGATATAAATTAGAAGGAGGTTATCTATTCTACTGTATTTCTTCATGTATAGCTAGTGGCTGGACCGATTTTGATGAAACTTTCACTGGCTGATAGCTGATGTAATAAGATATAAATTAGAAGGTAGAGGTTACCTATTCTACTGTATTTTTAACCGACTTCAAAAAAAGGAGGAGGTTCTCAATTCGACTGTTTTTTTTTTTGTTACCTCATAATTTTTGACTGGGTGAACGATTTTGATAATTCTTTTTTTATTTGAAAGCTGGTGCTTTCGCATACGCCCATTTAAATTTGGTCCAGATTCAAGTCGGTTTTTTTTTTGTTAAAATTTGTAGGTAATTATTTCATGTATAGCTTGTGGCTGGACCGATTTTGATGATTTCTTTCACTGGCAGATAGTGAATTTTATTAATGTGTGGTTTTCCTTTTTTGTTTGCTTTTATATTACACAGGTAATGAGAATGAGAACAGCGGCGGTAAGCGCGCTCAACACCTGGCGGCCGCGGCTGACATCTGACAACGGCTCCAACTGACTTCTGAAGGGCAAACGAGCAGACGGAGCAAGACAAATGCGGGAGGGCAAATGACAACAGACCGGGTCATCTACAGAGTGGTATAAAATTTAAATTCATATCAAAGACTCAAGTCTATAACACCTTCAAGCTGTAACAAAATTAAACTTTTATATTAACGCAATCTCAAGAAACAACATATTAAGCCCCATATTTGGAAACTCGCAACTACTCGCAAGGGAATCAAAACCTAAAGGATACTTCCCGCCGTCCTAAAATCTTGAAATTTGGCACTAAGCAACGTTTTATAGCACAACTAAAGGAAAAATTTCGAAAATATAAAATTTTTAGTTACATTACATGTTTCTTTTATAATTATATAACTATGTATTACCGTTTGCCTCATGAACGCGCAGAGGTATCAAGTTGAAATTTATATCAAAATTAGGTGTAATAGCCTTTAAGCTTTGAAAAAAAAAAGTCAACGCAAAAACGCAAAACGCAAAGGTACAACCATTTATACCACATATTTTGAAACTCGCGACTGCTCGCAAGCGAATCAAAATCTAAAAGCTGCTTCCTGTTGACATAGAAAATTGAAATTTGGTTAGAAGCAATAGCTTAACAGCACAGGTAACAGAAAAGTTCAGAAAACTTGTACTTATATACCTACAGGTTTGTACGGAATCCTCGGTGCGCGAGTCCGACTCGCACTTGTCCGGTTTTTTTTTACACTTTGTCTATCAAAGAGCTATTGAAATTGAGGTGAGGTAGAAAAGTCATCATAATTTACGTACTTTAAACCAGTAAGTTGACTGTTAAAATACTTATAAACTCAGCGGTGGCTTCACAGTATAGTAAACCAGTAAGTTGACTGTTAATATACTTGTAAGCGGTGGCTTCCTGATATAATATCTTGTAAGGGCTATGTTTTGGCCTGAATCAGTGCAATTATTATGTATGTGTATTTATGTCTGACACTCAGTTCTTTCCACGGCACTGATGGTGAGCTCGTGCTGCACAGATCCCATTTTTTTATTGTATATTATTATTAAGTATGTGTTACCTATATGTAAACAACGGTAAATTTTTAAACACCTCATGTCATGTTATGGTTGTCTAAAAGAAATTGCCGTGAGCGGTAAGACCTCTGATTGTTATACTTGGATACTTTGTTACTCTAATTTTGAACCATTTTGCTTTGAGTGTGCAATAAAGAAAAATAAATAAATATTACTTCCAGAAATAAATAAATAAAAAATCATTACTTACAATAGACAAATAAATAGGTACATATTTAAAAAAAAAATACTCACAACACATAATTTTTATAAATTTAACATTTAAAAAATCATATGAAAAAAATTTTTGACTATCACAATGCCATGTCCATTTCACACTCTACGTACGTAGTTTCCCGCGCAATGTTAAATTCACCGCTTGTCGTGCTCTTGTCGCGCCCTTGTCGTGCCCTTGTCGTGCTCTTGTCCTGTATGTTTGTCAGCTTATTTCTAATTGTTTTTGTTAGCAAGTACTTATTGTTTTTTATGTATTCTATAGTAAATATTGTGTACTATTTGTAACAAACAAGCGGTAATGAAAAAACCGCGTGATTGTTGCTTTAAAAGTGTAAATAGTAAAGTTAGTCATTTGAGTGTCGATTTGAATGGGTTGATTAATATGGTCCGTTCTTTGAAATAAAGGAACTTATACATCTGATACCTATATTATATAAAGTTCATGAACCATACTACTCAGAAACAATTAAATCAAGCCACTTCATTACGGCATCTGTCGTCAAAGCCACTTGAAACTCTCATGTTGTTCTAGGAGTGAGCGAGCGCGGGAGAAATGGCGCGCTGAGTTCTAATAGTCGTGGTGTAAAAACTTTGTATTGAATTTGTCAAGTGATGATGAAATTGAATAGATTTAAGGTTTAGCTTTAGAATAACACAAAAAGTATGTGTAGGAATAATTTATTTTTAAAAATATATACAAGTTTATACAAATTTTTCGTATTTTTTTATCTCTTCCTTAATTTCTAGCGATTTTAACAACAGATACGTAAAAAACTTTACAATATTTTTACACTACTCTGTAGGAAATTTTATCAGGAATCCAAATATAATAAATATTAGTAGGTCTTCTTAGAAAACCATTGATAAATTGGCGAAAGAATGCATCGGCGCATACGTAGCGCGGCCACCCTGCAGAGGCCCCGCCACGCGACGGTTTCGCGCCCGCCGCGGCCCGCCACACGAAGGGCTAATCAGCGCATTTGTTTTTGTTTTCAAAGCCAACTGACGTTATTACCCCAGAGAAATAGGGCGTCCACTGCGTCCAGCGTTTCTGACAGATTACGCGCGAAATTTGGAAATATCAATTTTTTTTTCGCGTGACTGATTTAACTGAGATTGCATTCTTCATGCAATATGCAACGCAATAAAAAAAAGTAAATATAATAATAAAGTATTCTCTATTTCACTTTACAATTTAACAATTCATCTTTATTTAATGTAATTCTTAACTAAGTTTGTATTAAAAATAGCAGATGAGAACAAATGTAGTCACCACAATGATATTTTGCTTGGTCAAATATTTATGTTAGGTACAAAAGAATTAAATATAAAAAATATAGGTAGGCAAACTATAACAGTAATTTCTAAATAGTTTTTCGAGGACTTTAAAATTATTTTAGGGGCAATAACATTATTTACAAAGATAATCAAGGAATACTGATAGTGATTGTATGATTTTGACATCATAAGGCAGAAGATAGAAAGGTTTACCTACCTGTGTCAAGAGTAGGTACACAGTTTAGTCGAATCTCTTGATTCATCATTATTCTGTTATTTATAACGTTTCGTTAAAGAGGGAAATAGCATAAAATAATAATTATGTTCACCACACCTTTACTTGTAGGAAATATTAACAAATGACGTCATAACACTAATACAGATAACTCGAAGAAAGTAATGGTTAAATGAAGCCTCATATTGGTGTCGGTTTTATTCATACTAGCCCAAACAAACTTTTTTTTGAATTCTGTTCGAAATTAGAACAACCAAATTAAGTGGCCAGTAATACCAAGTTATGAGGTAAAATTCAACATTTCTCTTTATAGCATTTAAGAATCAAAAAGTTTGATAAATTGGAAAGGCGGTATAGACTGGTACAATACAGCAAGTGAAACTGAGAACCGGCGTTAGGTCTCACAACAGCATTGGACCAGATTTAAGAGAAAGCCTCCGAGAAATTTGCAATGCTCTGACGTATTAATAGCTTATATGTAACTAATGTTTTTAAATTGCATAATGAAACATTCAAGAGTTACTAAACGGGTGAGGACAAATGTTTCATGTTTTTATAAATCGACAAAAACAACACAAATACAAACACTACCTTTTTCATCATTATCATCAACAACCCATAATGTCCAACTGCTGGGCTCGGGTCTCCTCTCAGTTTAGGGTTAGGGTTTAGGCCATATGTCCCCACGTGCTGGCCGAGTGCGGGTCAATGTTGTCAATTGGCAAGTCGATGTTGTGGCTACGCATTCTTACCGTTGGATGTTTTCAAGCCGCCCAAAGACCTCCAACTAAGCTTCACGACGGTTATCCTGTGATAACAACCTTTTTACCCATGGACAAATTAGATTTTTAATCGGACAAAAAATCATTTAGTCAAAATTCAGTCTAAATATTTTTCAATTGTTTCAATTCGATAATAGAGAATACTATATCTATTATTATCATCAAAAAACGACTTTTGAACATGTTTATAGATAAAATCGATATTTTGATACTTGATTATAACACTATTATATGGTAACGAACCTCTTTTAGGTCATTTCTGATCTTTTCAAAAAGGTTTGATTATACCTGTGAGTTATCACAGACTATAGGAACAGTTACGAGACATCCATCGATCAGTGGATTAAATTACTTTTAACTTAATTGTGCCAAAACTGATAATATAGAATTTATTTTATAGATTAGATATTGCCGCGTCGAGTAGGTATAGAGTATTTTAATCGACTCATTTGATCATATCAGATCAGACTGCTTTTCGACTTCAAGAAGATACCTCATTCATCTGTATTTTTTTGATGTTTGCTAAGTACTCTAAGTAGGTAGGTACTAATTTGAGAAGTCCGTCAATCATACACCGATTTGGAAACTATTTTTTTTTTTTTGGAGAACATACCTACTGCCTTTTCGTTCCAGTCAAGCTTATTATAAAATACATCTAAGCGTGGAACTTAAGGTGATTGAAGTTCTTGATATTTTTGATCCTACGGCACAGCCGAAAGGAAGGGTACGTATGTTTGGATGGATGTCCCTTCACAGCGTCTAGACTACTAAACCGATTTTAATACAAGGTGTCAATAGATTCGTAATAATAGCGTGGGTAAATTTTATCAAAAGTTTTTACGTTTTATGTATATCTGGACCTGCTGAAGTGACTCTACTCTGCCTGATGGAAAGCATGAGCTGAATCCAGAGTACCTACCGGTCACCATACTCACTGCGAATGCAGACAATGCAACCATTACTATGTCGGCCTATTGAGCCTTCTGCATCATTGGGCCTCCAGTTTCGCACTCACCAACACGAAACAAGACAGCACGAATGCTGTCATTTTGGTAACAACAATTTTTTTAATAAACTATTGTTTTTTTTGCTTATATATAGATCAGTACCACAGATTATATTTTCTGTTCTGTGTGTTTACAAAAGCAATGTTTTACGTCTGTTCGAGATGGTTCGAGAGTGATAATCCTTTTTTGCAATTTTCATGTATTTTAATATAACTGTAACAACAATCAACAAAGAACAGAATATCCTAGAAATGATTAGTTATTATTTTACATTTGTTAACTATTCCACATTTTGCTTGTACAGCTGTTAAGAAACAATGTATTGATGATTAAACTAGAACAAGATACCTACAGCTACAGCCTTACAGAAGTAATTAGTAGATATTGTTATAAAATATGCAAGTTTTACTTTATGTTGATTACAATGACTTATTTGGCCTTTTCTAGAACAAACGCTACGTGACTGATAAACAAATACATGTATATAAAATTAATTTTATAGTATATTGACTTGTCGGCGCACGGGCACCGAGCAGCGGCGGGGGACAGGAGGACAGCGGCGCGAGGAGGGAGCCTTCGGTTCTACGTCACTCCGCGCAACGCATTAGACAGCGACGCTTGCCTTACATATGTATTTAGTTATCCTAAATATAAGTCTTATTTATACAGTTCACTCTATTTTATTTATATTTACCTAAGGAATAGGACCCTACTAGAACTACCGTAGACATTGGTCCTTCGAGCCGGATGACAAAATTAGACTTTTTTTATTAAAACAAAACTTTTTTTTTAGTCTGTACGAGTGGACCGATTTCGACGGAATTTTCAATGGCAGAAAGGAGCTATGCCATCTGAGCTATTATTTTATCTATGCCCTTAGTAATTTAAGTGGAAAACTTTATAACTAGCACCGGCTGTTCAGCTGATCAGAAAGAAAAACATGTGATGCAAGGGTTAGAAGGTGCTGTACTCAGTGCTTGCAATCCTCATTTGGCAATAGTCGCTAGTTGCAGCCTTTTAAAATGTTCAGACCATAGAAAGATACAAATCAACAAATTTGGTGTTTCTTGATTAGGCACTTCACGTGTTTCTTAAACGGGTAACTTGTGTGAAAAAATAAACTTTAAAAAACTATAATGGCTAAAACTTGATTTCGTAAAAAAATCAATAAAATTAAATAGCTATGTAGCCCGGGCCATTATTACGAATCTATTGACACCTTCCCCCCTCCCTGGCCAAGTTGCAAGCGTTCTTCTTTGTGCAATCGTTAACGGCACGCCTAAATTCTCGTGTGTCATGGGCCATGGCGTTAACGATTGCAGAAACAAGAACGCTTGCAGCTTGGCTAGGGGGGCTGATTCGAGCTACGGTGGAATCTGTTGGAATATACACACATACATAAACTGCCATAAATATTACCCTTCCTTACGGCTTCGCCGCGCTGTAGTCAGGTAAAAAAATACGTCTTACAATTACGGGTTTCGATTAATAAGTACAATACACACTATTATAATTTTACAAACACATTGTATTCGTGATGCGTAAAGGTAGTGCTAAACCGCACACATTAAACTATCAAGAATGTTCTAGTAAATAAAACCGAAGTACGATAATATACTTATGTAAGATATGATAGGATTATTATTAATAACACCTGAAGGCTATCTCATAAGCAGATAACTACACAAACAATACATTCAATGACTGGCTTGGCTGATTGCTAAACCGAAATCGCGGATTCCATTCATGCTCAGGAGAAATAATTCTGTGATAAATGACCATATTTTGTTCTGTTTTTATGTAGAATATTTCCACAAAATTTATGTAAGTAATTCAGTTAATCATCTCATAGGCTAGAGGTCTCAGACTACACGGTAACACTGCTAATAATCCCACATAAATCCCAACAAACAAGAAATTCATATTCATTCAAACGTGTTTTAAGAGCATTAAACCAACTGGTTTTGTGATGGTTGGTTTAATGCTCTATGGTTTTAAATGTAAAAAAATAGAACTAAAAACACACATATATTTATATAAAAGAGTAATGTATGTGACTGACTGACATACCCAGAAATCAACGCACAGCCCAAACCGCTGAACCTAGAATCCTGAAATTGTGCATGTAGGTTCTTCGTAAGTGAGCAATAAGAAAGGATTTTTTTAAATTCATGATGTCAGATGAAAGTATGCGAGAGCGAAGCCGCGTGTAAAAGCTAGTTTAAACATAAAGTAAATTAACTATTGGTAACAAGAAGATTTCCCTAGTGGCCGTTTGCGGAACTAACGTATGACAGATACTTCTACCTGACAGTATATATATTTAACAGAGCGAGTACATTGTATCTAAATTATTTCTACCATGATTTCATTGATAGACGTCTACGGAGTAGTAATAAAAACTTTTTATAAAAAAAAACCGACTTCCAAAAACCATCCAACGAAAACTCTCTGCCAAAAAACACTAAAAAGCGTAAAATAAATTGGCTCTTCATAAATTGCTATGTGCCAATTCTTGTATACCTAATTCTTTATTCATTTAAATAGTAGTATTATTATGTGTGCTAGGTACCTAAAATCTGTTTGAAGTCGGCGCCAAGCCAAATGCCAAAACCTCCTCCTTTTTTTGAAGTCGGTTAAATAAATAATAATATAAATAATATATAATAATAATAATAATAAATAAAATAAATAATAGGTCTTTACCTATGAAATTGCCGTTTTGTATGCAATAAGTGAAAGTACTTATTTTTTCAAACTTTTTTATTACTGTTATTCGAAGTAATCACCCATGCAATCGACGCATCTTTGCCAACGCATTGGCAGTTTATTGATGCCCTTCTTGTAAAAATCAGCTGGACGGGAGGCAAAACTCTTCAAAGGCATTTTGTACTGCCTCTCGGGAATTGAATTTTTTAACCACTAAAAAGTTGTCTAAATTTTGGAAAAAGTAATAGTCGGTAGGTCTGGTGAGTATGGCGGATGAGGGAGAGCTGCCAACCCCAGCTCTTGCAGCTGCTTCACGACAACGCGCGACCCCATACTGCGCAACAGACAGTCTCCAAGCTGCAATTCCCGATAGGCAGTACAAAATGCCTTTGAAGAGTTTGTTGCCTCCCGTCCAGCTGATTTTTACAAGAAAGGCATCAATAAACTGCCAATGCGTTGACAAAGATGCGTCGATTGCATTGGTGATTACTTCGAATAACAGAAATAAAAAAGTTTGAAAAAATAAGTACTTTCACTTATTGCATACAAAACGGCAATTTCATAGGTAAAGACCTATTAAATTTCATTGATAGACGTCTACGGAGTAGTAAAAAATACTATAAGACCACTTCGTGAGGGTGAACAGTATTTTAAAAGTGGAATGTTAACGTGTATACGTATATTTATCTGTCAAAGGTTAGTTCTGCGACTTGCCGCTAGGGAATCTGCTCGTCACCAATAGCCTTCTTCGTGCAATTTCTTTATTTTGAAGAGGCGATATTATCTTCTTTTATGTGAGAGTGGGCTAGCGAGCAGCAGGGTTGGACGGTTGGAAAGTGGTTGCCGCCGTCCATGAGCGCCTGCATATCAGGGGGTCCCAAAAGCGTTGAAAGGAATACGCTCTTTTCTTAAAGAGCTGAAGGACATATCGCCACCGAAATATCTTAGAGGATAATTTGTTTCAGAGGATGGTTAGGTTAGTATCTGTCGATATGTTTTGTTCTATTATTTATTTATTTATACATCATGTACATTTTTGGTGCATTGGCAGACTTAATGCCTACGGCATTAACTACCAGTCAACCAATCATTTTGTGATGCAGAGAAGTAGGTGCATTTTGGTATGTGTGTGTATTATTTAGTTTTCTATTCTCATACATTACAACAGTAATGTATTTAACTACATACATAATCACATGGGTAGTGACAATTATTTCTTCACAAGCTGTGTTATCTTTGAAATCTTATGTAAAATTATGTTTTTTCTCCTTAAAATGGTTTAAGGTAATAGATAAAACTGATTAAGATTGCTTAATCAGTTATCTATTACCCAGACAAAAATAACGATAATTTATTTTATCTGTTCTGTTTACCGGCTAATAGTCACATTACTCACGATTTTATATATGTATCATCTATGTAAGAGAATTTAAAGTATCTTATTCCAAGGATTTTGATAAGATAGGTAAACAAAAACAACAATTTTTTGTTTATTTATGTTACGGAAAACAAGTTGTTGAATTTCATAAATATGTATAAACACCGATCGGTGTAGTGACAGATTGAGAATAGGGAGTGTCACCATATTCATCCCATGGGTGTCGTAAGAGAACAAACTACGCAGGACAACACCACTGTAAAGAGAAGGAAAACTTGAAACAAACACTATACCAACCCGTCTGGCCAGCGTGGCGTAGCAGACCAATAACTCCTTGCCAAGGACTCCAAGGAGAGGCATAAGCCGCGTTTTCACAATAAGAGTTGGCTTGGACCGAGTGCACTCGGATGTTTACTCGGACGGTACTCGTATTATGTAAACACCTTATCCGAGCGCACTCGGACGCCGGCATCTAATCCGAGTAGACTCGGACTCTGTTCTATTTTTCGAGCTCACTCGAATCATTTTTATGAAAACAAAATGGCGACAACTAAAAAAAAGTGGAGTGACTACTAGTGGTGGGTGCTACTTTTTCTAATAAAGACTCAAATTGTGCGTTGTTTAATCACGATTTATTTTTAAACGTGTTTTGATCATCCTCTACTACTTCACGAAGAAAATTATTTGATGCACCCTGTTGGTCACGTCTTAAAATCCATTTCCGAGTCCCAATTTTTTCTCTCTTCTTTTTTTTCCCCTTTCTTGATTTTGAACTTCCGCTAATAACATATCTGCTACAACTTCTATACCTCGCAGCAGCAGATCAGTCGATGACATCTTGATTGACTAAGGAGACAGATGACCACAATACGAGTGCACTACTATCGTGTGTAAACCACTATCCGAGTACACTCGTATGCAGCCGACTCGTACGAGTGTACTCGGTCCGAGCCAACTCTTATTGTGAAAACGCGGCTTTATGTAGAGCAGTGGACTGTTAGTGATGTAGAAACGCGTAAATAAACTTGTCTCAGAACTTAAAAATATGTCGCAATGGGTTCTTTTTGTTTTATTCATTGAATGAAGACACTAAGTGACATTTATGAACGTTAAATTGAAGCTACAGTTAAAAATCTTGGGTTGTTTGTGGTTTTGTTTTTAAATTCAGCTGGTTTAGATTGACATTTGCATTATTATTTTACTACTAACACTTCTAAGTATGATATAATTGTGTGTATGGCGTCTACTACATGTATCAACGAGTAGCATAATTTATGTTACAAATAAGTTTAAAGCCAAATTAAGGTCAAAATTGAAACACAGTACAAGGATTTTTAATGTGTTTGGTAATTTTTTATAAATGAATTCTATCTAAATTTTATAACAATCTTTGGAACCGTTTCCGAGATTCATATTTATATACAAGAATTGCTCGTTCAAATGCATTATCTCAATTTTCAAATGTATTAGATACTAGCTGCCCCGTTCCCACTTCGTTGGGCGGTAAACATTTTTTCTCCGACTTTGCAAATCCGGCTACCACAAAAAAGTCTTTTCACATTTCGGGTTATTATATCTCCTATGTCACTCACAAATAACGTAACCTTCTAGTGGTAAAAGAATTTTCAAAATCGGTTCAGTAGATCCAGAGATTACCCCCTACAACGTCACAAGCTTACAAACTCACAAACTTTACCTCTTTATATAATAGTGTAGATTAAATCAACAGTTGGTTCAATTTGCAAATGATGGTCGTAATAGTTTACAAATTTTATACACATAGGTACATACTAGCATTTACAACTCTTTGAAAAGTAGATGCTTTTTTACGTCAGAATATATTATTTCACGTGCTTAAAGGTAAAGTGTGACTTTCAAATAAATTTTAAGAACATTCACACAACAGGCATTTTCACCAGTTCCATAAAAAGTTGTTTCAGGTAGGTAGTTTATACTCTCGATTGTCGACACTTGATGGAACTTGTTAAAATAACTCCCTCAATTTGATATTGTGAAACAAAACATCAATTTTGTTATCTATTTACGACTTTTGTAAATACTAGGAACTAACTAAATACAATGACATCATATGCCGACGTAAATTCATAATAAAGTTCACTCAATCGATAAGTTTTGATGCCTATTTGACGTCACATGACAGTGAGAACACGAATTACTCATAATATATTCCAGTTGTGTAATATTTATCGAAAAAAATAGAAAACAGTTTTTCCGCTTTTCTTTAAACAATCATAGTTAGGAAGAACTATAATTAGACACAGGTATGTACAGCTCCAACTGGAGTGACACTACAATCTCACAGAAAACCTATAATTGGGAACGCTTTCGTTGTTTTTTATTGCGTGATTGCACCAATGTAACTTCTGTAAACCAGGATCAACATACCGAGTTACGACACTCATTAGGGCTGAGGAAAAATCCCCATCAATTTATGTCATTTGTAAGTTATTCAGCATTATGTTACGTTCGTTATACCAAAGACTATATTCCCAGAGGAATTGAAGTTAATAGATGTTCAACCTTATTTTACTTTAAACTTTTGGGGTTAGCAGCAAAGGCCGTTATCGTGTTCCTTGAGTGTTTGCGCCCTCATTTGCGTCCTATGCCATAGAACTAAAAAAAGTTTAACTCACCACTGTGTGACTTGGAATAATCGCCTTTGAACATATCGACCGTTGCTGCGCCTGGAGCCCGTTCCCTTGCGTTGACAACGTAGGCCTTCGCCTCATCTTTGATGTAGACCGTCATGAAGAATCCTCCACCTATCCCCATGCTTTGCTGGTTGAACAAACCGTTGCACAACATTGCTGCAATAGCGGCGTCCACTGCCGACCCATTTTTGGCGAGAATATTTCTAAAACAAAAAAATATTAATTTATTTTTATCCCAGTGGTGACAGATTAGAAAATCGGAATGTAATCACTCGTACTCATTCCGTAAGTGTTGTAAGATCCGACTAAGGTACCAAACTACGCAAGACAACAGCTCTGGTAAGGAATGAAAACTTAAACCAAACCCTTATTATTTAGTTGTTGTAGTTGTTGTCCGTGTAGTGACGGATTCAGAATACAAAGTGTCACCACCCCTATTCATCCGATGGGTGTCGTAAGAGGCGACCAAGGGACAAAAGAGCCACGCTTCGGCATGAATGGGCCCATTCGCTCGAATGGGCTCGACCGGAGTGATACCACGGCCTCACAGAAAACCGGTGTGAAATAGCGCTTGCGCTGTGTTTCACTGAGAGAGTGAGGATACCGGAGGCCCATACCCCAACCCCTCCCCACATCCCTCTCCCCATCCCCCAAAGGCCGGCAACGCACTTGTAACGCCACTGGTGTTGCGGGTGTCCATGGGCGGCGGTAATCGCTTATCATCAGGTGATACGTTTGCTCGTTTGCCCCCAATTCTATAAAAAAAAAGAAAAAAAAAACTTAACATCACTGCAAAGAGAGAGTAAAACTCGAAAAGGCCAAAACCTCCTTTCTAAGGAGAGACCTATGTCCTGCAGCGGACTGTTAAAGGCTGTTGATGTGATGTTCCAACAATCATCATCTTCCTAGCCTTTATTATTCCCAAGATTTGGGGTCGGCTACTAGTTCAACCGGTTTTACCTAAATAATAGTTTTTCCACGGAGCGACTGGCATCGGACCTCCACAGCCCTGAGGGTGAACTGAATTCGAAGGTTGAACTAGTTGTCAATATATTTGAGGGCACTGACTTCCCAATAACGATTGCCATAGATTTTCATGACAACCGGGACCGACCGCCGACGGCTTAACGTGCTCTCCGAGGCACGGGCGAGAAACACCGCCATATTCCATACTACGGGCTGCTGTTAAGAATTTCTTGTAAGAAAAACCCAACAGCAGTCCGACCCGGGAATCGAACCCGGAACCTCTTGATCGCCAGTCGCTTGCGCTGGCCGCTAGACCAACGAGGCAGTCTTTTCCTTCCATTCTCGGACTTAATGCCGTCCACTGTAGTGATGGTTTAGTTGAAATGTAGAATTTTGACGATTAAATCCATTTTACTGAAGACAAATATACGATTGCATTAGTATTTATGACTCATATCTCGTATTCATGTATATTATTTTGAATTCTTTGAATGTTATGAGACTAGTTACTATCGCATGTAGAAATGACTAAACAAAGTTGACTTATTTAATACGATTTGGATTAAAAATAATATGATGCAATACATTTTTATAATATTTCTTGTATTTCTTTTGTTGATGCTGACTTATCAGTTTTTGTATATTACGAAATCAGTAAAGCAGAAAGGCTTTTTAGTTTTTAAGTAGTTTTTTTAAGTAAGAGGGATAAACGTGAATACGTGTCACCATGGTACATTTACCATGGTGACACGTATTCACGTTTATCCCGGTGGTCGTTACCACCCATGGCCCATGAACTCATCATGATCAAGAAACACAAACAAACTCGTTATCGCTATATGAGGAGGAGGAAAAGAATTAGAGGAAAAGGTTTTCCATATATGTCGAGCTTAACGTATATGAGCATAGCTTCCCATGTAGTACGCTCATTAATTTATTTGACATTTTTTTATGTATGGCCCTGCCAAAGTGACTACTCTGCGTGATGGAAAGCATAAGCAGAATCCAAGAGTGGTGGTCACCATACTCATTGCGAATGCAGACAATGCAACAATGCAGCATGGTGACCCACACTATGGCGGCCTAGTGATGCTTCTGCATCATTGGGCCTCCTATTGGGAATTTTAAATAGCAATAGATTTTTTATAATGGACTAAAAATCGGAATAAGGATATCCATTGTTTTTGTTACATACAAGAACAACAGTTCATTAACCAAAGACAAGAGTAGGTCAGTTTCGCAACCTAAGGCAATAAATACGATAGCATAAAAATCGTTTACCGAAGAGCTGTTTTTTTAAACTTACATTATCTATTTATTATGTTTAAAAAAATAAAAAAATATGGGGTAAATATGCGATATTTATGACATTTTTATCTATAATAGGCATCAACGGAGCTATAACTAAAAGACTGAGCTATGCCGTAATGACTAATATTAACGATAGATGATTTTTGGCCCAAAGTTTTTTGGTAACATCGAATTCAATAATTCAATCAATTCAATAAGTTATCATGCTTTTCAGACACTGATTACTAGACATCGGATTATATGCATTTGCATGTTTGCATATGCAAATGCAAATTCAATTTTTTTAGCGTTATTGCATATTTTGGTACTTTTTCATTGACAGTGCTTATTTTAGTAGTTATACGTGCTAGGCGTGTTGTATTTATAATTGTTGGAAAATTATCTAAAGAGCCCTCTACTCCCCAATTTTGTTGGTTGCAAGGTCCTAGAAAAAACAAACCATTCAACTATCGCCCGGTTCATGAATGATTTCACTATTTGTATAAAGACGAGACGCCTTATATGGTGAAAGCTGGTCAAGCTCTGAAAGTATTTTACCCAAAATTGCTTCACATCACCTGTCTAGCCCACGGATTACATCGATTTGCGGAAGAGATCAGAAACGATTTCGGGATAGTCAATTTTTTTTTTGTGAAATATCGGCAAACGAGCAGACGTATCACCTGATGGTTAGCGATTACCGCCGCCCATGGACACCCGCAACACCAGAGGCGTCACAAGTGCGTTGCCGGCCTTTTAAGAAGGAGTACGCTCTTTTCTTGAAGGTTTGAAGGTCATATTGGTCCGGGAATACCGCAGGCGACAGCTCATTCCACAGTTTTGTTGTGCGAGGCAGAAAGTTCCTGGAAAAGCGCACAGTTGTGGACCGCCAACCATCTAGATGATGGGGATGAAACTTCTGTCGCGTAGGACGATGGCGGAAAGAGGCGGCAGGAATCAGTCCGAACAATTCCTCGGAGCACTCCTCTTGCCAAATGTGGTAGAAGATGCACACCGCATAAATTGATTTCTTATACAAAAAAGTGTTTTTAAAAGCACCATTGCGAGTACAAGTATATAAAGAGCAACTACCAAACGTAGCACTACCCCTAGAACCAACATAAACATGGTGGGAACCAATAATAATGTTTTGTTGATTGTGCATATTTTGTGCATATTTCGCCGTTTTTAGTGCATATTTGCATGCATATTTCGGCATTTTGATAGTGCATATAATCCGATGTCTACTGATTACGAATGAATTGATGTTATTTTGATATGTGTTATTTTTTTTATTATTATATGGCAGAATTTTTTAGTTCGCCTGTCAAATTAAATGCTTTTTTGTTTCATTACCGTCTTTTCAGCCATATTACATCACATTATTGTCGATACAGGGCCTTGCAGTTAACCTTGACAACAATTGTAAGGTTTATCTAGTTTTATATTGATAAAGAACCTGATATGCGAAACAGTGTCAAGGGAATTACGAGTATACAGTATACCTAAATGGCTAGATCCATGCGGGGGAAGATGAGTTCAGTGCATAAACGGTGGAATTTAGAAAAGATGGAATCAGAGCGGTTGGTTCCGTTAAGCCCAAGTAGAGCTGTAAAGAACAGAATTTTGGAGCATATATATGCAATAAATGATCTAACTATAGACAATAAGCACTTGCCTATTATGCAATTTAGGTAACATATTGTTGTTTTAGGGTTTTAGCTGGTTTCTTATCGTTCGTCGTATATCGTTAGTAGCTTATCGGTTAAGGAAACTTTTTGAGGAAATTTCAAACTGTTGACAAAGAGTTTTTCTTTTCATTATCGGTACGAAATAGATGAGTCATAGGTACTAGTCACTTTGAGTGGTCAATGTTTCACATATTTCATCCACTATATTATAATTGCAACTTACATAATTAGGTGTAAAAATAATTACCACTTACAGTTACAGTATGAAACCGGTTTATATTTACAAAATACAACCAATAGCAACGAAACAAGCAAAGACGGAAGAAATTGTCAACAGATTTATGTATTTGAGTTATTTACGAGTTACACAAAAAAATTGTGTAATTTTCCTACTATCTGGCGCATCCATCCTACTAATATTACAAACGCGAAAGTTTGTAAGTATGGATGGATGGTTGAATCGATGTTCCTTAACTTCCTTACTCTTTTACGCAAAAACTACTGAACGGATTTGGATGAAACTTTACAGTAATATAGCTTATACATCAGAATAACACATAGGCTACTACTTGCTGCGATGACCGATTATCACGCGGGCGAAGCCGCGAGCAAAAACTAGTATATAATAAATTAGAAAGTAACTCTGTATGTCTGCTACGTTTTCACGGCTAAACAGTAAACCGCTGCACTGATTTCAATGAAATTTGTCATGGAGATACTTTGATTCTTGAGGATGGACCTATGTCCATCCTCAAGAATCCTATGCTACTAGGCTAAGTAGCCTATGCTACTCGTTACGGCGAGAACCGACATACACGTATTCAGAGCTGCGGGCAAAGACTAGTAATGTAGTAGACTAGTTTTTGCTCGCGGCTCCGCCGTGTATGTCGGTTATCGCGGCAAATAGTAGCCTATGTGTTATTCTGATGTATAAGCTATATTACTGTAAAGTTTCATCCAAATCCGTTCAGTAGTTTTTGTGCGAAAGAGTAACAAACATCCATCCATCCATACTTACAAACTTTCGCGTTTATAATATTAGTAGTAAGTAGGATATTATAAGATACTGGGCAACGTGCAATTTGTACATTTCACAATTTATTAATACCTACTTAAAAAAAAAATGTATATATTGAGAGTTAACATTTTTCTTTTCTTTGTTTTTTTTTTATCGGGACGAATAAGTGATGTTTCATATTTGTTTTTCGAATACCAATGATAAGTGTCAGAACAATGAGTTAAATTACGTAAATATTGCATCATTATACAGGTGTGTGTTATTGTTAAAAACATTCATCCAGTGTCTAGTACATACCTATTATTTATTATTACTGACGTATTTTAAAAATAAAGGTGTATTCCCAGGATTTAATAATCCAAATGATTCAATAACAGTGGACGGTGTTTGTCGCAGCCATAGAGCAACGAAGGGCTGGGAGCCATAGAAAACTGCGATGCAAGCAAGCTTGCAGATATTTGCAATGTGTTGCGAATTCGCAGTTATGTGTGGGAGCCCTAATAGAAAGATAAAGGTTCTTTTGGTGGAGAGGGCTACTAAAGGCTGATGATATCTTGGCTTTAACTTCAAAAACTAGGTGTTGCCAGTTGGCGAAAACATAAATATGATTTGAATTTCGCGTGAAAATCTTGGTGTGTTCATTTTGAGTTTCAACAACTACACAACACTATGTCCAGTGACAGTCTCTTATGTCTAAATGGTAGGAAATCTCAAGATTCCTATGTCTTAGTTCTTTTCTTCGAAGTTATAGGAACAAAAATTAGGTCAAATAATATCAAATATATTCCTGTTCAAATTATAAAGCTTGTTTTTAATACGTCTCATGTCTGTATGATAATTTAAAGTAAATTAAACTCTGTCTTCTAAAGATAAAGTCTAAATTGTAATAGATAAGATGTTGTCGTCTACACTAGACTCTACACTACGTGTTAGCTCAAGGTGCTTCTTGTTTTGTCAGCTTCCGCATTTCCCGGTTATAAATAGAGCGATCATATACACACATCAAAAGTGTCTAGGGATCAACATATATTTTTGCAATAACTTTTCTCCTGATTGATATTAATTAAAATTTTCTTTAAGGATTCATCAAATAAAGTGTTTTCGTTTGTCACAGTAACGATAAACCAAGTCACCTTTGCATTAATAAAGAAATTTGCCATTTTCCTAATGAAGAGATTTTTGACATTTGAACCACTAACATTAAAGTTCGAAAAAAAGACTGAAATAACAGTTTTCTTTAAAATTTTATTAGGTAACTTAAACAATTAATAATCCGTGTTTCTACGGATTATTAACACTAACAACACAAGAACATCGGTTTGGCATACTCAAAATGAGTTCATCCAAACACGCTGTGGAATGGCCGCCCATGTTCGTTGCAACAACAAAAAAAGGTCTTCTTGCGACTGGATACCCTCCATATTCGGCAGAGCTCTTCTCTGTAGCATATCCCATGCATGCTCAATCGGGTTCAAGTCTGGCGACTGAGCAGGCCAGGGCCAAAGCCACATCTCAATCTCAAGAAATCCGCATAAAAATGCTTGATCCCTAGACACTTTTGATGTGTGTATGTTGTTATTGGGAATACCAATAAAACTTTTTTCTTCATTCGCAAATCTTCCACTCTGTGGAATGGATTTTTCATTCAAATTACAATGGAACAAACAGGTAGTATAGGTATCTATGACCCTTAAACATAAAAAAGTATTATTTCAAAAATATTAACAAATACGGAATTCATAAACAAAACAAAAAACTAATAAACATGAAAAGAAATACAGCTCAGTTCATAAACTCCTCTTTTTAAGTTAGTTAAAATCACTTTTCCATGTTTGTCGAACCATTTTCATTATATTTTAGACAAATTTTGCACGACTGCACGTTTGGCCTAGCGGTTTAACGGTCACCACGCCGTTTCCTACTTCGCCAAGTGTCGTGGGTTCAAATCCCACGTAGGACAACTCTTTGTGTGATCCACAAATTGTTGTTCTGAGTCTGGGTGTTCTTTGTGTCCGTTTCATGTATGTTTGTAAAGTCCCCCGCGACACAGGATTTATTCCTAATGCGGGAGTTGTCTTTAAAAAAAAAAAAGTAGGTAACGATTAATTAGGCTCTGTCTAGGTTGGGACCTGCGGACCATGTGTGAAATGTGTGAGATTTTTATTATTATTCACAAGATTTCACAATTTCAATAAAAAAATGGAGCCCATTTTTTTAAACAAAATACGTCCAGCAAACATGTTGATATGGCATAACCTGAAATTCTATACAAATAATAGCTCAATTTGTATTGGTCGATTGTACACAAACACAGTTTTTCTATATAATGTATTTTAGTTATTCAGGTGTAATATCTGAGTTGTTTAAATAAAGATGTACACTTTATACATCACATGCACCTACATACATAGTATCGACACAAAAGATACGTTCTGTATAGTATTCAAGTGTGAATAGGTGGTTGGAGTATGTTTACAGTTGAACAATATTAATGATTCACTTCGTTGGTATAGTGGTTAGCGTAAGCGATTGCATATCAGGAGGTCTCGGGTTCGATTCCCGGGTCGGTCTGCTGTTGGGTTTTTCTTACAAGAAATTCTTAATAGCAGTCCGGAGTATGGAAGATGGCGGTGTTTCCCGCCCGTGCCTCGGAGAGCACGTTAAGCCGTCGGTCCCGGTTGTCATGAACATCTATGGCAATCGTTATTGGGAAGTCAGTGCCCTCAAATATACTGACAACTAGTTCAACCTTCAAATTCATTTCACTCTCAGGGTTGCGGAGGTACGATGCCAGTCGCTCCGTGTAAAAACTGATATTCAGGTAAAACCGGTTGAACTAGTAGCCGACCCCGAATCTTGGGAATTATAAAGGCTAGGAAGAAGACTTTTAGTACATAATAAAGGAAAATAAATATAGGGGGCCATCCATTCGCGTTAAAAAAATAGCTTCGCATACCCTGGCTAACAAGTTTATTCTCTTGTACAATATTTTATTTTGACTACGAGATTTTGCATCGAGATGACATCAGGCCTATATATTTGTAAGGTTTAATATACGTTTACGTTTGTGAAATGTCAACTTGTGTTCCAAGAAATTATCGTTTCGTTGGAAAGCTTGGAACCTGCCCCTCTAGCCAAGTTGCAAGCGTTCTTCTTTCTGCAATAGTTGACGCCTAAGTTCTCGTGTGTCATTGGCTAATACTTTGTCTAAGATTACTTTGTCTATAATTAGCCAATGACACTCGAGAATTTAGGCGTTAACGATTGCAGAAAGAAGAACGCTTGCAACTTGGCTCGGGGGGCTGGACATAATGGGGTTTGACTGTCGTCACTATTTTCTTACAACGAATGGGCTATGACTTGACATTTTAAAGTTTTAACTACTTGAAAGCGCCTCCGTGTTGATCCGTAATAAACTACATTCATTAATATTCCATTTCCGAATGGCACCAATCGGGAAATAGGCATATCCTATCAAATCAAAAGTAATTTCCCAAACCTGTTCATAAGTGACGGAGTTGTATATAAAAAAACATGCAAAAAATACTTATGCGAAGTGTCACTCTTAAAATTCAGACAAATCTTACGACAGCTCTCAAGCCAAAATCCAACAATTCGTCAGACTACAGAGCGTGCCAATAATAAATACATACACCTACACTCGAAAAACATAATCCTCCTTTTGACGCAGTCAGGTAAAAGCATCCAGGATATCAGGCCAATCATAATAGTAACCAGGTAATATGCGATGCTAGAAAGACGTTATTTGGGTCGTTTACCGTATATAACATTTAAACTCCTAGTACACGATCAACGACCTAACTGGTTGTGGAACAAAAAATGAAAAAGTGTAATAAAATACGCACACAGTTACGTTCTATGAGCCACCGGCTGATATTATCTTGCAACATTTAATATGATATGGCGAAGGAGTTCGTGATACTATAAAAACAAGCAATAGATTGTTATAACTGAAACGAACGTTTTAGATGCAGACTAATGTAGATAATGTACGCAGTCGACATTAATTACGGTTTTACAGATAATTGTCTTAAAGGTCTTTATAATGAACTCGTATCTAAACTACTCGCATATATAGTGGTGTCAATCGAGTACAATACTAATATTGTTATAAATTAGAAAGTGACTCTGTCTGTCTGACAGTTACGCTTTTTGGCTAAACCGCCGCACGGATTTCAATGAAATTTGGCATGAAGATACCTTCATTTTTGAAGAAGGAAGGCTACTTTTTACCGCGATAATCGAAATATAAGCGATCAGAAAAAGCTGTCATGAATCGTGTTTCATGTGACAAAGGGTGTAACTATATGCATATGTGCTTGAAATCCTTGAGCTGATGTTATCAGACCTTTGAATGTGGTTTCTGTATCTACCTACATTATTATCTTACGTGGTTTCGTCTATTTTGTAATAGGATGATAATGAAGCATCACAGTTATTGTGTAATTTTTTGAGGATGAAATATTCTGTGATTAATGTGAATGCGGCTAGTTATTGGGTTTCACCATGATGTTTTCTTATATCATGGGTTTCACGATTGTTATTATTATATCCATACAAGTCGGGATAATATATTGTTGTATAATATGTTCAAATTGTACTTAATTTTATGGTAATCAATAAATTTTATTTCAATTATATCAATTTCAAAATTGCATACTCATTTGAATATTTGTCAAATTTAGCCATTGAATAAATTTCATTTCCACTAGAAACATTTTAAAAGATGTAATAGCTATAAACGGTGCTATATTTAGCTTCACTTAATACACAATCGACGTAAAAGGCACTTAAATGTATTCTCATTTGAAATATTCTGCTATAAACATTGCTAGCTAGCAACTTAACACAAAGCAATATTGAATGCATCATTAGATACGTTGATAGAACTGATGAGTAGCAACGTAACTGCGCATATACATAATACATTGTTATAAAATACCACCATTCAAACATTAAATGCTGTTTAAAAACGTGCCCGACTACCTACTTAGATGTTTTTTCTTTTAGCCGCTCAGAAGCAGCTTTTGCAGCAATTTTCATTGATGTAGGTGATTTTTGTCTAGCCTGATGTTATGTGATAAGTGCCCTATCAAAGACTAAGAACTTTTCAATTAGTACCTGTGATTAGTGTGTTCAAGCAAACAAAAAAAATCGTTCGGCTTAATAATATCAGTATAATTATATTAAATCTGTATTGTTACAAGAAATGGATTACAAATATCTGTATAGCCTTGACTCCCAAAGTAGCGCTGTGTGTTGGGAGTAAGTTCCTAATCACAGGCAAAAATAACCAATTAATAGTTACAATAGTAGATCCTTATCTAAATATAAGTTTGTATAGTTAGATTATATATGTTTGTGTGTGGGTCTGATCATAAAGTGTGAGGATGAATGATTTGCTGTGTATTTGAGGCTATTAGTTAAGACTGTAGTCCTTGAGCGTGGGAATTTGTGATTGAACACCCACATTCATATTTTACATGCACACAAACGCATCGGGCACTGTTGCATACTAACCCTGGCAACTAATAATATTACTTTCGGTTTTTTCTTCTAGTTACATATTCATTAACTGTTCGCCTTTGAAGAATGTTTAGAATGTCCTACAAAGCACGCAATGTATCTTAGTCATATCGGAAAGCCCGCGGGCTTTAAGTAACTCGTCACCGGCCGAGAATGGGGTTCAAGTGTACCTATTCATTTTTAATTCATTTCATGGACAAATAATATATTTTTACAAAGTATAAAATTAAGTCGCTCGCGCTATCTGTCAGCTTAGATCTTTTACAGTAATCAACGGATTTTAATGCTATGGTATGAAATAAAATTTGTATGATATATGTTATATTAATGGAACATAATGTTTCTTAAAAATATAATTTTTGATCGCTTTTTTTCCTCATATTGACTAAATTTTACTACATAGATCTTACTTACTTACGTACTTTTTTCACTTATTGACAAAAAACGACACTGAAAAAGTATGAAACAAGTTTTGAAAAGCCGTAGTCACGTGTTTTTAAGAGTTATAGTACGTTTCTAGTGGAATTTCAAAAATTCCTTTTTTAGTGCTCACTTACGTTATATAAAGAACCTACATGCAAAATTTCAGGATTCTAACTTCAGCGGTTTGGGCTGTGCGTTGATCTCTGGGTATGTCAGTCAGTCAGTCAGTCACCTTCCTCTTTTATTTATAAAGATTACAGATATCAGATATTGTAAGGGATAGGGCATCTATTGTTTTACAATTCACCAATTGATTAAATTCGAACTTAAGGGATGAATAATAATGGAAATGACGTAAAGTGTAGATGGGACCCTTTTTTACAATTTTTGTCTGTCTGTCTGTTTGTTTGTGCCGGCTAATCTCTGGAACGGCTGGAGCAATTTTGACGGGATTTTTACTGATAGGTAGCTGATGATATAAGGAGTAACCACGGTTGATGTAGTATCGCGGGTAAGACCGTGGGGCTCAGCTAGTTTTTTTTTCAAAAAAGACAACTTCCGTATATATCCAATAAATCCTGTGTCGCGGGGGACTTTACAAACATACATGAAACGGACACAATGGGCACCCAGACTCAGAACAACAATTCGTGGATCACACAGTGTTGTCCCATGTGGGATTTGAACCCACAACACCTGATACAGTAGGAAGCGGCGAGGCAACCGTTTAAACCACTAGACCAACCATGCAGTCAAAAATAAAACTGTAATTTTAAGGTCTTTCATTATTTCAGTAGTTATTCAATTCTAACAGAAATCATGAAATTTTTTTTTTTTACTTTTTTAAAAACAATTTCTCAAAGTGTCTCGGTCTGTCAAAGTGTATTCAAAGTACTCGTCAAGACAAATCAAACGACTCCAAACTCGATAGGTTCCGTCGTTACAAAGTTCCTATGACCACCTTCCAGCTTCAACATCAGATCAGCTCCATGTCATCATAATATAGCATTGTCACGCTATATACATATGCCTACAAAAATTCAACACAATCGGTTGAAGATATCTGCAAAATTGAGTTGCAAGATTCCGTCTTAACAAATATAGTTAGATATATACATACATAGCAAGTTAAAAAAAAACATAAAAATAAGTTCTGTGTTAATAAAAAATACTAAAATTTTTCTTTAAAATTATTCTTTAAAAAAAATTAAATTAAATTCAAGAATACAAATTAACAGTTACAATTCGACACTCACTGGCAACCCACCCTAAAACTTGTCATTTACGTATTATGGAGCTCAGTGCGAACTACAAACGGACGTGGTGTCACCTTGAATATTCGGCGAGCACTGAATTTTTTGAGCGCGATAAAACTTATTTATTGCAATTTACGGGAGACGATATCTACGTACTAAAATGTATGGAACTTTTGTCGCTAAAAATTAATGATGTTTAGCCTTAGATTATGGCTTTTTGGTGAGAATTAATAAAAAACTAAAACGGTAAATCTTTTCTCCATACTTTTTTCTCGCGAAATAAGAAAAAAAAAACATTTAAAATAGAGCGCGAAATAGGACAGAGTGTGCTAATTAAAAAGGTCGATTTCGGTGATTTTGATCTTTGTTAAGACTCTTTTTCACGAAAATAAAGAATTATTTTATAAATGTCACTCGGTAGATTGGTAGACTGATTTATTAAACTACTGAGATTTTTTTTTTAGTGTCAAATATGAATTGAGTTGTTTGTGTTTTGCAAAACTGCAAGTGCCTTTTCGCGCGTTTTTAGGGACGCGCCCCTTTGTGTGTGGTGTAGGTGTGTGTGATATGACATGACAGTATAGCCTAGGAGGTTCTATATCATGAACAAGAATTCTGTGTGGTAAAGGATTAAGCATACGGAGGTTTACCACCCTATTCATTCCCTGGGTAAGAGACGAATAAGGAGTGAAGCTATACAGGACAAAAGAACTGCAAAGAAAAGGAAAACTCACAGAACAATGGGAAAACTTGATACAAATTTTATAAACCAACGTAAAAACATACAAATTACATCTACGTAGTAGGTAGACGATAATCCTTTAATTTAAATAAATATTTAGAGGTGAGTTGGGTGTTCACCCTCATCATTTACGGGTATGAAAAATTGATGTTTAATTAGCCGATTCTCAGACCTACCCGATATGCACACAAAATTTCATAAAAATCGATCCAGCCGTTTCGGAGGAGTTTGGTAACAAACACCAAAATACGAGAATTTTATATAGGTACATATTTGACGACCTGCAATAAGGAGTAAATTTTGAGTTCTACGTCGCATTTATAATCACCTATTAAAAGATCGAAGTATTTTTATCAGTATGTGCGTTTACGTAGCACGTAAACATTAAACAAGGACCAATTTCACCAGTTTCAGTCTGTTTTCAGCCATAAAACACTGATGATGTTCTTCTAGCCGATTACGGCCACGGCGCGCGGCGGCCAGTCTCAACGGAGACCAGCCAACTACGCGAGAGGTATTATAACTATTATAGTGCACAAGGGTGTGCGCAAACACAGGTGCACGCTCTTTTCCTTCACTCTCATAATCCGCTGGTCGATGGGACGGTTAACCGACACGACCGACAGCTTTACGTGCTCTCTAAAACACTATTTTACTGATAAAGGTTGGGAGGGAAATGAGGGAATACCTACATATTATGTTTATCTTCATCTTATTTATTATCATACAATCTATCCAAGACTTGTGAAACCGAAATCTCTAGTTATCTGGTTGGTACCTAAGTCCAGAACAGTCTATCAAGGACTTCATCAGTAAGTAGTAAAACTCGTCCTTAAATTCTCAAACTTGGTATTATCTCAAATGATAAATGAATATCTAGATTCCTAAATGAACGGACTTTCGAAACACTAGTTCTATATAGGACACACAAACTTTGTCGAGCTTAATAATAGAGAACTACAAGACAAAGTTATTCGTAAACCATACTACAACATTACATTCTAGCACAATCATTATTTAATTATTTAAACAGTTTTCAATTCGCCCTACATTTACAATGTTTGGCCGGGAGTGAGCCGTTGCCTAAAATACGCATCTATTTCAGTATATTCGTTTGAAAGCCCGGAGATAGTTTGTCAATGTCCTCTCTCTAATATTTCTTTTTATGTAAGGTTGACATATTCGAGGAGACACTATGAGTCCATTTTTAGTTGATAATTGAAAAAAACTAATTAGGAAATTTCTTCCCTATCGTACTTCGGTACGCATACGTAATAGATAGTCGATTTCCAAGTTTAAAATGTCAGATTAAAATATTGAAGAAAACATTAAAAATAAAAAAAACCTTGACTATAATTCCATTGAGTTTTATCTACGGAACCTCATTGAATTACCTACGATTAGGGCTGTAAGAACAAGTAATGATGCATTTCCAAATTTAATTGTGGAGTGCTCTTGGAACATACATTATGGGTTGATACATTTAATAAAAAACTATTTTGGATTTCAATATTAAGTTACTGTGATAGGCGGATTAGCGGGAATATATACTGTATTTTGAATTTTCGACACAACCTGTTGTGTTTGTGATAAATCTGTTTTAGTTTTGTTTCAATGCTTACAAACACTGAAGAACAATAATTTAAATTGTTAATTCAATATATTAAGCCTTAAATTAACTTTGTTACATTTTGAATCATAACACATGCAGTTATGGCACAATTTTGATTACAAATGTTTATGGCTATAATGCCAGTTAAACATTTCCTTCCGTTCTAATTTAGATCTTATATTCAGAACCTAAAGGTTTGGATTTATAAGGTGAAACTAATAACAGTCAAGCTACGTATGGTTCAATGAATTTGAATTATTTTAGTAGAGGCCCATGTTATGAATTTTAATGAGACTACTATTTTAAAATTTACGGACTATATAATCATGGGACGTTGGAACTAGCTAAGAATAAGTATTAAAAATATACTTAATTATACGCCTAAGCTCTAGTTAGAACATTGAGATTTAAAACGAATATTGAGAATAAAACAACGGACAGAAAACTATTTATGAAAGATGCTGTCACTATTCTAAATCTACTATGACAAAAGGTTTCGGCGAAGAATGCAGGTTTTCGGTAAGGGAAAAAGATAGTTCAAGGGATTCTGAGATTGGAATTGAGACAGCATGCAGAGGAGGAGAGGCCATTAGAAATCGACTCAAAGTTACATATTTAATTAAACAAATAACTTGAAGAAGGATGCGATGCTGATTGCTAGTAAAAAATAATTAAATGCACCATCAAATCTGATAAGCACGTGGTGTGGTTTAAGACTACATCGTATTATGGAGTGTGACCATCCCTACATATCGTCATCCTGTGCGTTTCCTAAAAGTCGACTAAAAGAGTAAACTATGCAGAATGGCAGGACGACAGTACTGTAAAGAGTATAGAAAACTGAATGAGTACTAAGGGTTAGTATAAGAACAAGCTTTTCTTGTAGTGACTCAATATTAAGTGACAAATTGAATAGTATATGTATTTGATCAGAAGACAAAGACTGCAGGCCGGCTCATTACGTAATTGTTTGCGTTATCTGTTTAGTAACAATGATATTTTTGCCTTAGTTATGCTATTTAAGTAGATGAGGTAATTTATGGTATGAACGTAGCAACTGGATTTATATACGTTTTTTTACCCGACTACGGCAAAGCCAAAGGAGGGTTATGATTTTGACAGGCTATGTATGTATGTATGTTCATTTGTTCCCTCATAGCTCCTTAACTACTTATTAGAACTGGACAAATGAGGTATCGTTAGAAGCGTCTTGATCGTCTGCTGGTTATAGGCTATATGACGTGTCGCTGAATCTAATGTGGCGCCCTCTAGCCGACATAAAGTAATGAATAAAAAAAAATATTTGAGATAAATATGCCGTGTTTGGTATCATTGGAAAGGGCGTTACTTGTACATTTCAAATATATATATATTATATATTAATAATGGCACCAAAACATTTTAAATAAAAAAAAAAAACTAAAACCCAACTACGACAAAAAACGACGCTGAAAAAGTATGAAACAAGTTTGAAAAGCCGTAGTCACACGTTACATAGAAACGCACCATAACACTTTAACAACGTGTGACTACTCTTACTCATACTTTTTCAGCGTCGTTTTTTGTCGTAGTTGGGTTTTAGTTTTTACAATTTTTTTTAAATATTTAAATCTCCTGGGTCACTGTTCACCTGCACAAGTAAATCTTTTTTGTTAATATTTATTTACTCACCATGCTGCATTGTTGCATTGTCTGCATCCGCAATGAGTATGGTGACCACCACTCTTGGATTCTGCTTATGCTTTCCATCACGCAGAGTAGAGTCATTTTGGCAGGACCATACATAAAAATATATATATTAGAGGGTCCAGATTTTACGCCCACTAAGTTCCTTAAGATTATTGTAGACCAAGGATCACATAAAATATACATAATTAAATTAAAATTAACCACAATGGTTCTATCACTTCTATCCACGGTTAGCTGTTGATACGATTAAACCATAACGTCACAGACATTTAAAATACCGATTTTTGCAAAATAAGATACAGATAATATACACATACAGAAACTATATAGGTATATACGTATTGAGTTCAAGAATCTTTTCATTAAAAACACGCGTTTAAAAGTAAACAATACTTTTAACTAAACTTCAATGCCTTACAGGCCTTTAATAGGCGGTACATACTACAACGATTTATCGTAGCGATTTAACTGTGCAGTTCGTTTGTGCAGTTTTATCGATAGTGTGGACGGAAATATAAGGCTTGTTCAGTTAAATTTTCTGTTAGGTACGCACTTAAAAATGTTTGTAAAATATAGACCTAATCGACATACCTTATACCTTACACAAAGCGATTTATTGTTCTTTTTTTAGCAAAATTGTTTGCAATCGTATGTTACGTTATGTGGTTATGGCTTCGATAATTTAATTTGCATAATAAGCTGCCCCGCAGTCTGATGAACGTACTTAGGTACCTATAGCCCGACCAATCTTGATGACGGCCGGGAACTTCGCCCGTTCGATGCGCAGCATACAATTAGAGGTATCAGAGGGAAGGTACAGGGGTGCGGGTGTAGACCAATACATGTCCGTACACTACACATGCTCTCATAATCTTGTTTACGTACAGTCGAGTTGTTAATAGTCTTGAATTATTTCGTAACCTACTTGTTCTGTATTTTTTTGGTTACTTGTTTTATTATTGACTGGTGTAGTTTAGTGTATTTTACGTTAACTTTTCAATGGTTACATATTTGATGTGTCGATTAAATGACTTGCGGACTGTAAAATCTTCTAAGTCCTTTATTTCTGTAAATAGGTTTTCACAAAATACTTCAACTTGCTAGAAAACTTTTAGTATAATTAAATAGAATTAGTTTAAAATTTGAGATCATATTTTATTAGACTCGAACAAAATCTCAGAAATAATTATTCGGTTTATAGTTGGATAAGAACGGTAGGAACCTACTTATATTTTTATAAAATAATATGGTAAAAAGTAAGTACCTACATGTATTATTAAATTTCATATTATAACTCTATTCAGTCATCTAATAATTTTAGACTTAACTGTACCTGCGCCGACCTGTTTGCGCAGCTAACTTTAGCAACGTCATAAAGATTGGTTTCGCCTACACATATAATTATTGTGTTTATTTATGAAACGTTAGTTCTTGCGAATGCGCCCACGTGTTCGCGACCAAGTAAATCCAGTTTTTATTAACTTATTACTAGTAGTCTCAGATCGGTATCTTAAAAACGGTAGATAACGCACCGCCTTGTTCTTGTTGAAGCAGAAAAAAGGCGCGTAGTTCCAAGTAAACACTCGCGTGACGCACTAACTGTGCTATAAACTACGCTACTTTTCGTAAGTATCGTACAAGTATCGACAACTTTTTGTCTGCTTCAATAAGAACAAAACAAGGCGGTGCGTTATCTACCTTTTTATATGTGATCTGAGCTAGTAGTAAATAAAAGGAGCTCGCCAAAAAAAGTCAGTACGATAAATAATTAAACATTACGCAATTCTAGATTTGATTCAATCAGTATTGAATTCTAGACAATCTTTTAGACAGGACAAAAAATTAAAGAGACAAGTTTGTTACAAAAGGGCTATTTCAGTTTAAAATTCATTAACGAGCACTCAATTGGTAAAAAAAACCAATTATTAATAATTTTAGCAATGTCAGAAGTCAGAGTCACAATCATTTAAAACGCAATTATTATACCAAAACTGGTTTAGACTTTGTTTACCCACCTCTTTTAATTTACAATGTTGTAGTTGTGAGTTGTATCACTTAACACATTGGTAGTCTATGAACCTTTTTATTGTTGTTGTATTGTATGTGAATGCGTGTGTAATAAAAACAAGATGGCCACACTGTTTTTAAACTTAATAAATCTATCGCATAAAATCACTCATTCATAAAAAATAACTACATTATTGTTTAAGAACTTGTCCTTAGCGTTATATTTGGAAGGAGTTTTGTTTATATCGACAATTAAAAGAAAGAATCGCCTCTCGGATAACCTAGCTACTAGCTCGACGACTTGCGTGATAGATCTGGAATATCTCGATAGTACCCGAGATCTATCTAGATACAAGATACTATTTATATCTAGTACTAGATATAAGATACTACTTCTATCTAGTACTAGATATAAGATACTACTTCTATCTAGTACTAGATATAAGATACTACTTCTATCTAGTACTAGATACAATTCTAGTGTCTAGTAACTACTACTAGATACAATTCGTATCTAGTAGTCGTAACAAACTAGATGCGAATTGTACACATTGTAGATATGTACAATACGTATCTAGTTTTTATTTGTTACGACGCAATAAGTACGCAAGTTCAAAGCAAATGAATCGACAAGGTCGCCTAGCTCGCGGTCTGCCCAGCTCAGTTTCAAGGTTGTTTTTGTGTATAAACATGAGCGATCGATAGCGTAGGCTGCTAGCTACCTACCGCGCATATTCAACACAAACGACCTCTAAAAACAAAGAGGAAATAAGACAACAGCTTTAATCTTAACCATAATTTTATTAGCTTAAATTATTACAGTCATTCTAATACCCCGATAAAGGCATGGAAAACATAATAATAATCTTACTAGAAATAATAACACAGCAGTTTAGTGAGCTTTACAACAAGCCCAAGTAGAGTTTGAGATCAATCGTGGAACGGTGTTATGTCCATTGCTTGAAATGTAAATTAGTGCGGCTCACCTCGGCCTTTGAGTCTTCACTTTCCACCTCATCCTTTGGTTGTGGTGTGCAAAGAAGAAGCCTTGCGTCAGCAAGAACCGCCTTGGATGTTCCGTTGATCTCTGAGACGAGGAACGGCCCGAACTCTCCTCGGGTATCCGCCATAAAATCCTCCTTTCACTCGGCATATCAAAAGTCCTTTTACAAGCCATAGTCTACTCACGTTCAAAATCCCATTTAATGCTTGTTGGATTTCTTATTGTTCTCGGTGTTGACTAGCTTCGTGACGATCTTTCTGGAATGGCCGGACGGGTCGAAGTGGTTTGTGTGCTCGTTCACCTCCTTCTTGGTTCGCTGTTTGCCGCTGTGTCCAGAGAAAATGTGTTTGTCGTGGTCAAAATTATAGTAGTCGTACTCGTCAAAGAAAGCTTCGGACATATTTACGTTTTAAAAATATGTGAATATTTAAATTACAGAGAATTTGTCGTGGTGACAACGTTACTTTAGAATTTGTTTTGACTGAATGTTCGCCTCGAAGAGAGCGGGGCGTTTATAAAGGCTGCTAGCGAGCTATCGACACGTCACTGACCGCATGCGCGTCGATAAAATTCTCGAAGCGTGATTGGTTGAAACTCCGTCGACGACCCGGTTATGAAGGATGTTTTGTTTATTTATAAACATTTCCAATGTGTGAGTAAGCCGGCTTACAGTGCTTAGAGTTATGCTATTCACGTCTTGATTTTCTACCGTATCACGAAAATTATTTAGTAGAAAATATATATGTATAGCCAGTTAAATGGTCTAATTGTAGTTGCTACACAAATCTTGCATTTTTAAATCGATTGCGCAAAGAACGTTATGTTTCTCGATGAATTAGAATGTGTTGAAGAAATATACATACCTACGTATGTATATTTCTTCGACACATTCTAATTCTAAAGCCTAATCGGCTAGTCAATAACTTGTTCTTCAGAAATTACTTTGTCCTAAGAGTCATATGACAAAGTAATTTCTGAAGAACAAGGTCATTCATTTCATTTCAGTCATATGATATGACTGAAATGAAATGAATGACCAAACTAAAAAAAAAAATATTACAACAAACCAAGGATGCGCCGTATCCCGCCGTACAATTCCATAGATACACAACATACAAATACAATACTTCATATATATAAATCATACACACCATAAACTCATAGCACACACTACACTACGCACTTTTATCATAGGTACATTGACACTCATCTCATTGCACTTCTTTGCTTAAGATTTTAATATCCCTTTTAATAGGGGAAGGCCCTGAAAATCTTTAAATCAGGCTAGAGCCTAGCCCAGGTGTCAGGGACTACACATATTGGGTGTACTTTTATTTGCGATAATTTAATGAAAATAGTAATTTCAAAAACCAAATTTGCTTCTAAACAATACATTCACGTTAACGAGCTATACAAATCTTCTATTTATAAGAAGATTTGTTTAGCTCGATAACATTATTAACATTCTTTGTTATTCAATGTTTTGGGCTTATTTCTAGTTAGCTTGATAGTCATTAAGGCGCGTATCCTTCGAAATTGTTGGCAATTTCAGTGTTTCCAACTGTTTGCAATTCTTCAGAAAATTGCCAACTTTGTTTCCATTGTGTCTACACCGAGTCGTCAACAATTTGAAAAACATTCGAACTAAGCGTCTCCACAGAGCCAATAAATATCTGCAACAAGCTTATTCCGTCAAAAACAGAAACACTGTTCCCAACATTTGTTGACAATTTTTGTTGCCAACACTAGGAAATTACACTTTTGTAACCAACACGTGTTTTCAACACAAAAGTTGCCAACTTTGTTCGGTGGAGACTCGGCTTTATACGAATTTAGTAAAAAGGGTTGTAGTTGTGTATTTTTCTCATATTGAAAACTTGTTTACAAATTAACACACATTGTCATTATTCAATCTGAGGATCATACAGAAAAAAGTCTTTGGTGTCATCCTCAGAATTAAATTATGTTGCTAAAACGTAAATTCCTTTAAAATACTACCATGTCAGTAGAATTTTCACATCGTTGCATCATTCAATGCCGGCTCAATGTGATTGTGCATAAATATGTGGACATAATAATACCAAGTGCATGAAATAATTATCAGTAAATCGAATCGTTTACCTATAACAATATTATTGAATCGCTGAAGTATGTCACATAGGTTTAAGTTGATAAGAAATCCAATTATCTATGCTATAAAAATACAAAAATGGTTATGACTTACGCTGCCATCTTTGGACGAGTAGCAGTAACGATAGGCGGTGAGTTTTGAGAAAAATTAACCGCCTACATTCGGACGAAGATACCGCTTTCAAAAAGATTTCCTTTTTTGGAATTCTAGAAAGCACTGTTCTATTTGAATTGTACATTTAATATATATCAGTTATACATTATTTAAACTAAACATTTTTTAACCGCTAAGGTCGTCGGTTATTGTACACATGAAGTGTTGTTGTATCTGCAGTAATACGTTTTCAAAGAAGAATGCAGAAAGCCTAGAATAAGTTTACTCTCTAAAGTAAAAAGTATATTTGTATTTATGTCAGTTCTCTGTACCTATTGGTGACGAGAAGATTCCCTAGCGGCAAGTCGCAGAACTAACGTATGACAGATAAAAATACGTATACACGTTAACATTCCACTTTTAGAATACTGTTTACCCTCACGAAGTGGTCCTAAAGTATTTTTTTTACTACTCCGTAGACGTGAATCAATGAAATCATTGTAGAAAGAATTTAAATGGTGACGAGCAGATTCCCTAGCGGCAAGTCGCAGAACTAACGTATGACAGATAAAAATACGTATACACGTTAACATTCCACTTTTAAAATACCTACGTATTTTTTACTTCTCCGTAGACGTCTATCAATGAAACAATAACAATGCACTCGCTCTGTACATTAAACTGCCAGGTAGAAGTGTCTGTCATACGTTAGTTCCGCAAACGGCCACTAGGGAAATCTTCTCGTTACCAATAGTACAAGCTCTGTTTTGTTTCGAACTAGATACCAGTGTGTGAAATTAAAATTCTTCATCTTCTCTATAGTATCTATAACCCATATTTCTCTAATAACCCTTTTTACCTCAGAACAAAAAGTCAATCGAGTCAAAAACATCCATAATCTATCAAATATTCAATAACGACAACGTACTTAAACTTTACCACAAATAGGTACAAGAGAAATACACAACGTCAAATCACTATTCTACAGAATAAAACACTAACTGAGGTTTGAAAGCACAGATAAAGTTATCAGTCAGATTACAGCTTTATTCGTCTGATAACTGATGTCTGACTATTGAAAGACCCAAACTTACGCTAACTGAGGAATAAATGCTGTTTGACTGTTTATCTGACTATTGAAAAACCGGCCCTAACTGAGGTTTGAAAGCACAGATAAAGTTATCAGTCAGATTACAGCTTTATTCGTCTGATAACTGATGTCTGACTATTGAAAGACCCAAATTTACGCTAACTGAGGAATAAATGCTATTTGACTGTTTATCTGACTATTGAAAAACCGGCCCTAACTGAGGTTTGAAAGCACAGATAAAGTTATCAGTCAGATTACAGCTTTATTCGTCTGATAACTGATGTCTGACTATTGAAAGACCCAAACTTACGCTAACTGAGGAATAAATGCTATTTGACTGTTTATCTGAATATTGAAAAACCGGCCCTTAGAGAAATTATTGGCTTAATAGAAGTAATAAACATAATAGTAATTCCTTCCGAAACTTTCCACGTCGTTCTCCCACTTTTTTTCATTTATTTTTTCTAACGCAAATCGTCTCGGATACCACCAACTGGTGGTTATGTCGGACTCGAACCGACTAAAAACCGCACATCGTCTCGGGTACTAGAAGCCGGGGAACCAGGTGTACCCTTGGAAGGAAATGCCTGGAACCTAAGTTTTAGGACTAAGTTCTAAGTAATCTTTTGTACTTTTACCTAGTTTTTTAAAACATTTAGGCTAAATACGAAATTTCGTAAGAGAAATCCCAGTACTAAAATTCGAAATCTTGTTAGTCCAGGAATATTAGTTAAATTAGGGCAAGAATCTCAGAATGATGAGACTTGTATAAACCTTTATTTTGACACTAAAACTTGTCTCAAAACCTACCTATCGTAGGGTGTCTGCGACTACAGATATTCCAAGATCAAAGGTCAAAAAATAGTTTTTTACACATTTATTGTAAATATCTCGTTTCCTATGGGTTTTATGCTATTGTAATCGTAACAAATATTGTAGAGGAGTAAATTCTATACAATTTTTGTTTAGTCTTTTTTATATCTTGAACCATTTTCGATATAGAGGGCAGAGCGCGCGCTGTATTTCACTATTTCGGGTATCATTCGAGAACAAACTGTAGTCCCGATAAGAACACGCCGTATAAAGTTTATAAATTAATGATAAATATATAATTCTTAGACTACAGATTGACCTCGAATGATACTGTCGCGCTCTCTCCCTTCTGCCTCGAAAATGGTTCAAGATATAAAAAATATTTAAACAGAAATTGTAGAGAATTTGATTCTCTATAATATTTATTCAGAATATAATATGTAGCATAAAACCCATAGGAAACGAGACATTTGCAATAAATGTGTAAAAAATGATTTTTTTTACCATTGACCTTGGAATATCTGTAGTCGCGGACACCCTACGATAGGTAGGTTTTGACACAAGTTTTAGCAAGTCAAAATAAAGGTTTACCTATACAAATTTATTGCCGACTATTGCTCATTCCGAGGTGAAATCCCTAATACTCCTGGACTATGTAGGCAATTGCGATTTAGATAGTTTACTTACTTGCCAATTTCTGAACACGCAAGTGCATCTGTGCACACAGCAGACTTCTGGAATACGTGAAGCCGCGATGCTGAAGGTTTCAGAGGTTCAATAGGGTCGGGAGGCTCCGCTGTCTTCCTCGACGAGTAATCTGCACTTCCAATGAGGTATCCGCTTAATGCAGACACGAAAACGAGGACTGCTAGTGCTGTTATTAGTATCTTAGTCTTGAGTTTATAGGGCCTGAAACAAAAAAAAAGAAACCAGTAAGGTCATCTGTTGTCGAATAGCAGTTCCGAGTTTTAAATAGAACATTACTTCTTCTATCATTTAGCGTAGGTATGCTAATGGAAAGTTCCCTCTAAATAATAGAAGAACTCACTTTTCTGGGTAATCATTGTCGTCATTATTAAAGTTTCCTTGAAATATGGCAAATCTATTGATAGGTGAGACCAAACGAATGGTATCGATGGGTCCTTCGTCAGCGTGGTTGCTTAAAAAGTGTCTTCTATGTAAGCCGTTACTCATAGAATGCTCCATGGTTTTGCGCTTCAGACGTGACAGTTTTAATGTTGATTATAGGCTTAACACAACATAACCTTAACACTTTTGTACCAGATTATGTCACACCAGTAGACAAACAACTTTAATTCTATAAAAGCCGAGACTATATAATCATTTATAACGCTTTTGATCATGTAACACGTTTGTTATTAGATTTTCAAGTGACAATGACGTTTTCGTGTAATGGCAGGTGGTTGCGCAGTGAACTTGGTGCAGGTTTCTTCAAAATCGATAGAAGGAACAGCTGTTTTACACCGTCTGCTGATTATATTTATGGTGATCTACGATTTAGATAGATGGCGGTACTAGTCAACAGTAATATATTACAAAGTAGCGACGGAAAGTGCGTTATTTAGAAACTATACATAAAAAATAAATAAATAATCATTTTTCAAATTTAACTTTTTACTATTTTTTGTTTTACAATAACATTTAGTTTTGGAAGTACATATTGCTATCATAAAAAATCAGGCGCTAAAATTACTCGCTTTCCTTTCAATTTCCACCTAACACGTGTCCTAATCGCTTTTAAAGATTTACAAACTCTTTTATTGACTTCTTCTGTAACCAACTAAGTAATTTTTAACCGACTTAAAAAAGGAGGAGGTTATCAATTCGACTGTATTTTTTAAAATGTTTTTTACCTCGATAACTTTCGACTGGGTTAACCGATTTTGATCATTCTTTTTTTATTTGAAAGCTGGTGCTTCCCGTGTGGTCCCATTTTAATTTAGTCCAGTTTTTGAAGTCGGTATTTTTTGTTAAAATTTTACTTGTGTAAACAAACCTTTTAAGTCAATTTTAACTTTTAAATTCTCGTTACAAATGAGACTCCCTAAGCCTATTATTATATAGTTCAGATGTCAATGGAGCCCTGAGTTCGATAATAGAACCCTCTGACATTATATGTGAATTTATAGACAACTTTTTTTTTTCGGACATCAAACACACAACGCCATCTAGTCCCAAGCTAAGCAGAGCTTGTGTTATGGGTACTAGACAACCGATAAAAATACATTTATACTTTTTTTTTGTAAATACATACATAATATACATAGAAAACACCCAAACTCTGAAACAAATAATTGTAAATCATACAACATTTGGTCCGACCCGGGAATCAAACCCGAGACCTCATGATCAGCAGTCGCACACGCCAACCGCGAGACCAACGAGGCAATCATACACAACTATTTGTTTATAATTTATACTTTTCACTTCTGTTGGCAGTAATCATAACTGAAAAATCCATTCTTCATACGAGTGTGCTGTAAATTAATACACAGACAGAAATAGACAGACGGATTTAACAAAAAAAAAATCAATGAGAGTTGAATCCACCCAGGATTACCTAAATTAATATTTCTTATTTACCATAACATTATGATTCATTAAATCATTAATAATGTAATTAGGAACGAAATGTTACCCATTTGTGTCTGAATCTGGTACTCGTATGAGAACATGTCGTTTTTTCCTCTTCACTCCAGGGCTCGCCTCCTTCTTTAAAGAGCTTGCTCTTAATAACTGTTCCTTCTGTTGTCCCGTGTTCTCCGACATTTTGTTGCAACACTGATATTTTCTATCACTTAGTAACTTTAACTCACTCTTTCTAGTTTTGAATTGTCATATTCTTTGTCTTTTACTTATAACTTTGTTTCATACACAGTTAAATATTGAACTCTTTTAATAAAGCTTAACGGTTAGGTACTTTAGAAAATAAAAAACTTCTTCTTAGGAGTTCTGTAGGTATAAATTAATGTAGTACTATACATCAACACATTTAAATTAATTTGATCATAAAATATTTCTTAATAAATCTGTTGTGTTTATGTGTGTGTATTCAATTGGTTTTCAACAATGCACGAAAACGATATCTAACAAAACATTTTCAACTGAGATATTATACGTTTCTTTGTGTGGTCGATCAAGAATGGTGTGTTAACACCCCCATTTTATCAATTTATATAAAAATCAATGCCACTTTTCGTTGTAATGTTATAACTCAAGAACGGGCTCACCTATCCAAACCAAATGTTTGGGTTAGGACTATTGAGTAGATGGTTTATGTGAAGTTTGCACAAAATCGGTGAGCGGTTCTTCATTTATCACATTTTGTGTAACAAATGAACGGGCAATAGGAGACGTCAACGACGTTGCGTGGGTCAGCTAGTATTATATATGTATTTATGTCGAAAGAGGCGACTAAGGTAGCAAACTTCGCAGGACAACATCACTGCCAAGAGAAAGGAAAATCTTGAAACAAATCCTATACAACCTCGTCTGGCCAGCGGGGTATTGTAGACCAAAACCTCATTTGTACGAAGAGGCCTATGTCCAGCGGTGGACTATTAAACGCTACTGATGAAGACGATTATGAATGTTGCTTTACAGGAATATCTATCATATGTTAAAGGAAATTCGGTCGTTAATTGAATAAATCATTGTCTGAGTACATTAACATGTGTGCGTCAGCGTTTTTTAAATACGTTTTAATTTTTTGACAGGTAGATGTCAGATTTAGATCTGTATTGTTTTCTAGAATAATGATATGATTTAAAATGATTATGTATAGCGATAAACCCTGGTCTGATTTTTAGATAGTAATTGAATATTATAACAGCGCATTGTGTGTATTCATAATGACATTTAATTTTGTAATATGAATTATAATTTGTTTCCATAGCCTGCAACTGTTTTTGTTATATCAATATCAATGCTTCCATACTAATTTTATAAATTCGAAAGTAAATCTGTGTTTGTTACGTTTTGACGACTAAACCGCTGCACTAATTTTAATGAAATTTGGCATGGAGATACTTTGATTCTTGGAGAAGGACATAGGCTACTCTATACTGCGATAAACGATAAACACGCGGGCGGAGCCGCGAGCTAGTAATTATATATTTCATCACAACTTGTACACCCAATACCGTTTATATAAACAACTAGCTAAAATAGATAAAACTACCTTTGGAGCGTGTTGTATTTATACACAAATCAATTGAAAATTCTTCTAAAAACTCAAAACTTTTAATAAATATCAATTTTGTTTTTATTAATATAGCGAAAGTCGTTTCATACACACTTTATGTTAGGTTCATTTCTATCGAAGTAACGATAAAAATTTAGTTTATTAAGTAGCTATTAGCGAAAGAAGTAATTACATCAACATCAGTAAAAAAAATTGTTAAAACTAAAACCCAACTACGACAAAAAACGACGCCGAAAAAGTATAAAACAAGTTTGAAAAGCCGTAGTCACACGTTGTTAAAGTGTTACGGTGCGTTTCTATTTAACGTGGGACTACGGCCTTCAAAATTGTTTTATACTTTTTCAGCGTCGTTTTTGTCGTAGTTGGGTTTTAGTTTTTACTTTTTTTTTATTTAAAATATTTTGGTGCCGTTATTAATATTTAATATATATTTGAAATGTACAAGTAACGCCCTTTCCAATGATACCAAACACGGCATGTTTATCTCAAATTTATTTTTTAATACAGTACTTTATGTCAGCTAGAGGGCGCCACATTAGATTTAGTGACACGTCATATAGCCTATAACCAGCGGACGATCAAGACGCTTCTAACGATATCTCATTTGTCCAGTTCTAATAAGTAGTTAAGGAGCTATGAGGGAACAAATGAACATACATACATAGCCTGTCAAAATCATAACCCTCCTTTGGCTTTGCCATAGTCGGGTAAAAAGTAGGTAGGTAGGTACGTAGCTCACACTTTTTTATATTATATATACATATATATATATATATATACGCTTATACATAGGTTTTTAAATTTAAAAAATCTATTGTATCACTATATTAGTACCTGCGTTTCGATTTATCTCTGTAGACGATATAGTTATGATTGCGTGCGACAAAAACAGTCCGAGTGTTAATTTTATTGATTTGTAATTCAAGGTGAATTTTTTAAGTATACGTATATAAGGATATAAGAGTGAACGAGGATACCGGACCCCCATCCCCCAAAGGTCGGCAACGTTGTGACGCCTCTGGTGTCCATGAGCGGCGATAATCCCTTACCATACGTCTGCTCGATTGCCCCCTATTCCATAAAAAAGTAGATCTCAATCTGCCGGCGATTCGAGACTAAGGGAGCAACCTACGCATGATAACATCATTGCAAAAAAAAAGAGATCTTGAAACAAGCCTTCTAACTCTGTTCAGCGTGCGTGCAGTAAGCCAAAAACTTCTTGCTAAAGAGGGGCTTATATCTAGCAGTGGATTGTTAAAAACTATTGATGATTTTATATATCCATGTAATAGATTGGACATTCCAACTATAAAAAATGTTCAAAAATGAAAGTTAAGGTCACAAAACCACAAACAGCGCCGGTCAAAACACGGTGTACGACTTTGAAAAACAGTACTTCTGAACCTTCCAACAACCTTTAACAAAGTAGCGTGCAATTGAAGAGGTTTATGTCCAGCATTGGATTGATGTCAAGTCATGATTGATGAATTTATTTCAGTTGTTACTTGCATGACAAATAACTATGAAAAAACCGTTGATGACTCACGTATACCTTATCTTATTACCTTCGTTCTTTATATATATTGCGCGAGGTTGTTTGTAATGACCTTGCGGAACTGATCATAAGCAATTATTAGCTTAAATTGAAAAAAATTAATTTTGAATTTTATCTTACATCATTTATAAAAAAAAAAAACGATTGCGTTCTTGGATTAGCGCGCGCCGCTTTCTATTGCGGAAAATGTTGTGGGTTCAAATTCCACTTAGGACAACAGTTTGTGTGGTCCACAAATGTTCTTCGTGGCCATTTCATGTATGTTTGTAAAGTCCTCTGCGACACAGGAATATTCCTAGTGCGGGAGTTGTTCGTCGTACTTATGAACAATCTTTTAAAGGAAAAGAAACGAGATGTATGTGAAACTTCATAATCATCTCGAGTGAAGTGCGTAAATACATCATAAATCGGAGCATAACGCCTCGATGTTACTACTTAAATAAATGGTTCGATAATAAAATGACGTAAGTACTATTTTACTTATTAACCAAATGCGACCATATTTTGAAACAGATGTGAATTAAATTTAACTGGCAATTTTTTCCTTATATGTGGTGGTATTTGTATGACGCACATGTGATTCGAGTATTATTTGAGATTTATTTATTTCAAATTAGCAGTACAAACTTACAGTACATTACCAAAACGTTTGCATGCTGTGAATTACAATATATTTTATTACATAATACACAATTATATATTATAATACAGAATAAGCAACAATGTCAATCGTAAATTATAAATTAATTCTTACAATTTTATGTCCCTAGCAATGTCAAAATTTATACACAAATAACTGTCAATCTTACGACAAAAAAAATAAAATTTCAAGTAAAAAATAATAATAGCAATAATAAAAAAACAAAGAAAACTAAAGGTAAAATAATAATGATTAATTAATACACTGAATTGGTCAGTCACTATTCATGTCCCAAATTAAAATTTATTATTTAGCTGTATAATTAGAGAAAATAGCACTAGGTTTGTCAAAAAATATGTCTGTATCTGGACTATTTTGCAGGAAAGTATTTAAATATTCAATTCCTCTAGCCGTAGGGCTATTACGTGCCTGAGGAGTGCACCAAGTTGGTGGGCAGGTGAACAATTGGTGCTGCCGTCGTCCTGTGCCACTCAAATACTTATTAGGTACATAAAGGTGGACGCACTCAAGTACCGATGGATTGTCTACCCTATTGTTCAGCAGCAAGTAATAATGCAATACGTGCATATACTCTCTCCTAGTTTGTAACGTATCGAGACCAACCATCCCAGACACAAACATTGAAGGATACAAAAACGGGTAGTAGCCATAGGCACGTTTATAAATAAACCGGGCGAACCTACGCTGGACTTTCTCAATCATGAGTGTATACAGCTGTTCCTTGGGATGCCAAACAACAGCGTTGTACTCCAACCTACTTCGTACATAGGCGTTGTAAAGCAGCCTTATGGTCTGGACATTACTAAATTTATACGAGGTACGAATAATGAAACCTAAAGATCTATTTGCGTCCTTACACACTTGTTTAATGTGTTCATGGAAACTTAGTTTACCATCCATAGTAACCCCTAGGTCACGCATACCAGTGACACGCTCGAGCGGTTCACCTTCCAGTTCGTAAGTGGTTATGATTGGTGATCGAGATCGCGTGAAGGTAATAATTTTGCATTTGGAGGTGTTGAGTGATAGTTTGTTTTTCACACTCCATGACACGACCGCATCAATATCTCTTTGCATCGCCCTGCAATCCTCATTGTTAGTAATATCCCAATTGGAGGCCCAATTAGTCTAGTCAACAAGTACCATACTTGTTGACTAGACTAAAAGATGCAGCAGCATCACTTGGCCGCCATAGTGTGGGTCTCCATAGTGCATTGTCTGCATTCGCAGTGAGTATGGTGACCACCACTCTTGGATTCTGCTTATGCTTTCCATCAGGCAGAGTAGAGTCATTTTGGCGGGCCAAACATAAAAAAAAAAAAAAAATAAATAATAGGAAGGAATAACTTGAGATCATCAGCAAACATCAGACACTCAGTCCCAGAAAGGACATTGGGCAGGTCATCGATCATAATGAGAAACAGTGTGGGACCGAGGGTACTGCCTTGAATTATTCCTGATCGAGTATAGTATTCTTCAGATCGATGATTTCCCACCTTTACATACTGCCTGCGATCTCTAAGGTAATCTGCCATGAAACCCAAAAGCTGCGTACTAAAGCCCACAAATGAAAGTCTCCTCAAGAGCACATCATTGTCCACAAGGTCGAATGCCTTTTTGAAATCAAAATATGCTGCGTCCACTTGGCGGCCCGCAGTCACCCTAGTGCTCAAGTAGTCTATGAATTTAATATGATTGGTTAGTGTAGAGCGCGCAGGTCGGAAACCATGTTGACAATCACTTAAGTACGTACTAATTTGATTGAATATGTAGCCATTGATAATGGATTCAAAGACCTTTCCGAGGACCGACAATACTGCAATAGGCCTGTGATTTGTTACATCTGTTGAAGAACCATACTTGGGTACTGGCGTTACTCGCGAAGTCTTCCACCTCATGGGGTAAATTCCCTGCCGTAGTGACAGGTTGTATATAAATAAAAGAGGCCCCTCCAGCACAGGTAAACAGTCTTTAATCAAAAACGACGGTATGTTATCAGGGCCACACGCGGATGACGTTTTGAGTCGGCGAACTGCTCGTTGTAAGTCCGAAGGGCTTATGTTTTCAACACTGATCCTCGATAGAAAGCTATTATGAGCAGCGTCAAGCTGCGCTGCTTGTGGATCTAATAGCGGAGCATTTTCGTGAAAAACCGAACTAAAATATTGCACAAAAGCATCGACTGTTCTACCGTTAAATATATATTCGCTAGTTTGTTGCCTATTTTTACGTTTGTCTTTTACGTATTTCCAAAAAGTTGATGGCTCAGATGCTACATTATTTTCAACTTTTTTTATGTATGCATTGAAAGCCGTATTAATGAGGCATTTTACTTCAGTTCTGTAATATTTAAATAATTCTTTATTCAATTGTAAATTATGTATTTTAAACATTCTTAAGTTATAATATTTTAATTTTATATAGTGTATTATTTCACCAGTGTACCAAGTAGGATATATATATCTGTGACCATTTGTGACCTTTTTAAGAGGAACATTGTCAGTGATGACAAGATTTAATTTGTTGTATAATATATCTACAGCTATGTCGGTATCACTTTGCAGTAACAAGTCCGCCCAGTCAATATTGGCGATATCCGCATACAAGCTATGAAAATCTGCTTTGCGGAAACTCCACTCGGCAGTTTCTTTATGGTCCGACTTTGCGCTATTCGGACAATGATGGTTTGCTGCCGTATTTACCGGTATTTTAAGCAATATTTCTAGAGGAGGGTGCTAGGCATCCATCGGCACCAGCGGCTCGACATCCGCACCCACAGATACATTCCTAGAATCAAGCGTTGTTAAAACCAAATCCAAGACACATCCATATTTATTACTAATATTGTTGCATTGCTGAAGCTGACAGTATTCCAAAAAGTCACTAAATTAATTTCTATTTTGTAGATGAATATTTGTTGTCTATAAAAATCTTTAAGAAACTATTTATACGAACTTCTTGAAATGGGAAGTAAGTAGGTACTTAGACTTGCGTAAATGCGTACCCAAAGGGTTCGTAATAGGAAAAAATTGTAAACAAATCATCGCAGTATTATTTTGCTGGTTTAAAATATTCGGAACTAGTATATTGATTCTAAGCAAGAGATCGGGGGTACGATTATCATGTAGGACAAATAATTGAACAGTGATGAACATGATCATTTGTACTGTCATCAACTCCATCGTATTAGTTTAAAAGTTTAAAAACGGATCTGTAAAGTGTAGAAAATATTTACAGAATTTATCTACTATCCTCTGTTCACTCAGGGTTTGCTGGAAGAAAACTCAATTTTGGGTTAAGCATGCCTTTGTACATGACACTTCTTTATATTTCTTTTTAACCCCCGACGCAAAAAGAGGGGTGTTATAAGTTTGACGTGTCTGTCTGTCTGTCTGTTTTTTTTTTTTTTTTTTTTATGTATGGCCGGCCATAATGACTCTACTCTGCCTGATGGAAAGCATAAGCAGAATCCAAGAGTGGTGGTCACCATACTCACTGCGAATGCAGACAATGCAGTATGGCGACCCACACCATGGCGGCCTAGTGATGCTGCTGCATCTTTTAGTCTAGTCAACAAGTATGTAACTTGTTGACTAGACTATTTGGGCCTCCGGTCTCGCACTCACCAACGAAACACGACAGCACGATCGCTGTCATTTTACGTTGATTTTCTGTGCGAGGGTAGTACCGCCCCGGTCGAGCCGGCCCATTCGTGCTGAAATCAGCGTGGCTCTACTACCTACCGTCTGTCTGTCTGTGGCACCGTAGCTCGCGAACGGATGAAGCGATTTCAATTTAGTTTTTTTTGTATGAAAGGTGAGTGTTCTTAGACATGTTTCATGAAAATCGGTTGAGTCGTTTAAAAGTTATGGGGGTGAAAGTGGGGAAGAATAACCGAATGTCTGCAAAAATATCATTGGCGTATGATTACTCTATTAAGTGCTTGATTAGTGGGTTTTTTACATTTTGAATTTTAGCTTGTATATTTATGTTCTATGTGTACAATAAAGAATAAATACAAATACAAAAATCATTTAATAGTTTAACGTTAGATAGTAAGGTTAAACCGTCGGTCCCGGTTGCAATACGACTATCTCTGGAAATCGTGAGAGATAGTTGGGACCCTTAAAGTCCCATAAATCTTTCTATAGAACTTCGATATTGCCTTGTACTTGGGTTGTGAAGAACTGATGGCAGTAACTCCACGGAAAACATTGAAGTTCGAAGAAGTAGACTTAAAGGCGATCCCAACCTAGTTATGGAAAGCGGCTCGGTGGAGGAAGTAAGGCGTACATTAACGGGATATTGGACCGTGGGTAACAGAGCCTCATCAGATGAGTGATAGACGGCTCATATGAAAGTTTTAATAATCAGCTGTTGGTATACAATCATCGACATATACTCAGAAGAACAGCCTCCCTAGCCAAGTTGCAAGCATTCTTTTTTCTGCAATCGTTAACACCTAAATTCTCGTGTGTCATTGGCTAATACTTTGTCTCAGATTACTTTGTCTAAGATTAGCCAATGACACACGAGAATTTAGGCGTAAACGATTGCAGAAAGAACGCTTTCAACTTGGCTAGTGGGGCAGCATCGCAAAGAGAAAGAAAACATGATACAAATTCTATACCAACCCGTCTGGCCAGCGTGGTTTCGTAGAGCAGAACCTCCTCGTTAAGGAGAGGCTTATTACTGGCAGTGGACTGTTAAAGGCTGTGGATAGATGTATGGATGGACCTGCATAAAGCCATCGAATAATTTTCCGTATTTCCATACTCAGTTTAGGTTTTCTATACTGACCCATTTAGATAAGGCGTACGTAGGAGCATATTGTTTGAGAATTGTTAGGTTTTAATGGTGTTTGGGATATGTAACTGCACTTTGTACAGGTTGGTTCACGTTTTGTAATTGATTACATATAGAATGATAAAAAAAACATAGATGTTACTCACATTTATATGGCTTATATGATTTATTACTTTCCAAAAGTTAGGTTACTGTTTCGGAAACAATTTCAGAGACAGAAGTGTTCGCGGCAATATACAAAGATTTCTGCTCTTTAACTGAGCATAACTTCTACTACGAATTGTAGAGCATGTCTGTACATATATACGTAAATATATTAGATAAATTTTCAAGTATGTAAGATTATAATTATCAAGACCACGCTAAATAGCCGTTTGTGCAAAGACAAATATTTGCGTCGAGCGTAAATCGATGGATCGTTTTTGTGTCCTTTACATAAAACCCAATATACTACTATTGTCGTAACATAATTGATTTCTTCAGAACACTTTCTCTATCTGTTATATATATAAGCTTGTGTGCCAGATATTGTTCTGTTAGACTATTGAAATATATACCAATTTTTTGTGAAAAATTAAAACACTTTCAGTGGCCCCTGAATTCTCAAATTTTCGAATGGTTTTAGTTCTTCTAAAACATTTTCTTGTCTAATATTGACACAATAGAGATCATCAGTAGTTGAATTTTGGTAAACATTTGTTAAGTTTTAAGGCATCTGTTATTTTTTTACTAGTAGTAGTACTTTTTTTACTACTAGTACTACTTTCAATAAAAAGTACAGATTTTCTGAATCATAATAATTATTAGTGGACACGTACGAAAATCACTACAGAATACCGGAGGATATCTATGCCTTGGCGTCCAGACCGGACATATTTCTTTATGCAATGTCAATTAAGCGTGTACTAGTAGAACTCACGGTGCCGTGGGAAACGAACATCCCTAAAGACCACGCTTTAAAAAGAAACAAGTACTTTGACTTAACCAACGAAATAACTAAAAATGGTTATGTCGTTGCGCTGTATGCCGTGGAAGTGGGTGCGAGGGGTATACCAGCCAAATCCCTCTATAACCTGCTTAAAGACCTTGGATTGCCAAGAGCTTCAGTAAGCTCTTTTCTTGAACGAATATCCAAAGTGGCATTGCTAGGCTCACTTCAAATATGGTTAGGTAGAGGGGGCAACACGGCGGACAGTGGAGGTGAGCGTTGACGCGTCGTAAGGAGTGCTCCTTAAACCTAAACCTGGGTCGCAATTCCCAGGCACTGTCGAAGTCGCATGTGTTGCCCCCATCTATCACGCGAACATAATGAATCTGTTAAAGTTTTTCATTATTGGTAACTTATTAGAAATCTGTCACTTTAAATGGAAACACACTTAAATTTTGATTTCGTATCTATTACATATTTATCAACATGTGTTTATAAATTATAAATTTAAAAAAACTGATAAAATATGTGTATCGAGTTAACAGGATATTTCGGAACTGTTGTGATATATTATGGTGTACTAGTAGTTGCCCGCGGCTCCGCCCGCGTATATGTCGGTAACCGCGGTAAATAGTAGCCTATGTGTTATTCTGATGTATAAGCTAGATTACTGTAAAGTTTTAACCAAATCCGTTCAGTAGTTTTTGTGTGAAAGAGTAACAAACATTCATCCATCCATTCATTCATACTTACAAACTTTCGCGTTTATAATATTAGTATAGATCACGTACCACACTGAACATCATTGTACTTAAATTTTGTCTTTGCTAAATAACGTACGTACTTTCTTACTAAACAATTGTATTTAGTCATCAACAACCTTTAACGGGTCAATGCGGCCTACTATACCTCGCATGCAAGACGAGTTGGTTGGGCTTGAAAGCCAACCAACCAGGTTTTAGTCGTTCAAGTTTTAGTTGCCTCTTAACGACTCACAAGGGATGAATAGAGGGGAGATCGTTTTTGTTTTTTCGAAAGACGGTCCCCATTTCATGTCATCCACATTTTTTATATTTTTATCAATAATTTCATCACGACGAAGATTTGAAGACTGGAAGACTTATGATTTAAAAACTATAAAAACTTAGTGAAGTGTATTTAGTAAACTTACTATTTTTAACTTATTACCATTTTTAAGCATTCTGATTCTTTCCAACTTTCAGGTTTCTGGATTTATACTCTGTAGGAGTTTACCATTTACATACAGTTAAGCAAGCTCAAAATTCTTAGGAAAAGTTGGTGAGGTACGGGAGTACGTACGTACGACCTGTGGGAGATAGATCAAGTAATGAATTTGACTCAAGACACTACGTACAATAATTTAAAAAATATGGGTAAGAGCAACGAGAAAAGAAGTAACTTAAACATTTAGAATATTTCCTTAGTTACTCAACTAAAACGATTGTGTGAAGGAAAGGACATATCAGAATACGTTAGCGGCAGGTATCAGCAGTTTTTTTAAAGATAACTCCCGCATCAGCTATATACATTTATGTGTCGCGGGGACTTTACAAACATACATGAAACGGACAAAAAGAACATCCAGACTCAGAACAACAATTTGTGGATCACATAAAGTGTTGTCCCATGTGGGATTTGAACCCACAACATTTGGCGCAGTAGAAAGCGGCGTGGCAACCGCTTAAACCACTAGGCCAACCGTGCAGTCAGTTTATCCGTATGGTGATGGATTTAGAATACAAAGTGTCACTAGCACTACGAGCGTTGTAAGCGCCGACTGGGAACAAACTACGAAAATCAGCAGTACAGCAAAGTGAAGGAAAACTTGTAATATTAACCCTACTTTTAACCGATTTCAAAATAGGAGGGAGGTTATTATTTCGACTGTTTTTTTATATATGTTTGTTACCTCATAACTTTCGACTGGGTGAACGGATTTTGATGATCATTTTTTTATTTGAAAGCTGGTGCTTCCCGCCAATTTTAATTTGGTCCAGTTCTTCAGTCTTCTTTTTTGTTAAAATTAGTGATTTTAACCCGTCTGGACAGCGTCGTACCGTGGGTCAAACAATTCTTTATATGGAGAGGATTAAGGGATGTTTATGTGACCATGAGATATGTAGGTACCCGTACCCACTACCCGAAACCATCTGCTTACCCCGAAAGAAGGAAAGGTTTGAGTTTTTATCTGGTTTAGAGAAATGATCTGTGCAACTGTCTCTTTATGTTCTACACAGAGGCGTCTCTAGCCCGTGAAGCTCCCGTGTGCAATTATTACTCTTGCGCCCTTTGATAAGCGCACAGATTTATTTAAAACTGCCACGGAATGCGCCCCTAACACAGCTACACCCTAAACTATAGGTGAAGAAGCCCCTGGTTCTACAGGTGGCAAACATGCAAATATTAATACACTAACAAAATGTTCGAAGATGGAGATATACTATATGGCAAACAATAAACAGTATACTTTAAATAAGTGTATGTTTCTAAGTTATGAAGTTAAAAGTTAGCTACAACGAACTAGCGGCAATTAGTCCGAAAAAAATTAGTTAGTGACGTATAATTTCGTCGAACTAATTATATTTATTACTAGCTGACCCACGCAACGTCGTTTGCGTCTCCTATTGCCCGTAGCGTGATAATTTTCCCCCGTTTTTGATAAATATTTCATTGGTGCTACGCTCCTATTGGCCGTAGCGTGATGTATAGCCTATAGCCTTCCTCGATAAATGTACTATCCAACACTGAACTATTTTTCAAATCGGACCGGCGGTTCCTGAGATTAGCGCGTTCAAACAAACTCTTCAGCTTTATATAATAGTATAGATAATATGAACACATACATAAACACATGAATATCACACTGAAAAATTAACAAAACTAAAAAAAAAACTAAAAAATATTGCAATTACTGAACACATTAATGAATAATATATTCACTTGGCACTTTGAACTTATTTTTAAAATCACAGTGTTCTTTTTTATAATTATTTTATTACAATCACTGAAAACACGTGTTTTAAATCTATATAAGTAGTAAGTAAAGCGTTATCATACGCCTTTTCGCACCTGAGTGCAGATCACAACTGACGCTTTTAGTAATATGTAATAGGTACATATTTTAAAAATTTTGCGATGTTGAGATTGATAGCTGCCATAGTGTAGATAACACGCAGAAGAACGACTTTTTTCATGGGATTAAAGTCTTTAAATTAATTTACCAGACCTCTGGGCGACTACTAGTTCTATTAAAAAAATATTTATCTATCAGATAATGGCTCGTGTAGTAATCGTGTTTATAAACAATTCAGTTCATTGTTTGAATCAAACTGGATAGATTTTTTAGCAAAAATCAATCTTATACTATATAGATTTAATATTTCTGATAATCATGGAACATGATCATGGAATACTGTAGTATATGTCATAGAAGGAAACACATATCTTAGAATTCATCACGACAACGTGTCTTAAAAGGTATGATGACGTCGTTGGCGTCGGCACTAATAAAGTTATTACTGTGGCGACCTCCACATACAGAGACTATTGGAACCAACATGTCCATATGATTTTCAGTAAAATCATCTGCTCCTTCAACTTCGTTCTGATCTAGCCACTCCAAGCCGTTGGCGCTTGCGCACAGTAACTCATTAGCTCGTCTTGTGACAATCCGTGAGGGTCGCACATTGCGGAACATACGCGCTTGCTTAGCTTGTGCAATGTGGGCTGCTCGCCTGTGCTTTCAACTCTTGTGCTAGATGCAATGTAAATACCGCATGTACTGCAGCATCTTTTCTCTAACTCATCACGTACACTTGGGCAATAGAAATCATAAGGCATGCTGATGAAGGCATTCAGCGGTGGAATCGGTAGGCAGTAGCGTATTAGAAATGGAGCAAATGACTTTCCGTCATGCTCTTTAAAATCCGGGAATTGTCAAATGTCCATCAACCTGAGTGGTAGGTTATAACGTCGAAGTATGAATGAAATTATTTTCTTTCGAACGAATTGGTGAATGATCTTAATCATATTACGATTACGCTTAAGGTTAAATCTTAAGCATGTACAATCTGGATTAAATGGACCAAAATAGTATTTTTTTTTGTTTCAATCAGAAAAAAAATTGCGTTATATTTGCCGAGACCCCCCCTTTCTCCAACGTAAGATTAGATGAGATTTGACTCGACCCCCTACCCCCCTTAAACATCTCACGTAATTTATGGACGCCCCCTATATAAAGGCGAAAGTTTGTGTGTGTATGTTTGTTACTTCTTCACGCAAAAACTACTGAACGGATTTGAATGAAACTCTACAGTAATATAGCCTATACATCAGAATAACACATAGGCTACTATTTGCCGCGATAACCGACATACACGCCGAGCGCAGACGCGGGCAACAGCTAGTATGAAATATATGACTTCAGAATGGTATGACTGCCTGTATCTATCTAAATCCACTTATAAAAGAGGAGGGTGTTTATTCGGCTGTGTTTTTTCATGTTGAATCATCATCATCACTTCAACAGCCTTTAACACTCCACAGTAGGACGTAGACCTTTCCTTTAGAAAGGAGGTTTTCTGGTGATCATGAGGTCTCGGGTTCGATTCCCGGATCGGACCAAATTTTTGTTTGATCTACAAATATTTGTTTCGGAGTTTGGGTGTTTTCTATGTTTAATATGTGTGTATTTACAAAAAAAAGTATATATGTATTTGTATCAGTTGTCTAGTACCCATAACACAAGCTCTGCTTAGCTTGGGACTAGATGGCGTTGTGTGTTAGATGTCGAAAAAAAAATACCCATGAGATGACCGAGGGGTGGTGACACGCCGTTAAGATTTAACATTTTTTTTTTATAAGATTGTGGGCAAACGCGCAGACGTATCGCCTGATGGTAAGCGATTACTATTACAATTAACAATATTAGTCTGTAGTCCGGCTTTATTTACTGCCGTTATTTAACATTAATCAACAGTTCTGTGTTATTTTTTAACTTTAGGGGTGTAAGTAAAGTTGAAAATAACACAGAACAGTATTTATGAACATTTAAGGGGTTTGAATGTAGATATTCTGTATGAAAGAATATCTTTATTTATATTTTATCTCAAAAGTCATTAACTTTTACGGTTATTGATCGATTAACGATAAAAAGTTTAAGGGAAAAAAACCGATATTTATGTAGTGCTGATCATTTATCAAAAATGATCTGTTGGTACACGGTGACTCGGCGAATACCACAAGACTGCTGCAAGGTCATTATTGACTTTGCATAGTTAAACTAACCGACCTAATCAATCACTTGCAGGAAATGAACAAATATTGCGTCTTATCTCTTTATACACATACTAGTTTTTGCCCACGGCTCCGGCCGCGTGTAGGTATGTCGAATCGCGGTAATACTTTTCGGGTTAATATTATTCGGTTAATACATTCAAAAATAATTTGGCTTTCTAGTGGTGAAATATTTTTTTAAATGGGATCAGTAGGTTCAGAGATTAGCCCCTACAACCTCACAAACTTAACCTTTCAACGGACTTAAAAAAAGGAGGAGGTTCTCAATTCGACTGTATTTTTTTATGTTTGTTACCTCAGAACTTTAGACTGGGTGAACTAATTTTGATGATTCTTTTTTAAGCTATTGCATAGCTTTTATCGCGGACTTTGAGGCCTTTGAGCGCGGCCACCGAATCAAGAAATTCCGTACCGTAACGAAAATAAAACCTTACACCCGAAGCTCGCACGGATCGAGACGAGCTGCTCCAAAATCTGTCTGTCTCTGTGAAGATAATATTTTCATATAATTCATCATTAGATTGAAAAAGATTATATTGATGAATTATGAAAGCGAATCTGTTATAGATTAGGAAAAGGGCCCTTTTTATATTATACTAGTTTTTGCTCGATGCTCTGCCCGCGTGTATATCGGTTATCGCGGCAAATAGTAGCCTATGTGTTTATTCTGATGTATAAGCTATATTACTGTAAAGTTTCATACAAGTTCAGTAGTTTTTGCGTGAAAGAGTAACAAACATCCATCCATCCATACTTACAAACTTTCGCTTTTATAATATTAGTAGGATACATGAGCCTGCCAAAGTGACTCTACTCTGCCTGATGCAAAGCATGAGTAGAATCCAAGAGTGGTGGTCACCATACTCATTGCGAATGCAGACGATGCAACAATGCAGTATGGCGACTCACAATATGACGGCCTTATTGATCAATATGTTTGTGTATCATGCGTGATGATGATGCATTTGTATTACCTATAATCGCATTATTATTTTAATGCAACGTATGTACGCTGCTTGTAAGCTAAATAAACAAGCAGATAATGTAACTTATAAAAATATTAAATTAAAATCAAAAAGACATTTATTCGAATTGTTTTTTAACCGACTTCAAAAAAGGAGGAAGTTCTCAATTCGACCGTATATATGTTTTTTTATGTGTGTTCCGAGGATAACTTCGTCGTTTATGAACTGGTTTTAATGATTCTTTTTTTAATGGAAAGGAGGTACCCAACGGTGGTACCATGATAAGGACACTAAGATCTGGTGATGGCATCCAAAAGAAATCGAGTCGAACCTTGAAGTCGGTTTTGATTTTGTTACAAATTTATTTTAGACTAGCTTGGCCCTGCGGCGTTACCCGCGGTTGTTGTTGCACCGCGAGTAACACCGCGGGGCTCAGCTAGTTTAAGTCTATATTTCTACACCTAGTGACTTTTTAACGTTACGTATATCGAAGGTCAAAATTCAGCCTCAAACTGATTTAATTTTCTACTTAATTCACAGTTTCACAATCATAAAAACTTGAATGGATAGGGAAAACATGCTTTTGTGGAATCTCAGGTGATGTGCATTCTCATGTGACTTGCCGACCTACAAACCAACAAAAACCAGTCATAATTCGACAATTATTATTATCTCTTTCATCGGCCGTCGCGCGTCGCCTACTTTTACTTAATGATAAAAAAATTTGTTATACAGGATTATATTAGAAGCTTGCACATCTGCAACCAGCTTTGGTCAATCGGTCGTCCCCACTACTCCTTCACGACAACGCGCGACCCCATACTGCGCAACAGACAGTCTCCAAGCTGCAAGAGCTGGGGTTGGAAGCTCTCCCTCATCCGCCATACTCACCAGACCTTGCACCTACCGACTATTACTTTTTCCAAAATTTAGACAACTTTTTAGTGGGTAAAAAATTCAATGCTCAAGAGGCAGTACAAAATGCCTTTGAAGAGTTTGTTGCCTCCCGTCCACCTGATTTTTACAAGAAGGGCATCAATAAACTGCCAATGCGTTGGCAAAGATGCGTCGATTGCATGGGTGATTACTTCGAATAACAGAAATAAAAAAGTTTGAAAAAATAAGTACTTTCACTTATTGCATACAAAACGGCAATTTCATAGGTAAAGACCTATTATTTATTCCAAAATGCTTTGAACATAAGTAAATGATTGCTTTAGCCTATCATTTAGAAAGAAAGTGATTTTAAATATGTTATGAGTTGAATAGCTTTACTTATAAAGTAATGCATTATCATAATGCAATTATAATATCTCTTCTGATAAAATAAGGAAGAAAAATACACTACGCATATGTAATAATGTACATGAAAATATTTGTACGCACAGCTATAAATTGAGTTAAAATTTTTCCTAAGTAGGTTCATACAAAAGTAGTTACCATTTTGAGCGGAAATCCAGATATAATTTATAAACAAAATAAAAAAATAAAATATATAATCTATATAAATAAATAATATTGGAGTGTCTGTTTGTAATATAATAATATTATAATAACCCTCTTTATACTAAATGCATGTGGTAAATTAACATTTGGTAAATGTATACAGGGTACATATACCAAATTCACATTTTTTATAATTTGTGTCTGTCTGTCTGTCTGTTTGTTCCGGCTAATCTCAGCAACGGCTGGACCGATTTTGACGGGACTTTCACTAGCAGATAGCTGATATAAGGAATAACTAAGGCTACTTTTTTAGACTAGCTTTGCCCCGCGGCTTTCACCGCGGGTAACACCGCGGGCTTCAGCTAGCTATACACATAATATCAATGCAGCGCTAAAGTTAAAACGTTAAAGTTATCTTCTTTTACAACTCATGATCTGGGGGCACGGTCGTGCCCCCGCCAAGACGAGCCAAGCGTAGCGCAAGGGCACTACCTACCTTTTCTCGAAGCGTTTCGTCATTTTTTTGAACCCCCATAACTTTGGTTCCCGATGTACCAGATCATTCAAATTTTCAGGATATGATGTTACCAATAGACTAATGAAACGTACAAAGTTTCAATTGCATAGCTCTGATAGTTAAGATTTTATTGATACCAAAAAAACACCGATTTCGTCACTGACACACTTATGATCATCAAAACTGTTAGGGTACTTCCTGAAGTGCTAGAAAGCTGAAATTTGGTATGTAAACTAAGTTTAGTACACAAACAACAAAAAAAATCATAAACCTATTACTTTTGCCCCCCCAACCCCCAAATTTAGGGGGTGAAAGTTTGCATGAGACTTTCACAAATGTTTATGCTAGAGGTTTTATTTTTAGTACACGGACTTTTTCGAAAGAAGAAAGAAGATGTGAAAAAAAAAAGGAAACTTACAAAAAGAAATGAAATCCCACCAAAAACATTTTCATGTAAAATGTTGCCAAGACGACTGCATATGGCTTACCCTGTGAAAAAGATATCAGATCTCATGTAGAGCCAAGGTTCTGTATCTACACGCCCTAACTCTACCAACCCTAACTTCATAAACTCTATATCTCAGTAAAAATGTATGGCTTGGCTGTTTCGTTACTTCAGAAACTAAATATTCGTATAATACATTACTTCAGAAACTAGATATTTGCAAACACAAAAGGCGTTCGTTTCCCCTTCGAGACGGTATGGTAGCGAAACGGCGAAGCCATACATTTTTACTGAGATAGAGTTTGTGAAGTTAGGGTTGGTAGAGTTAGGGCGTGTAGATACAGAACCTTGGCTCTACATGAGATCTGATATCTTTTTCACAGGGTAAGCCATATGCAGTCGTCTTGGCAACATTTTACATGAAAATGTTTTTGGTGGGATTGAATATTTTCGAATAACATTATACAAAAAATTTCGTGGAAAAACTCAGGAGTGACCCATGTCACAATCAAGAGATATGGTCGTCGCGAGATCTGAAGAGAGAACTGTGACCGGTTTCTCATTCTTTTCCCTAAATAATTATGTCGCTTGAAATACAGCAATCGTATACTACATGAAACAATAACCACACTTAATAAACCCGGATTAAAACTGTACATAACCGGATTGTTGGAGTTGTCCGTACATACCGGTTACTTCCCAGTTATCGATGAGTTGCTTTACTACGGCACGCTGCCGCTGTTGTAGGCCGCACTTCTCACAAACCGTTCGTACGCGAATGGCTATACCGACACTTTGACACTATGTGCCCGGTCTCGCTTACAAAAATTTAACAAATGGCCCCTCGTACGATTTTCTAGCGGAGGGTAGTTCGACCGCTCGCCGCGACCGACAGTCCGACAGACCGATCAGTTACACTCTCGAACATTGTGGGCAAATGAGATTCAGATCTCACTTCTGATGTCGGAAGGCACGGGAATAAACGAGAACATGAATCACAGCCAATCTGGACTATAGCCAAACACTAATCACTACTAAACGGATACGAATTAACTTAAACACTATCAGCAACCCCTACGAGGGGGTTGGGGCAACGCTCACTCCTCCGCGGTGCCCCGTGGAATTCGTCTCCAGACTTGTAATTCCCCCACAGGTAAATATCGCCATACACACAATTTAAAACACAGAGAAACAATAAATCACAAATCAAATAATAGAAAACTACTACGACTCAGGAGTGACCCATGTCACAATCAAGAGATATGGTCGTCGCGAGATCTGAAGAGAGAACTGTGACCGGTTTCCGATCGCACCGCTTTATATAGACTCCATGACTACCTCGCCCGACTCACGGAACCGTTCGATAGTGGCAAATGTTTGTAACACTTTTATTATTCGGATACCCTCATTCTGACAAGTATGTACAGATAAATCTATACTAATGTTAGAAATTTAACTCATTGTAATGGCAACATTTTTGATTGTCATTTTTCTTGTTTGACGTTTTGACGTTGACAGATAGAATGATCGAGTACTTGAGACGCTTGTTGTCAACGGTCGACGATTGTCGTTTTTGGGAACCGTTTTAATTGTAATTTAGCTAATTGTCCATCCAATTCGGCGTTTAGTCGGTTACCGTGGTGATTGGTCTGATTTGGACTCGCGGGTTTTAGTAGTCACGTCGGTTTAGGCGCGTTCCGCGATAGTAGAAACGAGTGTATTGTAATTCGAATACCTTGGAAGTTGTGCAGCGCTTTAGGAGTCATGTATGTGTGACGACGCAGAGAGAATACCAAGAGAGAAAACCACCAAGGGCCCTTGGAGCGCCGATATCAAGGAATCCACACATCTCCAGTAAGTGCTTAATTACATTAGCTTAGAATAAGAACACGGTGACACAGCCGTGGTTCATTGCTCTTGCCAATGAACTAGTTTAGTGATTGTATGCCTATACTATGGGCCTATAGGTATTGCAAACGTCACAAGGTGTAGGTAGTAGAGCCACGCTGATTTCAGCACGGATGGGCCGGCTCGACCGGGGCGGTACTACCCGCGCACAGAAGATCAACGTAAAATGACAGCGTTCGTGCTGTCGTATTTCGTTGGTGAGTGCGAGACCGGAGGCCCAAATAGTCTAGTCAACAAGTTCCATACTTGTTGACTAGACTAAAAGATGCAGAAGCATCACTAGGCCGCCATGGTGTGGGTCGCCATACTGCATTGTCTGCATTCGCAGTGAGTATGGTGACCACCACTCTTGGATTCTGCTTATGCTTTCCATCAGGCAGAGTAGAGTCATTATGGCGGACCATACATAAAAAAAAAAAAAAAAAAAAGAAAAAAAAAAAGGTGATCGCTGCATTGGCGAGAGAATTGAACAACTAATATTACGAAGCTGAAGAGTTTGTTTGTTTATTTGGTTGAAATCGCACTTAGTGCCTACTGGAATGACTAGAATAAATATTTCAGTGTTAGATAGCCCGGTAATCGAGGAAGGTTGTAGGGTATATGACTTAATTCAGTTGGCTCAGAAGTCTAAAGCCGGGTCTCCTGCGACACTGTTTTATGTTTTCAAACACCAAACATCAAATATCTATCAAAATATGGGCGTGGCCTAACTGTTTTGTTAGTTCTAACAAGCAAACGCGTTATCCGAAGCGGACGGAAAACATCCCCGTGTTCGCCTGCAAGGGGGGGAGGGCGATTTCATTTGCTAACATAGGGTTGTGCATTTACCACCTAACATTCTTCATTATAGTCGTTACGGAGGTAAAGATTAATTAGTTTTGATTTACAAATCGGATGTTATCGACTTGCTAACTAGTGATCATTTTCGTTGTAATGATACTTATTCATAAAAAAAAAAAATCATTTTATGCTTCTCGTGTAATGAAACTGAACTGAACTTACATTAATACTAATATTATTCATATTTATACTTTATAGGACAATTTAAATAATATTAACAGGTTACCTAACATCAGCATTATGAGCCATTCAATTATTTCCAAAATTAAATAATTATTTTGTTAGTCATTTCGGATCTGTAACATTTGTTTTTTATGTCATGTTCTATTATGGAATGATTTTCCAATCCATCAATCAAAAATAAAAAGCGACCAAGTGCGAGTCGGACTCGCCCATGAAGGGTTCCGTAGCAGCAAGTAACATAATATATTTTTTAAATTAATTTTTATATTTGAGTTGATTGAATGAAAGGCAAATTGCGGTTTACGATGTATGACGTATTAAAAAAACTAATTACTAGATCTCGTTCAAACCAAATTTCGGTCGAAGTTTGCATGGTAATTTTCGACTACCACTTCGTTGGTCTCGCGGTTGGCGTGTGTGACTGCTGATCATGAGGTCTTGGTGTTTTCTATGTATAATATGTATGTATTTACAAAAATAAAGTATACTGTATTTGTATCAGTTGTCTAGTACTCATAACACAAGCTCTGCTTAGCTTGGGTCTAGATGGCGTTGTGAGTTAGATGTCTGAAATATTTATTTATTATTTACATCATATGTTTTTTTTAGTTTTACCATTCTCTTATTTTAGAAGTTACAGGGGGGAACACACGTTTTACCACTTTGGAAGTGTCTCTCGCGCAAACTATTTAGTTTAGAATAAAAAATGATATTAGAAACCTCAATATCATTTTTAAAGACCTATCCATAGATACCCTACAAGTAAGGGATTGACGAAAAAAAAATTTTGAGTTTCAGTTCTAAGTATGGGGAACCCCCAAAATGTATGTTTTTTTTTCTATTTTTGTGTGAAAATCTTAATGCGGTTCATAAAATACATGTACTTACCAAGTTTCAACATTATAGTTCTTGTAGTTTCGGAATAAAGTGGCTGTGACATACGGACGGACGGACAGACAGACAGACATGACGAATCCATCAGGGTTCCGTTTATTGGCATTTGGCTACAGAACCCTAATAAACTCGCCATTAGGCCTCCGTAAGTAAAGTACTCAATACTTTGAAGTATAGATATTTTTGTTTCGATACTTTTACGAGTACAATACTTTTTATTCGATGTTACTCATGAATACAGTATCGATACTTTCGTTTCGATACTTTTATGAATACAATACTTTTTATTCGATGCTACTCATGAATACAGTATCGATACTTTCTATTCGATACCGTGTCCCTCCCTATGTTTAATATTCGTATTTGATTTTCGTTTAAAAGTCGCAGGAGACGGCAATGGTTTGCTAACAAACACGTTTTGTGTTAGTAAACCATATTAGCAAACCATTTTTAGGAGCAGCAGACACGCCTTTATACATTAAAATCATGTTTCTTGATTGGTAGTAAAGGTCAGTTCAATTGTTTTAACCCGACTACGGCACGGTCAGAGGGAAGGGTTATAGTTTTGGCAGTTATTGTATGTTCCACCACACCGCCTAAAGTTTAGGCGCTGTGGTGGAACATACAAAAACTTAGGCCCTAAACTACTGAACTGATTTTAATGAACGAGGTGTCAGTAGATTCGTAATGATGGCATAACATAGGCTTTAAGTTTTATTAAAAATTTATAAGTATTCAGGTTATAGTTTTAGAAGATTTTACTTGTTTTGTTAAAATAAACGTCAATTCTGTTGACAATGACTTTCGTATCTACCTCGATATGGTTAATGCATTTGCTTGCGCTATTTGGATACGATTATTTATTAAAGGAAGTGTGATGGAGATAACAAATTATTGCCGTTCAAGGACTTTGATAAATGTTGCACTATTAGTAGTACAATGCATGAACACCTAGCACTCTGTGGTTTAGTGTTTTTACTTTATACACCCTTATTTCTAAAGAAGTAGGCAGAGAATTATTAAATATCCATTTTTTCTAACTATGTAATTATTCATTATTGTATTTACAACTTCGTGCCCCAGTCAACCTTTGGGGGATCTAGAAATTTCAATTTAATCAGAGTGTTGTGGCCTTTGTGGGTGCAAACCTCACATGGGACAACAGACAACACTTTATATGATCAACAAATTGTTGTTTGTGCACGTTTCATATAATGCACGCACTATCATACTTCCTACTTATCACACTATCACACTAATATTATAAAGGCGAAAGTTTGTGAGTATGTGTTTGTTACTTCTTTATGTAAATACTAGAGATGTGCCGACTAGTCGACGACTAGTCGGTAAAGCCGACTATCCGGCAACATTCGTAGTCGACGATTAGTCGGCAAAAAGCGCCGACTATTCGGCTTATTACTTTGTATGTATTTCTCAATAATATATTTGTCAATTTTTATTTTATAATCAGTTTTAGACGTTTCGAAATGTAAAACAAAGCAATCTTTCTCTTGGTAACCAGATTCTAAAATTACTTGCTGATAAAAAACATATCTGACATTTATAAAAAAAAATGTTTGCTTGTAGTGTTTGCACTTTTTTCCTTTCCACCACGAGACATGACATTGATTGCGACGATAATCGTTGACATTGATTACACATAACAGCATTCGGGTCCAATGCGACGGCGTGGCCTCTGATTTTCTAGAGGTAAACGCTGGCGTACCTCAGGGCTCCGTCCTGTCGCCCACACTGTTTCTTCTTTAGCCGTTTAGTTAAGCAGACAACAGCACAGTCCATGGGCGATATTTTGGACAACTTGCAGTCAAGCTGGCAGAAGTTGAGGAAAAACGACAGGAGCTTGTCTCTGAGCTCAACCATGTTCTGGGCGGCAATTCTCAATGGGGCTATCAGAATCTGGTCGAGTTCAATGCTAAGATTAATAAGTGTTCGCGTTATCTGCCAAAAAGTCTCCATTCCTTCTACTTTTCAGAACACTCAAATGCAATTACAAGGTAAGCTCGATATCTTTGGCATGGATTTCTGCAGAGATCTTAACCCGCACGAATACATTGAGAGTGTCACCAAGGCAGCCTCGCGGAAGCTAGGTGTTTTAAGCAAAGTGACACAGTTCTACTCGCCCGAGCATCCGTGTCTTCTTTACAAGACCCAGGTTCACTCGTGTGTGTCGAAGCCGTTCTGCCGAGCTTCGAAGCTTAGATAGGGAGGACCGACTGCGTCACCTACCGATTTACTCAGATACTCACCGGGCACGGTTGCTTCGGAGAGTATCTGAACAGAATCGGACGTGAGGCTACGGCACAATGCCATCACTGCGGGTCCGACCGGAACTCCGCCCAGCACACGCTGGAGGACTGCCCTGCGTGGGAGTCCGAGTGTCGACTCGTGGTCGGACAGATCGGACGAAACCTGTCACCACCAGCATTGATCGCGGCAATGCTGGCGAGTAGTGAGCGATGGGAGGCCGTGGTCTCCTTCTGTGCAGACGTAATGCTTCAGAAGTAGTCCGCAGAGCGGGATCGGGAAAGGCCGTTCCCGCTCGCAGGAAGCGACGAAGGTACTGCGGTAGAGGCCGCTACCTCCCCAATCGACGTTAAAGGGTCGTTGTGGCCACATCTAGGGGATATAGCACCCATGGCAGTCCTCTATTGCCATTATCATGGAGAGTGTTCTGAAGAGCTCTTCCAACTGGTCCTCTCCTCTACAGGACAACACGGGCCGGCCTCGGAAGTCACCGCTTCAGAGTGGTAGACATACGTTCTCGCACTCATCGCTTCGGTTCTTCCTTCCTGTGCCGAGCGGTCAAAACCTGGAACTCAGTACCAGCGCACGTGTTTCCTTCCCACTATGATACCGGATCCTTTCAGCGGTTCGTGAAAAAGCATCTCACCAGACCGCCATAGTGTGGGTCACCATGCTGCTTTATCCCTATTACCTACCTACTACCTACATTGAGGATGGTGACCACCACTCGTGGATTCTGCTCATGATTTCCATCAGGCAAGGCAGAGTCATTTTGGCAGCAAATACATAAAAGAAATTGAGAGCATCACTAAGGCGGCCTCGCGGAAACTTAGCGTACTGAATAGGGTGAGACGGTTCTTTGCGCCCGAGCATCTGTGTCTTCTTTATAAGACCCAGGTTCGCTCGTTCGTGGAGGACTGTTCTCATCTTTGTAATGGATCCACGCAGAATTTGCTTGATGCTCTTGATCGGTTGCAGCGGCCAGCAGTCTGCATTATCAACAGTCCCGATGCCACCGAGTCCCTTGAGTCTTTGCACTTGCGGGGAGATATCACCTCTGTGACAGTCCTATAGCGTGTTTACCATGGACAGTGTTCTGAATAGCTCTTCCAAGTAATCCACTTTCTCCCATCTTCTACAAGACAGCACGTACTGGCATTGGAAGTCACCGCTTCAGAGTCGTAGAAATACGCTCTGGAACTAAACGGTTCCGTTCTGCCAGCGCACGTGTTTCCCTTCCACTATAATCCCGGGTCCTTTAGGCAGCGTGTGAAAATGCATCTCACTAGGCCTCTCTCATCACGCTATACTGCATTGTCTGTGTTCGCAGTGAGTATGGTGTTGGATTGTTGGATTCTACTCAAGCTTTCATCAAATAAAAAATAAATAAAAAAATTGTCCCCATGTTTAAAAAAGCATCGGCACAAGTAATTTTCTTTTTCATTTAACTCTTCATTTCAATCAACAATAATAATAATATCTTTACACAAAAATATTTTTTACACTAAAACACCGCTCCGACTCCGACCATTTCAGAAGCATAAATGAAGAATCAAGGTTCGCAGGCGGCGTTTGCGACTGGGGCGCGAATCAGCTGTAAACGAAGAGTTACGGAAATCTCCAGAGTCCAGAGACCACGATCGGTTTGGCCGATGAGTCGGCCGACTAGTCGGCCTTTTTAGGACCGACTAATCGGTTAGTCGGCTAGTCGGCCAAAGTACTGATCGGCCCATCTCTAGTAAATACTATTGGACGGATTTGGATAAAACTTTACAGTAATATAGCTTATCAGAATAACACAGGCTACTACATATTTGCCGCAATAATCGATAAACACACGCGCGGTGCCACGGGCTACAGCTAGTCTTTTAATATGAAAAATATGTTAAAAAATAAAATATACATTTTACACTGAAAGTTTCTTTCAAAAATGGCTCTTTGGTACATTATTCCCCACCCCTGTTATACAGAGATTAAAAAACGAGGTCATAAACGAACCTCACAGAACTAGTCCCGCAACTTTTTCCAATAAAACCGTCTGATGAAAGCGGTCATGTGTGGCATTGCCGGAGAGTTGACAATATCAGACCTACACAGAAAATCCACAGATTTAATCGATTGTTGAATTCGTTGGGTTTGCGACATCGTCAGTATTGGTTTCTAGAAATGATTTGTACTTTCGAAAATACATTCTGGAAAACGTCGAACGCAAAAATCTATATGTACTAGCTGACCCAGGCAACGTCGTGCCCGTAGCGTAAAATTTTTCCCCCGTTTTTGTAACATTCTTTATTGGTGCTCCGCTCCTATTGGTCTTAGCGTGATGATATATGGCCTATAGCCTTCTTCGATACATGTACTATCCAACACTGAAATAATTTTTCAAATCGGACCAGCGGTTCCTGAGATTAACGCGTTCAAACAAACAAACATACAAACGTAGGGAGTACGTCTTATTTTAACAAAAAAATGAGCTTCAAAGTTGAATATCTTGCAAAGTAATACCTAAATCAAAAATCTGTCTTTACACCTCTCAATGTTTAAAAAAAAAATCTATCTAATGATATCTAATGATACATTATTGGGTAGACGATAAAAAACCTCATCCCCACTTTACGTGTAGGTAGTACACATATCCATGCAAAGTAAAAATTTTCTAGCACTAACCATTTGTAAGGTAAACCGAGGACGGACGGACAGACATGACGAAACTATAAGAGTTCCGAGAGGTGATCTACGGAACCCTAAAAACATCTATTTTCTTGTGTTTGTTTGACGAAAACAAAATCAGATGACTGTGTCTGAGGAAAACTAAACACGTCTTGTTATTGAGTTGATCTTGTAAATATCAATACTATGACGAAGACCCGGATACAATTATATAGATCCTTGAATCTATAATATATTTATTAATAAACTACTTCATTAAATGCAGTTGGCGCATAGTTTTTCTCCCTTTAACTTAGTGCATTAAGTCTTATAAAGACAATTAACAAACGACCCTTCGAATCGAATTGAGTTTACAAGTATCACTACTAAGTTACTCAATACCAAAACTTGTGAAGTAGTATTGGAGACAAATGATGTGTTTGAAAAGTCATGGCTTCAAAAAATTGATTTACAATTTTCCATTTAACCCAAAGAATAAAAAACGGGACTTTACTACTAAGATTTCATTGTCCGTGTATCAACAGGCTGTATGTCTCATAAATCGTGATAACTAGACAGTTGAAATATTAATATATTTCTGTTGCCACTATAATAACAAATCTCACCAAAAACATTTTCATATAAAATGTTGCCAAGACGACTGCATATGGCTTATCCAGTGAAAAAGATATCAGATCTCCTGTAGAGCCAAGGTTCTGAATCTACACGCTCTAACTTTACCAACCCTAACTTCATAAACTTTACATTTCAGTAAAAATGTTGCCTCGTACGAAGACATGAGCAGATCCTCACGTCTACTCCTTTCAATCAATCATTACAATGTCTTTCTAGGAAATTGATCTGATTTTATTTGACATTAGTGGTGTTGTAATTTCCGAGTTCCGAGCAGTCAGAGATGTCTAAGTACAGCAGTGGACTCAACTATATTTTTTATATAATATCATTGAGTAGACTGCAATACGTTGACGATGGTAGGTAATTATAAAGTCAATCAAAACATCTTGTGTCAATGTTGAGTAATGAATGAGAACAAACTGATGCTATTGAGCCTTGTAAGAAGACATGAGCAGATACTCACGTCTACTCCTTTCAATCAATCATTACAATGTCTTTCTAGGAAATTCATCTGATTTTATTTGACATTAGTGGTGTTGTAATTTCCGAGGTCCGAGGTCGAGCGAGGTCTGGAGCAGATGGAGCAGATCACCAGCCTTTACTATCCCCAAGATTATTTGGGCTCGGCTACTAATTCACTCGGTTTTACTTGAATGCCAGTTTTTTCACGGGGCGACTGGCATCGGACCTCCGCAACCCTGAAGGTGAAATGAAATTCAAAAGTAGTAATTGAAAACGAAGACCTCTTGACGGCTCTTGATTGGCAGTCGCTTACGTAAACCACTAGACCGACGAGACAGTGTGTTGAATTGTTTTACAAGTGCATATTTATAGCGATACTAGAGCCATCTAGATAAAGTAGTCATTATCATTAACATATAAATAACTTGTTTCAGTTGTCACACTGTATTATTAACTGTTACCGCTAGATGGCATAGAAATACATATTTTAATCTGTATTTTTCGATTTGCAAGTGTAACACTTGCGATTCGCAGACGACATAGTATTTCTGGTGGAATCTCTGCATGATCTGAAATTGATGTTTAATATGCTGAACCATTCTTCAGGCGAGTGGGACAAAAATCATGTATAATAATATGCATGTAGGTATTTTAGGTACCTCCGAACCTCATGGACGTTACTTTACTATCCAGGTTGTGCAAGAACATCTATCTTGGTCAAACAATACAACACGGTTGGCACAAATTCGATTGAAAGGCGATAATATAAAATAATTCGTCGAGGCTGGGCAGCATATGGGAGCTTCGCCATATCTTCGAGCCGTCGATCCCATAATCACTGAAAGTCAAGGCTTTTAATTCACAAGTTGGGTCTTGACAATAAAAACTTAGCATCTTTTCACTAGTTTATGCCTGAAACGAAATTTTAGGAGTGGCTATAAATGCTATAAACGTTAAACAAAGCGTAATATAACAAAACATGCTTTAATATTTTCGTTGTTAATTGTTTGTGTAAAGATTTTATTAGTGTTTGAATTCTTAATAACATTAGTTGTTAGATCTTGCTTAAAAACGAAATTATTATACTAGATTTAGTCCGCGATTACATCTGTGCGTGTGTCGGTTTTCGCGGTAAAAAGTAGCGGATGCCTTTCCTAAAGAATTAAATTACCCCCTGCCCTTTCATTCAAATCGGTTCGGGGGTTCAGCCACAAAATTGTAACAGAGAGAGGTACTTCCTACAGACAGACTGAGTGAGGACAAAAGTTCTGCAAGGAACGGAAAACTTGAATCATACCCTCGTCTGGCCAGCGTGGAACAGTAGCCCAAAACCTACCTACCTACTGTGAATTAATTTAGGCTGTTGATAGAATAGAATAGAATAGAATAATCGTTTATTTGGGCCAACGCCGAGACACAAAAAAAACTATTACAAAAATAAAATAAACAAGAAACTTAACACTAGAGACAGAAAAGAGAAAGTAACATAAATAAATTATACAGACAAAAAAAAAAGTTTTTATACATGTTAAAATTGTACTTATTATGTGTCTCGAAGCTGCGACAAAAAGGTGTCCAGTTCAGGTAAATGCTGACACAAAGTGCTCAGCCCTGATTATCAACTGGGACCATTGATGATGCTGATATAAAGATTTATATCTTAAAATAAGCATATGACACATATCTTTACGCCTCCCTTATACCAATTTTTACTATTTTATATGATATGATACTAGTGCCCCGCCCCGGCTTCGCACGGGTGGATTTCAGATGCCCCCGCCGACGACACGATTCGTGCATTTTAAATCTGTAATATCTTTGAATATATTCATTTAAATTAGTTACTGTAAAATGCCATTTTGATCTATATTAAATGCACAATGTATTTAATTTACTTAATTGTATGAGGATTCATTCTGTATTGCTTTAGATCACTTCGTAAATAATTGTGGGTTATCCCTAAGAGATCAGCGTTTGGAATGTAGACGCAAAAAATGTGTTTATATGCTACATTACATTAGAAACCTCGAAAATTAATAGTGTTTCCATACTATATTATGCATTAATTATACATAAAAACCTTCCTCTTGAATCACTCCATCTATTAAAGAAACCCGCATCAAAATCCGTTGCGTAGTTTTAAAGATTTAAGCAAACAAAGGGATATAGGGACAGAGAAAGCGACTTTGTTTTATACTATGTAGTGATGATGATGATTAAACTATGTAATAGATTATGTTTTTAGTTTTATTTTCATACTAGCTGACCCACGCAACGTCGTTTACGTCTCCTATTGCCCGTAGCTTAAAAAAAATCCCCTGTTTTTGTAACATTCTTCATTAGTGCTCCGCTCCTATTAGTCTTATCGTGATGATATATAGCCTATAGCCTTTCTCGATAAATGTACTATCCAACACTGAAATAATTTTTCAAATCGGACCAGCGGTTCCGAGATTAGCGCGTTCAAACAAACAAACTCTTCAGCTTTATAATATTATTTATTATATATAGTAAAGATAATTATTTTTTGGTCATAATGACAATTTATAAATATTTGCATGCCAAAACAGGGTAGTATGGTATCATCAAAAACCACTTATGTTACACCTGGTACTAACCTGCGTTCTATGCAGAGAAATATCATTTCATTTCATTCAAAAATTAATTAGGTGAGACAAGGACGATATTTTAATTAAATTTAGTCATTTACAGAAACAGCTTTAGAAAAGTAATTAATTTGTACAAAATTGACTAAATATGTTACACTGAATGATTAAATTTATTTAGGTATTTATTTTGTAGCATTTGATTTCAAGTAACTGTGAGTTAAATAGAATTGTTGATTAATTATAATTATAATTTCTGGTAAAACCAAATATGCGTTTTGGTATTTTGTACATAACAATTTCCTTATACGTTTCATTTTATTTGATGACTGTTAACTGAGACATAATTAGAATTTGTTGTTAATTAACATTTATAATATATAAGGAAAGACATTTGCGCAAATAAAATTACTTGAAACAAGATTTTTTTTAGAAAACTATACCCGACTACGTAAATTAAAAAAAATAAACATATATAGCCTTTGTTACCTGGGCCATTATTACGAATCTATTGACACCTCATTGATTAAAATCGGTCCAGTAGTTTAGGCGCTACGGTGAACAAACAAACATACATAAACTGACATTACAACTTTGAGAACGTGCACTTATAACATAACTAGCTGACCCACGCAATCTCGTTTGCGTCTCCTATTGCCCGTAGCGTGATGAATTTCCCTCGTTTTTAAAAAGTGGTGCTCCGCTCCTATTAGTCTTAGCGTCATGATATATAGCCTACCTCGATAAATGGGCTATCTCACACTGAAATAATTATTCAAATCGGACCAGTAGTTCCTGAGATTGCGTTCAAGCAAACAATCAAACTCTTCAGCTTTATAAATTAGTATAAGATTAAGTTAAAAATAACGATTAACTGAAATTATGTGATACATACATTGTATGCATTCGCAATGAGTATGGTGACCACCACTCTTGGATTTTGCTTAAGCTTTCCATCAGGCAGAGTAGAGTCATTTTGGCGGGCCATACATAAAAAAAATATCCCGGGGAGGTCTTAAAAAACTGCTAAGGGAGGACTGCACTGTCAAGAGAAAACCTTGAGATCGATTCTTCACTAACCCGACTGACCAACCTGGTCTAATAGCTCGGAATTTTCTTTCTAAGGTGAGGTCAAAGTCAGCAGTGAAATAATAAAGGCAGTTGATGCTGAACCGAAAGCAAAAAATAAACAACTGTAATGTGACCTGTTTGACCTTGTTATTTTAATACATTTATGATTACTATATATAGTGGTCGGGCAGTGGTCGATTCGACCATATTTCAACCGTAACTCATTAATTATTATTTTTAAGCTTCTACCCCCGTACATAAATTTAAATAAATATAAAATACGTACCTTTGACAACAACTCCTCTTGTTGCCGTTGTGTATATCGGTGACGGCCATACTTCGAATCGTCATTATTCAGCTGTAACAAAAAATATAATGGTTATAAAACGAGCAGTGAAATAGGTTCATAATGGCTTCGTAAATATGTAACACCCAATGTCGACACATCCTACTAATATTATAAACGCGAGTTTGTAAGTATGAATGAATGGACGGGTGGATGAATGTTTGTTACTCTTTCACGCAAAAACTACTGAACGGATTTGGATGAAACTTTACAGTAATATAGCTTATACATCAGAATAACATAAATGCTATTATTTACCGCGATAACCGACATACAGGCGGGCGGAGCCGCGACCAAGAAACTAGTTTTTTATAAATTATATTATATCTATTAACTTTTAACCCGACTACGCCAAAGCCAAAAGGAAGGGATATAGTTTTAACAGTCTGTGTGTTTGTTTGCTCGAATCGAATAGAAATTGTTCAATCCATTTTAATGAATAAGGCAACAAGGGATTCATAATAATAGCCTGGATAACATCTTACTAATTTAATTTTATAAACGCGAAAGTTTGTAAGTATGGATGGATGTTTGTGACTCTTTCACGCAAAAACTACTGAACGGATATGGATGAAAATTTACAGTAATAAAGCTTACTAGCTTTTACACGCGGCTTCGCTCACGCAGACTTTCATCACCTGATTAACCCACTTAGGGGTGGAATTTCAAAAAATCCTTTCTTAATGCTCAATTACGTTATGTAAAGAACCTACATGCAAAATTTCAGGATTCTAGCTTCAGCGGTTTGGGCTGTGCGTTGATCTCTGGGTATGTCAGTCAGTCAGTCAGTCACCTTACTCTTTTATATATATAGCTAATAATATCAGAATAACACATAGGCTACTATTTGCAGCGATAACCGACATACACAGCTAGTGAATTTTATATATATAGCTATATGAATTTTATGTAAAGTTCAAAGTAGTCGAGTTATAGCTTTTTTATAAATAGTACCTATTTAAGATTTTGTTCGCTTGTGTATTTTTTAAATACTCGACTAGTGTGGACGGGGTAGACTAGATCGGGAACCTTGATCATGGGTAGAATGAACGATCCTACTGCGTCGGTATTATGTGAATTGCATTAGTCCGACTTATGCGATCGTATATACTTTACAAATATGAGTGGGAATTTCATTTGAGCTGATAGTTTTTCTTCTTTATCTGCTTTTGGGTTGTTTTATTGTAAAATATCCAGTATTACAAAATTCGTACTAAATGTCTTTATTATGTATGTTTATAGTTATCTCGTCCTTGTTGCATAGCAACTCACAGGAAATATTAAATTTATCCATATTGGTATACAAGAGGTGTCAAATGGAGATATTAGTATTTAAATTACTTTAATATTGATACATTGTATGGTACGTTTTTTAAACTCTTCCAACATCGAAAATAACCAGTCGTTCTCGTCCCCTAATGTTAATATTGTACCGATTCAAGATAAATATAATTTATATGTGCCGGCTCAGTAAATACGTATGTCCGGGTATGTGACTAACGAAGCAGGTAATTAGCAATACTACGTAATTTAAATACTACATTAATCTATTGTAATATTATAAAGCTGAAGAGTTTGTTTGGTTGAACGTGCTAACCTCAGAAAGTACTGGTCCGATTTGAAAAATTATTTCAGTGTTAGATAGACCAGTTATCGCGGTAGGCTATAGCTATATATCATCAAGCTACGACTAAAAGGAGCGGAATATCAATTAAAAATGTTGTCAAAGCGGGGCAAAATTATTCCTTTTCAGAGCTTTCATTGCGCACACGCGTTTGAAGTCGGTGCCAAGTGACTATTAGACTTTTGTAATTGTTCGTTTGTATTCTTTTTGGCTAAGCACCGACTTCAAACAGATTCTAGGTACCTAGCACACATTATAATACTACTATTGAAATGAATAAAGAATTAGGTATAGGCAATTTATGAAGAACAAGTTTATTTTACGGTTTTTAAGTGTTTTTTTGGCAGAGAGTTTTCGTTGGATGTTTTTTGGAAGTCGGTTTTTTTTCTACAGAACACACATGGTCAGTTTTTATTGTAATCGTTTTTAAAAATGCTTCTTTAATTGTGGAGTAAGTAACTAATTAAGTAAAATATATATTGTACAAGGCAACTGCTATTTATTTTGTGCATCTGTTTCCGTATGCACCGACTGTTTGTATAAAATTACTTCGAATAAACTGAAGAAAATTAAAGGGAGATCGGTTTACTCGGCGCAGTCTAATAACACGTTGTCACCTTGTTGTAAAGGTGGTTATGTGTGAGTGCGAAACGTTGTACTAATTAGGGTGCTAATTTAGGTTTCTAGTGAATGTTTGTTTGTGGTCTTTATACTAGGTATGATAATGGGGTACCGATTGTATCACCTGGATGATAGGTGATAGCATCGGTGTTTTACCCATTAGACATCTAAACTTTCTTCAAACATCTAAACATCCGACGAAGTATAAATAAATAAATTAAAAAAAAGTAAACAAACACTCTTTAAAGACGTAATATTCCCAGAATAAAATCGTCCCTTCTACTTCTTGGAATGTTTGTTCGGTCTCATGTGTTCGGTGTGCTTCAGCACAAGACAACAGTCGAAAATCGTCTTGTCTAAGACGGTTTCGGTGTGCGCCCGGCCTAAGTCGCTGCTTACGACACCCACGGGATGAAAAGGGCTGGTGACACTCCATATTATTAAGGCGTCACCACACGGACTTTAATCTGTCACAGCACAGATCACTTACAATAATCTTAATTCTTTTTTGTTTTTTTATTAATAGGGGGCAAACGAGCAGACGCATCACCTGATAGCAAGCGACTACCGCCGCCCATGGACAACCGCAACACCAGAGGCGTCATAAGTGCGTTGCAGGCCTTTGGGGGATGGGGAGGAGGATGGGGGAGGGGTTGGGGTATGGACCTCCGGTATCCTCACTCACTCTGTGAAACACAGCGCAAGCGCTATTTCACACCGGTTTTCTGTGAAGCCGTGGTATCACTTCGGTCGAGCCGGCCCATTCATGCCGAAGCGTGGCTCTCCCACGTAACATAAACTACTTCCCTTTCCAAAATAAAACTTTTTCTAATTTTTGGACGTTATTTGTTGAGCTCTGCTAGTATTTCACTATATGTTATGGCCAGTAATAAATAGTTTAGAAATTAAATAGACATTTCATGGAATCGCAACTCGTAAAATTTTTAAATGAGTATTCTGATGGCCACCTGTGGCTTAAGTATCAGTTTTAAATCACCATATACTTTACGAGAGTAAAAGCACCACTTAATTTATAAATACTCAAATCGCTATAGGTGTACCGTACCTACTGTTCAAGACTTCAAGAGTTCATTCAAATGTTTAGGAATCCTATTAAAATTTTTCATCCATACTAATAATAAACATAAAAAACATACATACAGGGAAACATATAACCTCCTCCTTTTTTGAAATCGGTTAAAAATTTGAAAGTAACTCTATGTGTTATGCTTTCAAGGCTAAACTGCTGAACTGATTTTTATTGAATATTTTAATGGAACTCGATTGATTGAACTAGAATTTAAAAGAGACGATGATTCTTGAGTTTGTTTCGTCCATTTTTCTCAGGACTAGTCCCGTTAGGAAAGGCCGAACTCATCTGTTTATAAATTAAATTAAAAATCTTTTTAAAAACAAGCTTTTATTGGAATGCACTCTTAAAGCACTCGTCGAGCCGAATCAAATGAGTGCAAACTTGATGGTGTTGCGACGTTTCTTTACTGAGTTCCTATGCCCACCTTCCAGCTCCAGCATCAGATCAGCTCCATGTCATCATAATATTGCATTGTCACGCTGTATACATAGGCTTGCAAAATTTCAGCAAATTCGGATGAATATATCAGCTTCAAAATTGAGTTGCAAAATTTCACCCTAACATACTAGCATACATACATACATTGCAAGTTAATAAAAAGCTTGTAAAAAAATTTTAAATAGCAAAAGTGTACTTGTTCGCTAATTGCAGAATAAATGATTTCATTTCATTCTTGATGCAGGAAATCGGCTACTCTTTACCTCGATAACCGACATACGCGTGGGTGGAGCCGTTGACAAAAGCTAGTTGTACTTTATTTATAAACTACCGTGGGAGAGCCACGCTCGACCGGAGTGATACCACGGCCGGGAAACCGGTGTGAGATAGAGCTTTTGCGCTGTGTTTCACCGAGTGAGTGAGTATACCGGAGGCCCATATCCGAACCCCTCCCCATATCCCTCTCCCCATCCCCCAAAGGCCGGCAACGCATTTGTGACGCCTCTGGTGTTGCGGGTGTCCATGGGCGCCGGTAATCGCTTACCATCAGGTGATACGTCTGCTAGCTTGCCTCATATTCCATAAAAAAAAACATTCGAAAGTAACTATCTGTCTGTTACACCTTTATGGCCAAACCACTGCAGCACTGTAGCGATTTCTATGAAATCTGTCATATCAAATTGAATTGTCAATTAAAATTGTTAATTTATATACAGCAACATACAAATAAAATCATTAAAATTTCAGTTCTGTTCATCTAACCATGATGTGAGTATTCCGCGTCGATTCTCTTCGTACAAAGGCTATCGCTTACGCTTACGCTTACTTTTCTATTAACGTTTACGTTCGTAGTATGACAACTTGGTTAGGGAGGCTGATCTCCGCTAGACTTCACAAATATCATAAAAAAGTATTTTCGTTGTAAAGTATTAACATTAGGTGGAACAGCGGTCCAGCGGTGGGAGACAAGCGCCAATGGCGCGTGACAAGACTAACAGAATACTAAATTAACTTTTGTTCACAATAATGACCTAATCAAATCTAGCCGCGTACCGATGCAATTATTGTTCACATTACGATGTTTAATCGAATTAAGCAGAATACCTATGCAATGTTCGGTCACAATACGATTTAATCAAATAAAGCAGAATGCGATGCGATGCAACTTTTGCTCACAATTAGGGTTGCCAGATGGCCGGGAAATCCGGGACTGTCCCGGAATTTTGCGTCTTGTCCCATGGCCAGTAATTAGACCTTATTGTTCCGGATTTCGAAAACCTACAAGCTTTGTAACAACATCAGCTAAAAACGAATGACACAGCATTTAGCCAACTGAATAGTTTATGGACTAAAGAGTGAAACCGCATGTCCATGAATTCTGAATTTAATCAAATCCGAACTGCAGACTCCTACCAACTTTGTCTTGCTCAGAAATTTTATCACATTTGCAAAGCTGAGTAAGCTGATTAAGAAAAACTAATAAAAATACCAAAATTCCACTGAATTTATCACTTTAAACAAGATATTTTTGCTATGGTCACGACTGAGCGACCCGACACCGTTGTCCTTTTTTTTTAGAACTGTCCCGGATTTGATGATTTCCTACTCACAATAGGATATAATCAAATTACGCAGAATACTGAAACAACTTTCGCACACAATAACTTATAATCAAATTCAGCAGAATACAGATGCAGTTTTGTTCATAATACGATCAATGATATTTCTTTTTAAATAGTATCATTGAAAACGATATAATCAAATTTAGCAGAATACCGATGCAAATTTCGGTCTCAATACGATATATTGAAATTACAGAGTACTGTCTATGACATTTGTCAGAGACAGATATATATTTTATACATTTAACTTCCTCCGATATCATATCGGCGCCCGACACCGATATCGGATCGGATAATGTGAAAACGCTCTTAGGATGTTGATATTTTGAAAAGTATCTGGAGACTAAATTAATTCTAACAATGATACTGTTTTACCAATCCTCAGAACAACGCACTTTGTTTGTAAAATGTAATCATAACACGGAATGAAATTCTCTATATACCTTACTCTGTATACGTTGAAGTTTAGGCAACAGTAATATTACTAATGTAAGTATTATATATAATATATCTATTAATAACAATATTTATACTTACTAGCTGACCCGGCGAACTTCGTACCGCCATATTTACATATCTGTCTCAGCTTCCCACAGGCAGTGTACAGTCGCGGACAAAAACTATCCTATCTCTCAAGTTGGATCGAACTGCACATGGTGTGCAAATTTTATTATAATCGGTTAAGTGGTTTAGGAGTCCATTAAGGACAAACATTGTGACACGAGATTTATATATATTAAGATAATAAAAATGTAACAGGTTCAATTCTGTACATGAAAGATATTTTGAATTTTTTTTTGGAGGGCATTCTATAATCGATACTGAAGCCAAAACTCTATTTTTTTTCAGTTTTGTCTGTCTGTCTGTCTTGGCCGCGCATCACGCTGAAACTACTGAATGGATTCAAATGACACTTGGCATGATTTGAGTTTATACTGCGAGGTAGGACATGGGATACTTTATCCCGAAATTCAGCACGGTTTCCTGGGGGGAGGGGATAAAAGTCAAAATATGTACTTAGTTGTAATTCAATAACACATAGTCCGATTTCTTTAATTCTTTTTTTGCTAGAAAGAAAAAGAATAAAAGATAACGGGAAAAGTCCGCGACTGTACACTGCCTGTGGGAAGTTGAGACAGATATGTAAATATGGCGGTACGAAGTTCGCCGGGTCAGCTAGTCTTTAATATAATAAACACGAAGATTTCTGAGTATAGATGTTAGTGAGTCAATCAAGTCTGAACGGCTGAATGGATCACGATAATATTTGGCATATAGATACATTATAGTTTGGCATAGCACACATGATAATCCATACAAATATTAAAAAGAGGTAAAGTTTCTAACTTTGTTTATATGGTTGTAGGGGGTAATCTTCGGAAATACTGATCCGATTCTAAAAATTATTTGACTTACAGAAAGCGACACTATACAGGAGTGACATACCTATATCATTATTCTCTGTAGGGTAGTATTCCAATCTGATAACTCGCCTTGGTGAACCAGATTAAAAGAAGAGGGAGGACCATACCAGGACAACGTGGATTAGTTACCTGCAACTTTAGTGGCGATGTAGTCCAGTCGGGATAGACATAAAACTAGCCTGAAATAAAAAAAAAACCGGGGAGCGATTTTTTTTTAAACGCAAATATTGATCCTAGCGTAAAAATGATAATGACCAAACTTGTGAGAAATTAAATTTCCAACAACTTTGGATACTGTCATTTTTGCTCTAAAGTTGAAAAGTAACGAGCTGTTTCAGAAAAACGAAAAAATTTTACTTTAAACCTAGATGGCGGCGAACCCTCTACCGGGATTAGTTCGAAAATCGAGATTTATACTTCCAACCACCCCCCCCCCCCTCCGACGTTTAAAAAAATTAAATCGCTCCCCGGATTTTTTTCTATTTAAATGTCTATCTCGACTGGACTAATGAATGACAACAGGGTTGGAAAATTAGAATGACCTAAGAATTTAGGTCATTCTAATTTTCCAACCCTGTTGTCATTCATTCAAACATATTCATGTTTATGCTTTTTATTCATACCGCCAAATAATTCTTGCTCTGTAATATCGTTCATGTTGTGAATTGTTTGAGAATATTTCTTGAACGAACACGTGTACGGAAGCGTTACAAATACATATAAATATATGAAAGTGAAATCTTCCTGTTGAAATTGACGTCAAAGGCACTGAACCGTAACATTATTGTGTCAAATAAACCTTTATTAACATACATTCAGTAACATTGTTAGCATTTGAAAGTGTCCAATTGGAAATCAAAAATATTGCTTTATTTACTACGTGTATCAATGTACCAGTACGTATATAAAAATAGGTATACATGTTGATCATTGGAGACTTCAAAACATCTGTTTATGAACAATTCTATGATCCGGTCACGACAAATACTTACAAATATGCATTGGCTAGAGGGCCTAGTGTGAGTTCGGCTTTGCCATTGCATTGGTAAAGAATTCACTGTGGGCTATTCGCAATGCGGTTACCGTGACATTGATTTGAAATAAAGGCACTTTTTTTTTAAATATAAATATTTTTTTTCGGAAATCTAACACATAACGCCATCCAGTCCCAAACTAAGCAGGGCTTGTTTTATGGGTACTAGATAACTGATATAAATACTTTTTTTTTTTGTAAATACATACATGTTATACATAGAAAACACCCAAACTCCGAAACAAATAATAGGTCTTTACCTATGAAATTGCCGTTTTGTATGCAATAAGTGAAAGTACTTATTTTTTTAAACTTTTTTATTTCTGTTATTTGAAGTAATCACCCATGCAATCGACGCATTTTTGCCAACGCATTGGCATTTTTTTTGATGCCCTTCTTGTAAAAATCAGCTGGACGGGCAACAAACTCTTCAAAGGCATTTTGTACTGACTCTCGGGAATTGAATTTTTTACCCACTAAAAAGTTGTCTAAATTTTGGAAAAAGTAATAGTCGGTAGGTGCAAGGTCTGGTGAGTATGGCGGATGAGGGAGAGCTTCCAACCCCAGCTCTTGCAGCTTGAAGACTGTCTGTTGCGCAGTATGGAGTTCGCGCGATGTCGTGAAGGAGCAGTGGGGACGACCGATTGACCAAAGCTGGTTGCAGATGTGCAAGCTTCTCCATCATTCTCTCCAGTTCTTCACAGTACACATCTGCATTAATGCTCATGCCGTTTTGTAAAAAGCTGTGGTGAATCACACCCGCACTAGAAAACCAAATAGTGACCATCACCTTTTTAGGGGTCATTTTTGGTTTAGGGCATTGCTTTGGTGCTGAACCAGGGTCTAACCAACTTGCTGAGCGCTTTCGATTGTCGAACAGAATCCATATTTCGTCGCACGTAAGAATTCGTTACAAAATTTCTTCATTTCTTTGCCTGTTGAGCAGCGCAAGGCAAGTCTCGACGCGTACGTTGCGCTGGCGATCGTTAAGGTCGTGGGGCACCCATTTTTTTTTTTTTTTTTGTAACGTGTGGAAATCCCCTCGGACCGTCACCCGCGCCGGGGCTTGCGGCGGGGCGGTGTGTCGGCATATGTCAGACCGCCTCAGGGAAGTGTTGGATGCTAGCCTGGCGTCCGGACGCTTCCCTGAGTGCTGGAAAAGCGGGAAGCTGGTCCTATTGAGGAAGCCGGGACGGCCTGCCGATTCGGTCGCGGCCTATAGGCCCATCGTGTTGCTGGACGAGGCGGGTAAACTTTTTGAGAGGATACTCTCTGCCCGCATCGTCCGGCACCTCTGCGAGGTGGGGCCCGACCTGTCGGACGCCCAATTCGGATTCCGGGAGGGGCGTTCGACGGTCGATGCCGTGATGCGCCTTAGGGCCGTGACCGAAGAGGCAGTGAGCTGTGGCGGCGTGGTGTTAGCGGTGTCCTTGGACATCGCCAACGCCTTCAATAGTCTGCCATTTAGCTGCATCAGGGAAGCACTCCACTACCACGGAGTGCCAGAGTACCTGAGGCGGCTAGTGGCAGACTATCTAGAGGAGCGTACCGTCGTGTACGAGGACCGAGAGGGCATCTTGAGACGGCGACCCATGTCGTGCGGCGTTCCGCAGGGGTCTGTCCTTGGACCACTCCTGTGGAACGTGGGGTACGACTGGGTCCTGCGAGGTCGTCTCCCCCCCGGGCTGGGCGTAATTTGTTACGCCGATGACACATTGGTCACAGCCCGGGGAGCGAACTTCCAAGAGGCGGCGTGCCTGGCCACCAGGGGAGTTTCTCTGGTGGTTGGGCGCATCGAGGCACTGGGATTACGGGTGGCCCTGGACAAGACGGAGGCCCTATTGTTCCATGGGCCCCGTCGTGGTCCACCCACCGGCGCCTCAATAGAGGTCAACTCGGTCCTCGTACCGGTTTGGGCCCAGATGAGGTATCTGGGCCTGATCCTCGACGGTAGGTGGCTCTTCGACGAGCACTTCCGACAGCTTGGTCCCAAGCTGGTCGATGCTGCCTCCGCCCTTGGGCGACTTTTGCCCAATCTGGGTGGAGCCAGCGTCGCAACGCGACACCTCTACACGGGGGTGGTCCGGTCGATGGCGCTGTACGGTGCACCGGTGTGGGTGGCGGCTCTGACTGCCCTAAATAAGGCTCGCCTCTGGCGGCCTCAGAGGGTACTGGCAGTCAGAGCCATACGCGGGTACCGCACGGTGTCGACCGAGGCGGCGTGTGCCCTGGCCGGAACACCCCCGTGGGATTTGGAGGCGGAAGTGCTCGCCGAAGTTTATCGACGGGTGGCTGAATATCGGGCGGAGTATGGCTATCGCCCTCCGCCCGAAGAGGTACGCGACTGGCGTGAAGCCGCCCGTCGAGCCACGATGGTTAGATGGTCGTTCCGGCTGGAGACTCCACGCGCTGGCTTTGCCGCCGTGGAGGCTCTCCAGCCGGTCATCCTCGAGTGGGCAGGGCGGCAGCACGGGACCCTTTCCTTCCGACTGACGCAGGTCCTTTCCGGGCATGGTTGCTTCGGGAAGTACCTGCACTCGGTCGCTAGGAGGGAATTGAGTCCCGCCTGCCACCACTGCGACTGCAGTGAGGACTCGGCCCAGCATACGCTGGCGATTTGCCCCGCTTGGGCGTCGCAGCGCCGGGCCCTCACTGCAGTCATCGGAGGAGATCTCTCGCTACCGGCCGTCATACGCTCCATGGCCGGTAGCGACAGCAGTTTTACCGCGGTCGCAACCTTCTGCGAAGACGTAATCTCGCAGAAGGAGGTGGCGGAGAAGGCCCGGGAGGATGATATCCACTCGGACCCAATGGCCCAAAGGCGCGCCTATCAGCGCCTCATGCCGCCCTGAGTGTGGCCGCGGATGGTCGGGACGGGCTTTCCCTTCCATCTGCTCTAGTGGCCTCCCGCGAGGAGGTGACGTTACGCGTGTGCCGTACGTCGCCTAAATTGAGATTTTAACAGCTGACGGTGCCCGCTACCGTGCGGGCAAGCGCTGGGAGGGGTCCGGACGTGTTAATAACTGCAGTTCCCGGATTCCTCCCTTCACAGGCGCAGAGTGGCACACCGTGTGGTTTTAGTCGGTTCGAGTCCGACACACCGCCCCGCCGCAAGCCCCGGTGGGGTGACGGTCCGAGGGGACTTCCACACGTAAAAAAAAAAAAAAAAAAAAAAAAGGGGCGGTGTGTCGGACTCGAACCGACTAAAACCACACGGTGTCCCACTCTGCGCCTGAGGAGGGAGGAGTCCGGGAACTGCTGTTATTACGCCGTCCAGACCCCTCCCAGCGCTTGCCCGCACAGAAGCGGGCACCCTCTCCAGAACCTCTCCTTTTAGGCGACGTACGTCGCCCCCTCGCGGGTGGCCACTAGAGCGGATGGAGGCGAAAGCCCGTCCCGACCATCCGCGGCCACACTCAGGGCGGCATGAGGCGCTGATAGGCGCGCCTCCGCCACCCGGTTCGCCGGCGGCGGATTGGGTCCGAGTGGATATCATCCTCCCGGGCCTTCTCCGCCACCTCCTTCTGCGAGATGACTTCTTCGCAGAAGGTTGCGACCGCGGTAAAACTGCTATCGCTACCGGCCATGGAGCGTATGACGGCCGGTAGCGAGAGATCTCCTCCGATGACTGCAGTGAGGGCCCGGCGCTGCGACGCCCATGCAGGGCAGATCGCCAGCGTATGCTGGGCCGAGTCCTCACTGCAGTCGCAGTGGTGGCAGGCGGGACTCAATTCCCTCCTAGCGACCGAGTGCAGGTACTTCCCGAAGCAACCGTGCCCGGAAAGGACCTGCGTCAGTCGGAAGGAAAGGGTCCCGTGCTGCCGCCCTGCCCACTCGAGGATGACCGGCTGGAGAGCCTCCACGGCGGCAAAGCCAGCACGTGGAGTCTCCAGCCGGAACGACCATCTAGCCATAGTGGCTCGACGGGCGGCTTCACGCCACTCGCGTACCTCTTCGGGCGGAGGGCGATAGCCATACTCCGCCCGATATTCAGCCACCCGTTGATAAACTTCGGCGAGCACTTCCGCCTCCAAATCCCACGGGGGTGTTCCGGCCAAGGCGCACGCCGCCTCGGTCGACACCGTGCGGTATCCGCGTATGGCTCTGACTGCCAATACCCTCTGAGGCCGCCAGAGGCGAGCCTTATTTAGGGCAGTCAGAGCCGCCACCCACACCGGTGCGCCATACAGCGCCATCGACCGGACAACCCCCGTGTATAGGAGTCTCGTTGCGACGCTGGCTCCACCCAAATTGGGCAAAAGTCGCCCAAGGGCGGAGGCAGCGTCGACCAGCTTTGGACCAAGCTGTCGGAAGTGCTCGTCGAAGAGCCACCTACCGTCGAGGATCAGGCCCAGATACCTCATCTGGGCCCGAACCGGTACGAGGACCGAGTTGACCTCTATGGAGGCGCCGGCGGGTGGACCACGACGGGGCCCATGGAACAATAGGGCCTCCGTCTTGTCCAGGGCCACCCGTAAACCCAGCGCCTCGATGCGCCCGACCACCAGAGAAACACCCCTGGTGGCCAGGCGCGCCGCCTCTTGGAAGTTCGCCCCCCGGGCTGTGACAAGTGTGTCATCGGCGTAACAAATTACGCCCAGCCCGGGAGGCAGACGACTTCGTAGGACCCAGTCGTACCCCACGTTCCACAGGAGTGGTCCAAGGACAGACCCCTGCGGAACGCCGCACGACATGGGTCGCCGTCTCAAGACGCCCTCTCGGTCCTCGTACACGACGGTACGCTCCTCTAAATAGTCTGTCACTAGCCGCCTCAGGTACTCTGGCACCCCGTGGTAGTGGAGTGCTTCCCTGATGCAGCTAGATGGCAGACTATTGAAGGCGTTGGCGATGTCCAAGGACACCGCCAACACCACGCCGCCACAGCTCACTGCCTCTTCGGTCACGGCCCTAAGGCGCATCACGGCATCGACCGTCGAACGCCCCTCTCGGAATCCGAATTGGGCGTCCGACAGGTCGGGCCCTACCTCGCAGAGGTGCCGGACGATGCGGGCAGAGAGTATCCTCTCAAAAAGTTTACCCGCCTCGTCCAGCAACACGATGGGCCTATAGGCCGCGACCGAATCGGCAGGCCGTCCCGGCTTCCTCAATAGGACCAGCTTCCCGCATTTCCAGCACTCAGGGAAGCGTCCGGACGCCAGGCTAGCGTCCAAGACCTCCCTGAGGCGGTCCGACATATGGTCGAGGGCTCGGGCCATCACTCGGGCTGGAACCCCGTCCGGCCCGGGGGCGGTGCGGTGTTCTTGGAACGGATCCGAAGAACAGCCGCCCCAACCTCCGATTCCCTAACGGGCGGCACATCGTCCTCTCTACCCCCGTCATCTATGACCGCATAGGCCATCGACGGGGGTGTGTGCTCCGCCCGCTCAGGGAAAAGGCCCTCGACCACTTCCTGCAGGAAGCTGGGCTGGAGAGTCTCGGTAAGGGGGGGGCCCGACGTGCGGAGCTTTTGTCACACCGCACGAAATGGGCGACCCCAGGGGTCACGGTCGAGACTCTCCAGCATCTCCTTCTTTTTCTCGGCTTGGCGCGGCAAATGGCCAGCTTCAGAGTTTTCCGCGCTTCGCGGTACTCCTCATGGAGCTGGTCCCCGTCACCGTCGCCACGGTGACGTCGCCGGCTGCGGGTGTAGGACCTCCGGGCACGAGTACAAGCCGCACGGAGGTCCGCCAACTCCTGGGACCACCAGTAGACCTCCTTCCGGCGAGGCCGACGACTTTGGACATGGGGCATGGCCGTATCGCAAATCTGCGTAATCGCATCGCGAAAACAGCCAGCCCCCACGTCCACGCCGACCTCCCCGGTCGGGGCCTGCGGAGACAGCCAAGATTGAACAATGGCCGCCTCCTCTAGTAGGTCCCTATCGAGCTTGGCGACAGCCCACCGCGGAAAGCGGGATGAATGCCGCGCCGTGTGACCCCTACTGGGGCCCTGGGACCAGGAGAGCTCGAACCGGATATATAAATGATCCGAGAGCGTCTCGACCTCTTCCAGGACACACCAGTTCCTTACTCGTGCGGCAACAGCAGGGGTAGCGAACGAAAGGTCCACTATCGACCCCCCTTGCTGTCGCACGCACGTGTTGGTGGAGCCTCTGTTCAGCAAACAGAGGCCCACCGAAGCCGCCCACTCCTCTACGGCTTCGCCCTTGGCGTCCGTCCCGGGGGGCCCCCACGCAATGGATTTTGCGTTGAAGTCCCCCAGCACGAGGACGTGCCCAGACGCTAATCGCCGCATCGAGGTCTCCAAGCTGTTAAGGAAGACCTCGAAGTCGCTCAAGCTCCGGTTGGGGGAGAAGTAAACACCGTAAACGGTGACCCCCCCCCACTCAGCGGCAACATATCCAGAGCCCTTGTCTCTAAGCGACAAGGGCGGGGAATGAGCCGCCGCGGAACCGACGACTGCCACGGAGCCGTCCCAGTCACCCATCCAGTTTGGACGGGGAGGAACGTAGTAGGGCTCCGCGACTACGGCAACACCGATCGACCACTGCGCTATGGTTTGCAGGAAGAGATCCTGCGCCGCGGCACAGTGGTTTAGGTTCGTCTGGACAAGGAGGTTGGAGACGTGATCCATTAAGGGATCGTCTCTACAACCTCCTCCATGGGCGACGATGTAGACGCACGAACGACATCGGAGGCAGCCTGGGTCGATTGGCTAGCCTGCTGAGAAGCGCGGGATGGCTTACAGCCCCCCTGCCCCATCTGATGATTGGCGGGCTTGTTGTCCGCCGCACAAATAGGGCAGTGAGGGGCGGCAGAACATTCTGCCGCCTTGTGCCCCGGTCGACCGCAGCGGAAACAGAGACCGCTGCAGTCGAAACAGTTCCCGCACTTGACGCGTGTGTGCCCCGATGCTAGGCATTTATAGCATCTCATCGGTCTTGCCGCCAGGACTGTTACCCCGGCACTCACAAAACCGATGAGAAGCCTGCCGGCGTCGCCCAAAACTTTGGCCGACGCCACGGGGCAACTCACCCACACTGCGCCAAGTCCTCCCGGACCGGGGCGGATGGCGCCAACTCTGACGCTCTCCGCGTTGCAACCCGTCTTTGCCCGGATTGCAACGCGAACGTCTTCAGCCGTCACCGAATCGTCCAGGCCCGAGATGCGCAAGTCAGCGCATTTCGTAGGCCTGGCGATCTTGACACCATCCGTGTCCGAAAACACTCCCCGCAGCTTCTCAGCAAACGTGTCCGCAGTCTTGGCGCCTTCAGCCCCAGGGAACTCGAGGATTCGAGCTCCCGTTTGGGCGAGGCGCAGTCGGACCGCTGCCGTCGCGAAGTCGCCGGCGAGACAGTCCCGGGCCGTCTTAAAGACGGCCGCGTAGGAAAGTCCTCCACTTGCCGCCTCCGGTGACACCGTGACCACTACAGCCGCGGTCTTAGGTGGCTGCAGCTTCCGCGGCTTTTTCGGAGTGGTCCGGGCCACCGTTGACGACTGCGGGCCAGAGGCCGCCTTTTGGGCAGCCTTCTTGGCCCGCTTCTTGGTCTTCTTGGACTTCTTGGCCCCCCTGACTTCCTGCCAACCCTCATTGGAGGGGGCAGTTGTGGAGGGGCCAGGCAGAGGTGTTGGAGTGGGGAGCGGAGGGAACTCCGCTCCAGACGTTGCCACCGTCTTGGGCGTCGGCTGCGCCGCAGCCGTCTTGGCCGCAGCCTTCGCCCGCTGCTGCGTTCTGCGCGCGGCAACAGGGCCCGGCACTGACGTCGCCGCCGCGTACGACACGCGACCCCCCACCACAGGAAGCGGGGTCGGTGCCGAGGTGACCCTCGTCCTCTGCGCCGCGAGCGGCGGCCGAAGAATAGGGGCGGGAAGCAGCCTTTCCTCCAGGCCAGCCAAACGACCGTCCACCAGATTCCCCACCGAGACGAGGATCTGCTGCAGCATCCGCTGCAGGACGTCGTCGGATACCCCGGGGACAGCAGGGGCTGGGGCCGACCGCGACGTAGACGGGGCCGGCTGGGACGCAGACGAGGCCGGTCGAGACGCAGACGGGGCCGGCCGGGACGCAGACGGGGCCGGTCGAGACGCAGACGGGGCCGGGGCCGGGGCTGGGGCCGGCTGGGACGTAGACGGGACAGGGCCCTCAAGCTCAGAGCGCTCCGCCCGGAAGACATCAAACTGAGCGCTGAGGCCGGCCACCTGCTCCGTCAAGCGGTCGTTGGCTGCCTGGAGGCGAGCCAGGTCTCCAGTTAGGGTCCCAACGACCTCTGCAATTGCAGAAGAGGAGTCCTTCAGAGCCCTCACAAAAGGGCCCTTCAGGTTAACGGACTTAGTGGCCACCTTGTGGATTATGGCCACCGCTTACGTCCGCTTCCGCTTCCGCTCTCTCCTGCAAGGAGGTCGGTGTTCCGGGCACTGAGTCCCCATGCCCCGGCTCCCCGATCGCAAGTAGTAGACCCGCGATCTCCTCTTCCGCTTGCAGTTCGCCGTCTGCTCGAGCCCGCCTATAAGATTCCGCCTTACAAAAGGCGGAACCTGACGGGCCCGAAACCGGGTTTCGCGAGCGCCCCCTATTGCTGCTTGCCAATTTGGGAGGCAACATCTCCTGAGCGATGTCGCTCTCGCAACCTTGGGCGCGTCCGCGCTTCCGGTCTGCCTCCACGTCCATCGGCTCTGGCGCATCCGTCCTCGCACCGGAACCGCCGCTCGCCACAACCACGGCGGACTTGGAACGCGTGCGTTCCATTGTTCTTCGGCTCCCAGCAGTCGGATCGACTTCTGGGAGCCCCACCGCTGCAGGCGTTACAGCCGCAGCAATCTCCTCATTGGAGGAGTGGGCGTCCGCCTTCCGGAACTGCCCTCGGCTGTTCCTCGACGGGCGCGACACTGCCCCACTTCTTTTATTTGCGTCCTTCGCGTTTATGTCGGTGCCGGATTTGACGCTTGGCGACGGGCGTGTGTGACATTGAATGCCCCCCCCATAATACGATTGGGGGCTGCCGGAGCCGACTGGCTCCGGGAGAGATTCCCCAGACGCGTCGCGTCTAGGACCCTCCTGGGTAGGTTTATGCCTATTTTGTTCCATGTCATGTTTGGTTGAGTTTTGTGTCCTCCGACAAAGGACGCCCTTGGCACTGGACTCCCTCCAGCGATTCAGCTCATTGCCAGGCGTCAGAGCGTGAGCTTAGGGTATTTTTATAGAGGTATTACGTCCTCGTGGCTTCGAAGAGCCACCGGTCCTGTCCGTTCAGGATTACGGCTGGGCCGGACGGGGTCTGCACCAGACCGGATCCATCCGCCCCCTGTCCCTCTCGGAACTATTGGCACTCTAATATGCCCTCTGCTAGAGCAGAGGGACGTTTAGAGTGCCCCACGCGGCAGTCTGTAAGCAGACTCCGTCTGGTATCCCATATAGTCTGGGGTCTCCTTCTGAGCCTATCCGGCATGAGTGGCTCTACCGGCATAGCCCCAGAAATCATCGACCCACGCAAGCCCCACCACGACGACAACGTAGGTATACATTGGGGGGAAGGTCGTGGGGCACCCATCTATCAAGCTTTTTTACCTTGCCAATTTGTCGCAAATGGATCAATATTGTTTTGATGCTTACATTAAAAGCTCCTGCTAGCTCAGCTGTAGATTGAGTTTCGTCAGCTTCCACAATCGCCTTAAATTCATTATTGTTAGCCAAAGTCTCCGGACGACCACGAGCTTCATTTTTCAAGTCAAAATTTCCAGAACGGAACCGGGAAAACCAATAACGGGTTGTGCGTTCGTTTATACAGATCTCTCCGTAAACGTTTTTGATGTTACGTGCCGTTTGTGTCGCGTTGGTGCCACGACGGAACTCATATTCCATAATTACACGAATTTTTTAAGTATCCATTATGACGAAAAATGTTCAAATGTAATGAAAATACAACGCTAATCAGAAAACAAAAGACTGAGTTTGTAAATAGAATGTCATGGTTTTAAAACAAAATTAATTTGAATTTAGAATACAGAGCCATTACAAACTTTTTTTTATTTGAAATGACCAGTACTGAAGAACGGCAATTTCATAGGTAAAGACCTAATATTTGCAGATCATACAAACATTTGGTCCGACCCAGGAATCGAACCCGAGACCTCAAGCACAGCAGTGGCATACGCTACCACTGCGCCACAGAGGCAGTAGCCCTCCGATTAATGGATCAGATCATAAAATTTATCACTTTCATGCCATCATGAAAGTGATAAATTCCATACTCTATGCATCAGGAATGAGGTGATCCGGCAGAGAACCAAGGTCATCGACATAGCCCAAAGGATTAGCAAGCTGAAGTGGCAGTGGGCTGGCCATATTAGCCGCAGAACTGATTATCGTTGGTGTAAACGGATTGTTGAGTGGAGACCGTGTCTCTGCAAACGTAGTGTAGGACGTCCACAGACCAGGTGGAGTTATGAGCTGCGCAAGACGGCTGGCAGGAGCTGGATGCGAGTAGCCGAGGATCGAACCAAGTGGTGCGAAATTGATGAGTCCTATGTCCAGCAGTGGAAGGCGATAGGCTGATGATGATGTACCTACTCGATCATTTCAGAAAAAGTTATAGATGTTCGATGCGGTTATCTAAAACTATTTAACGTCAATATTTCGGGAAATGTTAGTTCACTTTGTTACATGATTGCTCCTTCCTTAAAATAGTTGTTCATTTACCTATTAAATTCGTCATAGAATAATAAGTCATTAATTTGGTCCGATCATATAATGATGCAATATAATGAATTCATTCTACCACGGAGACGTGGGCAAATAATTTTTGAAGAAACACTAATGTGACAACAACGTACTTGTCAAAGACGTCGGTTTAACTAGCCTTGTAATCTATCTCAATCAGAATTCATCTCTAAGATTATTTCTCAATCAAACTAACAAGGCAGTCTTTAACTGGCTGACAGTGTTCGCTCACAATGGATGATACATCGCTTGTAATAACACAACTCGTGCTCTGATAATGCAGTTTATTGAGATACGGAGTTTGTCGTAAAAAACCATAGTTTTAAAGATGAATTTCCTTTTGGAATAGGATTTCCCCAATGACTAACTTTTGGACTAGTGTTGGTATAAATGTGCAAACGATAGGTATTTAAATTATAAATATTTGAATTGTAATCTAGGCTTTACTAGTCGTCGTGGTTACAAGTCGGTAATACCCGTGCCTAAACATAATAATGCAATTACCCGGCAAATTTGTTAATAAACACAGGTTAAGGTTAAAAGTTATCATACTGTACATTATACACAATATATTTTACCGGTGCGGTCCTTATCTTTTTTTATGGACGGGATGGAAAATCCCTTCGAATCTCCGACTCCACGGGGACTTAGAAGTCAGGAGTATATGGTGTTTCCACTGACCGACCGTCTCAGGCACCCTGCGCCCAGGCGGACCATGTTATTTCAGATCCCCCCCGTCTAGCCTAGAGGCTTCTCCGTGCCTATCGGTCCAATACTAATCAACCAATAATAGTGCACAACCGTGTGCGAACCATGATTCAGAACATACGGGCCAGTCTCGTCTGGATGATACCTGGGCGACACGTCGAGAAAATCGATGTCAACTGATGTTTAAGCCATTCTTTCGTTGCTTAACCAAAAATAAAAAACAAAAGAGTTAAGTGTAGGCCAAAACCTTTTTTAAGGAGACGCCTATGTCCAGCAGAGGACTGTTAAAGGCTGCTGATTTGATATGATATGAAATTATTGTGCACTGGTTTTTGTAAAAACCAAGAATAAGTTCTATTATGGCAAATTTTTTGGCTTGTATTTTTTTAACCTTCAATGTTTGATGCATTGTTCTTGTTCTATCACGATTATATATAGTGTCTTAATGTATAATTACTAATTACAGTAATTAAATCTTTTACTACGGACATGACGTCATGATTATGGAGTTACGACTCTAGCACTGTTATCAATCCCGGAAATTTAAAATGTATAATTAAATAGTGTTTTAACGACAATCATCGATTGATAAAAATTAAGTTCATTTTCTGTTTGTAAGTTGTTGTTTAAGGACCAAATACAAACACAGTGCAAATATGAATGAGCAACTGTCACAACTTAGCGTATGATAGTGGAGAAAGAAGTTAGATCTATGTAAAACGTAGCTCAAACTAAGTCTAAAGTTCGACTCGAATCTAACGTTTATCCTTCAGAAAACTGACGTGTTCCACTTCGTAAGTTCATAAATCCTCTGTCGATTGTAAAGTTTCATCCCCAGTTTTAACTAGAGATAGGTTATCTATAAAATAATTTTTTTGTCATCCCCCATCTCGGTAAGAGTATTTTTGCTCTTCAATATTTGAATGCAAAAGCCGTTTTTATCTCTTAGGTTTTTATCCTCTAGAGGATAAAGTAAATTGAATTAAGAAAATCGTGTACACTAAGTTTGTGAATTCAAAACATCATTAAACCTATCTACTTCTATCTCCATGGTGCCGAATTTATCATACTTACAACCTTTTTTTAATTTGTTAAAAACTCAGACTCGGAACCTTCTTGGTGTACTAGGTTATCTATAAAATAATTTTTTTTTCATCCCCCATCTCGGTAAGAGTATTTTTGCTCTTCAATATTTGAATGCAAAAGCCGTTTTTATCTCTTAGGTTTTTATCCTCTAGAGGATAAAGTAAATTGAATTTAGAAAATCGTGTACACTAAGTTTGTGAATTCAAAACATCATTAAACCTATCTACTTCTATCTCCATGGTGCCGAATTTATCATACTTACAACCTTTTTTTAATTTGTTAAAAACTCAGACTCGGAACCTTCTTGGTGTACTTTTTTATTTGCCTTGCCATATTTGTCATTTAGTAATTTCCTCGCTGAGGTGGGATGAAAAGTTACGTGTATCACTCGAGTGCAAAGATTTTTCAACTCGTGCTCTTTTGATTCCCTGGCAGACGCGCAGGATTCTAATTTTTAAATCACTCGCTGCGCTCGTGATTCAATTTTAGAATCCTTCGCTTGCTCGGTCATCAAAGTGAAGCACGCGGTTAAAAAGAAACTTTGCACTCTTGTATAACAAATAACTATTAAAATAAATAACTATTATCTCTGTGGGAGAGTGGTAATCAGGTTTATGGATTCAGGCACTTCCATCACCCAACATAGGTACCTTGCTGGACAATACTACTTTTCGCTTTGCCACTTGCCTCCATTCAGGAGCGCCTTGTGTTTATCCGCGTTTTTGTCACTGTGGAGAGGCTGTTGACAGTTTCGGACATCATGGCCTTTCTTGTAGCAGAAGCGCTGGCCGAATATCTCGACATGCCAATATTAACGACATTATCCGTCGTGCTCTTGTTACCGCCGGTGTTCCACCTGTACGTGAACCAAATGGTCTTATACGGGACGATGGCAAGAGACCAGATGGTATGAAGATGGGTAAGCCTTTGGTGTGGGACGCAACTTGCGTTGACACCCTCGCGCCATCTCATCTCCCAAGTACAGCTGGTTATGCCGGCGCTGCTGCTGCTTCTGCGGAAAGCCTCAAACGGCGTAACTACCAAAATGTAATAGGTAATTAAATTTTTGAACCGTTTGGGGTCGAGACGCTAGTTTCATAGGGTCCGAGTGCTCGCGCTATGTTTAAACAACTAGCTAAGCAACTGATTGATGCTTCTCGCAACCAGAAGGCCGGCCTTTTTTAACCGACTTCCAAAAAGGAGGAGGTTCTGTTCCACTGTATGGTTTTCTTTTAATATATGTTCACCGATTACTCCGTCAATTGTGGACCGATTTTGAAAATTCTTTTTGTATTCGAAAGGGTATGCTCCCGAAATGGTTCCATTGCCACCATATCAGGATCTGATAATGGGATCCCAGAGAAATCGAGGGAAACCCTCATTTTTTATAGGCACATACTATGTTTTTTGTATATTTTCTGAAGTTACACCGGTATTTGCGTCCGGTAGTCATCATTTTATGGTGATGAGCTAATTATGTAAGGTACAACTCCTTAACGAATAGGAGTTGGAGTATAAATCTTTAAATATCATACGTATAATATGTTACCTTTAGTCGTATTCTTTCAAATTCTTTAGGTAAGCATCTGCTGGAATCATCTGATGGAAGGTGGAAGGTACAACTTCTTAACGGTTAGGAGTTGGAGGATAATTCTTTCAATTTCGTACATATCTAAAGACCTTTAGTCGTATACTTTCAAGTTATTTAGGTGAGCTGATGATAGAAGGTTAAACTCTTCAACAGTTAGGGATTAGAGGATGATTTTAATATCACACGTACGTATAGGCCTTAATTTGTATTCTTTCAGTTGTTCATATGGATCCTATTATTGAGAAGACACCCACTAAGGAAGGTATTTTGGAATTTCTACCCCTAAGGGGGTCAAATAGGTGTTGAAAGTTTGTACTTAAGTCCGTCATTTTTTATGTTAGAAAAATAAAACTTTATCTTTGGGCTAATGATTAAAAATGAGAAGATACGTATTTAAGCGTTTCTGGATATTCTACCCCTAAAGGGGTGAAATAGGGGTGAAAGTATGTGTGGAAGTCCGTCATTTTTAAGTTAGGATCTTGTAACTTTATCTTTCGGCTTCTTCTTCTTCTGCCTCGCCTTATCCTGTTACGCGGGGTTGGCTTTCCCAATCATGCGACACCATTTACCTCTATCTCGAATGTCTAGTTCGTGGAGTCCCAATACTTTCATGTCCTTTTGGACATTCGTCATCCAGGTCGTTTGAGGCCTTCCTCTTCCCCTCTTTATGTGTCTCGATGGAAAGGCACTTTTTAATCACGTGATCATCTGGTCTTCTCATAACGTGACCATACCAGCGTAGTCTAGCCTCAGAAATTTTATGCGTTATGGGAGCCACTTTAAAACTTCCCCGGATATATTCATTTCGCACTCTGTCTTTAAGGGTAACCCCGCCCGACCAGCGCAACATACGCATCTCCCTTATATGTAATTTCTGCTCGTGACCCTTAGTTGTCGGCCAGACCTCACAACCGTGCAGTAAAGCTGTAACTTAGTAAGTTTAGGGGGTAAGTATAGTAAGTTACTTTATCTTTGGGCTACTGATAAAAAATGAATAGAAATGTTTTTAAGCGTTTCTGGATATTCTAGCCCTAAGAGGGTGAAATAGGGGTTGAAATATTGTATTTTATTAAGTTAGAAACGTAAAACTTTATTTTTGGGCTACTGATAAAAATGAGTATTAACGAATTACGTAGCGTTTCTGGATATTCTATCCCTGAGAGATGAAATAGAAGTTACATTTAATACGTCTTTTTAAACCACTAAAGTTATTTGCATCAGCAGAATTTTTATGAAATAGTTCAAGCCAAAAAGAATACGATCGAACAATTACAAAAATCTAAGCGATAGTCGCTTGGCACCGACTTGAACAGATTTTAGGTACCTAGCACACATTATAATACTACTATTTAAATGAATAAAGAACTGGATATCGACAAGAATTGGCACATAGCAATTTATGAAGAGCCAGTTTATTTTACGCTTTTTAGTGTTTTTTGGCAGGGAGTTTCCGTTGGATGTTTTTTTTGGTAGTCGTTTTTTTTAATAATCTAGCACAGAGAAAATTGCCTTCTGCAACTACATTCCAAATAAACACATTAGATTTACCTGAAACTTTATATATAACTAGTTGTTGCCCGCGGCTCCGCCCGCGTGTATGTCAACTATCGCGGTTTCAGTAGCCTATGTGTTATTTTGATGTATAAGCTATATTACTGTAAAGTTTCATCCAAATCCGTTCAGTAGTTTTTGCGTTAAAGAGTAACAAACATCCATCCATCTATACTTACAAACTTTTGCGTTTATAATATTAGTAAGTTTATACATAAGTATATATTTACGTATAATTGGCCTCCAGAAAGTCACGAGGACTTCCCAAGAAGAGGATTATTCCCAAGAATATTCGTAACAATACCTACTCGCATTTCCGACGAATTATATACACTTCAGGGGTTCAAGACAAAGGTTAAAGGAATAAATCATGCACATAATACTGAAACAATTCGAAATTTGTTATTTAAAAGCATTCCTTTAATCTACTTTCAATACCGTCTTTAGATATTTTAATTTCTAAATCTAAAATAGCTGCGAGTATGTTCTAGTTTCATGATTCAATTGTAAAATATGGTTACTAATTATTCATCTTTTGTAGCTCGTTAATAACATGAAACTGCATTATTATAATTTGTCAACAATATAGACTTTCATTTACATTTCAAGTTCCAACCTTCTCAGTAAATCAGTCTTTGTATAATAACTTATTTCGTTTTCTACGTACAAATACATATTAATAAAAAATAAAAGGATAAAAACCTTATTAATTTAATACATCCAATAGTAAGCAGGTATACCACTTTCTTATCAGAACGTCGCGAACCGAATGCAATTATTTTGAAGCCATAAAGAACGAAACTGTTATATCACCGGTTAACTTGGTCTTTATGCACTACGATGTAGAACTGAGCCAGAATTCAATAAACACAACACTAAATAACAATAAAAACACTATTTATTTTATAATACAAGTTTTAATAGTAATAATTTAAATTTGATAAAGAAAATTGTTTGTATAATAGACGCGATGGATGCGTGCGCGCAACACCGTCGACCGGCGCGTGCGATCACTCAGAACAACTCGGGAACATGTAACGAAGCCGTAGTAAGGTGATTAACTTTTTTTGTATACTCATCCTTTTTAGGGTTCAGCGATAAAACCGGATTTGAAGGCACTTTAATGAGAAGATGTCCATTGTATTTACAAATTTCAAGGTCCCATCAAGATTTTTATTAGTCATAAAGTACAAAGTTTTTTGTGCCTTATTTATCTATTATTAGGCTTCGTGATTTTGGTGTCTGTTATGTTTTTACCTTTCTTGGAAGAATCATTTGCAATAACGCGTTCCTACTAGATTTTTTCTGAAGCAATCTATAGGATGACTAGCTGCTGTTGACCTGGCAAACGTTGTTTTGCCATAAAAAAAATGTAGGTGTGTAAATTATAAGGGTGACCTTATAATTTAGGGGTTTGAAAAATAGATGTTAGCCGATTCTCAGCCCCCCCCCATATGCACACAAAATTTCATAAAAATCGGTCAAGCCGTTTCGGAGGAGTTTGGTAACAAACACCGCGACACTATAATTTTTTAGATTAGATATTGTTTACATAAAATAATAATGGTTTTAATATTACGTCTAATATTTATGGATTTGTTTAGCACAGTCTATAGATATTGACACTATTCTATCCTTTTTATATATTTCTGTCATGTAACATACATTTGAAGGTAGTAAAGGATCATAAATTAATTTCGAGTTTTTCAATACCAAGTTTGGTAATTTTATTATTTATTATAGACTAGCAAACCTAGGCTTCGCACGGAGTCTTTACAGAAAATAATATAGCCTATGTTACTCTGAGAAGACGTGTGGCTTAATTTTATCCGACGTCTTCAACAAATATCGTTATATTTTAGCCAATATACTCAAAAATTTAACAAATAATATACAAAAACCTTCCTCAAGAATCACTCTATCTATTGGTAAAAAAATCCGTGCACTAGTTTTTGAGTTTAGAGCGAACAGACAGATAGACAGACAGACGTGGCAGGGGACTTTGTTTTATAATATGTAGTGATATAGATGATTTTATCAATTAAAAAACAAGTCTTTGAATATAGAAGACTAGCTTTGGCCAGCGGCTCCACCCGCGTGTATGTCAGTTTTCGGTGTAAAAAGTAGCCTATCGAAGCAAAGTATCACCATACTAAATTTTATTGAAATCCGTGCAGTAGAAAGTGTAACAAACCGACAGAGTTACTTTCGAACTTATAATATTAGTATGAATAAATATATTATAATCAGCAAGGTACTGGTTATGCCGGTTTTAAATGCCGTACGACATAAGGTTATTGAAACGTGATTTAGTATTGTGTAATGAAATTAGCTTTCCTTTATGAACAGATTGGCTTGGTAATCATTAATCAGTTACATCAGACATTCTGCAATGAATTATTAAACGCTTGCACTTTCTATTTTTTTAACCGACTTCAAAAAAAGGAGGAGGTTTCTCAATTCGACCGTATATATATATATATATATATATATATATATATATATATATATATATATATATATATATATATATATTTTATGTGTGTTCGGGGATAACTTCATCGTTTATGAACCGATTTTGATGATTCTTTTTTTAATGGAAAGTAGATGTCCCGACGGTGGTACCATGATAAGGAAACTAGGATCTGATGATGGCATCCCAGAGAAATCGAGGGTAACCTTCATTTTTTTCAGGCACGTACTATGTTTCTCGTATATTTTCTGAAGCTACGCCGGTATTTGCGTCTGGTAGTCATCATTTAATGATGATGAGCTGATGATGAAAGGTGAAACTCCTTAACGGTTAGGAGTTGGAGGATAAATCTTTAAATTTCATATGTATGTATGTTACCTTTAGTCGTATTCTTTCAAGTTATTTAGGTAAGCTGATGATGGAAGGTACAACTCCTCAACGGTTAGGAGTTGGAGGATAATTCTTTTAATTTCTTACGTCTCTATAGACCTTTAGTTGTATACTTTTAAGTTATTTAGGTGAGCTGATGTCACAGGCGCTATGATGACTAACCCCTTAATGTATTTTGCTTTAAGTAACTTGCCTGCTTCTATTTCATCACGACATTTAAGCTTGGACACGATTCCTATTGCCCCGTAGACCACGTTCTCGGTAACAGAAATCTTGCATCTCAGTATAATTTTGGAAACTGATCATATTACTCAGTTTTAATACGTGTTCAAACCACTAAAGTTATTCGCAGCAGCAGAAATTATATGAAATAGTTCAACTAACTGATAACCTATGATTGTTTGCACTAAAAATGGAAAAATAAAAACTTTTTATAAAAAACAAAAACCGACTTCCAAAAAACCATCCGACGAAAACTCCCTGCCAAAAAACACTAAAAAGCGTAAAATAAACTGGCTCTTCATAAATTGCTATGTGCCAATTCTTGTCTATACCTAATTCTTTATTCATTTAAATAGTAGTATTATTGTGTATGCTAGGTACCTAAAATCTGTTTGAAGTCGGCGCCAAGCCAAAATGTAATAGGAGGTACCGCACTCGCCGCTGCCGGATAGCTAGCATAAAACAACCCAAGCGAGCAGACACGCGCGGGCTGACGCGACGTCGTTGATAGTCGTCTCGAAATAAAGCGGGTGTGGTAACTACTATTACATTTGGCTTGGCGCCGTCTTCAAACAGATTTTAGGTACCTAGCATACACAATAATACTACTATTTAAATGAATAAAGAATTAGGTATAGACAAGAATTGGCACATAGCAATTTATGAAGAGCCAGTTTATTTTACGCTTTTTAGTGTTTTTTGGCAGGGAGTTTTCGTTGGATGGTTTTTTGGAAGTCGGTTTTTTTTTTATAAAAAGATTTTTGTTCATACATATTTGTAACCCAACGACAGTGTATATTTAATGTCATTTTAATTCTCAGGATCGATTTGAGGATCGTCGATCGTTGCAACCAACGGTTAGGTGGTTGTGTATAATTTATTATACTACTAGCTGAACCCCTCGGTGTTACCCGCGCGGCGGTTATTGTCGTACCGCGGATAAAGCCACGGGGCGAAGCTAGTCTAAAAAAAGTAGCCTAAGTTAAGGCTACACGTTCAAGTATACTTGTGCAAATTCAGACTCTTTTGTCTGAATTTGCGCTTGCGGGCTTGCGCAAGTATACTTGAACGTATACATTATGTATTTTACTCCTCAGATCTGCCGTTGAAAGTCCCCTCAAAATCGGTCCAGCCGTTCCAGAGATTACCCGGAACAAACAGACAGACAGACAGACAAAAATAGTAAAACATGTTATTTTTGTACATGCATCGTGTTTACATACATATGCATTTATTAAAAAGTGGTTATTTTAATATTACAAACAGACACTTCAATTTTATTTATTTGTATAGATAACTGTTATTGCGCGATGCAGGATTAGAAGTTACTTCTTAGTTCGGCGTGTTTTCGTTAGATGAATTTGAAATATATTTTTATGTGTAAGTGGACAAGCTCAATTATAGTATTTGAGTAAACAGTTTTGGTACTTGATACATCGGACTTGAAGACATTTTATTAAGAAATTGACTATTCATAATTCTATTATTCGCATTTGTCGTTATCTCATTATTTTGAAGCAGCCTTTTGGAACCACAGACTTCTTAATAATGAATAATTTTGTTCACGGCTTAAGCACATTAAACAATCGTGTTCAAACGAGTGTTTAGTTCAAAGGCCATTGTTCCATGATGTCATGAGAACCAATATTGGTAGTCAATTCCTCGAACGATGTAGTTATTTACTAATCCAGAATGGCGAGTTGACCTTGTTGACCATTGCTTGATTGCACACACAAGTTGTGTGATTAATAGAATTTAACTGAAATGATGAGTCAAGATCTTAATACTGCACTTATACTGCGGTTTTAATACCTAGCCGCAATGTTTTAAAGTTTGAAACATTCTTCAAAAATATTTTTCACAATTCAATCAATGATTCAGTATAATATTAAAACTACACATTAAGCGGTTATAATACGCAGTCATTTCCTAAGCGCAAATTAAAGTTTGACGCCTACGATACTCGACAATAATTCGCAATTGTTTACTAAAAACTTAGGAAGCATTTTAGAATGTATTTGGTTAGTTGTATGTAATAACTTCCGCCTATTATTTCAATGAAACACAGAAATATGGTAAACGTTTTATTGTTAAACTCTTTGAAACTTCGAAGTACGACGTGTGGTTCAAAATGTAATGATGATAAAATTATTTATGACTATTTATAATAAAGAGAGGTGTGGGTCACGGCTCTGACCGCCCAGAACAAGGCGCGCCTCTGGCTGCCTCAGAGGGTACTGGCGGTCAGAGCGATACGTGGTTACCGCACGGTGTCGACGGAGGCAGCGTGCGCGTTGGCCGGGACACCCCCGTGGGATTTGGAGGCGGAAGTGCTCGCCGAAGTTTATCGACGGGTGGCTGAATATCGGGCGGAGAGAGGCATTCGCCCTCCGCCCGAAGAGGTACGCGAGTGGCGTGAAGCCGCCCGTCGAGCCACGATGGCTCGCTGGTCTTTCTGACTGGAGACTCCATGCGCTGGTTTTGCCGCCGTGGAGGCTCTCCAGCCGGTCATCCTCGAGTGGGCAGGGCGGCAGCACGGGACCCTTTCCTCCCGACTGGCGCAGGTACTTTCCGGGCACGGTTGCTTCGGGAAGTACCTGCACTCGGTCGCTAGGAGGGAACTGAGTACTGCCTGCCACCACTGCGACTGCAGTGAAGACTCGGCCCAGCATACGCTGGCGATCTGCCCCGCATGGGCGTCGCAGCGCCGGGCCCTCACTGCAGTCATCGGAGGAGATCTATCGCTACCGGCCGTCATTCGCTCCATGGCCGGTAGCGATAGCAGTTTTACCGCGGTCGCAACCTTCTGCGAAGAAGTCATCTCGCGGAAGGAGGCGGCGGAGAAGGCCCGGGAGGACGACCTCCACTCGGACCCAATCCGCCGCCGGCGAACCGGGCAGCGGAGGCGCGCTCACCTGCGCCTCATGCCGCCCTGAGTGTGGCCGTGGATGGTCGGGACGGGCTTTCCCTTCCATCGGCTCTAGTGGCCGCCCGCGAGGAGGCGACGTTACGTGTGTGCCGTACGTTGCCTAAAATGAGAGGTTTTTGTAGAGGGTGCCTGCTTCTGTGGACTCCTCCCTCCTCAGGCGCAGAGTGGCACACCGTGTGGTTTTAGTCGGTTCGAGTCCGACACACCGACCGCCGCAAGCCCCGGCGCGGGTGTCGGTCCAAGGGGATTTCCATACGAAAAAAAAAAAAAATAAAGGGTTTGTTACAACTCTCCCCCCAATGTATTCGTACGTTGTTGTCGTGGTGGGGCTTGCGTGGGTTGATGATTTCGGGCGTATTAGAGTGCCAGTAGTTCTGAGAGGGACAGGGGGCGGACGGATCCGGTCTGGTGCAGACCCCGTCCGGCCCAGCCGTAATCCTGAACGGACAGGACCGGTGGCTCTTCCAAGCCACGAGGACGTAAACCTCTATAAAAAATACCCCAAGGTCACGCTCTGACGCCTGGCAATGAGCTGAATCGTTGGAGGGAGTCCAGTGCCAAGGGCGTCCTCTGTCGGAGGACATTAAACTTCAAAATAATGACAATGGAAAACAATAGGATAAAACCTACCCAGGAGGGTCCTAGACGCGACGCGTCTGGGGAATCCCTCCCGGAGCCAGTCGGCTCCGGTAGCCCCCAATCGTATTATAACATTCACTGTCTTATACGCCCGTCGCCGAGCGTAAAATCCGGCACCGATATCGCGAAGGTCGCGGAAACCAAAAGTGGCGCAGTGTCGCGCCAGACGCGGAACAGCCGCGGACAGTTCTGGAAGGCGGACGCCCACTCCTCGAACGATGAGATTGCTACGGCAGGAACGCCTGCAGCGGCGGGGCTCCCAGAAGTCTATCCGACTGCTGGGAGCCGAAGAACAATGGAGCGCATGCGTTCCAGGTCCGCCGTGAGCGTCACGGGCGGTGGTCCCAGTGCGAGGACGGACGCACTGGAGCCGATGGACGTGGAGGAATACCGGAAGCGCGGACGCCCCACTGGCTGCAAGAGTGACATCGCTCAGGCGATGTTGCCTCCTAAAATCCCGAGTGGCCATAGGGGGCGATCGGGCTCCGCCTTCTCTAAGGCGGAGTCTTACAAGCGAGCCAGGGCGGATGGGGAACTCCAGGCGGAAGAGGAGATCGTGGGTCTCCTGCTTACGTCTCCTCCTCCGTCTGCGTCGCAGCAAGCACCTGCTAGCACTGGGATATCTGACGCCCAGCTGAGTCAGATACTAGACGCATGCTGGCGTATGGTGGAGGGACGAACGGCTGGCCTGGAGGCCAGGCTGCCTCCGGCCCCAATTGTTCGGCCGCCGCTTGCGACACCGAAGTCGAAGGTCGCCTCAGCGCCGACCCCTCTTCCCGTGGTGGGGGGTCGCGTGACGTACGCGGCGGCGACGTCGGTGCCGGGCACTGCCACCGCGCGCAAGACGCAGCAGCGGGCGAAGGCTCCGGCCAAAACTTCTGCGCCGCCGCCGCCGCAGCCGGTGGCAACGTCTGGGGTGGAGATTTCTCCGCTTCCTACTCCAACAACTCTGCCTGGCCCCTCCACATCTGCCCCCTCCAATGAGGGTTGGCAGGTAGTCGGGGGGGACAAGAAATCGAAGAAGACTAAGAAGCGGGCCAAGAAGGCTGGCCAAAAGGCAGCCTCTGACCCGCAGTCGTCGACGGTAGCGCGGACCACAGCGAAGAAGCCGCGGAAGCTGCAGCTGCATAAGACCGCGGCTGTAGTAGTCACGGTGTCGCCGGAGGCGGCGAGCGGCGGGCTGTCCTACGCGGCCGTCTTTAAGACGGCCTGGGACAGTCTCGCCGGTGAGTTTGGATCCGCAGGTGTTCGATTGCGCCTCTCCCAGACGGGAGCTAGGGTCCTAGAATTCCCTGGGGCTGAAAGCGCAAAAACGGCGGACACCGTTGCCGAAAAACTGCGGGTTGTATTTGCAGCCACGGATGGTGTCAGGATCGCCAAGCCTACAAAGTGCGCGGAACTGCGCATCTCGGGCCTGGACGATTCCGTGACGGCCGAGGATGTTCGCGTTGCGATTCAGGTGAAAACCGGTTGCAGCGCGGACAACGTCAAGGTCGGCACCATCCGTCCCGGTCCAGGAGGCCTTGGTGCGGTGTGGGTAAGCTGTCCCATAGCGTCGGCCAAAATTTTGGGTGACGCCGGTGGGATCCTCATCGGTTTCGTGAGTGCCAGAGTCACAGTGCTGGCCGCGAGACCGATGAGGTGTTACAAATGCCTTGCCGCGGGACACACTCGCACCAAGTGCGACAGCTGTTTTGACTGCAGCGGATTATGTTTCCGCTGCGGTCGACCGGGGCACAAAGCGGCGGAATTTAACACGTGACACGTGTTTAAAATTTAGCAAAAAAGCAAGTAAAAATTAAGATTGGCGTTTTGTAGGTCATACCTTGAACACACCAATATTGATATCATTACATTAACACCAGCAAAAATGGAATAAAATTTCGCCACTTAATCATTTGTAGTTCAATTCTACTTATATATAAAAAAAAGTAAAACCTAAAACCCAACTACGAAACAAACGACACTGAAAAAGTATATGAAACAAGTTTCAAAAGCCGTAGTCACGCGTTGTTAATGTGTTATGGTACATATCTACGTAACGTTTGACCACGGCTTTTGAAACTTGTTTCATATACTTTTTCAGTGTCAGTTTAATGTACAAGTAACGCCCTTTCGAATGATACCAAACACGGCATATTTATCTCAAATTTATTTTTTAATACAGGACTTTATGTCGGCTAGAGGGCGCCACATTAGATTCAGTGTCACGTCATATCTATACTAATATTATAAAGCTGCAGAGTTTGTTTGTTTGTTTGTTTGTTTGTTTGTTTGTTTGAACGCGCTAATCTCAGGATCTACTGGTCCGATTTGAAAAATTCTTTCAGTGTTGGATAGTCCATCTATCGAGGAAGGCTATAGGCTATATTTTATTTTCATAAAAATAGAGATCCGTAAGAAAATTGCTATTTTGTAACCCAAGGTGTGAAATCGAAAACCTATTTTTGCGTGCGCTGCAAAAAGAATTGACAATAGAACAAAATAATGTATTACGGGTTTGTAGGTCCCATTAATATCTACAAAAAAGTCCGCGAGAGCATATATCTAACTATCATGGTTTAGTCACAATAACCGCTTTTGTGTTCAAAAAAATTATGAAATCGTCTGAAGAAAGAAACTACGTTAAATGTTTATCGTAATATTAATCCTTATCTAAGTAAAGCATTAAGTTATCAAGGGTATTTATGTAGAAGTAAAATACTTTTTGTTTCATCCCATTCGGACATTTCGTTTAGAAGTTATCACGAGTATAAGACGCTAAGAGTTGATACCTATTATTGAGTTATTTGCCAAAGAGTTTTTATCAACATAATACCTAATATTAGTCTTTATCCAAATAAATGTGTTGTTGATTATGAGTATTAGATCTTAGAAGAGTATAATAAGTACATCTATACTAATATATAAAGCTGAAGAGTTTTTGTTTGTTTGAACGCGCTAATCCCAGGAACTACTGGTCCAATTTGAAAAAGTTCTTTCGGTGTTAGATAGCCCGTTTATCGAGGAAGGCTATAGGCGTGATGATATATATATTATATATTTCATCACGCTATGACCAATAGGAGCGGAGTACCAATGAAGAATGTTTCAAAAACGGGGGGAAATTATTACGCTACGGGCAATAGGAGACGCAAACGACGTTGCGTGGGTCATCTATACTAATATATAAAGCTGAACAGTTTTTGTTCGTTTGAAAGCGCTTATCTTAGGAACTACTGGTCCAATTTGAAAAAGTTCTTTCAGTATTAGATATCCCGTTTATCGAGGAAGTTTATCGAGTTTATCTATATCATCACGCTATGACCAACAGGAGCGGAGTACCAATGAAGAATGTTTCAAAAACGGGGGGAAATTATTACGCTACGGGCAATAGGAGACGCAAACGACGTTGCGTGGGTCATCTATACTAATATATAAAGCTGAACAGATTTTGTTCGTTTGAAAGCGCTTATCTTAGGAACTACTGGTCAAATTTGAAAAAGTTCTTTCAGTGTTAGATAGCCCGTTTATCGAGGAAGTTTATCGAGTTTATCTATATCATCACGCTATGACCAATAGGAGCGGAGTACCAATGAAGAATGTTCAAAAAACGGGGGGAAATTATTACGCTACGGGCAATAGGAGACGCAAACGACGTTGCGTGGGTCAGCTAGTAGCCTATAACCAGCGGACAATTAAGACGCTTCTAACGACACTTCATTTGTCCAGTTCTAATAAGTGGTTAAGGAGCTATGAGGGAATAGGTGAACATGTAACATCGTTTTTTTTGGATTTCAATCTTTTAACAATTTTTGTTTTCAGCGCCCTCTCGTTCACTGTAGTTCGAACTACAATTGGGTGCGGAGCGCGATCGAATTGTTTAGCTGTTTGGTGCACCTAGGTTGCACCAGGTGGCGTATGTTTTAAAGGATTTTTTTAGTTGACATTAAGCCGCATAGTAACAATGAGACATTATCATATGTGTGTCATACGATTCTCAATACATTTTAAATTTATCGCAAATAAACAAGCAGTATAGAAGTTGTACGTCTTGTTCGCACGTCAAGTGATGAGGAAGGGGTTTCATCGAGAGGGTTCGATATTGAGTCTATAAAAATGGATGTGTCGCAGATGATTCTTCATTCTTAATCTTCTCTTTGGAACTCTGAGGAAGCTTTAGTTATTGTGAATATTTATATCTTTGATGGTAGTGTTTGTGAGTGATCAAGTCCCACTGTCTGTGGTAAGTTAACCTCAAAAAGGTTTTCCTTAATATCTTTATGTATGTAGAAAATGTCCTCAGGTTATTTAATTTTGTTTATAGGGTCGATAGATTACAGCTGAAAGTCTACCTACATTGTACCCGTCTTGTGGTTCGTGGTTTGTTGCTGAGGAGGATTGACTGTTGGCAGCTCACAGCTCACTCCTCAAGATTTCTGCCCTACCTTGAGGGAAGTTCACGTAACATTAAACTTAATTAATTAATACTTTTATTTAGCACCTACAAGTGGATCACTGGTGGACGTCTCCTCAAGCTACCTTGAGCTGGTGAGAGACTTCGGCTGACTACCTCGAGTCAGCAAGGTGATCCTGAGGGTGGCTATCTTGTGCTGTACAAACTACAGGCCTGTTATTTAAAAAAAGACTGTATATTATTTATTTCAACCTACCTTGTATATTTATTAATAATTTTACTTAACAATTGTAATATATAAGGAATTTGTATAACAAAATAAAGGTTTGTATGTGTCTCAAGTTGTTTCCCTGAAGCCTCCCGTGGAATCCGGATACAGGCACCCTCACTTTAAATTTATTAAAATTCTTACGGCGCCCTGGGTTACATGCTCTTGCTGACTGACTGGGTCTAACCGGTGAGTTTCCACCTGACAAGTTCAGGGGTTACAAATTGGCGACCAACGTTTGGCGAACTTCTCGAACCTTGAGGGTGTGCTGAGTGTGAGTTCCCGGGAGGACTTTGGATGAGACGCTTACTATCCGTCCGAGACTACCCAGGACGTTAATTGGTTTTGCGGAGTGCAGTACGCATATAATAATTCTCTCATTGCATTTTTCAGCACAGTATTACCATCTCTGCGGTGTGGAAAAGCTTTGAGCAAAATTCAAAATTAAATTAAAATTTTAACTGCACAAATTTTGGTAAGTTTCTTTGGATTTTTTTGGCAAGAACATTTTTTCTTTTTTTTTTTTTTCTTTTTGTTTGTTGGTTTTGTTAAGTTCTTGTGTTTGTTCCCTAAGGGATCAGCACAGTAATAGACACATACATATAGCTTTTATTTTGTTCAGGTTTTCCTTGAATAACTTTATTTTAACTTTTTATATTCCTACCTACTTACAAATTAAGTAGATAAATGTATGAATAACTTTATTTCAAATCCATAAGAGGGTTTGCATGATATAATCAAAAGGATATTGTGCTTTCCTTTATCTTGTTGTACTTTTTTACATGATAATTTAACCTTTTAGTGTATTAATTTAAATTTCAATGTAGGACACTTTACATAAATAAAAGTAGGGTATACTTTTATTTATAGCAATGACACAATATACGTCAGTGATTTATAGTAAAGAAAACTGTTATAACTTAAAACTTCTGTTGTTTTATGGTTTTAAGAAGCAGGAATCTATTGTGATTAACTATAAATAAACATAATTTGATTAATTTTGGTTTTCTATCTATTGTTCATTAAACATAGGTTATCTGTAATTAACTTAGAGTTGGAAAGGGGATCACAAAAAGTTTTCTTTTGTTACCTCACAAATTAAATAAAACTGTTTTAAATAATTTTAACTTGTAATTAAAAGTAACATTTAAGAATATTTTTTTAGAAATCTTTTATTTTTTTTACACTAAGAAGAACTTAGTGCTTTATATTAACTTTGTTAAATTGTCAATAAATTTATTTTGAATTTTAAAACATCATGGCCCAGCTGATTAAATGTATTAATTATCTTAAAAAGGATGAACTTATTAACGAGTTGTCTGCCATGGGTGTTTCAGCGAATCCCGATGACACGGTAGTCAGCTTGAGGAGTGAGCTGCGCACTGCGTTGCGGCTTATCCGGCGTGGCAGCATTAAAGCCAGCGCTTTTGTCCCTGCTTCTGCTGCTTCTGAGCTGTCTTTCTGCGAGCCGAAGGTCCTGGAACTGGAAGGAGTCCTTTCTTCAGGTGATTTCGTTTCTAATAAGACTAGTCGCCTAAGAGTTGCATTGAGGGCTAATTATCTTCTCGCTAGGTTAGCAAGGTGTGGTTTTGACTGTCCAGAACTAGTGGGTATCCGTGCCCGGTTAGTTAAAATGTTGTCTGTGTCAGAAGCGACTACCGACTCTGACTCTGATGGGTCGGAAAGGGAGATGCTTCCTACACATAGTGACCAGATAAATTACACCTCACCTGTGTCGAGGGGGGACCGTTCGACGCGACCCAACGCTACCACTACCGACTCACTTCCAACTGTAGTATTAAGGGACAAACCTGTTAACTTAAATTCATTTAACTTAAAATTTGATGGCACTTCATGTGTACGTGTCTTCATCGAAAGACTTGAGGAGCTTAGGTGTGCTCGGGAGGTCACCAAGGAGAAAATCCTCACGGCTTTTTCTGACCTATTGGAAGGTCCTGCCTTGTCTTGGTTTCGCACCAACAAGGAGGATTTCACTTCTTATGAGGTCATGTTGGAGGAGCTGAGAGAGAACTTCGATCTTCCTGACTATGATTACCGCCTCCGCAATGAAATCAAACAGCGTACACAGACCCGATCTGAAACATTGGGTAATTTCATTTCTACAATGCAGGCCATGTTCTCTAGACTCTCGTACAAGATGCCTAGTGAAGAACAAATGGACATTCTGATGCACAACATCAGACCTGATTACATGAAGGAATTGGCCCTTCATGACGTAAAGTCTATCTTAGATCTGAGGCGATTAGGAAGGCGCCTAGAGCTTGCTCGTGCTAGAGCTGAGGCATTTCATGAACCGTCATTGGAAAAGCTTAGTCTAACTGCGGATTTACACCAAGTTAAAAATAAACCACCACATAAAACTTCTCAACAGGTATCTGGTGTGTCCCGTCCGTCCACCTCGAGCGATGACAAGTGCTTCCGATGTGGTGAGGGCGGCCACACTACTTACGGCTGTCCACAGTCGAGAAAGGTGGTGTGTTTCCGGTGTGGACAAAAAGGTGTCCGAGCACCGGAGTGTTCCCAGTGCAATGTCAAGCCAAAAACACGGGTAGGTCGGGGCCTTGTTAAGAGCTTTCCAGTAGATTCAGAGCGTTCTTCTCTGTCTGAGATTTGCTCTGATAAGGTCCTGTTTAATAAACGGGATAATGATATTAGACCGTATTTAGTAGTAAGGATCCTGAACTTAAATGTTTTAGGTTTACTTGATTCGGGTGCAGCCTGCTCTGTGTTAGGTAAGGGTGCGCACCGCGTTTTTTTTGAATTAGGGTTTGATCTAGAAAACATAAGCCCTAACTTTAGTCTAACAACAGCAGACGGATCATATCTGCATTGTTTAGGCTGTATTTCTCTTCCTATAGTATATAACTCTGTTGTCAGAGTTATTAAGTTTTATGTTGTCCCAGAAATCACTACTGCCATGATATTCGGTATAGACTTCTGGCAACAGTTCCAATTAGGGAACAGATTGATCTCTCAAAATATCAATCTCTCCCACTTTAATGATTGTAATCCTGTGGAGTCATTGGCTCTCAACCATGGCCTGGAGGATTACAACAATTTAACCGCTGATCAGAAGCGGATTATTAATAGCATTATTGAAAAGTTCGATACGATCAACACCGACAGGGTAGGCTTAGGCCGTACCTCTCTTGTGCACCATATCATAGATACAGGTAACAGCAAACCAATCAAGCAACGTTACTATCCGCTCTCTCCCCTCAAACAAAAAGCCTTGGAAGAGGAACTGGACCGGATGTTGGAGATGGGAGTAGTGAACCCATCTCAGTCTGCATGGAACTCGCCAGTGGTGATGGTGGAGAAAGCGAATGGTGACTTAAGATTGTGTCTTGATTCTCGAAAGCTTAATTCTGTATCTAAGAGCGATGCGTATCCATTGCCATACATAAATCAAATCTTAGACCATCTGAATAATGCTAAATACCTAACTTCTATCGATTTAAGTGCTGCCTACTGGCAGATACCTTTTGACTCGCCGCAATCCGCCGAGAAAACTGCTTTTACTGTCCCTAGAAGGGGTCTATTTCAGTTCAACGTGATGTGCTTCGGTCTCATCGGAGCCTCTGCTTCGATGCAACGCCTAATGGACCGCTTATTTGGTCCAGAATTTGACAATAAAGTCTTCGCTTTCCAAGACGACATCATCGCAGTGTCTTGCAGCTTTGAGGAGCATGTGGATCTCTTACATAGAGTCCATCAGCGCCTTAAGGATGCGGGCCTCACGATTAACATGGAAAAATCACACTTCTGTCGTAGTGAACTGAAGTACCTCGGGTACTATGTTGACAAACATGGCCTACGGACCGACCCAGGTAAGGTTGAGGTTATTCTTAATTATCCTACACCTTCCAATGCTAAGGAGGTGAAGAGATTCCTGGGCATGGCCGGTTGGTATCGACGTTTTGTCAACAATTTTTCTAAAATCAGTAAACCCTTGTGTAAGCTAACTTCTAAAAATGTTTCCTTTGAGTGGACGAGTGAAGCTGAAGAGTCTTTCAACCTTTTGAAGGCCGCTTTGGTCACCGCACCTATTTTGAAAATGCCTGACTATTCATTACCCTTTAGGATTCTCAGTGATGCATCATCCTTCTCTGTGGCTGCTGTCCTCACGCAGACACACGAGGGAGTGGAGCACCCTGTCGCGTATTGCAGTCGTTCTCTTAACAAATGCGAGGTCAACTATAGTACCACTGAACGTGAACTACTTGCGGTGATCTTTGCATTAGAACAGTTCAGACAATACGTAGAGGGCCAGAAATGCACCGTGGTTACAGACCACGCCTCACTTCTGTGGTTCCACAAGCTGAAGAATCCTACTGGTCGCCTAGCGCGCTGGAGCATGAGATTGAGTCAGTTTGACTTCGACATAGAGCATAGAAATGGTAAAGATCATGTTGTACCCGATGCTCTGTCGCGAATACGGATTGATGCGATAGGCACCAGCACCACCAAGGATTCGTGGTATCTCCACACCCTTAACAGTGTGAAGAAGAATCCTCGTAATTTTCCCAACTTTGATATTCGTAATGACTCCTTATACAGGTTATCTAAAAATAAATACTCTTTAACTTCTGATTTTAGTTGGAAGCTTGTGGTGCCTCTGGAGGACAGGCTATCCCTGCTCACCAAGTACCATGACCACGTTATGAGTGCCCATGGAGGTGTTTGGAAAACCCACAAACGCCTGGCCCTAAACTATTACTGGCCTAAGATGTATAATAGCGTTAAGGAGTATGTGGGCAAGTGTGAAACTTGTAAGCAGTATAAACCTGTAAACACGGCCCGTCCTGGCCTAATGGGTAATCCAAAACGTGTGTCTAAACCTTTTGAAGCCATCTCTTGTGACCTGTTGGGTCCATTCCCTACTTCCAGCAAGGGAAACGTTCATTTAATCGTGGTCTCGGACTATTTCAGTAAATATGTCATGTTGTATCCTATAAGGATAGCTACAGGCGTTGCTGTCGCGAGATTCATTGAGAAGAATGTTTTCTTAGTACATGGTGTTTGTAAAACCATTTATATGGATAATGGCCCTCAGTTCATTAGCAAACCTTTTAAAGGCTTATTGGTTAAATACAATGTGCCAAACATTTATTATAATCCCAGATATCACGCGCAGACCAACCAGGCAGAGCGTGCTATTCGCAACGTGGTTCAGGGCATTTCCTGTTACGTGAAGTCACATCACAAGAAATGGGACGAGAACCTCGTGGAACTTCAGTGTGCCTTAAACACGGCGGTAAGCGAGGCCACTCGTTTCAGTCCTTATTTTCTTGTTCACGGCAGGGAGTTCATAGGGGATGGAGTTCTTTATAGACAGGAAGATATTTCTGCCCATCCTAACTCGGTCTCTATTGACAACCCTGTGTCCTTCGGTGAAAGGTTGAAGGAACTTCATCGTGTATACGACCAGGTGAGCAAACACTTAGATGTTGCCCACCGGCGTAACGAGAAGTACTACAATCTCCGAAAAAGACACGTGGAATTAAAAGTGGGACAGTTTGTCTATAAGAGAACGCACTACCTATCCAACAAAGATAAGAACTTCACATCCAAGTTGGCCCCTAAATTTCTGAAATGCATAGTGACCGCGAAACGCTCGCCTTTGATCTATGAATTGTCAGATTTGGATGGTAAGAATCTGGGAGTCTACCATATTAAAGATATTTTGAAATATAGTGAAGAGGAACCACCTTCTGTTCCTTCTCCTCACTGTATTAGTTCTATCTTTAAGTCATTCGTTCATACGTGAAGTTGTACACTTTGTGTCGAGCGGTTCCTCTTCGACACACACCTTCCACTCGGTTGCTCATATATGTGTGCATTATGCCTTGTATTAGGGTGTGATGTCAGTAGAGTAGTATCACTAGGAGTTAAGTTTTTTTTTTTAACTTAAACTACCTATATTTTAATTTTAGATTAAATTCTTATAAACTCTGTGTGTCCCTACCTTTGAGATGATCACAGCTTATTCTTCGTTTGTTACTGTTCTGGTTATTCCCTTCGTGCTCTACTCAGGGAACACTGTGGGGAGGGGGTGGTGTAACATCGTTTTTTTTGGATTTCAATCTTTTAACAATTTTTGTTTTCAGCGCCCTCTCGTTCACTGTAGTTCGAACTACAATTGGGTGCGGAGCGCGATCGAATTGTTTAGCTGTTTGGTGCACCTAGGTTGCACCAGGTGGCGTATGTTTTAAAGGATTTTTTTAGTTGACATTAAGCCGCATAGTAACAATGAGACATTATCATATGTGTGTCATACGATTCTCAATACATTTTAAATTTATCGCAAATAAACAAGCAGTATAGAAGTTGTACGTCTTGTTCGCACGTCAAGTGATGAGGAAGGGGTTTCATCGAGAGGGTTCGATATTGAGTCTATAAAAATGGATGTGTCGCAGATGATTCTTCATTCTTAATCTTCTCTTTGGAACTCTGAGGAAGCTTTAGTTATTGTGAATATTTATATCTTTGATGGTAGTGTTTGTGAGTGATCAAGTCCCACTGTCTGTGGTAAGTTAACCTCAAAAAGGTTTTCCTTAATATCTTTATGTATGTAGAAAATGTCCTCAGGTTATTTAATTTTGTTTATAGGGTCGATAGATTACAGCTGAAAGTCTACCTACATTGTACCCGTCTTGTGGTTCGTGGTTTGTTGCTGAGGAGGATTGACTGTTGGCAGCTCACAGCTCACTCCTCAAGATTTCTGCCCTACCTTGAGGGAAGTTCACGTAACATTAAACTTAATTAATTAATACTTTTATTTAGCACCTACAAGTGGATCACTGGTGGACGTCTCCTCAAGCTACCTTGAGCTGGTGAGAGACTTCGGCTGACTACCTCGAGTCAGCAAGGTGATCCTGAGGGTGGCTATCTTGTGCTGTACAAACTACAGGCCTGTTATTTAAAAAAAGACTGTATATTATTTATTTCAACCTACCTTGTATATTTATTAATAATTTTACTTAACAATTGTAATATATAAGGAATTTGTATAACAAAATAAAGGTTTGTATGTGTCTCAAGTTGTTTCCCTGAAGCCTCCCGTGGAATCCGGATACAGGCACCCTCACTTTAAATTTATTAAAATTCTTACGGCGCCCTGGGTTACATGCTCTTGCTGACTGACTGGGTCTAACCGGTGAGTTTCCACCTGACAAGTTCAGGGGTTACAAACATACATACATACTTACATACATACATAGCCTGTCGGCTTTGCCGTAGTCGGGTAAAAAAAAACAATTGTAATATAATGTTGATATTTAAAAACTAGGTTCGTATTAAAGTTCGTTAACCTTAATATAATCTATGATTAGGCACTGATCAGGTAAAAGTTTAGAATAAAGTCGCACGATTTGGGGGATGGGAGGGGGAGAGATGGAAGTAGGACCCCCCTAGGAGACGCATAGTCTTTTTTATGAAGGTTCAAAGTTTTTAAAAATCTTACATAAAGTTACCTGATTTGGAGGGTTATCCTTCCTTCCTTGGACCCCCAAGGAAGGCAGCACACTGCCTCTTTGGTCACGGCCCTAAAGCGCATCACGGCATCGACCGTCGAACACCCCTCTCGGAATCCGAATTGGGCGTCCGACAGGTCAGGCCCCACCTCGCAGAGGTGCCGGACGATGAGGGCAGAGAGTATCCTCTCAAAAAGTTTACCCGCCTCGTCCAGCTACACGATGGGCCTATAGGCCGTGACCGAATCGGCAGGCCGTCCCGGCTTCCTCAACAGGACCAGCTTCCCGCATTTCCAGCACTCAGGGAAGCGTCCGGACGCCAGGCTAGCGTCCAACGCTTCCCTGAGGCGGTCCGACATATGGTCGAGGGTTCGGGCCATCACTCGGGCTGGAACCCCGTCCGGCCCGGGGGCGGTGTTCTTGGATCGGATCCGAAGAACAGCCGCCCCAATCTCCGATTCCCTAACGGGCGGCACATTGTCCTCTTTACCCCCGTCGTCTATGACCGCATAGGCCATCGACGGGGGTGTGTTCTCCGCCCGCTCAGGGAAAAGGCCCTCGACCACTTCCTGCAGGAAGCTGGGCTGGAGAGTCTCGGTAAGGGGGGGCCCGACGTGCGGAGCTTCTGACGCACCGCACGGTATGGGCAACCCCAGGGGTCACGGTCGAGACTCTCCAGCATCTCCTTTCTTTTACCTCTTTGGTATGGCCAGCGTCAGAGTTTTCCGCGATTCGTGGTACTCCTCATGAAGCTGGTCCCCGCCACCGTCTCCACGGTGACGTCGCCTGCTGCGGGTGTAGGACCTCCGGGCACGAGTACAAGCCGCACGGAGGTTTGCCAACTCCTGGGACCACCAGTAGACCTCCTTCCGTGGAGGCCGACGACCTTGGACGCGAGGCATGGCCGTATCGCAAATCTGCGTAATCGCATCGCGAAAACGGCCAGCCCCCACGTCCACGCCAACCTCCTCGGTCGGGGCCTGCGGAGACAGCCAAGATTGAACAATGGCCGCCTCCTCTAGTAGGTCCCTATCCAGCTTGGCAACAGCCCACCGCGGAAAGCGGGAAGGATACCGCGCCGTGTGACCCCTACTAGGGCCCTGGGACCGGGAGAGCTCCAATCGGATATAAAGATGATCCGAGAGCGTCTCGACCTCTTTCAGGACACACCAGTTCCTTACTTGTGTAGCCACAGCAGGGGTAGCGAACGAAAGGTCCACTATCGGCCCCCTTGCTGTCGCACGCACGTGTTCGTGGAGCCTCTGTTCAGCAAACAGAGGCCCACCGAAGCCGCCCACTCCTCAACGGTTTCCCCTTGGCGTCCGTCCCGGGGGACCCCCACGCAATGGATTTTGCGTTGAAGTCCCCCAGCACGAGGAAGTGCCCAGACGCTAATCGCCGCATCGAGGTCTCCAAGCTGTTAAGGAAGACCTCGAAGTCGCTCAAACTCCGGTTGGGGGAGAAGTACACACCGTAAACGGTTATCCCCCCCCACTCGGCGGCAACATATCCAGAGCCCTTGTCTCTAAGCGACAAGGGCGGGGAATGAGCCACCACGGAACCGACGACTGCCACGGAGCCGTCCCAGTCACCGATGGGTGACTATTTTGTTCCTCCACGTCCAAACTGGATGCAGTTTGGACGTGGAGGAACAAAATAGGGCTCCGCGACTACGGAAACACCTATTGACCACTGCCCCATGGTTTGCAGGAAGAGATCCTGCGCCGCGGCACAGTGGTTCAGGTTCGTCTGGACAAGGAGGTTGCAGATTTGATCCATTACTGGATCGTTTCTACAACCCCCTCCATGGGCGTCAATGTTGACGAATGGGCAACGTCGGAGGCAGCCTGGGTCTCTAGGCTAGCCCCCGACGTCTGCCGAGAAGCGCGGGGAGGCCTACAGCCCCCCTGCCCCATCTGATGATTGGCGGGTTTATTAGCCGCCGCACATATCGGGCAGTGAGGGGCTGCAGAGCATTCCGCAGCCTTGTGCCCCGGTGGACCGCAGCGGAAACATAATCCGCTGCAGTCAAAACAGTTATCGCACTTGGCGCGTGTGTGTCCCGCTGACAGGCATTTGAAACACCTCATCGGCCTCGCCGCCAGGACCGTGATCCTAGCGCTTACGAAGCCGACGAGTAGCCTACCGGCGTCGCCCAAAACTTTGGCCGACGCCACGGGACAGCTCATCCACCCCGCACCAAGGCCCCCTGGACCGGGACGGATGGTGCCGACTTTGATGTTCTCCGCGCTGCACTTCGTCCTTTCCTGGACTGCAACGCGGACATCATCAGCAGTGACGGAGTCGTCCAGGCCCGAAATGCGCAGCTCCGCGCACTTCGTGGGCCTGGAGATCCTCCACCATCCGTGGCTGCGAAGACTCCCCTCAGCTTCTCGGCGAAGGTGTCCGCCGTCTTTGCGCCATCGGCCCCAGGGAACTCGAGGACACGAGCTCCCGTCTGGGCGAGGCGCAAGCGGACCCCTGCCGCTCCAAAATCTGGGGCGAGACAGTCCCGGGCCGTCTTAAAGACGTCTTAATATTCTACCCCTAAGGAGGTAAAATAGGGGTTGAAAGTTTGTATGCAAGTTCGTCTTTTCAACCGCCTTCAAAAAAGGAGGAGGTTCTCAATTCGACTGTATATTTTTTATTTTATATTTGTTACCTCATAACTTTGGACTAGGTGAACCGATTTTGATGATTCTTTTTTTATTTGAAAGCTGGTGCTTCCCGAATGGTCCCAATTGAATTTGGTCCAGTTCTGACATGTCATCCATGAGAAAACCATATAAGTCTTCTATTTGCATTATGTATGTACGCGACAAATTAACGAATAACTCAATATTCCCGTATGGTCCCATTTCAATTTGGTCCAGATTGAAGTCGGTCTTTTTTTTTGTTAAAATTTGTGATTATTTTAAGTAAGAAACATGAAACTTTACTTTTGGGCTACTGATTAAAAAAGAGTAGATGCGTATTTAAGCGTTTCTGGATATTCTACCCCTAAGGTGGTGAAACAGGAGTTGAAAGTTTGTATGGAAGTTCGTCATTTTTTAAGTAAGAAACATGAAACTTTATTTTTGGGGTACTGATTTAAAATAAATAGATACGTATTTAAACGTTTCCTAATATTCTACCCCTAAGAGGGTGAAATAGAGGTTGAAAGTTTGTAAGGAAATCCGTCATTTTTTAAGTGAGAAACATGAAAATTTGTGTTTTGGCTGATTAAAAATGAGTAGATACATATTTAAGCGTTTCTGGATATTCCACCCCTTAAACTTGGTAAGTAGATGTAGTCTGTAAACCGCATTAAGATTTTCACACTAAAAAAAAAACTATAAATGTTGGGGGTCCCATACTTAGAACTGTAACTCAAAAAAAAAATTTCCATGAGACTCATACGTGTCTATACCTATCTATGGATAGGTCTTCAAAAATAATATAGAGGTTTCTAAAATAATTTTTTTCTATACTGAATAGTTTGCACGAGAGACACTTCCATAGTGGTAAAATGTGTGTAAATGAGAATGATAAATTTAAAAAAATATATGATGTACATTACCATGCAAACTTCCACCGAAAATTGGTTTGAACGAGATCTAGTAAGTAGTTTTTTTAATATGTCATAAATGGTAAACCGCAAAAAAAAAACACTATTATTAAAACATCGATCAAAGTTACAACGAACTACAAGAACGTTTATATTATGTTACTTGCAGCTTTGGAACACTTCATGGGCGAGTCCGACTCGACTCGGCCGCTTTTTTTTTATTTTGCTGTACCCAGTGTCACTCTCACGAGTAAGACGAATCTATTGACACCACTCACATAAAAATACGACAAGCCGTTTAGGCTCTAGGGCGTGCCAAAGAAATATACATACATACATACACTCGAAAAACATAATCCTCCTTTCGTAAAAAGTATTTATGGAGCAAGAGCCCGTTAACCCCAGACCACTGACGAAATATATACTTAGACTTACACCGCATGAACTTAGAGTTGTACGCGGATATATAATAAGCCTAATGTTCACTAGATGTCACTAAGTGTATCAAATCGTAAATTTGAAAGATATTTTCTGAGCTTCTACTCCGATACGAATCCGAGAGTAAACTGTCAAGTTTATTTGTTTTTGTATTAGTGAAAATGTCCCACTAGATGTCGTTTTCCACATAATTACATTAGTAATTTATGTGATATTTTATTAAATCGTCCAAGAGCACACAAATAAATAAAATTGAAATGTCTGTTTATAATTTCAAATAAACAGCTTCTTCATAAATGCTTCTCAGTAAATACGGTACATGAATATATATTTTTTTATTAATTTTTGTATGAAACTTTTTAAATTTTCACATAAAACTCTGTATGTAGGTCTAGCTACTTAATTGTGTTATAATAATCAAAATTTGTTGAAAAAATCCATATATTATATATGTTATATTAGGTTATATTATTCAGTGATGAAAGCTCAGTAGGCTGAAGCCTAGGGCGGCTTCGTTTAGGGGGCGGCAAATTAAATGATTTAAAAAAACTACATTTCTGTAATAGAAATGGAGAAATTAAGTCTTGGCAGTTTAACAAGAAGAAATAATGTATTAATGTTTAAGAAAACTGTTGTTTGAGAAATTCTATATGCTTGTTAAAATACATCTTTGTAAATATCTGTTTATAAGACATCTCAATAGCAGTTAAATTTTACAATTTAAATTAGTAATTTTAACTAAACATTTTCTTAATTACCACTGAAGGTGGCATGAGTTGCTAGAATGCACTGCTGCGTCCGTTTCAGCGGCTGGCGGCAAATTAGGTCCAAGTAGAAATTTTCATCCTTGGTCCTTTCCGCCACCTCTTTCTGTGCAATGTCATCTTCGCAGAAGATAAAACTCTGTTGCTATCCACTATGGAGCATAACATGGTTGGCAGCGAGAGATATTCTCCCATAACTGCATTCTATATCCAACGCTGCGATGCTCAAGTAATGGCACAGTGAATCGGCACAATACACTGGACAGGCAGGATTCAACTCACTTCTAGTAACCGCGTGCAGGTATTTCCGAAGCAACTGTGACCGGAAAGAACCTGCGTTACGCGGAACAAATCTCACATGGATATTCCTGACAACGCGCATTCTGCCTCCGTAGACATTATGTAATAAACGCGTGTGGCTCAAACCAACAACACTCTCTACTGTCTACTCTCTACTCTCCTGTGGCGCACCCTACTCTAGGCGGTCAGTGCTACCGTCTACACCGGGTACCGTAAAGTGTTATTAACCGGAGAATTCTGCGGTACATCTTGTCGCAACACTCAGTTTACTTAAATTCGGCAAAAGCTTTCGAGCAAACTATTGAAAGTGTGTGTGTGAAACTGTCGTCAACCTACTGTTAAGGAACAGGCCTAGATACATTATTTGGGATTAATACAGTACGAGAACTGAATTGAACACGATTGAGGCGTCTTAAAGTGGCCTCAGATATTCATCTTGGAACGACACGTATATTTTATTATGTCACAATATGTCACAATATATATCTATGTCGATTACTGAAAGAAAAATAATGTAACAGCTCATAATCTTCACTTTTTAAATATTTAAGTAAAACTTAATCTTTATTAAGTTAATATTTTTTTTTTTCGTGGGTAGGTGTTGAAAAGTTCACACGCATTTGTAAAAGCTCCTTGAATATTTTAATAATTTACTTAGTATTTGCAAGGCCTTCATTGTTTACATGTGTTCACTGAAGTTTCTAAGCCACCTGCCAGCTTTTTTTTGCACAAATATAAACATCTGCAAACCAACTCTTACAAGTTCATCAAGTTCCTCAAGTAATTTTATTGTTCTGAGTATACAAAATGTACCTATTTCTTATTTCACGCAAAATTCAATTCACTATGATTGAAATACTAATATACAATCGAATCGAATCGTCAATTGTCAAGAAGTTTCTATTCGGCTGGAATCTCTGGCGCTGCACGCGCTGTGTGAAGACGTGGCTCCGTTACGCATCTGCTATCGTATTTACAATGGGGAGTACTCCGAGAAATTGATTGAATTGATTCCTGCCTCCTTTTTTTGCCATCATCCTACGCTTTCATCATCATCATCAATTATGTGTCAACTGTGCGCTTTTCGAGAAAATTTCTGCCCTACACAACAAAACTGTGGAATGAACTGTCGACTGCGGTATTCCGGGACCAATACGACCTTCAATCAATCTTCAAGAAAAGAGCATACTTCTCCTTAAAAGCCTTGTGACACCTCTGGTGTTGCGGGTATTCATGGGCAGCGGTAAATAATAAATAAATAAGTTGCCGTTCATGAGTGCATTGTTTCTCGTTTTTTACTGCGTGTTTTGGTGATAATGATGGTTTTGGAGAAAATTATTTGCTTTCTCCAACAGCTAACTGGATAAAATCACCATCTTCATCCTCACAGTTTTTTGTTATGGGGACTCTTTAAGAAATTAACTAAATTACTCCTAAATATGGTCCTTAGCAACTTTGCTGTTGGATTTTTGTTGCTTTTGCCGAAATTGCGCAAACAAATTTTCTATTACATCCTGATTCAATTTTTAACCGACTTCAAAAAAAGGAGGAGGTTTCTCAATTCGACAGTATATATGTTTTTTTTATGTGTGTTCGCGGATAACTTCGTCGTTTATGAACCGATTTTGATGATTCTTTTTTTAATGGAAAGGATATGTCCCAACGGTGATACCATGATAAGGACATTACGATCTGATAATGGCATCCAAGAGAAATCAAGTCGAACATTGAAGTTGGTTTTTGTTTTAGTTAATTGTGTAATTTTTCAAATAATTTTTGCCCGTCTTTAACGCATTTAATGCATGTGTTACTTTTTTTAAACAATGCGTGTTTCTATGGCATCTCATATTTTTTTATTACTGTTCAATGGGCCTATCTGTCAATTTTGTAAGTGATCGATTCAAGTTTTAAGTTTTGTCTATTTCGTATGGTTTGGTAACATCTTGAAACGAAATTTGCTCATTGCCGTTAACATAGTTATTGTTTAAAAAATGATTTTGAATACTTTTAATTAAATGTGGTACATCAAAAAACGCAAATAATTTTACAAAACGTTGCAAAAGAAAAGGGAAAGTTACTAGATATCCCTGATTTCTTGCATGTATTTTGGTTTTTCGTAGCCCGACCGCAAAAAACAGCTTTTAGCAGAAGCCCACTTATTATCAAATAGTTTATTTATAGTAGCTTTTAAAAGAGTTGTAACAATTCTGCTTTTACTGCTGATGGAATATTATAAGTTACACATTATTGCGATTTCATCGAAAGTGATCACACAAGCTTTATCTTTAATTAATGCATTTCGAATTTCTGTTATTCTTTTTTTAAATAGATCAGGGCAAAACAATCGGATTTTGCTAGCCACTTTCGGAGTTTCGGATTGTGGTTGGAGCGGCAAGTACTACACCTTGCCGCCTTAGAAAAAAATACACTTTAGATTTGTAAAATAATGACAAGCTGAATTTATTTTCGTCTTCTGTCCAATTCATATCCTTTATTTTCGTAGCTGCATCAATGTCAATTCTCTAGAAACCTCTTCTGAACTCTTTAGATTTTAAAATGCTGTCATCAGATTTTGGATTTTGCTGTAATTTAAATAATAGGATAAAAAAATTGTTAGAAAACTGTTTAAAGTGTATGTCTATGAAATAATATTTATTTGTTAATCTCCTGACTGATTTAATGTGATTTTAATATTACTTGTTGTACAAATTAAAATATGTATAATAAAAACTTGAGAGGTGTCAAAGAACATCCGGATGGAACGAAGTTTATATATATATTATATTTGATATGCTCCTACTAATAAAAATGCGCATAAAATACTCAAATTATTTTAGTAATAATCAAGCTTTACAAAATATACTATAAAACAATATATTTTATGTAAATAAATGCAAAAACCCAACATCACGTGGTGTTCCAAGGCGGTCACCTATCCAAGTACTAACCACGCCCGATGTTGCTTAACGTCGATGATCGGACGAGAACCGGTGTATTCAACATGGTATGGACGTTGGCAATCAGTTTGTTATATTTAACGGTGAGTATCCAGCACTATGACGTCAATTCAATGTTAAAAGTGTGGTTACAATTTTTGGCACGAAAAGTGTCGTTACATTTTTTTCCGTCTAGCCCCCTTTCGCAACGCGTGATAAGGAACTTCGTTCCAAAATAAAGATTATACTTTGCAGTTCGATCATTTATTTTATATTAAAATGACATATAATGCCCTAAAATTTATTGATTATGCCATATCAGACAGGAAATAAAATCGCTCAACATTATTATCTACACCATAGATTTACATGATCGAATAGAATATATTTAAATTAGGGGGCTTCCATTAATTACGTAAGGTGTTTTAGGGGGGAGGGGATTGAGCTAAATCTTTTCAAATCTCACTTAGGGGGGTCTTGGCAAATATCACGTAATTATTGTGTAAAATTGCGTGAAAAATTATTTCCGAATAAAATATGGCCAAATCTGACACAATAGTGTTTGTCGTATTCGTCCGAACTCCGCAGAGCAGCGAAGTAGCATTCGATTTTGCTTTGCTAGTCTTCAATCGAAGTAATAGAACCAGTTCAATAATCCAACACGTTTACAGCCAAAACATAAATTTGAAGAATCTCGCGTGAGATTTGGGGACGCGGGAGGTAGTTGATGAAAATCTTACGATATCTCACCAAGGCGGGAGGGGAGGTCGAAAAATTTTCAAAAATGCCTCACGTAATTAATGGACGCCCCTTTACGATATATCGTTGAAATAATTTGTTTGTTTACTTACTCTTCGTAAGACAACTAACCATTTGACAAATCAAAGTCCGACGTAATTGTAGCCACTTGGTGGCGCTATCATCGCGCATCCAGCATATAATATTCTATATGTCATATCAATAACTTATAAATGTGACATCTAGCGTAGTAAATAGGTCATTATATTCAAGTTTATTTAAATCGATTGCAACGACATCTCCTAAAAATAGGTGATAACTTATAGTTACGCAATTGAAAAATATTTTTTTTAAACAAGCATTAGAAAGTAAGATTTATATTCGAAAAATAATAAAATAATTACTACAATTGAAGCATATCAATAAAATGGTGATAGAGTTTGTTAAACTATTTCTAGTACCTTATTTTTGCGCGCCATCTAGATTTAAGTGAATTTTTCTAGCTTTTATCGGTGTACAGTTTGGGCCAGGGGAGGGTCGGTCTATTTAGTATATTGTGTCATTGCCCCAGACCTTCGTTATTTTATGAAATCTGAAAGTTTGTCAGCGCATGCTCCCAACACACGTAAGAACGATGGACCATTATGAAGTTTATGTTACCGTGGCTTTGGCAGGTAAACGGTACCAAAGGTATATAAAATATCGATCTAAATTCGTTAAATAATAAAGCGCGATTTTTCGGTAGGACCTTCAGAATATTATTAAAAATCACGTTATTCATTGCCAGACACTTAACATAGTGGCAACCCCTTGCCAGACACCCTTAATGTTCATGAAATTATAATTTTACTTATGTTATAGCATAAAAGCTAATTTTTAACCGACTGCCAAAAAGGAGGAGGTTCTATGTTTTACTGAATGTTTTTTTAACCTACTTTTTTTTATGTATGTTCTCCGATTACTCCGTCAATTATGGACCGATTTTAAAAATTATTTTTGTATTCAAAAGGGTATGCTCCCGATGTAGTCCCATTGCCACCATATTAGGATCTGATGATGGGATCCCAGGGAAATCGAGGGAAAACCCTCATTTTTATAGGCACATACCATGTTTTTCGTATATTTTCTGAAGTTACACCGATATTTGCCTCTGGTAGTCATAATTTTATGATGATGAGCTGATGAAGTAAGGTACAACTCCTTAACGGTTAATACACACATCAAAAGTGTCTAGGGATCAACATATGTGTCTAGGGATCAACATATATTTTTGCAATAACTTTTCTCCTAATTGATATTAATTAAAATTTTCTTTAAGGATTCATCAAATAAAGTGTTTTCGTTTGTCACAGTAACGATAAACCAAGTCACCTTTGCATTAATAAAGAAATTTGCCATTTTCCTAATAAAGGGATTTTTGACATTTGAACCACTAACATTAAAGTTCGAAAAAAAGACTGAAATAACAGTTTTCTTTAAAATTTTATTAGGTAACTTAAACAATTAATAATCCGTGTTTCTACCGCGAACACTAACAACACAAGAACATCGGTTTGGCATACTCAAAATGAGTTCATCCAAACACGCTGTGGAATGGCCGCCCATGTTCGTTGCAACAACAAAAAAAGGTCTTCTTGTGACTGGATACCCTCCATATTCGGCAGAGCTCTTCTCTGTAGCATATCCCATGCATGCTCAAACGGGTTCAAGTCTGGCGACTGAGCAGGCCAGGGCCAAAGCCACATCTCAATCTCAAGAAATCCGCATAAAAATGCTTGATCCCTAGACACTTTTGATGTGTGTAGTTGGAGGATAAATCTTTAAATATCATATGTATGTATGTTACCCATACCCGTACCTACCTGTATGTATGTATGTATGGGGTAACCCTAAGAGGGTGAAATAGGGGTTGAAAGATTGTATAAAAGTTCGTATTTTTTTAAGTTAGAAACGTACAACTTTATTATTGGGCTACTGATAAAAATGAGTATTAACGTATTACGTAGCGTTTCTGGATATTCTATCCCTAAGGGGTGAATTAAGGGTTGACATTTAATACATCCTTAAACCACTAAAGTTATTTGCATCAGCAGAAATTTTATGAAATAGGTTAACTCAAATAAAATTTCTGCTGATGCAAATAACTTTAGTGAATTAAAGATGTATTAAATGTCAACCCTTATTTCACCCCTTGATTTGGTGGCAATGGGACTAAAATATTTTCCATTTTTTTTTTTTTTTTTTATTTATTTATTTACACTTTAAAACAACAATCATTACAGGCGTAGCCCAATGCGACAGTGTTATACAATCTATTCATTATTTTACAATCTTCTTACTATGATAACAAATGCTGTCATTGTGAATTCACTCAGTGAGCAATAAAATAAATCTATCGAATCCGCAATTACATTAAGAGTGCAAAGCGCGCGCGTGAACGGCGCCGCGCTCAGCAGCAGTTGGTTCGCCCGCTCGGGACAGCCAGCAGTGGTGGCCGGCGGCGCCGCCACACGTATCTGTCCGGAACACTTAAAGTGATCCGGCCTAATATGTCCGTATTAGTTACCCCACCCCTAAGTACCCTAAACAGGTACGAGACGAGTGTGAGTTCCCTTCTAACCCTCAGTTCGTTGTATCCCACCATACCCAGAACAAATAACGTGGGATACATCAATGGATAAAATGGATATATTCCATAGTATCTCAGGTACAAAAATCTAACAAATTTATTTTGCACTCGTTCCAACATGAGGCCATATTTAGCTTCATGTGGGGCCCAGATAACTGCGTTACTCTCTAACTGACTTCTTACTAGCGCGTTATATAGTGCTATAATTGTATTTATGTTGCTGAAGTCCTTTACCGTTCGCAAAACAAAACCTAAGTTCCTATAAGCTTTTTTACAACACTTTACAATGTGATCACGAAATCTTAGCTCAGTATTAAAAGAAACCCCCAAATCCCTAACTTCTGCGACCCTTCCCATCGGCGTCCCGTCCACCGTATAGTTGTATGAGATGGGTGAGCGTAAGCGAGCGAAGGTGATTGTCAGGCACTTTAAGGTGTTAAACTGTAAGAGATTGTCTTTACTCCAGGTTATCACCCTATCAAAATCCGTCTGAAGCCTCTTGCAGTCCTCCAAGTTATTTATTGGGAGGGAGAGCTTGAGATCGTCTGCAAACAGTAAGCATTTCGCATCTTGGACCACTCCCGGTAGATCATTAATCATTATGATGAATTCCAGCGGTCCAAGGTTGCTACCCTGACTTACGCCGGACCTGGTGAAATATGGGTCCGATACATGCCCTCCGTACTCCACGTACTGCTGCCTATCTTGCATATAGCTGGCAAAAAATTTAAGCAAGTGTGGAGTGCAACCTACGCCAGCTAGCTTCTTCAGTAGCACGTCATTATTGACCAGGTCAAATGCTTTCCGGTAGTCGAAGTATGCAGCATCAACTTGACCTCCTCGATCCACCACGGGGACCACCTCTGTTATGTAAGCGAGTAGGTTACTAGTGGTGCTCCTTTGGGGTCGAAATCCATGCTGAGCATCTGTAAGCTGCGGGCTCACTTGCAACAGAATACTGTTATGGATAGCAGACTCGAAAATCTTCGCTGGTGTCGACAGTACCGCAACAGGCCTGTATTCATCAACCCTTGAACCCGAGCCGCTTTTTGGCACTGGTATGACGCGAGTTAACTTCCACCTGTTTGGGAACATCGTTGCGCTTAAGCACCCACACAATTGGTCCACAAATGACGGAGTAATCGGTAAACATACATTAAAAAAAACTTACAGTAGAACATAGAACCTCCTCCTTTTTGGAAGTCGGTTAAAAATCAGCTTTTATGCTATAACGTAAGTAAAATTATAATTTCATGAACATTTAGAGTGTCTGGCAAGGGGTTGCCACTATGTTAAATGTCTGGCAATTAATAACGTGATTTTTAATAATATTCTGAAGGTACTACCAAAATATCGCGCTTTATTATTTGATGAATTTAGATCGATATTTTACACACCTTTGGTACCGTTTACCTGCCAAAGCCACGGTAACCCAAACTTCATAATGGTCCATCGTTCTTACGTGTGTTGGGAGCATGCGCTGACAAACTTTCAGCTTTTATAAAATAACGAAAGTCTGGGGTTCACGGGCTCTTAGTCCATTATAAAAACAGTGTTTAAAAGAATAATAATCTATGCAAGTAGGTTCTTGTAGCCGCCGGAGAACGTTAATTAGTATTGAACCTACGAGAAAAAGTTAAAAGAACTATAACTACGTAAAACTTCGGAACAAATTTAAATCCTATGCCACCCTGGCCATTATTACGAATCTATTGTTTAGATGTTACGGCGAAACATACAGATTCCCAAAAATATTACTCTTTGTTCTGGCTTCCCCATAGTCGGGTAAAGTTAAAATCGCGAGCAAAAATGTTTATGTTTTAAAGTCCAAAGCAGTGGCAGTAGTGATTTTAGTTCCTCCCGAAGCTCCTACGACTAGCTTAGCATTTCCATTCTTGTCCACAATGATGCTTGGACCCATTGACGAGAGTGGTCTCTTGTAAGGCGCGATGTAATTGGGCGAGGCGGGCTTCAGGCCATAGTAGTTGGTTATGTCCGGAGACAAGAAGTCGTCCATTACATTGTTCATTGCTATGCCTGTCTCAAGAGTCATGAATCCTGCACCAAAGCTGTGAATGTCAATTAGTGTTTTTTTTTTTAAAGCAATTCTCTTATTAAGAATATACATCCTGTATCCTGTGTCGCGGAGGACTTTACAAACATGCATAAAATGGAAATAAAGAATACCCAGACTCAATACAACAATTTGTGGATCACACAAAGTGTTGTCCCATGTGAGATTTGAAACCACAACACTGTGCGCAGTAGAAAGCGGCGTGGCACCCGCTTAAACCACTAGATCAAACGTGCAGTTATTTACATTTCCTTTTTTAAAATTATGCAATAACTTTTTCCGTTCTGTTCCGTTTCATGATTTTTTGTGTGTCTAAGAAATACTAAATAAAACTTCGTGACGTACAAGTCAGATGTTAGATATCTAGGCGCCAAAAATGAAAATAGTTCCTTGTAATGTTCTCTTCATTCAGCGAAAACTGTTAGAATTTGTTTAAATGGAACGCAACCAATTTTAGTTCCTTTTTCTGTCACCGATATCTCTGCTTCCCTTCCTGTTCTAGCCATTTACTTGACCAGTCGCGAATTAAACTGTGTGAGTTATTTTTACCAAATATTTCTTTTATTGCTACATCCACATAAATTCCTACATGGTAGTAGTGCGTGTTTGCAGTGTAGTACAGCTAGAAATAGTGATGAACCGAGGAATTTATTTCGGGATACCATCTTTTGTAAACCTTAAAAATGCATAATCAATTAAAATATATAGGTATTTTACCGGCAATCTGAATATATACACATTCGGTATTATATACAATGCCTAGGCAATCTATAAAATACCTGGCCAGTCCAGGCAATGTATGAAATTATATATTAACTAGCTGAGTCCCGTGGTTATTGTCGTACCTCGGGTGACGGCCCGGGGCGAAGCTAGTCTAAAAAAAGTAGCCTTAGTTACTCCTTGTATCATCAGCTACCTATCAGTGAAAGTCTCGTCAAAATTATTCCAGCCCTTCCAGAAATTAGCTGGAACAAACAGACAGACAGACAAAAGTCGTAAAAAATGTTATTTTGTTATAAGTACCGAGTATACATACATATGCATTTAGTAAAAAGTAGTTATTTTAATATTACAAACAGACACTCCAATTTTATTCATTTGTATTGATTACATACTTTACCGAGGTATTTTATATAATCCTTAGGGATTCTATCAGAGGTAGTAGAGCCACGTCAGAGGTAGTAGAGCCACGCTGATTTCAGCACGAACGGGCCGGCTCGACCGGGGCGGTACTACCCTCGCACAGAAAATCAACGTAAAATGACAGCGTTCGTGCTGTCGTGTTTCGTTGGTGAGTGCGAGACCGGGGGCCCAATTAGTCTAGTCAACAAGTTTCATACTTGTTGACTGGACTAAAAGATGCAGTAGCATCACTAGGCCGCCATAGTGTGGGTCGCCATACTGCACTGTCTGCATTCGCAATGAGTATGGTGACCACCACTCTTGGATTCTGCTTATGTTTTCCATCAGGCAGAGCAGAGTCATTTTGGCGGGCCAAACATAAAAAAAAAAAAAAAAAAAAAAAAAAAAAAAAAAAAAAAAAAAAACCTACTGGCCCACTGGCAATGTGTAAAATAAATAGGTTTTGGTCAGTATTTATTAATTTTATGTTACTTTCTAGCTACGTACTCCTGCCTAGAAAATTGTTCTGTTTGCTTAAAATAAACTTTATTCAGAACTAGCTGACCCACGCAACTTGTTTGCATCCCCTATTGCGTGGCGTGATAAGTGATAATTTTCCCCCGTTTTGAAACAATTTTCATTTGTGATCCGCTCCTAGTAGTCTTAGCCTTCCTCGATAAATGGGCTATCTAACACTGAAATAATCTTTGAATTCAGACGCTAAACGCGCTATTCGTAGTTCCTACGATTAGCGCGTTTAAGCAAACAAACAAATAAATAAAATAAATACACACATCAAAAGTGTCTAGGGATCAAGCATTTTTATGCGGATTTCTTGAGATTGAGATGTGGCTTTGGCCCTGGCCTGCTCAGTCGCCAGACTTGAACCCGATTGAGCATGCATGGGATATGCTACAGAGAAGAGCTCTGCCGAATATGGAAGATATCCAGTCGCAAGAAGACCTTTTTTTGTTGTTGCAACGAACATGGCCGGCCATTCCACAGCGTGATTTGGATGAACTCATTTTGAGTATGCCAAACCGATGTTCTTGTGTTAGTGTTCGCGGTAGAAACACGGATTATTAATTGTTTAAGTTACCTAATAAAATTTTAAAGAAAATTGTTATTTCAGTCTTTTTTTCGAACTTTAATGATAGTGGTTCAAATGTCAAAAATCCTTTTATTAGGAAAATGGCAAATTTCTTTATTAATGCAAAGGTGACTTGGTTTATCGTTACTGTGACAAACGAAAACACTTTATTTGATGAATCCTTAAAGAAAATTTTAATTAATATCAATCAGGAGAAAAGTTATTGCAAAAATATATGTTGATCCCTAGACACATATGTTGATCCCTAGAACTTTTGATGTGTGTATTTCGGACATTTAACACACAACGCCATTTAGTCCCAAGCTAAGCAGACAAACTCTTAAGCTTTATACGAGTATATTAGTACCTAGTAATAAAGATTAGATTATATAGGTTGAGGTTAGGTTAGAACAGTGATCATATCTCTCTCTCTCTCCAGCCAGGTCTCCAGCCAGGAGAGACTCTCCAGGCCAGCTTCCTGCAGGAAGTGGTCGAGGGCCTATTCCCTGAGCGGGCGGAGCACACACCCCCGTCGATGGCCTACGCGGTCATAGACGACGGGGGTAGAGAGAACGATGTGCCGCCCGTTAGGGAATCGGAGGTTGGGGCGGCTGTTCTTCGGATCCGTTCCAAGAACACCGCCCCCGGGCCGGACGGGGTTCCAGCCCGAGTGATGGCCCGAGCCCTCGACCATATGTCGGACCGCCTCAGGGAGGTGTTGGACGCTAGCCTGGCGTCCGGACGCTTCCCTGAGTGCTGGAAATGCGGGAAGCTGGTCCTGTTGAGGAAGCCGGGACGGCCTGCCGATTCGGTCGCGGCCTATAGGCCCATCGTGTTGCTGGACGAGGCGGGTAAACTTTTTGAGAGGATACTCTCTGCCCGCATCGTCCGGCACCTTTGTGAGGTGGGACCCGACCTGTCGGACGCCCAATTCGGAATCCGAGAGGGGCGTTCGACGGTCGATGCCGTGATGCGCCTTAGGGCCGTGACCGAAGAGGCAGTGAGCTGTGGCGGCGTGGTGTTGGCGGTGTCCTTGGACATCCATGGCGAGCTCAGTTACTAGCTAAAGAAGCCACTTCTCATCTTCAGTGATAATCAGAGTGCAATTAAGCTAACTAACAATGATTGTTATTTACCTAGAACTAAGTATATACTTAGTTTGTTTAATGATTTCTTATGAAGTAGTAACGAATATCTATATAGATATTCGTTACCACTTCATAAGAAATCATGTTTTTAAGCTATTGCATAGCTTTTATCGCGGGCTTTGAGCGCGGCGACCGAATCAAGAAATTCCGTAACGAAAAAAAACCTAACACCCGAAGCTCGCACGGATCGAGACGAGCTGCTCCGAAATCGAATGAATACGTAAGCAGCTATTTGTGACAAAGTATATAGGTGTACAGGTAAGTATCTATCATATATACATTTAATGCCTCACTCAACTGGACACAAAAAATGTTTACGTATGCGCAGGGAGTGGTTCTGGTTCAATAGAAATCAAATATTCATCGTTAGCTTGTATCTGCCACAAGACACAAAAGTGTCCACGTTTGCGCTGTGCCTAAATCGTCTTTACACCAGCATAAATGAACTCAAATTTCGCTACTTAATTATTAGTCGTTTAATTTCACTTATATAAAAAAGCAATTGTAATATAATCTTGATATTTAAAATCTAGCACAGGTTCGTATTACAGTTCGTTAACCTTAATATAATCTATGATTAAGCACTGATTAGTCGCCGGCGACGTCACCGCCCTTTCTGTAGTCAGCGTTTCCGAAAATGCCGGTTCTATTTCTGTAAAGGGCGCATACGATGGAGCCTCTGCCGCGGTAACGCTCCATACCATGTCCCTTTGCTCGAAGCCCTTTCACAATATCCTGCAAAATATGAATGATGCTATTAGTAATCTTTACCTAAGGTATTAAAGTTGGAAAATTGCATGTGTCATAGTTAGGCAACTGAATATAAATAAATATTTCGGATATTTTGTTTTGTAAATACATATATATTATACATAGAAAACATCCAAACTCCCAAAAAACAAATATTTGCGGATCAAAAATAAAAATTTGATCCTACACGGGATTCGAACCCGAGACCTCACATCATTCTCATACGCTACCATTTTGACACCGAGGCGTCAATCTGTGGACGTTTTTTGCCGGCTCTGGGTACCCCTCCGCAACGCCCCATAAGGAACTTCGTTCCAAAAACTTCGTTCCATATTGATTATGATACTTAATAGGGTAAAACCGGGATATATGCCCCACTTTTTGAAATACCTACATAATTTTAAAAATATTAATTTGAAATGAATTATTTCTATGCATGTAGCTAGCTACATGCATAGAAATAATTCATTTATTCATTAATTTCTATTATATTCTTAGTCATTTTTGATAGTTGTAGTGTTGTGACCAAATAAGTAATGATATCGATCGCAAATATTTATTTTGTTTTGAACAAAGACAAATACAACAAAAACATTCAAATATGACTGACTGCTGACACTATTCGCCGTCATATATGTATATGACTATAACTTGCGCAAAGAAATTCCAAAACTTAAAAAACTTGTTGTTTCTTTACGTGAATGTGGTTTGTTCCATGGCCAAAAATCGTCATTAAGCTTGGTTTTGAAAGAAATTGGATTTTCTTATAAAAAATCGGACAAACGTAAAGTATTGATGCCTCACGACGTTGCTATGGCTTGCTGCGAGTTTGAGACAAAAAGATATCAGATTGGTCAAATGCTATTTTCACTGACGAGACTTGGTTAAATGCAAACCACATAGTATCTAAGAACTGGACTGACGACACCGCCGCTTCCACTAGTTCAGTGCCAATGGGAAAAGGTGAACGCCTTATCATATGCCATGCAGGATCTACGAAATGATTCGTGTCAGATGCTATACTGGCCTTTAAATCCAAGAAAACAGTGGACTACCACGAAGAAATGAACGCGGAGTTTTCCGAAGGACGATTTAAAGAAACGGTGCAATCTCTGGAAGAACCGTCGGATAATTATTATGGACAACGCTACATATCACTCCAGACAAATTGATGAAATGCTGACGCAGGCCAATAAAAAACAAGAGATAATTGACTGGCTCCAGCGTCATGGCGAAAATGTGGATAATACTTTATTAAAAGTACAATTAGTGCATATTTTAAAATCGAAAAAAATCCTTCCTAAAAGATTTATCAGCGCTACTACTACGATTAGTCTAGAGAACATAGAATAATTAAGTTAAATCATTTGATTGTTCCAAAATCAGTTTATAAACCATCAGTTGATTACTTTAAAGTTTCATCATCATCAGCCTAACGCAGTCCACTGCTGGACATAGGCCTCTCCAATTGCGCGCCACTTGGTTCGATCCTCTGCTTCTCGCATCCAGCTCCTGCCAGCCGTCTTGCACAGACCATCACTCCACCTGGTCTGTGGACGTCCTACACTACGTTTGCCGAGACGCGGTCTCCACTCAAGAACCCGTTTACCCCAACAGTAATCAGTTCTGCGGCTAATATGGCCAGCCCACTGCCACTTCAGCTTGCTAATCCTTTGGGCTATGTCGGATTACCTCATTTCTGATGCGATCCCTCAGAGAAACGCTGAGCATAGCCCTCTCCATAGCACGCTGAGCGACTTTGAACTTGTGGACCAGCCGTGCCGTAAGTGTCCACGTTTCGGCTCCGTATGTCATGACGGGTAGGACGCACTGATTAGACTTTTGTCTTAAGGCACTGTGGGATCGACGATGAAAAGACCCGACGAAGTTTCCCAAACGCTGCCTAAACTTTAAAGTTTATTATGATGTAAAATGAATGTTATTATAATTTCAATACTCAACCTAAAATCTTACAAACACGTGCACGTATGCCGCGCCTATAAATACCGTCGCACTGTGAGCGATCGAGTCAGTTACACTCGGGCCGTCGTACAATGCTGGCGTTGTACCAGGAAGGACAAGCTGTAAATAAGCTAAGTACTTGGGCTCCTTAATTGTTATAATTAATTATTAAACATCTGTGACTAATAATTTACGATGTGGCTTTTAAAAGAATGGCTATGAGTTTCATTGCCAGTATTCTTCTCATAAGGCTCTACGCATTTTGTAAACTGGAAATTATAAATCAACATATGACCTTGGCAATACAGTATACCTGTGGAGTCTGTGTCGATCTATGATTTTAACTGCAGCTTCATTAATTCAATAAACTATTTGGAATTCAATATTGTCTTTGGTTGTGTAAATAAACTCTACGTGTGTTATATTTATGGCGTTAATAATTCATTATTACACACACATCTCATTATTGATTGAAAGCGATTTCTATTGCTACAAATCATGAGTGCCACTATTGAGATAATCAGTGACGTCTGTGCGGCTGACGTCACCCTTTCAAAAATCATTACTCGCCCTATCCTCCGACAGATATATTACCGACGAAATTCTTCGACTTCCGCCGTATCATTGCCAGTACAATGCTATAGAACTAATATGGGCACAAATCCAAGGACACGCCGCTCGAAACAATACCCCTTTTACGGCAAACAAGATGTTGGATTTATTAAAAAATGCATGTGCGGAAGTAACCGCCGAACACTGGTAAAAAATTGTGAGAAGAACCCAAAACATTTTAGGGTCGGATTGGGAAATTCATGTGGCATCCGATAATATAGAAGTACAGGACTAATAATTAATGTTAGGGAGTGACAGTGACAATTCATCAGATTTTGATTAAAATAAATAAATTAATAAAGAATCAACCTAATGTCATCTGGTAATGAAATGTAATATAGGTAATAAATTTGTAGAAAATATCCAACAATAATTTAGTTTCTTATACTTTGTAAAAAATATCGGGTCTGTTATCGTGTTACGTTTATCGATAGCTCCATTCCTATCAGTTTCTCCGACGCTGCTATGACCTTGTACGTGCGTAAGCGTCATATTTTTATTAAATAATGTATACATAATGTAAAAAAGACGCTCGTTCAAGTTTCCACAGGAGCTGTCATCGAGAAAGTAAAGAAATGGAAATAGTAGGTATAGTTAGGTTCACCCCGGACATAAATGCTCACATCAGCGAAACAAATCCTCAAGGTAGGACAGCCCGGGGATAAATTAGGTGCAGGGTGACAGCGGCTCCTACTTATACCATTAATTCTTAGTTGCAAATTTGGAAAGTTGGGTTTTTTGAAAATGAGGCATCTAACCCGTTGCGGCATTTTTATGGGTTTTACCCTATACTAAACCACTTTTCGTCACACAAAATAGTTAATGCAGAATACTCATAAACGTATATTTTTATACTGCCCTGTTCTTTCTTGGTCACGCTTTTAGATTGAGTACGTACTAAAGTATGTCATGTTTTGTGTGTATCGTACGGTGAAAGTTATCTGACTGTTTACAAGTCGATCTAAAGTAAGTGATGAAATAAAAAGCTTTAATGTTATTTTTTCTTTTTAAAGACAATTCTTACCCTAGGAATATACCAAGAGGATGTTAAAAATATCGCATAGAATGTTCAGAGCAACAATTTGTGAATCACATAAAGTGCTGTCCCATGTAAGAATAGAGTCAATTAATAATACCTACATTTATTTACAAATGAAGTAGTGATATCTTACCTCGGTGATACCGAACTGATATTGTATTACCATAGGCGTTATTTGATGATGGATACGAGCTTCGTCCACAGCTTCTTTAACAGTCTGATTAAACCACAACATGCGCATTATTACCTGTGAACAATGAACATATAGATATAGGTATAGATTAATGTAATTTGATGGTCCCTATATATAATGTTGGTTCAGCAAAATGATAAATTTCGAGTAGTACTCTAGTCAAAAATTATCAATTGTTCAAAGGTTGTTTTAACGATATAAAACAATCAAAGAACTGTGGATGTTCAATGATGTGACGACTGTTTTTATGTTAGTGAAAATTTCCATCGAATTATTGTAGGATAAGATCATGTGACTACCCTCGTATGAAAAAGAAACGTAAATCCTAGTAAAAAATATGTAAAATAAATTAAATTAAAAAGCTTTTTAAAACAAGCTTTGATTACTGGAATGCTTCGAGACTGTAACATTATATTCTTTGTTCAGTGGTAAATATTATGTTAATTGATGTATTAAATGGAGTTGGATAGTTTGAGATAAGCGACACCTGTTGTATTGTAGCGTTTATACATTTATGGAGGTAGTTCTTTAAGACGCTCATAGATGGCGCTGGGTGTCGTGTTGTTGCTTTGGGATCCAAAGAAATGTTTTCTTAAATAATGTTTAAGATAGAAAATTTAAGATAGTCTTGTAAACAAGAAGTGAGAAATAAATAAAAGTGTCAGATTGGAGGTAGCCCAACCTCAGCTCTTATTCTCATAATTAAAACACTAAACCATTCACAACGATATAAATTAAACGACAAGATATGGGTACAGAAACACGTCCTCACCAACCGCCGCCCAAACAAGTGTGTGGGCATAGCTAAGTACCGTCTTTTTATAGATTCACTCTGTATAATTTATCAGTAAAGTAGGGGTAAACCTAAAACGTCCTCTCCTGACAGCTGGACGTCCTCGCCAGCTTGATTGCCTTGCCAAGTTATCTGTCCTATGTTCGCCTGGTTGGTCCTCTACAGGAGGATCAACAAGTCCCTGGTCCTCATCGGTTGGATCGACACCTGGAAGAAAAGTCTTAAACTACCCATTGAAGTTATCTTAGGAACGTTTTCATAAGCGATTAAGCATTAAGACGTGTAGCAATTTGCAAAATCAAGATAGTCCGCGGAACTGCGCGAGCGCCACTCAGGCGCAGCGCCTCTGTGGAGGCGTGGCAGTACCACGCGTCGCAGCCGCCGAGTGCCTACAGCGCCCAGCGCCTCTTGCTGTTGAGGGCCCCTGGTGACATCCTTTAGGATCCTGGTCATCTACCGAATCATGGGACTCACTCTCAAATAGAGCCACACACGCATCCGGCGTCCATTCAAGTACGCTAAACAAAAAGTACTGCTGAAAATAAACAGAAATAACGTGCCAAACCAAACAGAAGCCATGAGCCGGAGGCTCAGACCAAACAGAAACCATAAGCCAGAGTCTCAAGCCAAGCAGAAACCATAAGCCAGAGGCTCAGGCCAAGCAGAGACCATAAGCCAGAGGCTTAGGCCAATCAGGAGCCATAAGCCAGAGGCTCGGGCGGAACTGAAGTCATAAGCCAGAGGCTCAGACCAAACAGGAGCTTTGAACCAGAGGCTAAGACCAAACAGAAGCCTTGATCCGGGGGTTCAGGCCAAACAGAAGCCATAAGCCAAAGGCTCAGGCCTAACAGAAGTCATAAGCCAGAGGCTCAGACCAAACAGTAGCCTAGAACTAGGGGTTCAGGTCAAACAGAAGCCACAAGCCAAAGGCTCAGGCCTAACCGAAGTATCTTGATCGCTCACCAGCCTCGAAGAAAGCGGAGCTGGCGTCAGGTATCCGTTCGCCGTATCACAGCACCATGTCACTCTCCTGGAAGGCCCGAGGAGGTTGCCCGCCTTCACCCACTGCAGCATCTCGCCAGGCTTGGCTCTGAGACAGCCGATCGGCTGTCCACCATCTAACCAGTTCCCGCCGCGCCCATCGGCCAGGCGGCGAAGACCCATCTAAAACATTTCTTACAAGGACACTGACAGCTGGAGTGGCGCTTCAGCAAACCAAAAGATTCAGAACAGTCGTCAGTTATAAGTATTATTGTGTTCTAAAAACAATAGCCCATGGAGGACCACGAGGTTTATACTACCCGCAAAGTGAATTATCTTAACCACTTGTTATATTTTAAGAACTCCAATAGAACAATTGAAACTTCTCTCAAAAGTTCGCTACACCGCCACACTTAAGATATAAACCAACTAGGCGTTTATACAAGGTTGGAAATGTTACTTGATATTTAACACTGCACGTCTAGGTACAAAGTTTGCTTATCGCTAAAGATTTCCACAGTCTATGTATCGATCAACCACTACACAAACAAACACGACTGCTCTCTAACAACCACGTACAGGCCTCAATGGCCACCATAAGTACCATGAGCGGATCCCTCAATGGTCAGCTCATAGTCACCATGTATCATGATACATGGTGACTATGAGCTCCAACCAACCCAAGACCATCAGGCTTTATATGGGTCTATTCCAACGATAAACAAAAACAGCCAGTAATTGTTCGATATAGTACGCAAACAAACAGGCTAAACGGCAATAAATAAATTCAAAGTTATCAACGAGTACACTATACAAAAGTACTGATGAAATTATACAGAGAAATAAAACAAAGTTTGCTTACCACTCAGACTGCAAAAATTCACTCCTTGAACTTGCATACAAGCACTAACTGCTTGAACTTTACACAGGCTCTGACTAACGTGACCATTACTGATCATTTTGCCAAGGTGGTATTTTATGATGAGAAACTTACTCTATTTGTAAGTTGATAGTAAACCCAGCACTAGTCAAGGTATCTAGAACGTTTCATAATGTCTTTTCATTTCGTAAATGACGCGTAGCCACAGTATGAAACGCTTTACTTATTCTGCATAAATGGGGTAAATAAGGAATTATTTTTCATCACGTCAAACAAAATATTTGCAATATCAATCTCAGTTTGATTTGTAATTTAAAATTTGAGCGTCACTTAAAATAATTGCCTAGATGCGCCAAACACTCGCGATCGTTGGGTCGCATTGCTTTAAATTGCACACATGATTCACTTCCGTACACCACACATCAAAATAATGTAAACACATTAAAACTCGATATGGAAATGTGTTTTTCCTGTGTAAATTACACATTACAATTACACTCACGAGTAACAATTACAATTGTTACTCGATACCAAAGATATGCGGTGTGTCACTTACTTCACGACTTCTACACATTTCATGTTCTGATTTAAATGATTTTTATATGTTGCCGGTAGTTTTTTACTTTAGTACCGACAAACTAAATAATTATCGACTGAATTTGAATCAAGAAAAACCATGATTAGAGAGGATAGGAATCCTTTGAATCACGCATAATCAAACAATATCACTGCGCTAAGTGGACAGAGAGGAACAAAACTTTAATTTGACCACGCTGTTATGAACGCTGTTTCGCGAAACGTTTACTAACATCATGATCCCCTTTTTACAGTACACAACTCATCAAGTACCCTCCGATTTATTCGATTGTTCTTCGATTCGAATGTATCGATAGGTTTCGGTTTATTAGGATAACCAGCCTGTCTGGGTCCTATTTTGCCGCACATAAAACGTTACGAAACGTAGTGTTCCGCTACGCACGAGCATCCGTCATTAAATCCTTATTAGGTTTCACAAAAGTAGATAGGAAACTAACAAAGTTGGCGTTAGTAGCGGATGCCTTCACATACGGGTCTCTAGTTCCTTTGATAACAACTGCCGATATGAGCTAGGCACTGAGGCCCCTTACGAGACAACCCCACATGTTTTACATGTGACAAACGTGGCAATCTTACCCATCGTTGCCTATTTAAGAAAATTACGTTATTTCCAGTTTAATCAGTGGCATGATAGCCGCTATTATTTGTTTCTTTTGATGGTTTATCATTGAGGTCAAGAATACAACTATTAGTGTGCCTAAGAAGTAAGCACTGTATTTGTGTTGCCCATGTATGTGAAGTTATCGGATGGGTCAACTATCCCGAACAATTATCCCTATTGTGCGAGCGTTTCGGCAGGAACCTCGCCCTGAGTGTGTCAACAACTGAGCCGTGCCGGGCGGCGATGGCTGTTCCAATTGTGTATCGTATGTATCTAGGAAAGTCTTAGGTTGGTAACCCTGTTGTATAATTGTTTCTACAAATGGTGTTTAAATTATGTATTATTGGGGATTGATAACCCTATGAGTACCTGTTGATAATTAAATGCGTATTATATATTTTGTTAAAGTGAGTATTAGTATTATTTAAAATCTCCCTTGTACCCACAGACCAATCTTTTTGTGACGGGTGTTCTGTTAAATCTCGCACAGACTAGTTAATATAAACCGCAAAGAGAGCTCCGTTACAAAATGGCGCCCGACATGGGGCGCCATTTTGTAACGGGGCTCTCTCGTTCGATCAAACGAGTCAAAACTCGATGATGTTGCGACGTTTCTTTAAAGAGTTCCTATGGCCACCTACCAGTTCCAGAATTAGATCAGCTCCATATCAAAATAATATTGTATTGTCATGTTGTATACACATTCTTGCAAAATTTCAGCAAAATCGGTTGAAGATATCTGCTTCGTAATTGAATTGCAAGATTCCACCTTAACTTACATGCATACATACATTGTCAGTTAATAAAAAGCTTGTAAACTACGTGAAGCTATAGGGCCCATCATTATACAAATATTTTTAACTCACGTATTAAAAATAAAAAAAGAATAATATATGCAAGTAGGTTCTTGTAGCTGCCGGAGAACGTTAATTAGTATTGAACTTACGAGAAAAAGTTAAAAGAACTATAACTACGTAAAACTTTGGAAAAAATTTAGGTCGTTACCAAAGCAGCGGCAGTAGTGATTTTAGTTCCTCCCGCAGCTCCTATGACTAGCTTAGCATTTCCATTCTTGTCCACAATGATGCTTGGACCCATGGACGAGAGAGGTCTCTTGTAAGGCGCGATGTAATTGGCCGAGGCGGGCTTCAGGCCAAAGTAGTTGGTTATGCCCGGAGACGCGAAGTCATCCATTACATTGTTCATTACTATGCCTGTCTTGAGAGTCATGAATCCTGCTCCAAAGCTGTGAATGTCAATTAGTGATATTATTATTATTTTTTAAAAGGCAATTCTCTTATTAAGAATTTCATCCTGTGTCGCGGGGGACTTTACAAACATGCATGAAACGGAAATAAAGAACACCCAGACTCAATACAACAATTTGTGGATCACACAAAGTGTTGTCCCATGTGAGGTTTGAACCCACAACACTTGGCGCAGTAGAAAGCGGCGTGGCACCCGCTTAAACCACTAGATTAAACGTACAGTTATTTAACTTTCCATTTTTTTAATTATACAATAACTTTTTCTGCTCCGAAGTCTATGTGACCAGTGTTTGTATGTACGTTTTCATGATTTTTTGTGTGTCTAAGAAATACGAAATAAAAAGTCTTGTTGTGTCGTAGGCTACCAGATAGGAACGAAGTTCCTAATCAAAAATCATCAATATCTGTAATTCAATCATCTGTAATTATATACACTATACAAAAATTTTCGTTCACGTTCACAAAATTTTAACAAAAACCAACTTCAAGGTTCGACTCGATTTCTCTTCGATGCTATCATCAGATCTTAGTGTCCTTATCATGGTAGGTACCACCGTTGCGATATATCCTTGCCATTAAATAAAGAATCATCAAAATCGGTTCATAAACGACGAAGTTATCCGCGAACACACATAAAAAAACAAATACGGTTGAATTGAGAACCTCCTCCTTTTTTTAAGTCGGTTAAAATTTGTCTTAACACGTTTATTTTATTTAAAACTAGTGACCCGCCCCGGCTTCGCACGGGTGGATTTCAGATGTCCCCGCCGACGACACGATTCGTGCATTTTAAATCTGTAATATCTTCGAATATATTCATTTAAATTAGATACTGTTAAGGGCCATTTTGATCTATATTAAATGCACAATGTGTTTAATTTACTTAATTGTATAAGGATTCATTCTGTATTGCTTAAAATTACTTCGTAAATAAGCCATTATGTCTCATAAAAAGAAAGGAATAAATAATGGTTGTTGTGGGTTATCCCTAAGAGATAGACATATACCGTCGTGGACTTTTTTGTAGTACTTTTTAAGGTGTACAATACTGTGGTACATTATTTTGATCTATCTCGTAGGGTGCCACCAGCGTTTGCAATGTAAGCGCAAAAAAATGTGTTTATTTGCTACATCACAAAAAAATTAACAGTGTTTCCATACTATATTATGCATTTATTATATATATAAACCTTCCTCTTGAATCACTTTATCTATTAAAGAAACCCGCATCAAAATCGGTTGCGTAGTTTTAAAGATTTAAGCACACATAGGGATATAGGGACAGAGACAGCGACTTTGTTTTATACTATGTAGTGATGATGATTTATAGAAATATATAAAAGTTCTATGCGAGGTATAAAGAAAATAACTATTCAGGTATACATTTTAATTATGATTTTTTATCGATAAAAATAAAAAATAAAATTAAACTTGTCACTTCTGCTGTCACCTAGTAATTTCTACTGAAACAAGTTCTGTCTAGAGTTACTCCGTACTTGTTACATACAACTTACAGATTACTACGCTATACAAAATTTTTCGTTTAAGAAAATAAATAAATATTTCTTACATCTTTCTCTTGTAAAAACATACATAAATTGTACATAGAAAACATCCAAACTCCGAAAAAACAAATATTTGCAGCTCATAAAAACATATTTTATCGGGTTTCGAACCCGAGACCACAGCATACGCCATGCCTTAGCATACTAAGCACAGCATTCGCATACGCTCCCATTTTGACACCAAGGCGTCAATCTTACGGCTCCGGTCGTTTTTTGCCGGCTAGGGTACCCCATCGCAAAACCCCATAAGGAACTTCGTCCAAAACTTCGTGACGTACAAGGTACAAGTCAGATGTTAGATATCTAGGCGCCAAAAATGAAAATAATTCCTTGTAATGTTCATTTATTGAAAACCAAATCATTTAAATTACTGTCAGATTGTGAAGCTGCAATTCAATCTAAGACATTAATATGTTTAGAAACGTAAGAAACATATTGTCTAAATGAGTAAGTAGAGTATACATATATGTCACCGTAATATTGTAAAAACCGTTAGATTATAATCTACCTAGCGAGATTGCAAACTATCGATAGATTGTCAACTGTGATATACTGCTTACGGGCGTCATATTATAAACTGCCCCTGATTGGTCGGTTTTACAGTAGGCCGTTTAATGGCCATAGGCCATACAGTTAGGTTAGAACTTCTTTAATTAATCACGAATTAATGTTACCATCACAACAATTTTATATTTTTTAATTTTATTTAACTAATTCTAAAGCTGTGAGGTATTTTCAACATGAAATCAATTTACAATCACAAAAATACTTTACATTCGGCAACAAAGACGAATTAACAAACAAATAATTATGCTGTTCAACCAATCAGCGCGCGACTTGCGATTTGTTGACACCATTTCACAATCTTTCGACTGTTTGCAATCTCGCGACATAGATTACAATCTAAAGGCGTGTCTCCTGCTCCCAAAAATGGTTTGCTACCATGGTTTGCTAACACAAAACGTGTTTGTTAGCAAACCATTGCCGTCTCCTGCGACTTTTAAACGAACGTCAAAATTAAATACGAACATTAAACATAGGGAGGGACAGGTATCGAATAGAATGTATCGATACTTCAAAGTATCGAGTACTTTTCTAACCTAGGCCTAATGGCGAGCTTTTTTTTTTGGTTGATGGATTGACGGGTTGGAAAATCATTCTTTAATAGAATAGAGCATAAAAAACAAATATCGTCACCGTACGTGACGTAAGGTCACAAGTTTTGAAGAATACGATACCTCCAACAGATACAATCCAAAAGTACTCATTGAGTAAAAGTATCAAGTGCTTTTCTTATAGAGGCCTAATGGCGACCTGTTTTTTTTGACGAATTCGAATTACCGTAACCTTTTAATATTATTAAAATTGTCTTTTATAGTTTAAATATGAAGTATAAGTATCATTGTAAGTTCAGTTCAGTTTCATTATACGAGAAGCATGAATGGTAGTAGAGCCACGCTGATTTCAGCATGAATGGGCCGGCTCGACCGGGGCGGTACTACCCTCGCACAGAAAATCAACGTAAAATGACAGCGTTCATGCTGTCGTGTTTCGTTGGTGAGTTTGAGACCGGAGGCCCAAATAGTCTAGTCGACAAGTTCCACTTGTTGACTAGACTAAAAGATGCAGTAGCATCACTAGGCCGCTATGGTGTGGGTTGCCATACTGCATTGTCTGCATTCGCAGTGAGTATGGTGACCGCCACTCTTGGATTCTGCTTATGCTTTCCATCAGGCAGAGTAGAGTCATTTTGGCGGGTCATACATAAAAAAAAAAAAAAAAAAAATGAAAATAAAAAAAAAATGTATGAATAGGTATCAGCAACTTAATTATAACGAAAATAATCACTGGTTAGCAAGTCGATAACATACGATTTGTAAAACTAAACGATTAATCTTTACCTCCGCAAGAACTAAAATAAAGAATATTATCTGGTAAATGCACAACCCTATGTTAGCAAATGAAATCGCCCTCCTCCCCCCTTGCAGGCGAACTCGGGGATGTTTTCCGTCTGCTTCGGATAATGCATTTGCTTCTTAGAACTAACAAAACAGTTAGGCCACGCTCATATTTTGATAGATATTTGATGTTTGGTGTTTGAAAACATAAAACAGTGTCGCAGAAGACTTAACGGTTTTGACAATCTTACGGTAACATATACATATCTAAATGGGTACTCACAGATTGCTAAATCAAAACATAACTGCTATTGTGATTATATTTAAGAAATTGGTTTTACTTTAGAAGAAAATATTATAGCTGTACGCTTGGCAAAAATGCTTCAGTGGCTATCCTAATTTATTAATTGTAAAAGTTTCTTAAACAGTTGACTAAGTATAAAGTATTTTTAAAATATAGGTAAGTATATCGATTTTGAATCAAGATGATTCGAACATAGAGCTTGGGTAATCATCAGACTGAGAATATTTTATATCTAAGGGGTTTTTAAATGAACTGAGGTATAATAAAAAAAAACTTCGTTTAATAAAACCGACTTCAAAAACTGAAAAGTATAAAATAACTTAATTTGTATGTTCTACCTATTCATAGGTTTGAATTCGGCGCCAAGCCAAATGTAATAGTAGGTACCACACTCGCTATATTTCGAGACGAACGTCAACGATGTCACCGACGCTTCGGTTGTTTTGTCCTACGCGAAGAGCAGCTATCCCGCTCAAGGTCCCGCGCGGCGAGTCCTACTATTACATTTTGGCTCGGCACCGACTTCAAACCTATGAATAGGTAGCACATACAAATTAAGTTATTTTATACTTTTCAGTTTTTGAAGTCGGTTTTATTAAACGAAGTTGATTTTTTATTTTTCGCTTTTTAGTCTTTCTCAAGTCTCTCATCATCATTTCACCTAAATAACTTGAAAGAATACGACTAAAGGTGACATACAACATACTGTATAGAATAATAAATAAATATTTCGGACATGATGTTTACAGAATATGAAAGCATGCAGACAATTGCCTTAACTTTATTGTGTACCACATGGGGAGCATACCCTTTCGAATACAAAAATAATTTTCAAAATCGGTTCACAATTGACGGAGTAATCAATGTACATACATAAAAAAAAAAAAAAAAAAATACCGATGAAATTGAGAACCTCCTCCTTTTGGAAGTCAGTTAATAATTTTCAAAATCGGTTCACAATTGACGGAGTAATCAATGTACATACATAAAAATAAAAAAAAAAACCGATGAAATTGAGAACCTCCTCCTTTTGGAAGTCGGTTAAAAATCAGACAGAGGTCTCTCTTGTGCTCAGTACTAAGTTAACTACTAAAAATAATTTATTTGTTGACATAATGGGCTCTTAAGCTTTCAAAGATACGTCCAAGACCAGTGAATGCCTTTCCGCAAGATATATTCTATATTACACTTACAAAAAGTTCACCGAACTTGTGACAGAAACAGCATCTCCATTGGGAGCGGTGATAGAAATGTGAGCGGTGCCTGAATCTGGCTGGTTGTAGAATTCTGCATCATATGCGGCCGAGCTGTTACTTGTCATGGTGTCGTTTATGAGCAAACGTAACTCCGTGCCGAACTCCTTTGACGACAGTTTAGCTAAAAACTGTAAATAAAGCGTTAATTTGTATAAAATACAAAAATCTAAGGCTAGAAAAAAATGGTTGTCTGTAAAGTCTGTTTACGGACGATAGTTTAACGTGACAACGTCATAACGAAACATTGATGAAATGATGAGAGATAGATGCGGCGCTTGCGCTATCTCTCGCTCGCTCGAGCGAGCATAAATGATGCGTCTCGTCATGCGTCTCGTCATGCGTCTCGTCATGCGTCTCGTCATGCGTCTCGTCATGCGTCTCGCTTGCACTTTGCACGCACACACTTCAAGCCTTAAATGGAACGCCTAAGAGCGAGGTAACGACGCATGGCGAGGTTACGACGCATGGCGAGGAACCGCTGCATGAGTCATGTTTTTTCGTGTGTGCAGCCGGCTCCATCGATTTATAAGATGTTGTCACGTCAATAATTCTTGATGTCAGTATAGTGTCAGACTATTAAGTATTGAGAGTACAAATTATCAACAGCACTGTAAAGAGAAGGGAAACTTGACACAAGCCCTATACCAACCTGTCTTGGCAGCGTAGGCCAAAACTTACTTCCTAAAGAGATACCTATGTCTAGCAGTTGACTGTTGATAATGATGAAACGGTATTAACATCAAATGGTTTTCTTATTTCTGATAAAAAATCGGTAAAGATATATAATTTGTATTCAGGTCTATAATGCTTTTAACGAAAATAAAATTGATTGCACACATCACAACATGATCTCTTTGATACAGGAACTGTCAGTGGATTCAAAGAGTCACCTGAACAGTGAGTTACAAAAAATAATTAGTATTTTGTTTTAATAAATTAAATAATGCTTGATAAAACATCGCAGATTTCACGGTCAATAGGTAGAATATTGAATGTCGCGATATGTGATGGTAAAACCTGCACTGCGTACTACGTCATATAATTATGCGTCTAATTTGTTTAAATTACATCCAAACATGCAAATTAGTTACTACAAATAGAAATATTGTGGTATTTTGCCATTATGCTAAAATTTAAGGGGATTTATATAGTCTGAAAAACTGAGAGTCGTTTAGGGAATAATGGTTCTCAAGTGCCAAAAGACGCCATTCTCTGGAGGGTCCACAGAATGGCGTCTTTTAAAGAGAAGATTTCTCGCTAGATGTACGAATGATTTGACAATACAACACAACAATACTTTTTGCAAACGAATAAAAAATTATGTGAATAGAACTTTAAAATGTTACCCACTCTTCATCTCTTTTTTCGTCCTCACTCTTTTGACTCTATAACTAACAAATCTGCTAGAACTAATAGCATCATTCTGCATTTATATGACAGTCCCTATTGTCCCTAAAAGATAGCATGATCTCTGTCTGTGACAGATGGCTATGAAATCGACGAAGTAACTTTAAACAAGCCAAATATTTATGTATCACCTATATTTTCTATACGAACCAGTTTTATCACTGATGAATTGGAATACATTATAAATACAAAAATTCACACCTTATTATACCTCGTACGTTCTAAAATGACACTAGTGATAATTGTCACAGAGATGAAGCTGTCTTTTAAAAGACTAAGGTCTTACCTCTTTCAAGTCTAAGAAATCCTGGTCCCCCAATTTCGTTCTTTGCACATACGCAAATTTGAAAGCTTCAATGATTCTGTGGTAGGTAAGGATCTTGTCTTCCGTCGTGTTTATACTGGAGGCGGTGAAGTTGTACCCTCTAAGGATGTTCAGGATATTGACTAGTATAACTCCAGAGCTAGGTGGAGGCGGCGTGTATATTGTGTCTCCATTATCGAGAGGTACTGCAATAGGATCCATGATTTGAGCTCTGGAAGAAAGTTGACGAAATAGTGAGTGTTACATTTTCATAAATGCCTTTAATAATCTACTGCTGGATATTTGCCTTTCTTTGGAAAGGTGGTTTAGGCTACTTTACTTGACCAGATGGATTGGTATAGGGTTAGTGTAAAGTTTCCTTCTCTTTACAGGGGCGACTCAAACTTTAAGCGAGCAAATTACGTAGAACAAGAGCGCTGTTGTCCTACGTAATTTGCTAGCTTATGCAGTTTCGAACGCTTTGGAAAAATCAAGAAATATACCTATACACTTACGTTTATTATTTATCAATAGTCTCAATCGCATATCGAGTCATTAAAGCATCCTCAGTTCTCATGTTTGACAGTACCTTGTAAAGACTCCAAAACCTATGTATAAGGTTCATATTTGGATTATACAAATATGATCACGTCTCCAATTATCGTAAACAGCTTAAGTGGTTACCCATCCGCCTTCGCCGGAATGCGAATATTCTTTATCTTCTATATAACATTCTGTTCAATCTTTTTACTCCACGTCACCTTAAATTGTGGTTTACCTTTCTACACAACTCACACCCCAAATTATTGAGATCGTCAGAAAATCTGAAATTAAAAATGCCTAGACACTCTACCAAATTCCTCGACCAGTCCTTTTCTGTCCAAGCGGTACGATTGTGGAACGCCCCACCAGACTCAATTAGACGTGCAAAAACTCAAACTGCCTTTAAAAGATTGGTAAAGGAACATTACCTGGGACACAAAAATAATCCATAATCAACTGTTATTATAAATCAATTGGGTCATAGTATTGAATTCCAGGATGTAAATAATAACTATAAATCTCGCTTACTGTGTGTATATAACCATACTAGTTGTTGCCCGCGGCTCCGTTTTTTGCCTTTGGCACGGAACCCTAAAAAATGCAATACTAACTCATATTGCTGGAGATCTTCAGCAGTAATGATGCTACCTAACCTCTCCAGGTCATCTAAGAAATCGATGGACAGGCTTCCATTATACAATTCATCTCCTCCCTTCTCCGCTATTCTTTGGAAGGTGTTACACAAGGTTTCGGGTGGTTTAACGTGGGTGCCAGGTTTGTGGTACTCTCCTTTTGCAGAATTGTAGTACATTTTCCTGAAGTAAAAAATATATTATTAATTTACTGCAACGAAATAAGATTTCTGTATATACAAAATGGGGAATCGGGAAAGAGAAAATGATTTAATCAGACCAGGTAACTACTAAAGAAGGACGTAAGTTCTGGCCTGTCCTCATTTATAGTGTACAAATTGTCATAGCGCGGTGCAGGCTCGGTTGTAGTAGTGCAGGATATTTTGTACTGAGGGCATTAACCAGACGGGTGTTGTTCTCCTACATAGTTTCCACTGAACATAAGTTGTAAATTTTTGTGTTGTCAACACGTGTTGGTGACAAAAGTTTCTGTAATTTCCTTATGTTGGCAACAAAAATTGTCAACAAATGTTGGCAACCGTGTTTCTGTTTTTGGCGGTAAACATCAAAAGAATACGCTTGTTGCAGTTTTATTAGCTCTGTGGAGACGCTTAGTTCGAATGTTTTTTAAATTGTTGGCGACTCGGTGTAGATACAATGGAAACAAAAGTTGGCGATTTTTTGAAGTGTTGCAAACAGTTGGAAACACTGAAATTGCAAACCATTTTGGTGTAGACGCGCCTTTACGACACCCACGGGATGAATAGCTGTGGTGACACTCCGTATTCTTAATCCGTCATCACACTGATATAATTGTCTCTAACTTCTTTTTAATACTTGATTGTAGTGTATGTGACTGCTGTTCTTGAGGCCTCGGGTTCGATTCTCGGGACGGACCAAATGTTTGTATGATCTGCAAATATTTGTTTCGGAGTTTGGGTGCTTTCTATGTATAATATGTGTGTATTTAAAAAAAAATTGTATTTATGTATTTGTATCCAGTGTGCAGTGTGTAATTGTTATTAATAAGTTAAGGTTATTTTGTTAATGTGAAAATTATAAAAAGCGTTCTTTGAAGTGATCGTGTATTTCTTTAAGTCAATTCCACTTTGAAACCTAACCTCTACTTAGAAAGAAGATTTTTGCCTACTTTACCATACTGGTCGGATCGGTACGGATTTTGTTCTCTTAAATTATCAATTTTTTTTTTAAGATTATGATTAAAAAGACAACTACCGCACTAGGAATAAATCCTGTGTCGCGGGGTACTTTACAAACATGCATGAAACGGACACAAAGAACACCCAGACTCAGAACAACAATTAGTGGATCACACAAAGTGTTGTCGTACGTAGGATTTGAACCCACGACACTTGGCGAAGTAGGAAACGGCGTGGTGACCGTTAAACCACTAGGCCAAACGTGCAGTCTAGTGCAAACGGGCAGACATAGATAGTGATTTATGACAGGGTAGACAAGACGTATTCTAGTGCAACAACTGGCCTTTAAATATGAGGGCAGGAGTACAAACCTGAACTGTGGATCATCTTTTACTTGTGGCATATTCTTAAGTCCATCAGAAATGTACTTGCTTAACGGGAATCCAACCCTGCAGATCTCTACGGTAGGTGTGACAAGGCTCTCCCAGGGCAGTTTTCCCCACCGCTTGTAGGCTGCCCACATTCCTCGTAGTTCACCTGGTATTCCCACGGAAAGAATTCCTGTACAAGAAGAAATCAAGATATATTTTGTTACTAGTTGTTGCCCGCGGCTCCGCCCGCGTTAATGTCGGTAATCGCGGCAAATAGTAGCCTATGCGTTATTCTGATGTATAAGCTATATTACTGTAAAGTTTCATCCAAATCCGTTCAGTAGTTTTTGCGTGAAAGAGTAACATCCATCCATCCATCCATACTTACAAACTTTCGCGTTTATATTATTAGTATAGAAGTATAGATATAGATTATAAAGTCAATACAGTTTTCATTTTTGTTTGACACTGACAAACAACGCATCTAGGCCCAAACTATGCCATTGGTATTGGTATGGTATCCATTCGCATAGATACGGTCGCTTTAATACGCCGCGCCCTCGCACGTGCGGATTTTTGTAAAAGGAAATCAAAGGCCTGCGGCGTACACCCACAATAAAGCGTGATTTGTCAGTTTACGCCGCCGAAACAGAGCGTAGTGAATGGTTGTGTTTATTAACTGTTCTAATTTGAATAAAGGCTAGGAAGATTTTTGCAAGCTTCGATTATTAATATGTCTAGATAGATTATCACAATATGAAAGAACAAAATTAAATGACACAACTTTTCGATATTTGTGTGCGTGACAGCTACGTCTTACACTCGCCTCATGTCATTCTGATTTCCTACTGTGAGTGCTTAAATCATATCAATTGTTGTTTTTTTTTGTGAAAATGGGGAAAAAATTATATTAGTGTTGAATAATTTTTCTATCTAGAAAAATATCCTAGGAAAACAAAATGTGATAACTCAAACAAAACTCATTAAGGCCGAGGAAAAATCCCCATCAATTTACCTATGTCATCTGTAAGCTATTCAGCATTATGTTAGTCATTATACCAAAGACAACATTCCCAAAGGTAATGAGGTTAATAGATGTTCGACCTTCTTGCACTTTTAACTCTTGGGGTTAGCAGCAAAGGCCGTTATTAACCTGTGTTCCTGAGTGTCTGTTCAATCCTCTCGCCAATGCAGCGATCACCTTGTGACGTTTGCAATACCTATAGGCCCATGTTATAAGCATACAATCGCTAAAACTAGTTCACTGGCGAGAGCAATGAACGTGACGGCGATTCACCGTGTTCTTATTCTAAGCTAATGCAATCAAGCACTTACTGGAGATGTGTGATGTCCTTGATCTCGTCGGCCGTTGATGGGGTACCCCACTGCCGTTTGTCTTGCCGCGTTCAGACATACATGCTCCAAAATGCTGTACAATCTTCCAAGGTATTCGAATTACAATACACTCGTATTTAGCTATCGCGGATCGCGCCCCCTTGAACGTGACTACTAACACTCGCGAGTCCAAACCAGACCCATCATAACGGTGACCGACGAAACACCCAGTCGTTGGAAAATTGGCTAAATATCAATTCAATTAACTTAAACCGGCAGTCAATTGCGAAAAAACCGTGTTCGGCCGATCCAAGCGTCTCAAGTACAACTTAACCTCAAAACGTCAAATACAAAAATGACAATCAAAAATGTTGCCATTACAATGACGTTAAATTTCTAACAGTGTCTGTGTCCTCATTTCCGTCTCATGCCATAGAACTAAAAAAAGTATAACTTACCACTGTGTGACTTAGAATAATCGCCTTTGAACATATCGACTGTTGCTGCACCTGGAGCCCGTTCTCTTGCGTTGACAACGTAGGCCTTTGCCTCATCTTTGATGTAGACCGTCATGAAGAATCCTCCACCTATCCCCATGCTTTGCTGGTTGAACAAACCGTTGCACAACATTGCTGCAATTGCGGCGTCGACTGCCGATCCATTTTTGGCGAGAATATTTCTAGAACAAAAAAAAACATTATCCCAGTGGTTACGGAGTGTAATCACTCCTATTCATTCCTTAAGTGTTGTAAGATCTGACTAAGGGACCAAACTACGCAAGACGCCAAGGAGGCGGTTCTGAGGTTGAAGAAAGCACCGAACTACAGTCTGTGCCCTGTGTCATTCGTGAAGCGAGGTGTTAGTCAGAAACAGATTTTAAATCAGTCGCCAATAAACCATCTCCCAGTGAACACCTCGTTTCTGTTACACTAATCCCATCAAGCAAAAGTGAACCTTAACGCGCACATAATTTGGTCGACATCGAGCCGGATACCTAAGCTAAGCGACTGAATACGATACGTCGACCGGCGAGCCGAGAACGAAAGAAGGAATTTATAAACACAGAATTCATAACCTGACCGCAAGCAAGTGACAATATTTACTTAATTTATAAACAAGTTATTTTATACGAAGATTGTAATCCTAATAAGATTGAATTTGTAATTAAAATTAGTAGAAAATGGCTAATACTGTTGAACAACTACTTAGTGTGTTAGAAGATATTTCTAATTTGTTAAATAAAACGCGAGTTAACCTTAAAAAATGCCCGAAACAACGTTTAACTAAAGGATACATACAAACACGAATAAAAAGCATTGAAGAATATTGGACAACCTTTAAAAATACACATCAAGAACTTGTGAAATGTATTCCAAAAGCGAATCGACAAGAAATACCATATTTTGTGAATGAAGATTTTTTTGTTCAAGAAGATTTATACACATGTTTACTCGCCGATCTAAATGATTTATTATTTACAATAGATAAGTCATCTTCGCAATCAGAATGTATGGAAAGTAGTGACCATAACTGCGGTTCCAGTTTACATAAAGAAGCGCAAGTCAAGTTACCGAGGATTCAGCTCCCTAATTTCTCAGGTACTTACGACGAGTGGCCCACCTATCAAGATCTTTTTACCTCATTAGTGCACGACAATGCAACGTTAAGTAAAGTACAAAAATTGCACTATTTAAAAACTAGTCTTACGGGAGAAGCGTTGTCACTCTTGAAGCACGTAAAGGTCACAGAGGTTAACTACGATGAAGCGTGGCGTGTACTCAAGGAACGTTTTGGTAACAAGCGGATTATTATTAATTCCATTTTAAAAAGATTGTTTTGGCAAAGGAAGATAACAGTGCAAACAGCAAATAACATAAAATCATTATTAGATACCACGACTGAGTGTCTTAACGTACTTAAGAACTTGGGATTGTCCACAAGCTCATGGGATCCACTCATTATATTTCTAGTTGTTCAGAAATTGGACCCAGAGACGCACCGTGAGTGGGAACAATTTTCATATAAGAAAAATGACGAAGAATTGCCTACCTGGGACGACTTCAATAAGTTTTTGCAATGTACCTTCCGTTCGCTCGAGCTGGTCACGACGCCACCCTCAAGTAAAGAAAAACCTATAAAATCTAAAGGGAAAGAATACGCAGTTCACTTATCCACTACGAATACGACGACAACTATAAAACCTAGAAGCTGCCATATGTGTACTATGAACCATACGTTGTGCCATTGTGAGAAATTTACGAAGCTGAGTCCAACAGAGAGGTGTGAGTACGTCAAACAACAAGGCTTATGTTACAATTGTCTGGCCCCGGGACATTCAGCGAAGAACTGTCGCCTGAAGATGTCTTGTAGATTATGTCATAAACGTCATCACACGCTTACGCACCAATCCACGCTGATGACGTCACCAAATCAACCAGACAAACCATATCAACAAGATTCTGCACAATCAACTGAGACTAACGTTACCCTTTCATCCCACGTCACTGCCAACGTGTCCACTGCATTGCTGGCTACGGCCCTCGTACCAGTGAGAGAACCTAAAACGGGACAAATGACAGTGCTTCGTGCTTTGATTGACCACGGCTCCCAAGCTACGTTTATGAGTGAGAGAGCGGCCCAGCTACTACGAGTTAAGAGAACGCCTATCAATGGCACCATCACTGGAGTCGGCTCAACTAAAACAAATGTAAGGCATGCTGCAGAAATCGAACTTCTATCCAGACACGACTCATGTTTCAACCTACGAATCAAAACATACATAATGTCTACGCGACTCACGAGTCAACTACCGGCACGTATCATCCCTACCGATGCCTGGCCACATTTACAAGGACTTGTTCTGGCCGACCCAAGTTGTTAAAGAAGAAAAGGAAACAACTAAACTTCGCACAGTCTTCAATGCCTCACAAAAGGGGACCAATAATGTATCTCTAAATGACGAACTGTTAGTAGGACCTCAAATACAAGAAGACATGAGAAGTCTAATAATAAGATGGCGCTTGAAGAGAGTTTGTTTCGTAGCTGATATCCAAAAGATGTATCTACAAATCTTAGTTACCAAAGAAGACAGAGATCTGCAACGAATTCTATGGAGAAAGAATGAACAAGAACCCGTCAAAGACTATCGGCTTACGAGAGTCACATTTGGAACTGCTTCTGCTCCTTACTTAGCAGTAAGGACCTTGCATCAAGTAGCCCAGGATGAAGGTCAAAACTATCCCGAAGCTGCAGAGATCATAAAAGGAGATTTTTTTATGGACGACATAATGTCTGGAAAGGACAATGCCACAGACGCAATTAGAGTAGCCAAACAAATAGACGCCATTCTCCAGAAGGGAGGATTCAAATTAAAAAAATGGTGTTCAAACGAAATTGAATTTTTAAAGGCATTTGAAGAGTCTGAAAGAAGTACTCATGTAAAACTTGATATAACCTTAGATGGAATCACCCGAGCATTAGGATTATATTGGAATATAGGGAAAGATCAATTTCAATATAGCTTAAACTTACCTGCCACGTCTAAAATTTTTACAAAGCGAACAATTCTGGCCGATCTGCAGAGATTATTTGACCCGCTTGGTTGGTTGGCACCTTCTGTCTTACCGGCAAAGCTTCTCATTCAAAGGTTGTGGTTGCAAGGACTAACCTGGGACGAGGAAGTAGATGAATCTATTGCCACAGAATGGAACAACCTAAGAGAATCCTTTCAACAATACTTACCTGATATTGAAGTACATCGATGGCTGCATACCACTGAAACTATAATGAATGACGTCACTATCCACGGTTTCTGTGACGCGTCGATAAGAGCCTACGCGGCAGTTGTATATTTAAGAGTAAGAACATTAGAAGGCGACGTCAAGACATCGATCATCGCTGCCAAAACAAGGGTTGCACCAATTAAACCGCAATCATTACCCCGTCTAGAACTTAGTGGAGCAGTACTATTAGCTGGGCTCCTGAAACAGATAAAGGAAGCAATGAATGTACCTACCACTCAAATTTTCGCGTGGACTGATTCCACCATTGTAATTTCTTGGCTACTCGGTGACCCTGGAAGATGGAACACTTACGTTAGAAACCGAGTGGTTGAAATACTCGATGCCATTGGTAATCATAATTGGTATCATGTCAAATCGTCAGACAATCCTGCTGATATTGCTTCACGAGGACAGTCGCTACTAGATCTGAAAGATGATACACTGTGGTGGAAAGGACCAAAGTGGCTCAGCGCAGGACAAATTAAATACAAGAGACCAGAAGCTATGACATCAGAGCTAGAAAGAAAGGAAACATTACAGGTAAATGTAAAATTAAAGGGCGACAAAGACATGGAATTAAAATTTGAAAATTATTCTACATTACAAGAACTTCTCAAAGTAATCGTGTACTGCAAAAGATTTTTAAAAGGGAAAAAACTAGTTAACAAAGACTTACCGCTAACCTCGAAGGAAATTGATGACGCACTGAAAACCTGCATAAAACTGGCTCAAAGGGACAGCTTTGAAGAAGAGATTGAGCATCTGAAAACAAAGAAACAAGTTAATAGGAAGAGTAAATTAATAAATCTAAAACCTTACCTGGATGACGACGGTATTCTCAGGGTGGGCGGCAGACTGTGTCATTCCGACTTGAATGAGGACAGCAAACATCCAATCATTCTTGATACTGACAGTAATTTTACTAATTTAATCGTTACTGATGCACATCGGAAGACGCTACACGGCGGAAGCCAGTTGATGCTCTGCTTCTTACGAACTAAATTTTGGATTCTTAAAGCAAAACGACTAGTCAAGTCAAGAATCAGGAAATGTCTGATTTGTGCAAAACTTAACGCTACGTCAAAGTCACAACTAATGGGAGACTTACCTCGAGTTAGAGTCACGCCTGCAAAACCGTTCTTGAATAGTGGCATAGACTTCGCCGGCCCATATCAGATCTTGATGTCTAGAGGTAGAGGAGCAAAGACAAACAAAGCATATATTGCTCTTTTTGTTTGTATGTCAACAAAGGCAATCCACTTGGAACTAGTAGGAGATCTTACGTCTGAAGCATTCATCGGAGCCTTTCGAAGGTTTGTAGCGAGACGAGGAAGATGCGCTCATATATGGAGCGATCAGGGACGTAACTTTGTGGGCGCAAACAAAGTCTTAGCTTCAGATTGGGCTGAAGCCAAACTACAACTTGATGGTCCGATCACTGAAACACTGGCAATGGATGGAACTGAATGGCATTTTATCCCAGCCTATAGCCCACACATGGGTGGACTGTGGGAGGCTGGAGTCAAATCAATGAAAGGTCACCTTAAACGCATTTTAAACTCTCACCTTACCTACGAGGAAATGAGTACCTTGTTGTGCCAAATTGAGGCTTGCCTCAACTCCCGGCCTCTAAACATATTAGACGATACGGAGACGGGCAACATTCAAGCGCTTACTCCTGGCCACTTTCTTGTAGGTGAAACACCTATTACTGTTCCAACCCCAGATCTTCAAAATGTACCTATGAATCACTTATCCAGATGGCAGCTCCAGCAAAAACTATTAACTGACTTCTGGCATAGATGGCAACAAGAGTACCTGTCGAGAATGCAACAACGTGCAAAATGGCACCACCAAGTTAAAGAGCTAGACATTGGAGATATCGTGCTTATAAAATCAGAAAATTTGCCACCCGGTAAATGGATAATGGGACGTATTGTATCTAAACATCCTGGCGCTGACGGTGTGACACGCGTTTATAGTGTAAAAAGCGGTAATAGTGTTGTTCAGAGACCCTTTAATAAGTTATGTTATTTACCTATAGACACTGAAGCATGATTCTGTAATTCTTATTTGGTTTATATAGATTCTTATCATTATTTGTTTCTTATTCCAAATTTCACTGATTATTAATATATGTAGACTATATTGTTAAAGGGCTAATAGGCCCTTTGGTGGGCGGTATGTTAGTCAGAAACAGATTTTAAATCAGTCGCCAATAAACCATCTCCCAGTGAACACCTCGTTTCTGTTACACTAATCCCATCAAGCAAAAGTGAACCTTAACGCGCACACGAGGTCTTCGACAGGCCTCGCTTGGAAACAGGAGGTACAGGGAGAGCGAGACCGCCTCCGTCACCAAGCTCTTTTTTCCCTGTGCACTCGCAGCGTATGGCGTAGTCCGTAAGATGGAGATCGCCGGCACAACTCCCTAATTGTCAACGGTGGGTTTTCCGAATAGTTGACATGTTTCAAGTGTAAGGAGAACCCATCTTGCATTTGTGACCCGGATGCGCAAAAGATAGTACCCCACCTCATTGTGGAATGCCCGGTATATGATAGACAGCGATTACAATTTGAGAGTAAAAAAGAGACTAAAATTACACTTTTAAATTTAAGTAGTATAATAAGTAGTAAAAATAGAAATGTTTTCATACAATATTGTACAAATATAATTAAGTTAGTTAATTAAAGAAAAAAGTATTATAAGATTATTATTTCAAGATAATATTTACTATTTTTGCAAATCATAACACAGTAGAGTAATAAAGTAGATTATAAGTTGTACTGTACAGTAATGTCGTAAATTACCTAGTTTTATTTTTGAAATTTTTGTAATTTAGTTGTAAGGTAAAGAATGTACATTAACATTAGAAATAATGATACCGAATGGTGTGAATGAACATCTTGAAAACTTCCCCTTAGATAATAATGAATAAATAACATAGATAATAGCCAGGAATCCCATCTGGATAGTGTAATAGGAATATGAAAGTAGTACTTGCGAGAACTGGTATGGACGTAAATAGTAGGCAATAGGGTCCAAAGAATATTGGAGGTGCAAGATAAAAAAAAAGAACTACGCAGGACAACAGCTCTGGTAAGAAATTAAAGCCTAAACAAAACCCTTATTATTTAGTTGTTGTAGTTGTTGTCCCTGTAGTGATGGATTAAGAATACGGAGTGTCACCAACCCTATTAATCCGATGGGTGTCGTAAGACGTAACTAGGGCAGCAAAATAAAACAATAATTCTTGTATATTCCTATGTTTGCAATAATTATCTGTTACAACTGTTGGTAAACAATAAATTTATTTAAATTTTAAAAGTTAAAATATAAATTAACAAATAAAATACATAATAAAATATACAACATGTCGCCAGACTCTTGCGATTACGACGTACCTGTTGGCCGATGGTCATGTGTATGATAAAGAGCTATTTAGTACCAAGGCCGCAAGGGTCCCACTTCTACATTCATTCTGAGAAACAGAAATTGTAGAATTATGTTATAGGCCTAAATTTTTTGGGATCCATGGCACTAACAGATTTTTAGAGTAAGTGGGTTATACCAGTAGTTAAAAACTGTGGTAATGAACCCGAATCCAATGCTGCCTGGAAATAAGATGCCAGACACGCATGTGAGCTTCGGAACCATTCAACCATTTAAGCCAAAAGTTGTGCAGACCGTCTGGACCAGGTGATTTCCAATTCGGCAAGGAACGGACTGTATAACTTACATCGTCTTCATCAATGACAACTGGTTCCATAGATGTTATAGACTCACATGATCGTCTGACATCCCGCATCCAATCACCATCTGTGTGAGCGACAGGCACCGACCAAATGTTATGCCAAAATCTATTTGTGGCATTTTCATCTGGTAAGTGCCCATCACGCTTACATGGATTCGGTGCTTGCCATTTTCGATACACCCACTTCTCATTTCTTTGGAACATATGATTCTGATTGAACCGGTTTCCTCGGTCATAAAGTACCGTGTTAAAATATAAATTTAAGAAAAATATGCCGCGTTTAGTATCATTGGAAAGGGCGTTACTTGTACATTTCAAAAATATAAATATTATTAGCATTTACTTGTGACTTTTTTCGTATTTATTTATTTTTTTTATATTTCTAAGGTTCAAAGTTAAAAGGTAAAAACTAAAACCCAACTACGACAAGAAACGCCGCTGAAAAAGTATGAAACAAGTTTGAAATGTATGTTACGTATGACTACGGATTTTCAAACCTGTTTCATACTTTTGGTTTTAGTTTTTACTTTTTTTTATACCTAGTTATCTAAAATATTTTGGCTTTTATTTATGAAATTCCATTGGTGAAATCCTTGCAGTAGCACTAGGAGTCCACGTACTATAGTTTTTAGCATAGTGCTAAAATTCGAAAGCCTTTAATTTAGGTTTATTTAGTTTACTTACTTGCCAATTTCTGAACACACAAGTGCATCTGTGCATACGGCCGATTTCTGGAACACGTGAAGCCGTGATGCTGACGGTTTCAGAGGTTCAGTAGTGTCGGGACGCTCAGTTGTCTTACTCGACGAGTAATCTGCACTTCCAATGAGGTATCCGCTTAATGCAGCCACGAAAACGAAGACTACTAGTGCTGATATAAGAATCTTAGTCTTGAGTCTATAGGGTCTGAAACAAAAGAGAAACTGGTAACGTCATCTGTTGTCCAATAGCAGTTCCCAGTTTGATATTTTAAATAGAACACTACTTCTTCTGTCATTTAGCGTATTTTAATTGTAAGTTGCCTCTAAATAATAGAAGAACTCACTTTTCTGGGTAATCATTGTCATCATTATTAAAGTTTCCTTGACCAACCGAATGGTATCGATGGGTTCTTTGTCAGCGTAGTTGCTTATGAAGTGTCTTCTATGTGAGCCGTTACTCATAGAATGCTCCATGGTCTTGTGCTTCAGACGTGACAGTTTTAATGTTGATTATCGGCTCAACACAACATAACCTTAACACTTTTGTATGAGATTACGCAACACCAGTGGACAAACAACTTTAATTCTATAAATACCGAGACTAAACTAATTAATAATTTATTATACTTTAGATCATGTAACTCGTTTGATATTAGATTTTTAAGTGACAGTGACGTTTTCGTGTGTTAATTTATGAGTGAGTTAATTTATGTGTATTAAATAGTTTATTTAAAGCGACCCACTGCTACCCAGATAGACCCTGAGAGGTCTTCGTGGTGCAGTTTTCATCACTGTGTCTGTAAATGTATGTTTAAAGGAAAAAAAAAGAAAAAAAAAGTGGTGGTTGCGCAGTATACTTGTTTTTTTTTTTTTTTTTTACGGATTAGACCGGCAAACGAGCAGACGTATCGCCTGATGGTAAGCGATTACCGCCGCCCATGGACACCCGCAACACCAGAGGCGTCACAAGTGCGTTACCGGCCTTTGGGGGATGGGGGGGGGGAGATAGGGGAGGGGTTGAGGTATGGGCCTCCGGTATCCTCACTCACTCGGTGAAACACAGCGCAAGCACTATTTCACACCGGTTTTCTGTGAGGCCGTGGTATCACTCCGGTCGAGCCGGCGCATTCATGCCGAAGCGTGGCTCTCCCACGCGGTGCGGTGCGGTGCGGTTCGGGTTTCTTCTAAATCGATAGAAAGAACAGCTGTTTTACATCGGCTGCTGAATATCTTTATGGTGATCTACGTTTTAGATAGATGGCGGTACTAGTCAAAAGTAATATATTGCAAAACTAGCGACGGAAACTGCATTATTTAGAAAATATACATATTTAAATAAACATTTCTCTCAAATTTAGCTTTGGCTATTTAAAAAAAAACTAGTTTTCGAAGTACATATTGCTATTATAAAAAAATCAGGCGCTAAAATTCTAAAAAGGTAGATGTAGAGATTGTGAAGTTAGGGTTGGTAGAGTTAGGGCGTGTAGATTCAGAAGCTTGGCTCTACATGAACTCAAACTCAAAAATATTTTATTCATATGGGATCTGATATCTTTTTCACAGGGTAATCAATCGTCTTGGCAACATTTTGACTGCCTCGTAGGTCTCGCGGTTGGCGTGTGCGACTGCTGATCACGAGGTCTCGGGTTCGATTCCCGGGTCGGACCAAATGTTTGTATGATCTACAAATATTTATTTCGGAGTTTGGGTGTTTTCTATGTATAATATGTATGTATTTACAAAAAAAAAGTATATATGTATTTGTATCAGTTGTCTAGTACCCATAACACAAGTTCTGCTTAGCTTGGGACTAGACGGCGTTGTGTGTTAGATGTCCGAAATATTTATTTATTATTATTATTATTTTACATGAAAACGTTTTTGGTGGGATTTCATTTCTTTTTGTAACTTGCTTATGGCAGTATTTATTATTGTTTACTTTTTCTTCTTTATTGGGGTGTATTTCTTGTACATCTTCTTTCTTGTTTTGAAAAAGTCCATATACCAAAAATAAAACCTCTAGCATAAAAATGTGTGTAAGTCTCATACAAACTTCGACCCCCCCATTTTGAGGGTTGGGGTGAGGTTTATGATCATTTTTGTTTTTTTTACACTAAACTTAGCTTACATACCATATTTCAGCTTTTTAGCACTTTAGGGAGTACCCTAACAGTTTTGATGATCATCAGTGTGTCAGTGACGAAATCGGTGTATTATAGATATCAATAAAATCTGAAGTATCAGAGCTATGTAATTGAAACTTTGTGTGTTTAATAAGTCTAATAATGACATCATATCCTGAGAATTTGAACTATCTGGTATACCGGAAACCAAAGTTGTGAGGGTTCAAAAAAACGACGCAGTACTTCGAGAAAAGGTAGGTAGTGCCCTTGCGCTTCGCTTAGCTCGTCTTGGCTTGGGCACGACCGTGCCCCCAGATAGGCAAGTTTGGATGCGGAGTAAATTCATGTAAGTCGTCATAGACATGATCACGTGACATGTTAAAGCTGACACTGTATCTGTAGCTCTAAGTATAATTTAATGCACTGAACCATCTGTGAATTTATATAAAACTTTTTTAATATTTTTTTTTTTAAGTTTCTTTTTTAAAAAAGACAACTCCCGAACTAGGAATAAATCCTGTGTCACGGAGGACTTTACAAACATACATGAAACGGACACAAAGAACACCCCGACTCAGAATAACAATTTGTGGATCACACAAAGTGTTGTCCTACGTGGGATTTGAACACACGACACTTGGCGAAGTAGGAAACGGCTTGGTGACCGTTAAACCACTAGGCCAAACGTGTAGTTAACTGTTTGTTTATACACACATCAAAAGTGTCTAGGGATCAAGCATTTTTATGCGAATTTCTTGAGATTGAGATGTGGCTTTGGCCCTGGCCTGCTCAGTCGCCAGACTTGAACCCGATTGAGCATGCATGGGGTATGCTACAGAGAAGAGCTCTGCCGAATATGGAGGGTATCCAGTCGCAAGAAGACCTTTTTTTGTTGTTGCAACGAACATGGGCGGCCATTCCACAGCGTGATTTGGATGAACTCATTTTGAGTATGCCAAACCGATTCTTGTGTTGTTAGTGTTCGCGGTAGAAACACGGATTATTAATTGTTTAAGTTACCTAATAAAATTTTAAAGAAAACTGTTATTTCAGTCTTTTTTTCGAACTTTAATGTTAGTGGTTCAAATGTCAAAAATCTCTTTATTAGGAAAATGGCAAATTTCTTTATTAATGCAAAGGTGACTTGGTTTATCGTTACTGTGACAAACGAAAACACTTTATTTGATGAATCCTTAAAGAAAATTTTAATTAATATCAATCAGGAGAAAAGTTATTGCAAAAATATATGTTGATCCCTAGACACATATGTTGATCCCTAGACACTTTTGATGTGTGTAGTTTGAAGTTTTCACTTCTGTCCGCAATACTCATGACTGCAAATTCGATTCTTCATAAGAGCGTGCTGTAAATTAAATATTCTTAGCAAAAACAGTTTCCTAGACAGACAGATATAACCCACGGTCTTATAATGAGAGCTGAATCCGGCCAGGATTAACCAAATTAGTGTTTTATTATTTTCCATAACATTGAGTTTCATTAATTAATAATAAGGAACAAACAAAATGTTACCTCTTTGTGTCTGAATCCGGTACTTGAATGAGAGCATGCCGTTTATTCTTCTTCACTTCAGGTCTCGCTTCTTCCTTATCTATAGAGCTTACTGTTAATAACTGTTCCTGCTGTTGTCCCGTGTTCTCCGACATTTTGTTGCAACACTGATATTTTCTATCACTTAGTAATTTTAACTCACTCTTTCCAGTTTTGAATTGTCATATTCTTTGTATTTTACTTATTGCTTTGTTTCATACAGGTAATACTGAACTCTTTGAACAAAGTTTAACGGTTAGCGGAGAGAATAAACGATTTAGTCTGGGTGTTTTCTTTCGGGTGCTTTAAACATTTTAGTAAGATAACGCCCGTCGGTTTAGATAACACCCGTCTACCTTGGAAAATAAAAAAACTTTTCTTGAGAGTTCTGTAGGTATAGTACATGGTAACATTTAGGTTCATTTTGTAAAAAAAACATTTATTAATAAATTCTTTGTGTTTATGTGTGTGTATTCAATTGTTTTTTAGGTACAATGCACGCGTACGATATCTATCAAATCATTTTTAACTGAAATATTTTATACGATTCTTCGTGTTCGGTACGATACGAGTCTCGGATTAAGAACACGGAGTCAACATCCATATTTATCCTATGGGTGTCGAAGCAGGTGATTAAGGGAGCAAAGGAAAGTCTTGAAACAAATCCTATACAAACTTGTCTGGCCAGTGGGGTATAGTAGACCGAAACCTAACTTGTAAGAAGGGTCCTATGTCCAGCAGTGAACTATTAAACGCAACTGATGATGATGATGAATGTTGCTTTACAGGAATATCTATCAAAAGTAATATGACATTCGGTCGTTAATTGAATAAAGTATTGTCAGAGTACAGTACATGTGTGCGTAGCCTTTTATTTTTAACCGACTTCAAAAAAAGGAGGAGGTTCTCAATTTGACTGTTTTTTTTTTTTTATGTTTGTTACCTCATAACTTTCGACTGGGTGAACCGATTTTGATGTTTTTTTTTTATTTGAAAGCTGGTGCTTCCCATGTGGTCCTATTTCAATTTGGTCCAGTTCTGACATGTCATCAATGAGAAAACCATATAAGTCTTCAATTAACGAATAACTCAATATTCCCTATGGTCACATTTAAATTTGGTCTAGATTGAAGTCGGTTTTTTTTTGTTAAAATTTGTGATTATATACACATTAGTTTTTGACAGGTAAATGTCAGATTTAGATCTGCTTTATTGTTAACATACAGTATAATGACTATAACAGCCCATTGTGTGTTTTCATAATAAAATTTAATTTTGTAATATGAATTACTAGCGACCCGCCCCGGCTTCGCACGGATGGATTTTAGATCCACCCACCGACGATACGATTCGTGCATTTTAAATCTGTAATGTCTTCGAATATATTGGTCGAAATGAGGGTAGCCGAATAATAAAATTGATACAAACATTTGCCACTATCGAACGGTTCCGTGAGTCGGGCGAGGTGGGGATGAAATCCATATAGAGCGGCGCGATCGACAACAGTACAGTTTCACTTCAGATCTCGCGACGACCATATCTCTTGCTTGTGACATAGGTGACTCCTGAGTCGTAGTAGTTTTCTATTATTTGATTTGTTGCATCTGTGTGTTTTATATCGTGTGTGTGAGTACCGGATGATTGGTCCTTAATCTCTCCCTTTGATCCGCGTGAAGTGATATTTACCAGTGGGGGAATTGCAAGTCTGATGGCGAATTCCACAGGGCACCGCGGAGGAGTGAGCGTTGCCCCAAACCCCCTCGTAGGGGTTCCTGATTGTATTTAAGTTAATTCTTTTTAAGTGATTAGTGTTTGGCTTTAGTCCAGATTGGCTGTATCTGTGATTCATGTTCTCGTTTATTATGTCGTTTATTGGGAACCAGTACTAGTACCTACACTATATTAGTTATGTAAACGATGTTCCTACTATTAAAACATTATCTTGTAATTTTTTGAATCAAATAAACATTTTTATTATTTTATTTTATTTATTTATGTGCCTTCCGACATATTCATTTAAATTACAAACTGAAAAGGGGCATGATATTGATCTATATTTAATCCACAATGTACACACATCAAAAGTGTCTAGGGATCAACATATGTGTCTAGGGATCAACATATATTTTTGCAATAACTTTTCTCCTGATTGATATTAATTAAAATTTTCTTTAAGGATTCATCAAATAAAGTGTTTTCGTTTGTCACAGTAACGATAAACCAAGTCACCTTTGCATTAATAAAGAAATTTGCAATTTTCCTAATAAAAGGATTTTTGACATTTGAACCACTAACATTAAAGTTCGAAAAAAATACTGAAATAACAGTTTTCTTTAAAATTTTATTAGGTAACTTAAACAATTAATAATCCGTGTTTCTACCGCGAACACTAACACAAGAACATCGGTTTGGCATACTCAAAATGAGTTTATCCAAATCACGCTGTGGAATGGCCGCCCATGTTCGTTGCAACAACAAAAAAAGGTCTTCTTGCGACTGGATACCCTCCATATTCGGCAGAGCTCTTCTCTGTAGCATATCCCATGCATGCTCAATCGGGTTCAAGTCTGGCGACTGAGCAGGCCAGGGCCAAAGCCACATCTCAATCTCAAGAAATCCGCATAAAAATGCTTGATCCCTAGACACTTTTGATGTGTGTATTTAAGGTACTTAATTGAATAAGAATAAATGCTGTATTGCTTAAAATTACTTCGTAAATAAGCCACTATTTCTCATAAAACGAAAAGAATAAAAATGGTTATTGTGGGATAGGCTGATGATGATGGTGAAATGTATTTTTAAAATTATTGAGAATGTCATGTTGTATGACGGGCAATCATGAAAAAATACGTTGATGACATGTACCTTATCTCCTTACCTTCGAAATTAATATATTGCTCGAGGTTGATTACAATGACCTTCCGGAACTAACCTATAGCAGCACAATCAACCTACATTGGTTTTTTTTTTTAATTATCAACGGCTTATATAGCTGTCCATTACTGGATATAAGCCTCTCTTCGGAAAGGAGATTTTGGCCAACCATACCTACTAACTACGCTGGCTAGACGGATTGTTAGGGTTTGTTTCAAGTTGTTCTGCGTAGTTTGCTTTCTTAATGGATCCTACAACACCCATGGAGTGAATAGGGGTGCTTACACTCAGTTTTCGTAATCGTTATTTGGAAAAATCTCTGAACTAAAAAAATACCAATGGCCTTGACTGCGTGAACAACATTGTGGTTAAAGCAGTCAACATGCCGCTTTCTACTAAGCTAAGTTTTGTGGGTTCAAACGAAACATGCGACAACAGTTTGTATGATCCCTAATGGTTGTGGTCTGGGTGTTTTTGTCCATTCTATGTACATTTAAAGTCCCATAGTTGCAAGACTTGCAAGTTTGCTAGTGCGTGCACTAGGAATATTATTATGTGTCGCGGGTGGACTTTATGTTTTAAAGGACAACTCCCAAGTTGTTCTTTAAAAAGAAAAATTTTTTTCATTTCTTGCTTGAGAACCACTCTTTACGAGAAAAGTGGTGTGATGTTATCCTACTTGTATTATTCAAAATACTTTTTAGTTTTTCTAATTGTGGGCCTGTGATGGTGACCCAGGACGCAACTATCCACAGTTTAAATGAAACTCCAGAGTCCCAGTAGCAACTACTGGATGTATGAAAAGGAATCCATCAGCAGCATTAGAGTATTTCTTGAACCTCTAGATCTGGTCAACCAGCAGAAATCGAAAGCAGCTGCCCTAAAACTAAAAACTACTCCTTGAGACTCACACACAGAAATACATGTCAACACGTCTTCGATCAAAGTTATTATATAAATAAATAAATATTTCGGACATCTAACACACAAGGCGAAGTTAGGATATATAAAGACCGCTCCAAAACAGAGAAAGGTACTGGAGCTGGCGTCTTCTCGAACCACTTAAATATCAAGATATCAACCACTCCAGACAAGCTAAACACGATCCAGGCGGAATGTGTTGGCATAATCAAAGCGGCACAAGCAGTTGTAGCCAGAGATGTGAGGGACTCAACCATAAAGATTATCTCTGACAGTGCATCCGTGCTTTAAGCCCTGCAAAATAAGAAGATGACCTCTGCCCTTATCAAGGAATGTCATCACTATTTGCAGTTCATTGCAATCACAAACAAAATCAGCCTGCAATGGATAAAAGGGCATAGTAACTCAATGGGTAACGACGCTGCACACGTTTTCGTGTGCTTTAAACCAAATGGAAAATCAACGAAGGGTGCAGGCAAATAAAACTAATCGCAACCTGATCAGACTGAAAAGGGACGATATCAGGAAGGTCATAGGTATTCTAACTAGACATTGTCCCCTAAACAAGTACCTATTACCCATAGGCGCAACAGACATCCTTCTGTGCAGGGGATGCATGGAGGCAGAAGAAACGGTGCAGCACGTTCTCACAGAATGTAGAAGTGCGGCAGATCTACGGGCAGACAACAAAGACACAACAGACGGAGGACCAATCAACATCACTCTTGAAACATGTGGCGACTTAAAAAGGCTGCTAAGCTTCTGGGATGATCTGTAATGGTTGGAGTAAGAAGATGACTAAACCCGCGTATAGTGGCCCAATCAAGAGGCTAAGTGCGGAGACAGCCCGGAAAAACCAAACTAATACCAACCCGTCTCGCCAGTGTGGTATTGTAGGTTAAAGACTCTTTTCTAAGGAGAGGTGTATGTCCAGCAGTGGACTGTTAAAGGCTGTTGATAGATATATGGATAGATCGCATAAAACCATTTTCCATATTTCCATACCCACTTTGGATTTTCTACACTGACATATTTATATAAGGCGTACGTACGACCAAATTATATTAAATAAATATTTCGGACTTCTAACACACAACGCCATCTAGTCCCAAGCTAAGCAGAGCTTGTGTTATGGGTACTAGACAACTGATACAAATACATATATACTTTTTTTTTGTAAATACATACATATTATACATAGAAAACACCCAAACTCCGAAACAAATATTTGTAGATCATACAAACATTTGGTCCGACCCGGGAATCGAACCCGAGACCTCATGATCAGCAGTCGCACACGCCAACCGCGAGACCAACGAGTTGTTTGAGTTTTATTGACGTATGGGCTATGTAGGTATGCTTTGTACAGATTAGTTCAAATTTAGTAATTGATTACATATAGAATGATAAAAATAGCATAGATGGCACTCACATTTATATGGTTTTTTATGGTTAGTTACTTTACAAAAGTAAGCTTACTGTTTGGGGAACAGTTTCAAAGACAGAAATATTCGCTGCAATATACAAAGATTTCTGCTCTTAATCTGAGCATAACTTGTACTACGGATTGTAGAACATGTACATAATTATATAGTTAGATATTTTTTTAAGTATATAAAATTCCCGAGATCACGCTAAATAGCCGTTTGTTTATACACAAATGTTTGCGTCAAGCGCAAATCGATAGATCGTTCTTCATATATCGTTTTAGCGTCTCTTTGATTTGATTATAATGATTACTAAGCGTTCTGATTCTTTTCTAACTCTTAGTTTAGTATCTGCAATTCTATACTCTGAAGGATTTTATCGGAAACAAGTAATAAAGCTAAGTTTGTAATATAAAAATCTCAAAGCTCCTAGGAAAAGTTGGTGAGGTACGTATATAGTAGGTATATGAAAGGTAGTAGAGCCACGCTGATTTCAGCACGAACGGGCCGGCTCGACCGGGGCGGTACTACCCTCGCACAGAAAATCAACTTAAAATGACAGCGTGCTGTTGTTTTTCGTTGGTGAGTGCGAGACCGGAGGCCCAATTAGTCTAGTCAACAAGTTCCATACTTGTTGACTAGACTAAAAGATGCAGCAGCATCACTAGGCCGCCATGGTGTGGGTCGCCATGCTGCATTGTCTGCTTTCGCAGTGAGCATGGTGACCACCACTCTTGGATTCTGCTTATGCTTTTCATCAGGCAGAGTAGAGTCATATTGGCGGGCCAAACATAAAAAAAAAAAAAAAGTTTTTTTTCGTAACTAGTACAAGAGACATAGACATGTGGGAGATAGTAGTGCGTACTATTAGTTATTCTGTGGTAGTGCCTGGCGTAGTATGTCAAACAATCCTTTATATATTACTAGCGACCCGCCCCGGCTTCGCACGGGTGGAGTTTAGATACCCCCGCGCCGCGTCGACGACACGATTCATGCATTTGAAACCTGTAATATCTTCGAATATATTCATTTAAATTAGATACAGTAAAGAGCCATTTTCATCTATATTAGATTCATTCTGTATTGCTTAATATCGCTTCGTAAATAAGCCATTATTTCTCGTAAAAAGAAAGGAATAAAAAATGTTTATTGTGGGTTATCCCTAAGAGATAGACATATACCGTAGCGGCTTTTTTGTAGACCTTTTTAAGGTGTAAAATACTGTAGTACATTATTTTGACCTATCTCGTAGGGTGCAACCAGCGTTTGCAATGTAAGCGCAAAAAATGTGTTTATTTGCTACATCACATTAAAAACCTCGAAAATTAACAGTATTTCCATACTATATTATGCATTTATTATACATAAAAACCTTAGACTTAAACCTTAAACCTAAAAATTTAAGCAAACATAGTGACATAGGGATATAGGGACAGAGAAAGCGACTTTGTTTTTTACTATGTTGATAGTGATGATGGAGAGGACTATTAAGGGCTGTTTATTTAATGTCAGTGACTGACCATGAGATATGTACCCACCACCCGAAAACATCTGCTTACCCCGAAAGACGAAATGTTTGAGTTAATTTCTGGCTTATAGAAATGACTCTGTGCGACTGTCTCTTTATGTTCTACAGGTGGCAAACAAGCAAATATTAATATACTAACAAGATATTCGAAGATGGAGTTATAGTATAGTACAGATTAAGTAAATATAGTAAGTAAATGAATAAGTTGTGGAGTTAAAAAGGTAGCTAAAACGAACTAGTGGAAATTACTCTGAAAAAAATAGTTAGTAACGTATGATTTCGTCATACTAATTATTATACTATGAACACACATATATAAACACACGGATATCACCCTGAAAAACAAACAAAACTAAAAAAAAACAATTACTAAACACATAAACGAAGAGGTCTTAATATATTCACTTAGCACTTTTTTTTTATTTTTAATATCAAAGTTTTCTTTTAAAATTATGAAAATAACTGAAAACACGTTTTTTAAGTATTACGTAAAGCGTTATCAAACGAACGCCTTTTCACACCTAAGCGCCGATCACAACTGACGCTTCTAGTAATTATACATAATCTAAATTGTGCGATGTTCAAATTGATAGCCGCCGTAGTGTAGATAAGGGGCGCGTCTCCACCGAAATTGTTGGCAATTTCAGTGCCTCCAACTGTTTGCAACTTTTCAGAAAATCGCCAACATTTGTTTCCATTGGGTCTATACCGAGTTGCCAACAACTAGTTGATCAATTAACAACTCGATTGATTCATTTCTCCACGTGTCAGGCACAGGCAAGTTTTTTTTGTTTCTAACTAAGCGTCTTCACCGAGCCAATTACTATCTTTTGATGTTTACCGCCAAGAACAGAAACACGGTTCCCAACATTTGTTTGCAATTTTTGTTGCACAAGGAAACACAAGGCAATTACAGAAACTTTTGCCACCAACACGTGTTGACAACACAAAAGTATGCAACTTTTGTTCGGTGGAGACTCGGCTTAATACGCAGTAGGACGACTTTCTTCATGGGATTAAAGTTTTTAAATTAATATACCAGATTTTGTTAGTTATGGGGGAGGGGGGGGGGGGGGGTAAATTATTTTGACCACGTGGCGACCACTAAGTTCTAATAGAAATAGTTTTTTCTATCATATGAGTAGCTGTCAATAAAACTCCCGATGGTTAATTGTCTGTAAACGTGTTTATAAACGTATTTATAATTCAGTCGTATAATCAAACTGGACAGAATATTTAGCAAAAATCAACCTTGTGCTATATAAAATTTTATATTTCTGATGATTATAGAACATGATTTTGTAATATTGTAGTATATGTCATAGAAGGAAATACATATATACCTTAGAATTCACCACGACAACGTAACTTTAAATTATTATAACGTCGTCGGCGTCGGCACTAATAAAGTTATTATTACATATTTGTCGTTTAAACATTTCAAAACCAAAATCAGCTAAATCAGCCCAGCCGTTCTCGAGTTTTAGCGAGACAAACGAACAGCCATTGATTTTATATATAAGAAGATTACGAATGAAGACCCTCCTCATTCGGTTGTGTTGTTTCATTTTGGTTCATCATCGTCATCACTTCAACAGCCTTTAAAAGTCCACTGGAAGAAAGGAGGTTTTGCCCTACTAACCACCCTGAGCAGACAGGTTGGTATATTTATTTTAAGGTTAATGCACATCTTGTACATAGGCGGACTTAAAGCCAAGGGGTATTCTCTGCCAGTCAACCTTTGGGTGATGTAAAAATGTGATGCGGTAGGTGCAAAAATAGAAGTTGGGATTTAACTTGGTATGTACATAAAAAAACATAGGTACACAAACTCACTGCCAAATATAAATGATACAAACACAGAAGTCAAAATACATAAGTAATACATACATAAACATACGTATAAATTAATTTAATATACATATAATAAATGTTAATGTAAAATAAACATGTTTTTAAAATTCAATTTATTTTGTATTCAGTCAGTAGCTATGGTCAAATTTGGTACAAATGACGCCATCAATTGTTAGTTCTCAGTACTATTTTTACCAATGATATTGTTTCTAGATTATCTAAGTAATATGGCGCCTCAATAACTTTTTGTCAGAGCGAACGGTCGCATATTTTCACCACGCCGAGGTATAATTTTCAGAACTTATGTAATCAGTATTATATGTATTTTAGACATTTAGCTGCAACAATCAAGTTCAGTGAAAAGTTGGTTTTATTAAATCGAGACTACGCCAGCGCTGCATTGAACCCGCGAGCTACGCGTGGCGTCTTCAATCTTCAGATTAAAACATTCAGCTGTGTAGGAAACGCCCAATATATACATACTGAGTCGGATATTATCGTTGTAACTTTTCTGCCAATTCACCCCGAAGTAGATCGCATACTTTCGTCTCTAATGTGAGGTGGTTTGTGGACATCCTGATTTCCGTTCCAAACAAGAACTGACTGCACAAAGTAGGAAGAATTTATAAAATTGGAGGTGTTAGGGCAAAGAAGAAGCATATTGTTTCTGGACCGAGTATGATTGTTTCAAGTTTCCCTTCTCTATGCTCTTCTCTTCTCATTGATATTATCATGCGTAGTTTGCTCACTTAGTGGCCTAGCACCCATGGGATGAGCAAGGGTGGTGACACACCGTATCCTTAATCCGTCACCACATGGACTCTCATGTTGGTTACGTCAGACCTTTATCATTTATCAACTGACTTAGATTTAAGAACATGAACTTGTTTATGATGTTTTTATAATTATGTTGTCCCTGTTTTATCCCATGTTAATTTGAAGAAAACTCACTACTGGAATGGAAAATTAGGGTAGTAGGGAATATGCATGTTTTTTTTTAATCAATTCTATAATATGTAATTATATAATCAAAAAAAAATATAACACTTGCATAGTTGTAGCAAATAAGCTAAAACTTTTTTTTAAATCACCATAATTTTCGAATAATTTAAACGCCACCACTTTAGCGCGCTTATTTTGTGACGTCACCGTACACTGAAAATAAATTGTCAACAAGTGTTTGATTTAAAATTTTAATAAAAGTAAGTAATTTAAACTTATAAAATAAACATAATGCAATGGAAGAGCATACAAATACTTATTATAAATACTGTATTGTCCCTATGTGCGAAAATAACACACTTGCTTTTTAAGGGACTTCTATAAAGGATTCAGTATTTTTGTTTTAATCATTATGTGGTTGCAATGACAACAAATGACGCTACAATCAATAAATGATTGCGGCCATTGCGAATCTAACTTATGAATATAGATAGGTATCATTTTATTAGACTATTATATTATAGTATTACAATAAGTTCCATCAAGTACCGACGATCGAGAGTTTAAATAAAAAAAAAAAAACAATTTATTGATCTCCTGAGCCTATCCGACATGAGTGGCTCTTCCGGCACAGCCCCAGAGATCATTGACCCACGCAAGCCCCCCCACGACGACAATGTAGGGATACAGTTGGGGGGGCCGCCTCTTACCTTTAATGTCGGCGATCTAGTAGTTATTACGAAGGTGGTTTCTTAGAACAATGGTAAGAGTACTAAGTTCATGCCTACATACGAAAGACCATTCAGGGTGGTGAAGGTGTTGGGCAACGACCGGTACAAAGTGGCACTGATCACCAGATTCGAAGATATAAAAAATAAACGAAAGTCTACTGGCGCGTCAGATAGAAAGCGACCGTAACACCGTTGTACGAGTACACCTTTGTTCAGCATATAAATGAATTATGATTATGAAAAAAAAGAAAAATCTATATTAATATTATAAAGCTGCAGAGTTTGTTTGTTTGTTTGTTTGTTTGAACGCGCTAATCTCAGGATCTACTGGTCCGATTTGAAAAATTCTTTCAGTGTTGGATAGTCCATCTATCGAGGAAGGCTATAGACTACATTTTATTTTCATAAAAAATAGAGATCCGTAAGGAAATTGCGATTTTGTAACCCAAGGTGTGAAATCGGAAACCTATTTTTGCGTGCGCTGCAAAAAGTATTGACAATAGAACAAAATAATGTATTACGGGTTTATAGGTCCTATTAAGATCTACAAAAAAGTCCGCAAGAGCATATATCTAACTATCATGGTTTAGTCACAATAACCGCTTTTGTGTTCAAAAAAATTATTAAATCGTCTGAAGAAAGAAACTACTTTATATGTGTATCGTAATATTAATCCTTATCTAAATAAAGCATTATGTTATCAAGGGTATTTAGGTAGAAGTAAAATACTTTTTGTTTCATCCCATTCGGACATTTCGTTTAGAAGTTATCACGAGTATAAGACGCTAAGAGTTGGTACCTATTATTGAGTTATTTGCCAAAGAGTTTTTATCAACATAATCTATATATATAAAAGAGTAAGGTGACTGACTGACTGACTGACATACCCAGAGATCAACGCACAGCCCAAACCGCTGAAGCTACAATCCTGAAATTTCGCATGTAGGTTCTTCATATAACGTAAGTGAGCACTAAGAATGGATTTTTGGAAAGTTAAATAGGGGTTGAAAGTTTGTATGGAAGTTCGTCATTTTTGAACTAAGAAACATGAAACTTTACTTTTGGGCTACTGATTAAAAAAGAGTAGATACGTATTTAAGCGTTTCTGGATATTCTACCCCTAAGGGGTTAAATAGGGGTTGTTATTTCGTATATAGGTCAGTCTGGAAGTCCGTCATCTTTTAAGTAAGAAACATGAAACTTTATTTTTAGGCTGCTGATCAAAAATGAATTGATACGTGTTTCAGCGTTTCTGAATATTCTACCCCTAAGGGGGTGAAATAGGGGTTAAAAGTTTGTATGGAAGTTCGCCATTTTTTAAGTAAGAAACAACAAACTTTATTTTTAAGGTACTGATTAAAAAAGAGCAGATACGTATTTAAGCGTTTCTGGATATTCTACCCCTAAGGGGTTAAATAGGGGTTGTTATTTTCTATATAGGTCAGTCTGGAAGTACGTCATTTTTGAAGTTAGAAACATGAAACTTTATTTTTAGGCTGCTGATTAAAAATGAATTAATAGGTGTTTCAGCGTTTCTGAATATTCTACCCCTAAGGGGGTGAAATAGGGGTTGAAAGTTTGTATGGAAGTTCGTCATTTTTAAGTAAGAAACATGAAACTTTATTTTTGGGGTACTGATTTGAAATGAATAGATACGTATTAAAACGTTTCTTAATATTCTACCCCTAAGGGGGTTAAATAGGGGTTGAAAGTTTGTATAGGAGTTCGTTATTTTTTAAGTAAAAAACATGACAAAACAAACAAACATTTCTTAAGGGATCGCAGGTATATCTCGATCTCGAAGGTATAGGTATAGGTATAGATATAGGTATAGGTATAGGTATAGGTATAGGTATAGGTATAGGTATAGGTATAGGTATAGGTATAGGTATAGGTATAGGTATAGGTATAGGTATAGGTATAGGTATAGGTATAGGTATAGGTATAGGTATAGGTATAGGTATAGGTATAGGTATAGGTATAGGTATAGGTATAGGTATAGGTATAGGTATAGGTATAGGTATAGGTATAGGTATAGGTATAGGTATAGGTATAGGTATAGGTATAGGTATAGGTATAGGTATAGGTATAGGTATAGGTATAGGTATAGGTATAGGTATAGGTATAGGTATAGGTATAGGTATAGGTATAGGTATAGGTATAGGTATAGGTATAGGTATAGGTATAGGTATAGGTATAGGTATAGGTATAGGTATAGGTATAGGTATAGGTATAGGAATAGGAATAGATATAGATATAGGTATAGGCGTAGGCGTAGGCGTAGGCATAGGTATAGGGATATGTATATGTATATATATAAACTTCGTTCCATACGGGTGTCCCTTGACACCTCTCAAGTTTTTATTTATAGTTTTAAATCCAAAATACATTTAAATTGTCATTTTTTAATAGGACACATATTTATATCCTTGCAACATTCTGAATCAATTGTTATCATTGATAAGTCAAATAAACCTCCGCCATTATGTACAATTAATATTATAAATTAGTGCACTAAACTTGCAAAAGATATTATTACAATCCGATAAATATGTATCTTCATTTCAATTTCTATTTTTATAATATTTCACAGTTAACGATCCTTTTCGAATACTTATCGAGTTAGCGGGCTGCCAAAATGCCTCGATAAGCGATTTGCGACTGTCGTTAAATTGACAGCAAATTCGATACGATACCGATGAAAATCGATAGTTGCAACGGTAGAGACTACCAAAAATCGTTAAAAAATTATCGATATGAATTAGCTACCGAATTCGCAACTTCAACCATTTAAAAACCATTTAAACCATTTATTTTTGCTACAAAACAGTACAACATACAATATAGTAACACGTAACAATCATTAACGATCGCTATCTTTGTCGAGACTGCAGTCCTTTACGATTTTGCACGATAATTTATGAGTAGAGACTTGCCCTTATGATTAAGATCGTTACGGCAAGCGAAAATATTCGTAAACATTTATCGATCGTTAGTTTACGATCGTTATGCTATGTATGTCGAGACTGCAGGCCCAGGTGGAATAATGATCGGACGGCTGGCAGAAGCTGGATGAGAGAAGCTGAGGATCGAACCAAGTGGCGTGCAATTGGAGATGCCTATGTCCAGCAGTGGACTGCGTTGATGATAATGAGATACGTATTTAAGCGTTTCTGGATATTCTATCCCTAGACTAGACTGGAAGTCCGTCATTTTTTAATTTAGTAGCCTGAAACTTTGTCTTCAGGCTTTTGATTACAAATAAATGAATACTTATATCAGCATTTATGGGAATTCTATTCCTAAAGGGGTTAAAATAAGGGTCGAAAGTGTGTGTGAAAGTCAATTTTAATGGACTATTGATTATAAATAAATACGTTTAAAAACGTGAACACAGTATTCATAGATACTTACACAGTTTTAAATAAATACATATAATCAACTTCCACGCGAGCAAAGCCGCGGGCAACAGCTAGTACCTAATATTAGTCTTTATCCAAATAAATGTGTTGTTGATTATGAGTATTAGATCTTAGAAGAGTGTAATTAATACATCTATACTAATATATAAAGCTGAAGAGTTTTTGTTTGTTTGAACGCGCTAATCTCAGGAACTACTGGTCCAATTTGAAAAAGTTCTTTCAGTGTTAGATAGCCCGTTTATCGAGGAAGTTTATGGAGTTTATCTTTATCATCACGCTATGACCAATAGGAGCGGAGTACCAATGAAGAATCTTTCAAAAACGGGGGGAAATTATTACGCTGCGGGCAATAGGAGACGCAAACGACGTTGCGTGGGTCATCTATACTAATATATAAAGCTGAAGAGTTTTTGTTTGTTTGAACGCGCTAATCTCAGGAACTACTGGTCCAATTTCAAAAAGTTATTTCAGTGTTAGATAACCCGTTTATCGAGGAAGTTTATCGAGTTTATCTATATCATCACGCTATGACCAATAGGAGCGGAGTACCAATGAAGAATGTTTCAAAAACGGGGGAAAATTATTAAGCTACGGGCAATAGGAGACGCAAACGACGTTGCGTGGGTCATCTATACTAATACATAAAGCTGAAGAGTTTGTTTGTTTGAACGCGCTAATCTCAGGAACTACTGGTCCAATTTCAAAAAGTTCTTTAAGTGTTAGATAGCCCCTTTATCGAGAAAGCTTATCGAGTTTATCTATATCATCACGCTATGACCAAAAGGAGTGGAGTACCAATGAAGAATGTTTCAAAAACGGGGGAAAATTATTAAGCTAAGGGCATTAGGAGACGCAAACGACGTTGCGTGGGTCATCTATACTAATATATAAAGCTGAAGAGTTTGTTTGTTTGAACGCGCTAATCTCAGGAACTACTGGTCCAATTTCAAAAAGTTCTTTAAGTGTTAGATAGCCCGTTTATCGAGGAAGTTTATCGAGTTTATCTATAACATCACGCTATGACCAATAGGAGCGGAGTACCAATGAAGTATGTTTCAAAAACGGGGGGCAACTATTACGCTACGGGCAATAGGTGACGCAAACGACGTTGCGTGGGTCATCTATACTAATATATAAAGCTGAAGAGTTTGATTGTTCGAACGCGCTAATCTCAGGAACTACTGGTCCAATTTGAAAAAGTTCTTTCAGTGTTAGATAGCCCATTTATCGAGGAAGTTTATCGAGTTTATCTTTATCATCACGCTATGACCAATAGGAGCGGAGTACCAATGAAGAATGTTTCAAAAACGTGGGGCAACTATTACGCTACGGGCAATAGGAGACGCAAACGACGTTGCGTGGGTCAGCTAGTATGTTATATTCTGTTCATTCATTGTTTTACCCATGTTTCATATCAATCTATTTATGAACTTGTGTTACGATACATAAAACTAAAAAGTACTTCTATTACTGTTAACGTTATATATTAATGTCAAGAAACTAGTACTTTGGCAAAGGATGCCTTATTTCAGTGTATAAAATTACCTAAATTTTGTACCACAAATAGGTCACCGAATTTAACTAAAGACTTCTCACAGTTAGTTAATAACTATTATGCCACAATGAGGTCACGAAACATTTAATCAAGGATCCTAAAAAGTAATTAAAAATACGACATCGATAAATTGATCTAACAAGACTGTCTTGCAGTATCGAATGATAAAGCATCCTTAATTCTTCCGCATTCTGCTGTCAATGATAATTGTCCTATAGCGAGACTGGCTGACCCTTTAACCAATTAGGTGCCAAATTACATACATACTTTTCTGTTAAACTCGTATTTAAATAACTAAGAAGTTGCACTAGTAGGAATCTGCACCCTTAGTGGATTAATTACAAGGGGACCTTGTAACACTTTTTTTTTAACCAAAACCAGATTTTGTAAATTGCGCCCTCTGTGGACTCGATGTGCAATTAGGCTATATGCAGTATAAGTACATTTGATTGATGTTCGCTGGTTGTGCGAGAGAGGGCGTAATTCAATAAGATATATTGATTTATTGTAAATTTCGTTTAGAAATAATTTGATAAGGTTAAATAGTTTGTGAACGCTTATTGAGAGTGTCGCTGAAGCTGTCATAAGGAGATTAAAGAGGGGAGTCTTCTGGAACGATCCATGAAACTGGATATATAAGTGGATGCTTTCAGTCTAGAGTCCTTTTTCTTCTTTGTTTTGAACGCAACCAGTATAATTGTGTCTATCTGTATAATTAAGTAGTAATCATGTAAATTATCAAGTGCCCATTAGGTAAGTAAAGAAAATTGTTTGAAATTTTTATTTTTATGTCTGTTGTTAGTTTGAAGAAATGCTTAGAAAGTATATTTGTTATGAGGGCTTCTTAGAAGCGGGTGAGAAGCACCTTCTTCTTAGATACGGGTGAGGAGACCAGTTCTTAGATACGGGTGAGAATACCAGTTCTAAGTTACGGGTGAGAAGCTATACCTCTTTGAAGTTTTGATGCTCACGTCCAGCAAGGCGTGGCTTCCCTTATGTGTTTTGATGTGTCTGCCGGTATGCGGAGGATGGCCTGACCACCCATCAAGCCAGCTTATGTCCCTGCAGAAAGTTAAGGATTACTTTTATTATAATGCTTAACTTAGTTCTTAAATTTTATAGAAAAGTGTACTTACCCACTATTTATTTTTAAGATTCTAGTTTTAAGATGTATGTAATGTTCTTGTGTATTATAGGATGAATGTTAAGATCTTATAAAATATATACTGTGTTTGAGCTGATTGTTGTTTCTCTGAAGTGATCCATAAGGAACCCACCCACACACACATCTGACTTTTCTTTTTTTATTTATTTTTACTATAAAGGCGCCCTGGGATCTTCATGCTCTGTTGACTGACTGGGTCTTGCCGGTGAGTGGCACCCCCTGTTCAGGTCTAGGGGACTGCAAGGTTCGAATCCTCCTTCTCGTTAGGTCCATGGGTTACGACTTGCTAACCGCCTGACAGGTTTAGGTGTTACAACCTAGAATAAAATGACTGTACTCATCATAAAATTACTTGCGAGTGCGAATTGAATACAACCGCTTCAGAGACTTTCGAAACCAATGTTTGGAAATCAGTTTCCAAAGAGAATTATTCTCCTATACCCTATACTGATTCTATTTTGTTTTGTTTGATTTCTAAAGTGGCCGAAGCGAATCCAACAGCCCCTGGCCTTGCAATCAAGATTATTATTTTTTGGAGGAACAAGGCAGTTAAACTGTTGGTTCCTTTTAATTCAATCAGAAAAACCTGTTATAGCTACTAGATGTAGTTGTAGACTCTTCGAAAGAGATGCCTATTTCCAGCAGTGTGCATCATGTTTTTGTTTTTTAAGACAACTCCCGTATTAGGAATAAATTTTATTTAGGGGGAAACTTCACCAACATAAATGTAACGGACACAAAGACGAACAACAATTTGCGCATCACACAAAGTTCAAACTCCATAAAGGACAACTTATGGGGTTTGAACCCAGAATACTTACTGCTACTGTAGGAAGGTGGCCGCTTAAACCATCGCGCCATCCATACAGTCAAAACTTTAAACTATTGTAAAACACTTGGAAAATAGGAAAATCTATTTTCTTATTTTCCAAGAGGCGTGCTTATTGCCTTTTTTTGAAGGTAAGGCCTATGCATGTGTATTTTTAAAGTCTATTAATAAGATACATCAATAATAAGTCCTGTGTCGTGGGGGACTCCACAAATATAGTTGAAAAAATCCACTATTGAGTTCTCGACTATATCTATAACGGAACGTATATTCAAAATGTCAAAAATAATTCGATCCATCTAAGGATCTTTACTTCGACAGCTGTAACACTAAATCATTTTTAACAGGACATCTTGTGCATTTTAATTTACGTGCTAAGTAAGCAACTCATGTCACAATATTCGTCACCACCCATATTTGTTACTCCAAGCAGTTAATTATGCCAATAGAGCGTATAACAAACATGCCAAACGTGTAGCTATTCGCTAGTAAAATCCCGTCGGCCAAGGACGATCGCTTCACTAAAAATAAATGTGACGTATTATGATTAACATCTCTTGTGTAATAATGTCACGCGGTCAAAAGTTGTTCCGTATTATTGTATCATCATTACTATTAAGAGCCTTTAATAGTCCACTGCTGGACATAAACCTCTTCTAAAAAGCAGGTGTTTCTCTTCAGGTCTACTTCAAAACTGGTAAGCTACAGGGTTTATTGCTACTGGCTGATCGTTACGTGACCGCTTCGGGTTAAAATAGCTTTTGCAAAGCCATCGGTTTGAATAAATTGTTTGCATTTCGTCCGCATACAGAGATGATATGAGGTTCCATTTCAATGAAACTGAACAATACGTGTTTTTATGAGAGCTATTTTGGTTCAATCCTAAATATGTACCGTCAGTAATCTATACTTATAATAAAAATGTAACAGGTCCAAATCTGTACATTATATTTAGAAATTTTTTTTTTGGAGGGCTCTCTATAATCGAGACTGAAGCCAAAGCTGTATTTTTTATTATATTTGTCTGTCTATCTGATTCTTGGCTGCGCATGACGCCGAAACTACTGAGCGGAGTCAAATAAAACTTGGCATGATTTGAATTCATACTACGAGGTAGGTATACGTATAGTATACTTTTTATCCCGAAATTCAGTACGGTTTCATGGAGGGAGGGGATGAAAGTCAAAATATGTACTTAGTTGTAATTCAATAACAAATAGTCCGATTTCATTCATTATTTTTTTGCTAGAAAGAAAAAACATAAAAGATAACGGGAAAAGTTTTGTTTTTTTTTGTCCGCGACTGTACACTGCCTGTGGGAAGCTGAGACAGATATGTAAATATGGCTCTACGAAGGCCGGGTCAGCTAGTCTTAAATAACAATTCATAATAATTCCGTTAACTGTTGTTGTCTTATATTTATGAGGATCGAACCAAGTGGCGTGCAATTGGAGAGGTCTAGTTCAACAGTTGACTGTGATAGGCTGCTGATGATGATGTTTAGATATTAGGCAATTTATATTTGAAAATGACGGATTTTTATTAAACCATCTAGCCCATATTATACCCACATACAATACACACAGCACATAATACATAGGATGAACTAATAGATGCTTTAACATAAATATAATCGCATGGGAGAGGCTTCTACCCAGCCGTGGACTGCTACAGGATTATAGGTTGATAATGTTATGTAATAATCCTTTAGCAGTGATGAAAGAAGAACACTCGTGCATAATTCTATTATATCTAAACAATCTGTACTTATAATAAAAATGTAACAGGTCCAATTCTGTACATTAAAGAAATTTAGAATTTTTTTTTTGGAGGGCTCTCTATAATCGATACTGAAGCCAAAACTGTATTTTTTTTCATTTTTGTCTGTCTGTCTGTCTGTCCGTCTGTCTGCCTGTCTGTCTGTATCTCGGCTGCGCATCACGCAGAAACCACTGAACGGATTCAAATGAAACATGGCATGATTTGAGTTCATACTACGAGGTAGGACGTAGAATACTTTTTATCCCGAAATTCAGCACGGTTTCCTGGAGAGAGGGGATGAAAGTCAAAATATGTACTTAGTTGTAATTCAATAACACATTGTCCGATTTTATTCATTCTTTTTTTGCTAGAAAGAAAAAAAATAAAAGATAACGGGAAAAGTGTTTTTTTTTGTCTGCGACGGTACACTGCCTGTGGGAAGCTGAGACAGATATGTAAATATGGCGGTACGAAGTTCGCCGGGTCAGCTAGTTTTCATATAATTTTGTATGCAGGGATTTGGGGGCGATAAATTCAGCTCACTAGGATTCATTTTTGGCAAATTTACCAAAAAAATACCGAGCGGAGCTTGGTCATAAGACAGTAATAGCAGGAAACAGTACAGAATCGTAATAAAAACAGATACAATCATTCAATATTTATACGCTTTTCCACATAAATTATTCCACCTCGCTGTCTATTGATATGAATTTCTAAACGGATTCGCCCCATTACTCACGAGCGATCATATCGTTTTCGCTCCGTGACGTACTCGTAAACTGCCCGAGACTAACTTGAAATTCAATAAAGATAAATCTTCCCTGGTTGACCGTTCGATACTTTATCAAGAGGTCAATCTACATACTTATAATAAAAATGTAACAGGTCCAATTCTGTACATTACAGATAATAAAAAAAAAAATTTTGGAGGGCTCTCTATAATCGATGCTGAAGCCAAAACTGTAATTTTTTTCATTTTTGTCTGTCTGTCTGTCTGTATCTTGGCCGCGCATCACACCGAAACTACTGAATAGATTCAAATGAAACTTGGCATGATTTGAGTTCATACTACGAGGTAGGACATAGGATACTTTTTATCCCGATATTCAGCACCGTTTCCTGGGGGGAGGGGATGAAAGTCAAAATATGTACATAGTTGTAATTCAATAACACATGGTCCGATACGAAGTTCGCCGGGTCAGCTAGTTTGCTATAAGCTTGTAGCCATAAGTTTTAAATATTTTAATTTTTAATACCTACTATTACCAATAGATTAGCAGAGGAGCTGTGTAACACAAATGGCATTTGCTCTTCTTAGAACTTGTTTTTGTGGGTGACTTTTAACGAGAACTATTACCTAATCTATACTTATACCTATCTATAAATATATAAGAGTAACTGACATACCCAGAGATCAACGCACAGTCCAAACCGCTAAAGCTAGAATCCTGAAATGTTGTATGTAGGTTCTTTACATAACGTACCTAAGTGAGCACTGAGAAAGGAATTTTGGAAATTCCACCCCTAAGGCGGTAAATCAGGGGATGAAAGTCTGCGTGAGCGAAGCCGCGTGCAAAAGCTAGAATAATATTTTAAAGCTGAAGAGCTTGTTTGTTTAAACGCGCTAATCTCAGGCACCGCTGGTCCGATTTGAAAAATTATTTCAGTGTTGGATAGTACATTAATCGAGGAAGGCTATAAGCTACACACATCAAAAGTATCTAGGGATCAAGCATTTTCATGCGGATTTCTTGAGATTGAGATGTGGCTTTGGCCCTGGCCTGCTCAGTCGCCAGACTTGATGCTACAGAGAAGAGCTTTGCCGAATATGGAGGGTATCCAGTCGCAAGAAGACCTTTTTATGTTGTTGCAACGAACATGGGCGGCCATTCCACAGCGTGATTTGGATGAACTCATTTTGAGTATGCCAAACCGATTCTTGTGTTGTTAGTGTTCGCGGTAGAAACACGGATTATTAATTGTTTAAGTTACCTAATAAAATTTTAAAGAAAACTGTTATTTCAGTCTTTTTTTCGAACTTTAATGTTAGTGGTTCAAATGTCAAAAATCCCTTTATTAGGAAAATGGCAAATTTCTTTATTAATGCAAAGGTGACTTGGTTTATCGTTACTGTGACAAACGAAAACACTTTATTTGATGAATCCTTAAAGAAAATTTTAATTAATATCAATCAGGAGAAAAGTTATTGCAAAAATATATGTTGATCCCTAGACACATATGTTGATCCCTAGACACTTTTGATGTGTGTATATATCATCACGCTAAGACCAATAGGAGCGGAGCACCAATGAAGAATGTTTCAAAAACGGGGGAAAGTTGTCACGCTACGGGTAATAGGAGACGCAAACGAGGTTGCGTTGGACAGCTTGTCAAATATAAATGTGTTTAGATTGTATACAGTTTTATTACAACACAAACCAAACAAATAAATAGTAAAAATATAGTCCCATATAAAAAAAAACAAGCAAAACTTATCAGAAACTTTCTATAAAGACACATAGGTTCTTTTTTCTGAAGAATCTATACTAATATTATAAAGCTGCAGAGTTTGTTTGTTTGTTTGAACGCGCTAATCTCAGGAACTACTGGTCCGATTTGAAAAATTATTCCAGTGTTGGATAGTCCATTTATCGAGAAAGGCTATAGGCTATATTTTATTTTCTAAAAATTAGGGATCCGTAAGAAAATTGCTATTTCGTAACCCAAGGTGTGAATTCGAAAACCTATTTTTGCGTGCGCTGCAATAACTATTGACAATAGAACAAAATAATGTATTACGAGTTTGTAGCTCCCATTACATCTACAAAAAAGTCCGCGAGAGCATATATCTAACTATCATGGTTTAGTTACAATAACCGCTTTTGTGTTCAAAAAAAATAATATATCGTCTGAAGAAAGAAACTACGTTAAATGTGTATCGTAATATTAATCCTTATCCAAATTAAGCATTATGTTATCAAGGGTATTTATGTAGAAGTAAAATACTTTTTATTTCATCCCAATCGGACATTTGGTTTAGAAGTTATCACGAGTATAAAGACGCTAAGAGTTGGTTCCTAATAATGAGTTATTTGCCAAAAAGTTTTTATCAAAATAATACCTAATATTAATCTTTATCCAAATAAATGTGTTGTTGATTATAAGTATTAGATCTTAGAAGAGTATAATAAATACATCTATACTTACTAATATATAAAGCTGAAGAGTTTGTTTGTTTGTTTGAACGCGTTAATCTCAGGAACTACTGGTCCGATTAGAAAAAAAAATTCAGTGTTAGATAGCCCATTTATCGAGGAAGGCTATAGGCTATATATCATCACGCTAAGACCAATAGGAGCGGAGCACCAATGAAGAATGTTTCAAAAACGGGGGAAAATTATCACGCTACGGGCAATAGGAGACGCAAACGACGTTGCGTGGGTCAGCTAGTTATAATATAATCTCAATCTTGGAAACGGCTCCAACAACGTTTGATACCCAAACGTTGTTGGAGCAGGGCGTTTCGGTAACGATATAGCTAAGATTCATTTTTAGAAAATTTACCAAAAAAAAACCGAGCAAGGCTCTGTCATCCAGGTACTATTTATTATTTAAAGTATAGAACCAAATTTTCTTCATTTTAAATGTAAGATAATTTGTTAATCCCACATATTAATTAGTGGCCGTATAGTTAAAACTTAAATCTATAGACGTAAAGGGGTTAAACAAATTGCGTTTTGCAAATTGGTGAGTGCGAGATCGGAGGCCCGATGCAGAAGCATCACTAGGCCGCCATGGTATGGTACACCACGCTGAATTGTTGCAATGGCTGCATTCGTACTGAGTACGGTGACCACCACTCTTGGCTTCTGCTTTCCATCAAGCAGAGTAGAGTCAGTTTGTCAGGCCCAAACATAAAAAAAAATTGTCTTCATTCATTATATTTAGAAAACTTACGTAATTGCTCTGAAACTATGTAATGTGAATAGGTTATAAAAAAAATCAAAATGAAATCAAACCAAGTTTATATAACCCACAATTTATTTATTGAAGTCCAATATACACCTCCATAAGAATAAGCATAAACTCCTCTGGTATTAATGACATACCTGAATAAGGCAAAAGTTCAAAGTGTAGGATGGCTCACTTCTGGTAATTCAGCCGTCCATGGCAGACTCGATATCTCGTCATCCAACAAAGCGTGCCCGATTTTTAAAATCCTGGATACAAGAACGCTGGATAAAGCTGAATTAATCGTCCTATTCTTCTTTGTATTTTCTGTCTCTTGCATTAAAGGTACATGGACTATTTGGAAGCTTGTTGAATATGGCAAATTTCCTGTGAGAAATAGAACCGGTGTGAAATAGTGCTTGCGCTGTGTTTCACCGAGTGAGTGAGGATACCGGAGGCCCAATAATTTCTTAAAACTAATCGAACTGGCGCTTACGAGTTTAAAAAATATATGAAGTTTTACTATAAATACCTGTAGCTAAACTGTGTCTGTGTTCAAGGTAGCAATATGTGTAGCCAATGAACGCGCCAGCAGCAACCGCAGACATCGTGATGGTCATGACCGTTGCTGATATTATCACACATGCCATCCAGCGAGGCTTACTAGACATAGAGATATATGTATTATTGACATTAGGTAATCAAAGAACGACTATGAAACGGCAGGTTTGTACTGAAATTAAAATATGTACTTGATGATGCAAGGCTTTGTACTGGTATCTGCTGTTGAGTAGGCATCAGTGTGATTGATGAATAATTTTGGGGAGGGAGGAACTGGGGTGTTAAAGGTTAGTTCTCACTATTTATCATCATCATCAGCCTACCGCAGTCCACTGCTGGACATAGGCCTCTTCAATAGCACGCCACTTGGTTCGATCCTCGGCTTCTCACATCCAGGTCCCGCCAGCCTTCTTTCGCAAATCGTCACTCCACCTGGCCTGTGGACGTTCTACACTACGTTCTCACTATTGATATCGCACTATTGGTTAGGTAGCATTCTACTGGTTTGATTATAATATGTTTTGTTAAGTGCGAAGTATCACTTGAAAAAAATAATTTTTAATGGGATGTGAAATTTTTGCTTGAACATCTATTAAGATTATTTACTTTACTATAAAAAACAAACGATATAAAACAAATATCGTTTAGTACAGGATTTCTCTCTTTCATAGCTTTTCATCAAAGTTTTTGTGTATTTATATAAAATCTTCCAATTGCCATAGCTGTATACTAGGCGTTTATGAATCCGGTATACATATTGATAGTCCTTCTTAAATATTATTCAAAAATAGTAAAAACGAATTCTGAGACCATTAATTTCGTTTTAATGTTTTAGGGCTTACTACTATTTGTACTTATGTAACTGTATATATATGTATTTAATCCCATCCATTAATAGAAGCGCCTGAGCTTCTACGAGAGCATATCACACATTTGAAGACACGTATTTGTGTAATGTACGACTGTTGAGTGTGAGTAAAACAAGATAAGGCCGCAAACCTTTTCAAGACCTCCGGAGCATTCTCCCTCTCCAAAATATCGTAGCTCACCATACTCGTTTCAATGGCTAAATTTAAATATTAAATTTAAGAAATACATAACAATAAAACCCACGAAATGACAGAACTGATTGAATGTTTTTTTTTGTTTTTTACTGGTCGATGTAACTTCTTGCCAGTTTGGACGAAAGAGACGAACACGAATGTTTTTTTACATAACAGATATTGTTATTAACCTGTTGTAAAGATGTCTAGCATCTAATGAAGAGAGTTATTATTAAACATTTTACACCATAAAGTTAAAGTAAAAAAAACGACTTTTACATTGCATTTATTTTAGCACAATTAGATCTAAAAAAAACAACTAATCTAAACTTTCTTGATTCCGATTAGAAAGTTCAGAAACAGAAGAAACTTTCTTAATTCCGATTAGAAGACATTCAGAAGTTAATAAGAAACTGCCTCAGTGGCGCAGTGGTAGTGTATGTGACTGCTGTGCTTAAAGTCTCGAGTTCGATTCCCGGGTCTAAATGTTTGTAAGATCTGCAAATATTTGTTTCGGTGTTTGGGTGTTTTTTAGGTATAATATGTATGTATTTACAAAAAAAAACAGTATATTATATGTATTTACATCAGTTGTCTAGTACCCATAACACAAGCTCTGCTTAGCTTGGGATTAGATGGCGACATGGCGTTGCGTGTTAGATGTCCGGAATATTTATTTATTTATTTAATTAGGTAAGTAACATGCATATACACATACGTGAACTATGACCATATAACGCTTCTTTCTTGAAAGCTAAACAAAGAACTAATGCAAATCTTTCTGAACATTTTATTAAACAAAACATCGACCCTAAGGCTAGTTTTCAATAATTCAAAAGAGCAAGATAGCAGGCAAGAGGAATTATTGATATCCTATTTCATCAACTGAACATTTTGTTTTAAAAAATACTATATAGAATTTTGCATCAATTTATTTACATTTACACAGTCCACGGGCAGGTGAAGTGATTTACGGAACATAGCTAACAGGAGCTGTATGCGATAATCGAATTAAGTGGCGTGCAATTAAACATGCTTATACCTAGTAGTTTATTGTGTGCTTATGATGATTCACACTTACTATCTGTTGCAGAGCCCAGTTTAATTTTAAAACAACAAGTAAAGTTTTAACAAAAACCGACTTCAAGGCTCGACTCGATTTCTCTTGGATGCCATCATCAGATCTTAATGTCCTTATCATGGTACCACCGTTGGAACATCTCCTTTCCATTAAAAAAAATCATCAAAATCGGTTCATAAACGACGAAGTTATCCGCGAACACATGAAAAAAAAACATATATACGGTCGAATTGAGAACCTCCTCCTTTTTTGAAGTCGGTTAAAAAAGAGGAAGTTCTATGTTCCACTGTATTTTTGCAACATGTAGAACGCAGTTTGGTAAGTAACATGTCTGTCTTAAGCCGAGTGTCCACCGAACAAAAGTTGACAACTTTTGTGTTGTCAACACGTTTTGGTGACAAAGTTTCTGTAAATTCCTTGGCAACAAAAATTGTCAACAAATGTTCGGGACCGTGTTTCTGTTTTTGGCGGTAAACATCAAAAGAATAAGCTTTTTGCAGATATTTATGGGCTCTGTGGAGATGCTTAGTTGAAATGTTTTTCAAATTGTTGGCGACTCGGTGTAGACACAATGGAATCAAAGTTGGCGATTTCTGAAGAGTTTCAAACAGTTGGAAACACTGAAATTGCCTACAATTTCGGTGGCTTTTACCTATTAAAAGTCTATTTATATAGTCTACATTATTTGTTGTTGGCTAGTTTGTTTATGGTCAACCTGACTTCAGGATAGTATGCATAGAGCCATTATAGATAGAGTGGGCAAGACATACGGCTGACAGTAAGCGAAAACGTCCAACGGTTAGAAAGAGAGAGGATCGCGGTACAGTAAAGGACTTATAATGGTAATCCAATCACAACAATTAACCGTCGAATCGTTTTGCTATGCGCATGCGCGAGTAGAGAGACAGATGGGTACCGCGATCGTCTCTCTCTTTCTAACCGAGGGACGGCTGGAGGCTTGACTCCTACTCTATCTATAATAACTCTATGATAGTATGAGGATAGTAATCTGTCATGGTTTTTTGAAGTATTGTGACTTTATTTATATTATTTTTACATGGACACAGAATTATATTTTAATTTTGTTTATTTTGTACGCTATTTCTTTGTTATTATATTTTTATTTCTATATAAAATATATATATAAAAATGTGTGGTTGTGATTGCGGTGGTTGTGGTGGTATACCTTTTTGCACGGGCAACTTATTTGTTATAGCGGAAAGGTAAGGGCATTAGTTAATGTAAAAATCCTCGATTATTATAAACTAGCGATCCCGGCTTCGCATGATAATCTTTGAAATCTCGGTTTTCCCCTACATATGCGTGTATTATACCTTCCTCTTCAATCACTCTATCTATTATCTCAATAAAATCCGTTGAGTAGTTTAAAAGATTTAAAGGTAGTAGAGCCACGCTGATTTGAGCACGAACGGGCCGGCTCGACCGGGGCGGTACTACCCTCGCACAGAAAATCAACGTAAAATGACAGCGTTCGTGCTGTCGTGTTTCGTTGGTGAGTGCGAGACCGGAGGCCCAAATAGTCTAGTCAACAAGTCCCATACTTGTTGACTAGACTAAAAAATGCAGAAGCATCACTAGGCCGCCATGGTGTGGGTCGCCATGCTGCATTGTCTGCATTCGTAATGAGTATGGTGACCACGACTCTTGGATTTTGCTTACGCTTTCCATCAGGCCGAGTAGAGTCATTTTGGCGGGCCATACATAAATAAAAAAAACTAAGCGAACAGATAGCGGAAGCGATTGCAATTTATATGATGTAATGATAATAATGTCTAAGTTGGACAAAATACTTGTGAAGCCTTAATATGAAACTAAAAGCTTTCGTATGTAGTTATAGCCACGTGGATCTGCAGTCTCATAGATGTATTCAGTTCATGTCACTCTTATTCACTAAAACATAAACATATCATAAAGGGTCTGGGTGGCTTTTCAATGGGTCAGTTAGATACTGTTAGCGTTCGTGGTTACTGCGCTAGAGCTCGTGCGACTTATTGCCACTAATCATTAAAACTACATTGGAGGAATCCCACCATGTTGTGAGTTCAGCCTCCCTCCCGAATCAATCTCACGCTTGACTATGCCCTAAACCGGGACATTAGAAAATTTATACAAAATTTCAGTAATAAATCCTCGTATAATTGGTTGTTACATCTGCAGAGTGGTATCTTATGTGGCTCTGACGGCGGTGGTGTGCTGCATCGTAATTCTCTTCGCTATTTCACTGGGCATCGGAATTGGTCTTGGTTATAACTACTGCGTCGTGGATTTGAAGGTCCAGTCTTGTATGTATTTTTCTCATATTTTTTTTTGTTGTAAATGTAGTTAAGTCGAGATATGATTATATTCATATACAATTTACATGAGAGGATTATTGGATGATTTGGACGGGTAAGTAGATCAAATTGCAACTCATCTTACTTTTATATTATAATTTACTTCTAGATAAGTATCATTAGCTTCAAAATAAGAACTGAAGGTAGTAGAGCCACGCTGATTTCAGCACGAACGGGCCGGCTCGACCGGGGTGGTACTACCCTCGCACAGAAAATCAACGTAAAATGACAGCGTGCTGTCGTGTTTCGTTGGTGAGTGCGAGACCGGAGGCCCAATTAGTCTAGTCAACAAGTTCCAAACTTGTTGACTAGACTAAAAGATGCAGCAGCATCACTAGGCCGCCATGGTGTGGGTCGCCATGCTGCATTGTCTGCATTCGCAGTGAGCATGGTGACCACCACTCTTGGATTCTGCTTATGCTTTCCATCAGGCAGAGTAGAGTCATTTTGGCGGGCCAAACATAAAAAAAAAAGCCTAAATACTAATAAGTTTTAACAAACCGTAATATTCATTTTCCCCTTTTAGGGGTGATATATTTTAGCCAACCCCAAATAATCTTGGGAATAATAAAGGCTGGGAAGATGATGATAAGGGGTGGCATTTTTTTTCCTCACAAGGTGATTCGATGTCCCGATGAAGGGCGTATGAAGCTGTGTACTAAAGCGTGTGTACTAGTGTAGTCTGCCGAACAGCAGTAAGGGAGGCATATGTCCAGCAGTGGACGTCTTTCGATTGAGATGATTATGATGAAGTTTTTTTCAAATTCAAATGGAATTCTTCCTAATAAAAAGGAAGGTTTTATATCGTTATATTCTCGAGTTCCGTGCAAACAAACATGAAAATAAACCTAATTGGGATCCTCTTCTTCAACTAAAGACAGTTGTAGATTTGTTTAAATTCTCAAATGAAAATGAACATTATTCGTATTTGTACATATATATTGCAGCTGTGTATCAGCTTAAGTGGGTGATTCTTTGAAATGGAGTGTTTTTGCCTCATTGATCTGGTGCAATTTTTTTTTTCACTTTTTGGTCTTAATTTTTATTTTATCTTGTCCCGGTCATTACACATTATAACTTAAATCAATTGCACTGGTTTACACCTAGTAGTTTAGGATTTAGCTTGTGCTGATGAATTGGTCAACCAGATTAATGATGACGAAGACAGATGAATGAGAATTTCAACCATATTAATGAGGATCGTACAGATAAATGGGAATAACAAAGACTATTCAATCAATTTTATCTAAAATATAATACGAAAATCTTAAGAGAATGCGGTTTATCGTATAGTATGACACTACGTACTTTATACCTCTTGATCTCACTTCCAGCAGGAAGCAGCAGTGCCCTAAGACGAGACGATCAATCGTGCTAGCTGAACACAGAAGCCAACATTAAAAGTTCTGCAGGGGTTCAACTTTAAGGAAATTCGGCTCCTCGAGTCGAATTCCCTTAATAATAAATAAATAATTCCCAAGGACCTTGAGGATCCTCGAGGCTCCCACGTATAGAATTCCATATCAACACGTCATCGATAGAAGTTATCATATCCAAATGATCGTAAAAACAAAAAAACAACTCTGGCATCGGTGAAGTTAATATATATACAGACGGCTCCAAAACTCAACAGGGTACCGGAGCTGGCGTCTTCTTGAACGACTTAAATATCAAGAACTTTAGATAAGCTAAACACAATCTTACAAACAGAATGCGTTAATAAATCAAAGCAGCACAAGTAGTTGCAGCCAGAGATGTGAGAGACTCAAATATAAAAATTGTGGTTCGGAACCACTACTGCAATTACCCCAAGCCCAATTAAAAATGTGACTGTGGGCCAATACTGAAGAAAAATACAAAACCGAATGGAAAAACAACGAAAGATGCAGGCAAATAAAAAATGCAGTGCCGGTGGCATCAAAAAGACGAAGCAACCTGATCGATTTGAAAAGGGACGATCTCAGGAAGATCATAGGTATCTTAACTGAACATTGTCTCCTAAACAAGCACCTGTCACTATAGGTACAACAGACAGCCCTCTGTGCAGGGTATGCATGCAGAAGAAACGCCACAGCACATTTTCACAGAATGTGGAAGAGTGGCAGATCAACTGTCGGCCATCCTCCAATCAATATCACTCCCGGAAACATGCAGTGACTTAGAAAAGTTGCATAGCTTCTGGGATGATCTAGTATAGTTGGAGTAAAAAGATGACAAACCTACGTACAATGACCTAATCAAGAGGTTAAGTGCTGAAAACCAAACCATACTACAATAAAAAAATCTGTTGCAGAATTAGGATGTGGACGATTCAGCATTGAAGATGACTCTCACTCCAGCCGGCCTACCACATCTACAACAGAAGAAATATCCACAAAGTGTGGGATCTCATATTGTAAAACCTCAAATTGACTATAAGGCGATTGCAGACACTATGTCATATTAGTAAACATAAAGTATCAAAAACTCTGCCTTCCTGAGGGAACACCTCAGTGTCCCCTCAGAAAAGCAGAGTTTTTGATAATGATACTTTATGTTTACTAGGTGGCCAGGCTGCTTTCAATCGCAAAAAAACTAATTTGTCTAATAACTAAATCAACCTATCCCTCCACTGCTAAACAAAGGTTTCAACCAAGGAGTGCCAACCATCCCGATCCTGGGAAGCGGGAAATCCAAATCTATCCGCTTCCAGCCACTTCTTCAAATCGTCGTCACTTTATTCTACTTTCTTTATTTTACTTTTACTTAATTGCGGTCTCTATTCTAGCACGTTTCGTCTTCAGCAACCATCGGCTTATCTGGAGACATTGTCGGCCCACTTACATTTCTATACACTGATTCTCCGTACGACGTTTGTTACTTTAGTTCTCTGTCGAATAACTTCGTTATCAAATTTACCAGACTTTATTCAGTATCGCATTGCAATTAAAGTAGCACAGCGTACGATGGAGCGTACGCTGCGCTACTTTAATTTATAGATCAGCCCCATGGTCTCAACTCGGCTCTGTATGTCATTACGGGTAGGACGCACTGGTTAAATAGCTCGGTCTTTTTTTATTAGTTCTTATTTTCCTTTCTGTACTTTGTGAACGATACCTTGTTTAGTCTTCCACGATTAGTACGTTATATCTGTAGAATTACTGATTTTTCAATAACAGACTACTTTAACTTTGCACGATTAACACGTTCAGTGCAAACAATCCACATCGTATTTGTCGCAACATTGCAAAGAAAGAAGATCCTAGGCGGACTTTTTCGATATTATCTTCCTTTGGTATAATTCCCAAATGAATAAATCCATGTTAGTGTGCAATATGAATTAACAAGTATCTCATAACCTAGAATAAGTAGCGGAACCTAAAAAGGTCAGGTGGGAATTGATTTCTCTGTTTAGGAAATCTGCGCAGAGAGAGTTCTAGATGGTTGTGGTACGAGTTTTCTGTTTGAAAACTAAATTTTGATGGAGATTATTAGGTACTGTTGACTATGAAAACTATCGGTCTAGTATCTGGCAAAACGCTGAGACTTCTGGGTCGAGTATTTTATTTCTGATGTTCTTTTTTCTTGTTACTTTCAAGTTTAATATTTTGTAAAGTTTTCCACACCACTTTCTTTATTATCTTTGTTACCTAGGTTTCATTTAATTAATAACTGATAGCTGTTTCTTTTCATTTCCTCCGTACATAATCTTATAGTTTTCTTTTGTTTTTTTGCACGATTGATTTCAATTCTTTCATATCTCTTTACACCGCGATTATGTAATTTAAGCCTTTCTTGCCTAGGTTGCTTTCTGGTTTTGTCATTTCTAAAATATAGATCTGAAACAAGATGATTAGGTTCACAAAACAGCCACGGTTTAGTAGGTGATCAGTTGTGTCTTTACTGGTCTATATAATGTACTACATGTACCCCGTCGATGTTTTCTTACTTTTTATGAAAACTAATCCATCTGAAAGAAATATCTACTCTATCAGGTCATCCTTAACTGTACCAAATCTAATTTATTTGGTTCCTCCAAGTTCATCTGGGTCATAAGAGCCAGATAAAACCAGATTAATGGGTGCCAGAAAAATTAGAAATTTGGAAATAACTGCACTCTGCTCCATAAATTATAGACGAATGGAATCTAAGATACAATAAACGTTATTAATTTACAAAGTTACAAACCATATTTAATTTGCAAAATATAACTAAAGATACACAATCTATAAAAGAAATCAGATTAATTATGCAACTTATGTGACAAACAGCCAGATTACAACTATAAATCTTTCTTTTTGCAAAATTAGACCCGCACACTAGCACTACGTATGATACATCGGTGCTGACTGCTATGGCCAACAAAGAGTCGATATTTTTCTACCAAATATTATGTGTTTACATTAAAATAAGTTCGAACAAATTGTGCCAGGTGAATTATAATTTTATCTGGGGACATTTTTTAAATTAACGTAATTACGAACATATACAAATATTTTGAATATAAATCACAACATTTGAAAATACCTTTATTCAAATATCGATACGACGTTTTAAATATGACTTCTTTCGACGTAATATTACATAAAATCAAATAATTCAACAAAAAGCGGCGTGGGGACACACCAGATGAATGAGTTTTGACCGTTTCCTGTTGGTTTAATTTTATATATTTAAAGTAATCTCAAATAAATAAATACATGCCTGGATAGATATCGTCAGTTACTATAAAACCTGCAATCGATGTAGAAATTGGATAAAATAAAGATGTGTTCTTCATTCAAAAACACGTCAAAACCGTGTTTCGAAGAATCACCCAAGTCGGGTTTTCATACTGAATTACACTGCGGGAAATGATTATTAATTACTGAGAGTGAATAAGCTCACACATGTAGTGCTTATGCAGTTCGATTTATGCCCATGTTTAGTTCCAAATATTTGAAATGTTGAAATTGGGATGGCTATGAAAATAACGAGAGCAGGAATTAAGAAGTTTACGGTTTAAACTTGGTTACGACCAGTTTCACCACTAGCTGTTCAAATCCCTAATAGTCTACTTTGGGCTTATTTGCCAAAAATAACCACAAATTTAGATTCCGCAAGTCTCGAATAGAGACAAATATGTCATATAACCATAATATATATTTATAAGCCATAATATATATATATATTGGTCGGCCTCGTTGGTCTAGTGGTTAGCGTAAGCGACTGCAGATCAAGAGGTCTCGGGTTCTATTCCCGAGTCGGACTGCTGTTGGGTTGTTCTTACAAGAAATTCTCAATAGCAGCCCGGAGTATGGAAGATGGCGGTGTTTCTTGTCCGTGCCTCGGAGAGCACGGTAAGCCGTCGGTCCCGGTTGTTATGAATATCTATCGCAGTCTTTATTGGGAAGTCAGTGCCCTCAAACATACTGACAACTAGTTCAACCTTCGAATTCAGTTCACCATTATGGTTGCGGAGGTCAGATGCCAGTCGCTCCGTGTAAAAACTGATATTCAGGTAAAACCGGTTGAACTAGTAGCCGACCCCAAATCTTGGGAATAATAAAAGCTAGGAAAAAGAAATAATATATATATATATTTAAAGTAGATTGTGATTTGAAACTTTATTAGGAACGGGTGAAGCTGGCCCTTGGCATGTATAAGCGCAGGCAGTTAGAATTTTTAATGAGTATGTGCTCTAAAGTTAAAGATAACGTAAAAACGACTTCACAGTATTAGGTAATCTGTGAAAGCACAAGCAGGATTTTTTAAGTAAAAATTATGTAAAATGCCTATTAAAATATTAGATAATCTTCAGCCAAAACTAAATGACTGATCATTAGAACTTATAAGTTTAAAAACACAAATATAGGTATTTATGAATGCAAACTTAAATTGCTAAATACGTTTCAGATTCTCAAAAGCCCCAGATGTTGAGAAGTGGCTCAGAAGAAAGTGTAGATGAAATCCCAAACGACAGTAGACGACGGTTGGTAACCTCAGGTATATCATCGGCTACTGATGTAATTCCAACAGTAACAGTCCCCGCTGTTGATGCCGAAAAATATACTTTGACGCTTCCACTGCATGGCAATATGGATTTTGCGACACTCCTTGCAAAATTACGAGCCCGTAACAAAAATATAACTCTGGAACTTATAACTTGAACAATTATTATTTTTGTTCTGATTAACTGAGTTTCTTTTCTTCGACCTTTCCCTTAGAAAAATTGAATACGAATCACTTATAGAACTGACTCGGTAAATCTTGAAGTGAAATTTGTCTCCGAATAAAACAATGTGATAAAGCTTGCAATAAAGTAAAATGTATCTAAAATTAAATTTAAAGTAATAAAATGCTTAAATATGTCGTAAATATGTCTAAAATCACACCAATAACTTAACATTAAGTTGAAATAATTTGTGGGGTGTAATTCTTGTTTTCTGCTCTTAACTTCGCCAGCAAAGTCAACAAACCTGTAGGGGATATAGGTATTGGCTTTTTCAAGTCTATATCTTTGACTTCGGAGCCATTTGTAACAGACTCTGAGAACACTTTTGTAGTTCTTTCCGTATTACTGGCACTTGAATCTGTAACATCAGTCGTAATCGAAGTTCTGGTAGGTGTTAAATTTGTCATTTCTTCAATATTAGGTAACATTGTACTTTCTGGAATTATTGTCACATGTGGAGTAGATCGAATTATACATTTTTGTTTATCTCGTTCGTTTTTGATCTTCACTGTCAAATACTTCTTTAAACATCTTTCCATCTTCCGTTATTCTTAGCACATGTGGTATATTCTTTAACGTATCGCGGGAATTTGCTGCATCTTGTTCTCCTCGATAAGACCAATTTGCATCATCTGGATTAAGGTAACGAACTGGAACTAGAAAATAAATAAATGAATTTAAGTATGCATGTTGTAAGTAAGTAAGCAGTTGTTGTTATAAGTATAACATTTCAAGGCGGTGTAATATTAAGGTCAATGATGCAAAACAGGAGTGAAATGTGTATGGGGAATGAGAGCGGGGACACAAAGAAAATCTTTGATAGCACATCTAAGAGTAACCATTATATCATAGCAGGAACAGTAGCAGGTGACAATAATCAGTAAATCTAGTCATACCTGTTCAGATATTGAGTTTTCAGTGAAATGAACTATACTGTATTAGCTATGACTAAGATGTTTAAAATATGTCTACAAAATTAAATTTGAAGCTAATTATACCAAGTTTTGTATTTTGTCACCATTTCCACAAAACAGTAGTTGTATCCAAGATCGATGCCGAGTCCCAAAACCAATGTAATGGTCGTCACAAGGCAGCATACTAGGGCGGTGAATGTGATCCATTGTGATAAACTAGAGGAATAACAGAGTTGTAATTGTTAAGGCGTGTCTCCTGCGGCTAAAAATAGCAAAACAAACTAACTAAACTTGTTAACTAAAGATGTTAGCGAAAAGTCGCAGGAGACGGACTTTTAAACGAACATCAAACACGATTACACGAAAAGCAAAAATCTTTTATCTACTCGACAAAATGACTTATAGTACACTTACTTACTTACTTTTATAGTATAAATATGAATAATATAAGTATTAATGTTAGTTCAGTTCAGTTTCATTATACGAGAAGTACCTATACGCTGGGATGTTTTCAGTCCGCTTTGGATAACATGTTTGCTTGTTACTACCTCGGTACTACCCTCGCACACTAAGGTAGTAGAGCCACGCTGATTTCAGCACGAATGGGCCGGCTCGACCGGGGCGGTACTACCCTCGCACAGAAAATCAACGTAAAATGACAGCAGCAGTGCTGTCGTGTTTCGTTGGTGAGTGCGAGACCGGAGGCCCATATAGTCTAGTCATCAAGTTCCATACTTGTTGACTAGACTAAAAGATGCAGAAGCATCACTAGGCCGCCATGGTGTGGGTCGCCATGCTGCATTGTCTGCATTCGCAATGAGTAGGTGGTGACCACCACTCTTGGATTCTGCTTATGCTTTCCATCAGGCAGAGTAGAGTCATTATGGCGGGCCATACATAAAAAAAAAAAACAGTTAGGCCACGCCCATATTTTGATAAATATGTGATGTTTGGTGTTTAAAAACAATAAACAGTGTCGCAGGAGACCCGGCTTTATAGTGCCATAGCTATTTTGTTTGGTTTTGATGTTTGGCAATATTGATACGTGATCACTAGTAAACATAGAATTGATATGAGAAAAAATAACCCAGGAAAGGAAGTATGTTCGGTTGTCTGTGCGCACAATAATTAAAAAAAAAAGATAACTGCACTAATGTTTGAGCAATGAGAAGATTTCGATTTTCAATTAACATTCTCGACCACACAACTAGTTGCGCCTGCTTGTTGGTTAGTATCGAAGGAGTAAATGTGATCTTTACTTATTCTGAAAGTTGCTAATTATACACACATAAATAAAATACGATATTAGAGGTAAATTATTGAAATTGAGGAAGCCTATGTCCAGCAGTGGACGACTTTTGGTTGATGTTGATGATTCATTTGTAATTCGAGGTAAGTTAATTTAGAGAACTCCGGATTAGGAACAAAAATTTGAAAAAACTTTTTGTGTTTTGATACTGACCTCTGAATTGTTGAGAGTGCATAAGCATAGCAACTTATTAATGAACCCATTTTAATATTCAGTGAAATATAATCTGATGATGATTATATCTTCACACTGCAAACATAAGCTGAGAGAGCTTTATAAAAACATTCTCTGACACTGATCTAGCGCCATCTATCGCAACTCGCACTACATTAAACTATACTGGAATAAGGTGTAGAATAAACAGTATCAGGGCGTACCAAGAGAGGGCGCCTGTTCAATCCTCTCGCCAATGCAGCGTTCACCTTGGGAAATTTGAAATGTCTATAGGCCCATAGTATACGCATTCAATCGCTAACCTAGATCACTGGCAAGAACAATGAACCACGGCTGTTTCACCGTGTTCTTATTCTAAACTAATGCATCAAGCACTTACTGGAGTTGCGTGATGTCCTTGATCTCGTCGGCCGTTGATGGGGTACCCCACTGCCGCGTTCACACATACATGCTCCAAAATGCTGTCCAGCCTTCAAGGTATTCGAATTACAAGACACTCGTATTTAGCTATCGCGGATCGCGCCTATTTGAACGTGACTACTAACTCGCGAGTCCAAACCAGACCACTCATAACGGTAAACCACTAAAGGGACCGAGTCATTGGAAAATTAGCTAAATATCAATTAAATTAACTTAAACCGGCAGTCAATTTCGATGCCCAGCTCGACCGATCCAAGCGTCTCAATTGTACTTTCTGTCAACGTCAAAACGTCAAACAAGAAAAATGACAATCAAAAATGTTGCCATTACAATGACGTTAAATTTCTATCAGCGCCACTAAACTATTGTAAGAAAAATAACAAAAAGGTGGCGTTTGGATAGTCCCAATGTTGCCAAAAAACCCATTTATAAAAAAAAAATACGTGACTTGACAATATTTATAGTTTATGCTCATGGTTATACCATGGTTTCATGGTATAACAATATACTTCTTCTTACTTTTCTTAGACCATGCTCATTACTCTAAGTGCTCATTACTTGGTGATGAACAAGGTCTAAGACTGCTTATGCAGTCATTGAACTCAACAATCAATAATAAACAATCATCAATATCTTTTCTTATTTGTCGCGTGGCGCCTAAACTACCAAACCGAATTAAATAATGAGGTGAATGGTATATATTCGAAATACTAGCCCGGGTGATAAATATTTTTCGGACATCTAACACACAACGCCATCTAGTCCCAAGCTAAGCAGAGCTTGTGTTATGGGTACTAGACAACTGATACAAATACATATATACTTTTTTTTTGTAAATACATACTTATTATACATAGAAAACACCCAAACTCCGAAACAAATATTTGTAGATCATACAAACATTTGGTCCGACCCGGGAATCGAACCCGAGACCTCATGATCACCAGTCGCACACTCCAACCGCGAGACCAACGAGGCAGTAAAGATACGAGTATAATAGGCTATATAAATTTTATCAAAGGTTCATAGGTAGTTGGATTATAGTTTTATAAACTTTTTACTTTTTATCTCAACATTTTATGTGTTATTTTTTTTATAGAATTGGAGGCAATCGAGCAGATGTATGGCCTGATGGTAAGCGATTACCGCCGCCCATGGACACCCGCAACACCAGAGGCGTCACAAATGCGTTGCCGGCCTTTGGGGGATGGGGAAGAGGATGGGGGGATGGGTTGGGGGTATTTTCCTTTATAATGAAATGTGTACATTGTATGTATTTGTGTAAAACTTTTCGAATTTCCTATGTCAGATGTGTGTGTTGGATATATAAGAGATTTTTTGTTGTCTTTGTTTTATGCTATTTCTCAACCGTAAGAGGTAAATATACAGAATAAAATTTACTGAGATTTTTTAGACCATACGGGTATCGAACCCAAAATACTCAGCGCTCTCTCAAGTCCCATTTAAACTACTTCGACGTACTTATGTGTTTAAAAAAATTATTTCTCATAAGAACATACAGTTAGTTCACTTACAATGAGATATATAGCAATAACTTATGACTACTACAATATGTACAAACATATTTCTTTAGCCCGCTTTTAAATACAGTACCTGGATGACCGAGCGTCGCTCGGTTTTTTTTTTATAAATGGGTTTTTTGGCAACATTGGGACTATCCAAACGCCACCTTTTTGTTATTTTTCTTACAATAGTTTAGTGGCGCCCTCTCTAGGTACGCCCTGATACTGTTTATGTATATGATATATTATGTTTATGTCATGAAAATCGTTAGAGCCGTTTCCAAGATTCAGATTATATATAAATATATATATATATGAATTGCTCGTTTAAAGGTATTAGATTTATAATGTCACATTTATTTAATTCATTCGGCAGTATACTTACGTGTAATGATATTGTGATAAATTGCAATATATACACGACTGAAACTGTAGATCTGAAAATGAACATTATTTTTTATCTTGTGAACGTATAAAATCGGTAAGTGGATTTTCCTTTACGAGGATTCTCGGATGGTCACAATAACACTTAGTTGCTACGGCTATAAAATAACAACTTTATGGATAACTAATATTGACTTTACCTATCTAAAAACGACGTACCGGATTACATTATGCTACGTTTTGTGTGGAGAGGATATAATATGGTCTTAGGATTTTATAGTTTTATGCAGGATTAAAGTATTGTAGAAAAAAATATGATGAAATTTAAGTAAGGACTCCTTCAGAGATATTAAAGGTACTTCAGGAGTACACACTGTATACAAGGCAGACAGTAGTTACTTTCAAACTTGATCCTGAAAATGTGACTCACAAACATTCAAGAAAAACATGCCCCGACGTTCGGGTATTGTAGAACACATTTCGATCAGAGATTAATCTAAATTGTTCCAACCTTATGAAGGATATTAAGATAATATTATATTTTTAGTCACTACAGTTTAAAAGACATCTGTGTGGCGACTGCCACATACAGCGTCAACAGAAATATACTACAGCGCCATCCACCGCAGATACACTGAACTACGGAGTAATGTATTACACGAAGAAACTATCCTGAATCGCGCAATAGAAGTTCTCACTTTGATTATCATATATACAACATCCCAACATCAACAGTTGGGCAGTGGCCCGCCAGGCATGATCACCTCGCTTGTTAGGAGGATCCTTCCTTTTTGTTGGAGGGGCATGACACTCGTTCCTCCACAATCTGTATGTGGTCATTTACTGAAAAATTGTTATTTTCAGTAAATTTATTGTTTTAATAATTTTTAGGGTTCCGTATCTCAAAAGAAAAAAATGGAACCTTTATATGATCACTTTTTTGTCCGTCTGTCTGTCTGTCAAGACCCTTTTTCTCAGGAATGCGTAGAGGTATCAAGCTGAAATTCATGTCAAATACTCAGGTCTACTGTCCCTTGGAGCTGTGAAAAAATCAAACTTTTAAGCCATGCAATCAAAAGATACAGCCGTTTATGCCTCAAATTTTCGACATTCGCAAGGGAATCAAAATCTACAGGGTACTTCTCGTGAACTCAGAATCTTGAAATTAACTACGAAGCAACGTCATAGCACAGATATTGGCATAATTACGAAAAGCATAATTTTGTTAGTTACATCACATGATACTAGGTAGTACTTTACTAGGTTGTAGAGCCACGCTGGTTTCAGCACGAACGGGCCGGCTCGACCGGGGCGGTACTATCCTCGCACAAAAAATCAACGTAAAATGATAGCAGCAGTGCTGTCGTGTTTCGTTGGTGAGTGCGAGACCGGAGGCCCAATGATGCAGAAGCATCACTAGGCCGCCATAATGTGGGTCACCATGCTGCATTGTTGCATTCGCAATGAGTATGGTGACCATCACTCTTGGATTCTGCTTATGCTTTCCATCAGGCAGAGTAGAGTCATTTTGGCTGGCCCATACATAAAAATAAATAAAAAAGTACACCTACTGGTTTGTACGGAACCCTCGGTGCGCGAGTCCGCCTGGCACTTGGCTGGTTTTTAATTTTTAGAAAACAAATCCTGCACTCAGAATATTACAGTATCGCGGGGGACTTTAAAACATATATTAAACGGAAACAAGAAACACCTAGACATTAACAATTTGTGGAACACACAAAGTATTGTCCCATGATGGGTTTGGACCTACAACTCTCAGTTGTCAGTGTGCAATAGAAAGCGGCTATGTTACCTAAAACAGTACAGCGTCCGTGCAGTCGAAGCAATAAAAGATAATGGATTCAGCCGTAGATTACATTATGTATGAACGTGTACACAGAGACCCATTTATTCCAAACAAGACCTCTAACAACTGAGGGGCTAATGTTGCAATAAAAATTCTCTCACACAGCAGGATTCGTTTTTGGACGAATTTGAATTGTTAATAGGGAAATTGTTATCCAACAGATTCTTAACGAGGATAAAAGGAAACTTTTTCTTCTTTTGGACCTTTTGGACATTTACTTTATAAAGAAGCAAGTTATAAATAATGAAAATAAATAAAACATTAAAAGTAACAGAAAGACAGAAAGAATATACATAAGGCTTAAAAACAATATCTATCATTTTTATTTTAACTATCTCGATGAAGTAGATTATCCGTTACATAGCTATCCTTTTAGATTAACAAAATATATTCATTAAACGTTTTTTCTACATTAAAACTACTATCTATATTAATTTTATCTTTACATAGTATATAAAGAAGTCGGTTCCGCTGTCTTCGCTTAGATCTTACAAACTTTTACATAACGAATTTAAATCTAATTTTGAGCAATAAATAGAGGAAGGTTAAGATGTGTTATACATGGATATTATTGTACAGAAAATCCGAGAAATCAATGACTTTTAATGAAGTCGGTCACTATTAAATTATAACGTAACTCTGTCTGTCTGTCTGTTACACTTCCATGCCTAAATCACTGCACCGATTTCAATTTTATTTTTCATGGAGATACTCTGAAAACACCATAAATAAGTCACCTCTGCCTCTGTGGCGCAGTGATAGCGTACTAGCGTATGCGACTGCTGTGCTTGAGGTCTCGGATTCCATTCCCGGGTCGGACCAAATGTTTTTATGATCTGCAAATATTTGTTTCGTAGTTTGAGTGTTTTCTATGTATAGTATGTATGTATTTACAAAAAAATAACGTATATATGTATTTATATCAGTTGTGTAGTACCCATATCACAAGCTCTGCTTAGCTTGGGACTAGATGGCGTTGTGTGTTAGATGTCCAACATATTTATTTATTTATATTTATAACTGCAACCTCTCCCTTACTTGCCATTTCATTAGTACTCAAACTGGAAAGCATTACACAAAAATACTGAAAAATGTCTGTGACTGTCATTTTTTATGTGATGTACATATTATAATATGTTGTGATGTAATGAAAATAGCAACGATACTTTAACTCCTTATAAAATGTGGTAATTATACTTTAAGCTTAGATATATCTCTCTCTTAATACCTAGCATGACAGTGGGTTAGTAAGTATTTTTGGACAACGTTTGACTGTATGCATTGCTCATTACAATTTTTCATTTGATTTATTATGCTGTATTTTCAAATACACTTTTAAAACTTTAGTCGTAAGTTCATAAAAGAAAAAGTAAAGAAAAGGGCATATAAAAAGATATCGGTTTTAATCGGTATTTATTGATAAACACACACAAGGTACAACAATGCAGTTTAGATGGAACGTGTTGAGTTGCGACTGCTAATTATATCATTTAAGCATACATGCATCATAGTCATAGATACGTATAGGCGATACTTCGTACATCTCAAAATTTATATTACTCTTTTTCGAATTATTATTGTTTTGTTTCAAAGCTTGGATGTTTTTCATGTATAATATTTATGTATTTACAAAAAAACATGTTTATACGAGTATGTATTCTATCAGTCAGTCTAGCTTTCATAGTACAGCTCTGCTTAGATTGAAGCTATAACAGTGGGCGTTGTGAGTTAGATGTGCTAAATATTTATTTCTTTACCCATTCCTCGGATTAGGTCTGTGAATTTGGATGTGTATGTAATTGCTGTGATCTATAATTTTATTCCTAGCCTTTATTATTTCCAATATTATTTGGGAATACCAGAAGCTAGGAAAAACTAGAACCTGGTTTAATAAGTTTTACCTGAATGTGTTCGAAGCTCCGCTTCCTTGAGGGCTCAATTCGAAGATTAAACTAATTATCAGTATATGACTGACTTCCCAATAACGATTGCCAGAGATGTTCATGACAACCAGGACCGACTGCTTAACGTGCTCTCCGAGGCACAGCAGGCGTGAAGTACTCCTGACTCCATACTCCTTCAGGCTCCTCTTCTTACCGATTTATTTTTAGAAATAATATTTGTTTGTTTAATATAATAATTTTTTTTTTTTTAAAAAGGCAACTCCCGCACTAGGATTAAATCCTGTGTTGCGGGGGACTTTACAAACATACATGAAACGGACACACATAACACCCAGAACCAGAACAACAATTTGTGGATCACACAAAGTGTTGTCCTACGTGGGATTTCAACCCACGACACTTGGTGAAGTAGGAAACGGCGTGGTGACCGTTAAACCACTAGGCCAAACGTGCAGTCGATTGTTGGCATGACCCACGATCCCTTGATTTACAGTCGCATATGCTAACCGGCAACCTATTTCAATAAGGCAGCTCGTGATTGCTGTGATGTGGAGCTTATTTTGTAATGATAGCGATGGTAATAGCGAACTCCTAGAACACATAAAATTTTATAATCAATCAAATTATATCTATCAACACCCTACCACACTTCGATGATCACACACTGATCTCCAGATCTATACCACGGCACCACCGGCTTATCTGGCTGCTGCAGTTAACACTACAAATAGCGACTTGGAAAAAATCTGTAAGTGGAGCACTTCCCACGGTCTGAAGATAAACCCAACCAAGACTCAGGTCATTGTCGTTGGAAGTTCAAGAATGTTATCCAAGATTGATTGGACTTCACTGCCTCAGGTCTCTTGCGACGGCACACCTATCCCGTATAGTGACAAGGTAAAGAACCTGGGAATCTATATCGACAGTACCTTTTCCTGGGGTCCTCAGCTGCAGGAGCTGAGTCGCAAAATGTTTGCCGCTGCAGGGTCCTTGCGCAGACTACGCAACTTTCTACCTACCTCTACCAAGATTGCTCTTACACATTCCCTTCTTTTCCCTATCCTTGATTATGCTGATGCCAGTTATTTAGATCTTAATGAAGACCAATTAAATAAGCTTGAAAGACTCCAAAACCTCTGTATAAGATTCATATTCGGTTTACGAAAATATGATCATGTCTCCTATTATCGTAAAAAGCTTAAGTGGTTACCCATCCGCCTTCGCCGGAATGCACACGTCCTTTCTCTTCTGTATAACATTCTCTTTAATCCTCTTACCCCACGCTACCTCAAATCAAGGTTCACTTTCTTACACGACACACATCCCAAATTACTGAGGTCATCAGATAACCTGAAACTGAAAATGCCTGGTCATTCTACTAAATTTCTCGACCACTCCTTCTGTGTCCAAGCAGTTCGGTTGTGGAATGCCTTACCAGTCGCAATTAGACGTGCACAAACACTAACTGCATTCAAGAGACTTGTAAAGGAGCATTATCTGGGAGACATCAATACCCCTTAACCTGCTATTTTTTTTTTAATTTGTTTTGTCAATTGGGTCACACAGTCACACTACTACATGTATATATGTAATTAACTGTATATTTATCTTATTCCTTGTTTGTATCTATTTCATAAACCACACTATGTATTACTATAACGGTATATATCCTTATTACTTTATTTATTTTTTCGTCTTATCTAGTTTTACACCAGACACTACCCTACACTATCTCATAATCCTGTTTTTCTCTCCATCCAATGGTTGCCTGTAAGAGATTGCCTCCGGGCGATAAGGCCGCCAATTGTACTTCTCTAATTTTAAACTTACCTTTGGATGCATCTGGTGTACAATAAAGAGATTTATTATTATTATTTAGATTTTTAATTTTTCTCCCTTTTTAGAGGGGTAATTTACGTGTCATGCGGGCCAAAACCAAGCGTGATACGTTAAATTGAGTAGGTAGATGATATAGATGAAGATGTTAGAAATTTACGGGTAATGCGGCAGGTATTGAGTATAGTGGCTTTTTGAAGCAGATAAATAGAGTGTGAAGGCATGTGAAGTAATTCAAGATTTTGAGTGAGAGTTTTGGGTACTATGCCTGTTGATGATAAAACTATTGGAACTATGTGTACTGTGTTAACTTTCCATTGGGTTTTGAGTTCTATTGCCAGGTCTTGGTATTTTGAAAGTTTTTCTGAAATAGTGGTCTGAAGATTATGGCTGTTCGGGATTGCTATGTCTATGATGTAAATAACTTTAGTGACTTTGTCGTGAACTGTTATATCTGGACGGTTGTAATGAATAGTTTTGTCTTATTATTATTATTATTATTATATAAGATAGGAATTGAGAATCTTAAACAAAAAACCCCTTTTTGTACAGTCTAACTAATGACTTAGTTTGATAGATAGAATATTATTAATTACTAGCTGTGTCCGCTACTTCGTCTAGGTGAAATTTGGCATAAGTATTTTTTTTATTTTTCACCGTTTAAACCTTCACTGGACTACGACAAACAATTCAAAACCAAAATCACCTAAATCGGCCACGGCTTGGCCTCTCGAGTTTTAGCGAGACAAACGAACAACAATTGATTTTTATAATAAGATTACACTAAAAAATGGTTGTCTGTAAAGTCTGTTGCGCCGCATCTATCTCTCGCTTGCACTTCAAGCCTTAAATGGAACGCCTAAGAGCGAGGTAACGCGGCATAGCGAGGTTACGACGCATGGCGAGGTAACGCCGCATGAGTCATGTTTTTTCGTGTGTGCATCCGGCTCCATCAATTTATAAGACGTTGTCACGCCAAACAAAAATAATCTTATATGTAATATTACTGTCATATCTAATTGGAATTCATATGGTTAATAACAATATCTACCAGCCCAGACCATGACTGCACATTTGGCCTAGTGGTGTGACGGTCACCACACCGTTTCCTACTTCGCCAAGTGTCGTGGGTTCAAATCCCACGTAGGACAACACTTTGTGTGATCCACAAATTGTTGTTCTGAGTCTGGATGTTCTTTGTGTCCGTTTCATGTATGTTTGTAAAGTCCCCCGCGACACAGGATTTATTCCTAGTGCGGGAGTTGTCTTATAAAAAAAAAAAAACCTTTGGATTAAATGCTATGAAATATATTTAGCTTTAATTCCGCGAGACAAATATCCAGGTCTGAAAGCATAGCAGCAGAGCGTTTGAACTCGACGAGTCAACATCTCCTGAGGATGCCCCGTGGAGGGGCGAAACACGTGTCGAGTATAGGTTTGGTTGCATGGCATGCTAATTATTTCTCACTTGTTTTGTATGTGTGCATATGCATGATACCCATATGTGCATGTGAGTATGCATGACGGTGGGATTTGTGCCCTGCTTTCAGACCTGGATATTTGTCTTGCGGAATTAAAGCTAAATATATTTCATAGCATTAATGTCATGGATTTCCGCAAGGTAACGCCTGATTCCATAACTTCACCTTTGGATTAATTTAGTATCAGGCGTTTATGATAGCGGACGGTATGCAGATAGCCGCAGTGGTGCAGAGGTAGCGTATGCGACTGTTATGTTGAAGTCTAAGGTTGAATCAAAAATTTGTATGTTCTGCGAAAAGTTTTGGTGTTTTCTATGTGCAGTATGGAAATATTTATAAAGTAAAAAAGTATTTAAGTATTTTATCAGTATCTAACTTTATTAAAGTAAAAGCTCTGTTTAGTTTAAAATAAAATAAATAAAATAAAACGGCGTCCGTAAATTAATACCAGTAAACAAACATTTTAACAAAATAAAAACCGAATTAAGGTGTACAATACTGTAGTACATTATTTTGATCTATCTCGTAGGTTACAACCAGCGTTTGCAATGTAAGCGCAAAAAAATGTGTTTATTTGCTACATCACATTAGAAACCTCGAAAATTAACAGTGTTTCCATACTATATTATGCATTTATTTTACATAAAAACCTTCCTCTTGAAACACTATCTATGAAAGAAACGCGCATCATATTCCGTTGCGTAGTTTAAAAGATCTATGCATTTATAGGGACAGACAGAGAGCGGAAGCGACTTTGTTTTATACTATGTAGTGATATGTATATACAAGAATTGCACGTCTTAAGGTGTACTATATATATATAATTAACTTAATAATTCACTGACTCTTCTTTTTCAGCTTTTTCTTCACTGTACTAAAAGTATTATTTATAGCCATACCGTTTGTATTGGCATACTGGTTCGGATCGTTGATATACGAAGTCTTTACAGGCAAATCTAACAAAACATAGTTCGTATTAACTGACTTCAATAAAAGGAGGAGGTTCAATTGGTTGGAACCCTTTTTTTAATCCATCGTAAGTAAAGGTTAAATATTTAAAATTAATAATAGTTTGCCCCATGTCTGTATTTGAATTTGTTGATTGTTATCATGGTTTCAGTTATCGCCATCCTTTCAGACTACGTCTGCACAGGCAGGTGGCTTGCTTAGCGCCTAGAGCCTCGACTAGCTAGGCGTCAAGCGTGCAGTGCGGCCGGTCGCGAACGTTTTAGAACGTTCGTTTTACTAAGTTGCTCGCTAGGTAACTCGCTAGGCTCTAGGCGCTAAGCAAGCCGCCTGCCTGTGCGTACGTAGCCTAAGATTCCACAGCTGCACATAGACCTCTCTTTCGAAAGAAGATCTGTCCTATTAAATCACCCTGGCCAGACGGGTTGGTGACTCTTCGTATTCTTAATCCGTCACCATACGTATATACTTGTATTTGAGTCAGCGAATGTCTTTTTCCTAATTCTACAATATACATTATTTCATGAGTACATAATAGTACATTATTGCTTTTTTTAACTTATTATATTATTGCTTAGTATACGGTATAAATGTGTTGTTATCTGATAGTAGATAGAAGTATTCTGATAGCGCAATTAAAATACTTAGGACAAATATGATGTACACTATAATAATTGCTAAACTTGAGTGAGCGATATATATTTTTATCAAAGGTAGTAGAGCCACGCTGAATTCAGCACGATCGGGCCGGCTCGACCGGGACGGTACTACCCTTGCACAGAGGATCGACCTAAAATGACAGCATTCGTGATGTCGTGTTCCGTTAGTGAGTGCGAGACCGGAAAACCAACGATGCAGAAGCAATGTTTCCTCCTGAAACCTCATTAATTAAAATCGGTTCAGTAGTTTAGGATCTACCGTGGAACATACAAACATACGCTGCTGAAACTCTTACCCTTCTTTTTGGTTTTGCCATAGTCGGGTAAAAATAGTATCAATACAAACTTGAACTCTTTAATAACTAAGTAAAACTATCCGTTTTGAAAAACTTGTAACAACGTCTTTTATTATTTTTCGTCTTTTAATAAAGAGCATTTATTTATTGTGGGCTGAAAACGCTACTACCAAGGAAGTTTCCATTTTGCACCATTTGGGTTGGAATTTTGAAAAATCTTTTCTTAGAGCCTATGTCACCTTTTTTTCCGTGCGGAAATCCCCTCGGGTACCACCTCCTGGTGGCATGTCGGACTCGAACCTACTAAAACCGTACGCCGTCTCGGGTACTAGCGGCCGGGTAACCAGGTTCACCCTGGGGTTCCAGAAAGGAAAACTCTGGAACCCCGACATACCTCGTGCCACCTACGGTTTGTAAATGGCCACCTACAGTGTGGAAATCCTGAAATTCCCGTTACTGTCCCCCGTGACCGTACCGACGCTCCGCAGCGTCCGCGCCTCCACCCGGACACCTGTGACACCTAAGAAATATTTGTGTGAAATTTCATGGCTCTCGAGCAGTGGTTTCGACTGTGCGTTGATTGATCAGTCAGTTAGTCCGTATTCCAATTTCTCCTTTTATATAGTAGGCTTCTTCATGTATATAAAAGAAGATAATTTAAATCTATGTAATTTATACTCTCGATTGTCGGCACTTTCTAGAATTAAAATCACTTGTACTTATTCCACTATTTTATTTTTATTTACACCTGACCGGTTTCGCCTTATGGTATCATCAAAGGTTACAAAATAGTGGAATAAGTACAAGTGATTTTAATTCTATAATGTAGAATAATTTAAATTAACACAACTTGCGTAAAATCATGCGTAAAATGTGATTAATAAATAGTCATTTATTTCCAGTGTAATACAAAGAATTGGACGAAGAGTTATTTATAGACGGTTTATGTCTATTAGGTAGTTAGGCCTTCTTTGTTCTACGAGTATTTATACGTTATCTTTGATCTAAATCAAAGATAACGTTAATACTTTAAAAATAAGCAACATTTTATCTGTCTCATGCCAAACTGTCATATTTGACTTACAATATACTACACCGACAAAGGCACTGAGTAGGTTATTCACCAAACTATGGAAATTTGCCCCAAAGTAGAGCTCCTGTTTAATCATGTGGTAATTTATTTATTTGTATATCATTATATAGTTTAAGATAGAATATATTATTTGTGCCATCATCACAGTGCCCATATCGTCAGTTTCTTTTAATTGGTGATGTGGATGTCAATTTAGTAATATATACACGGTGAATATAATAATAACTATATAACATTTTAGTGTAGCTGAATAGACGTTATGAACACTAACATGATAAGTATTAAGTAGTAAATTGTAAACAAGTAAATTGTTTTAAGACGTTTTCGCTGACTGGTCTTCTTCTAGGCCTATTAAGAATTTTATTTAATGGTTCAATTATATTTTCCATCGCTACAATTTATCTTTCGAATTTCTTATTAGATTGCGTCTTAAAAAATACCGGCGGTCGTATAGTTGTAGTCTCCTACGTGTATAAATACCTAAAAAATATTTACTTACAAAACTAAACATAATTCATCAATAATCTCCTATGTCACCGGGGCTATTATTACGAATCTATTGACAGATGATTCATTAAAATCAGTTCAGTAATTTGGACTCTACGGTGGAACATACATAGACTGCTTAAAGTACCCTTCCTGTTGGCTTAGTCGTAGTCGTTTAAAAAGGTTGGTGGGTTTAAATTCTAATCAGGTGGTTTCAGTTGTACAATGGTTTTCTATTGTGTCATCGTGTCATCTAGTAGACTTCCCTATTTTATTGTCTTGAAACTTAATTATTGGATACTTTTTATTTATATAAATAAGCCATATTTTTTATCAAAATACAATGAACATAAAATACATATGTTTACAATTTTATTTACAACTAGCGACCCGCCCCGGCTTCGCACGGGTGGATTTCAGATTGCCCCCGCCGACGACACGATTCGTGCATTTTAAATCTGTAATATCTTCGAATATATTCATTTAAATTAGATACTGTAAGTGGCCATTTTGATCTATATTAAATGCACAATGTATTTAATTTACTTAATTGTATAAAGATTCATTCTGTATTGCTTAAAGTCACTTCGTAAATAAGCCATTATTTCTCGTAAAAAGAAAGGAATAAAAAATGGTTGTTGTGAGTTATTCCTAAGAGATAGACATATACTGTCGCGGATTTTTTGTAGTACTTTTTAAGGTGTACAATACTGTAGTACATTATTTTCATCTATCTCGTAGGGTGCAACCAGCGTTTGCAATGTAAGCGCAAAAAATGCGTTTATTTGCTACATCACATTAGAAACCTCGAAAATTAACAGTGTTTTCATACTATATTATGCATTTATTATACATAAAAACCTTCCTCTTGTACCTCTCTATCTTTTAAAGAAACCCACATCAAAATCCGTTGCGTAGTTTCAAAGATAGCATAGTTAAGCACACATAGGGATATAGGGACAGAGAAAGCGACATTGTTTTAAACTATGTAGTGAAGTGATAGTTGATTTACATGTTGTTTTTTAAATGAATATTAAATTTAATTTATAATTATTTACATTTAAATTACATACAATTACACAGAATATTTTGTGTTTATTATTTTTGTATTATCTCTATTATTTATTTAATATTAATCAAAAAATATCAGTTACTTACTTTCAATGTATTGTTTCAGTTGTTTTTTGTCTATCTTGTGCAAATTATTGTGTTTACTCATACCTATAATCTTAGCAGTTTTAATCGGAATGTGGATATATAACACTTTCATTGAAAGTGCCATTAAAGGGAGTTAGTCCTTATTGAGAGGGTTCTTTGTGGAATTACTGTTAAAGGTATGATTATTTTTGTATAAAACTCTTTATTTGTAAGTTCTTTTCTTTAATTTTCCTTTTTAAAGCTATCCTTCATCCATGAGTTAAATGCCAAGTATTTATGTAATAAATATTGTAAATAATTTTCCAGTTAGTACCTTAATATTTAGAAATTATTTCTTTGTGTAAGTTTGCACTATGTATTCGTAAATTGAAGCCACCTGAATTGGAAAGTACCTCCAGTGAACCACGGTTCACTAGCATTCTAAATTCCAACCTAGTTTAAAGTCTGTCAGTATTACCACAATCATATTTATCACAGTGATATTTTGTTAAAAAAAGTATTTGCCCGTGGCTCCGTCCACGTGTATGTATGTAAAATATCGCGGTAATCATTTTTCGGATTATTACATAACCTATGATACTCACAAATAATGTGGCTTTCTATTGGTAAAAAGTCACAGTACTGCATTGTTGCATTCTCTGCATTCACAATGAGTATGGTGACCACCACTCTTGGGTTATACTTAAGCAAAGTGTCACTTTAGCAGGCCCATAAAAAATAGCATAGATTTAACAGCATAATTCAGCACCTGTTGATAAAGTCATAGAAAAATTGTATTAATAGTTCCATGTCATACGTTTTATTTAGCATCTACTTACGCTATCAAAGAAAGCTCTCTCAATTTTTTTATGAGATATGGGGCAAACGAGCAGACGTATCGCCTGATGGTAAGCGATTACCGCCACCCATGGAAACCCGCAACACCAGAGGCGTCACAAGTGCGTTGCCGGCTTTTTAAGAAGGAGTACGCTCTTTTCTTGAAGGGAAAATTTGGGAAAATCTTAGTGTTCCAATGTATAACCGGTCCAATGTTACTAGTTGCCTAGTAATTGTATGATCTTTTGTCTGAATACTATCGGATAACCTTTCTGTTCATTTACTAAAGTATATTTTTTAATTACTACTAATTACTGTACGGTAACACAATGTCCCGCAGGAGGAATCTTAAAAGCACAAGCAGAAAAATAATCCTTTGTATAACAACCCATGTAACACTGTACAATACTAGTACGGAACAGTAATTTAGCAGAACAACACTAATAACGTGGGACGGCACTAATTATCCGAGATCTGACTCGCTCGGATAGATTCTATAAATCTAATGCCGCTAATGCGTCTAAAGTTAGTCCCTCTACATATAGAACCGTAATGGCAAACTTCATCTGGCTGTACTTACATGGCTTGAATGTATCACACGGTCCTTCTCTAAAACGTAAAGCCTATATTTAGAAACTTCGGGTCAAGTTTGGAAGTTCGAACCATCAGAAAAGTTACCAATAATGTATTGTAAACTTTATAACAAGGGTTGGGACCCAGTCAGCCAAGTTTTGCTCTTTCTGTAATGTTTCCAGGAAACTCTTTTCATTTAATCCAAATTTATGTCTAACGTATTTTTATTATGACATTGATTTCCTTGATTAGGGGTTTTGACGAAATGGAACATACAGCTATCACATGATAAACACAACTACGTATGTCAATAAAGATAATGTCAACAACAGTAACTTAAACAAGTAAAAAGTAAACCCCATTAATCATAAACGTTATTTAGCTTTAAGCAACAGTTCTTTGTGATTTTTAACTTTAGGACTATAAGTTTAAGGTTAAAGAAGTTGACTGCACGTTTGGCCTAGTGGTTTAACGGTCAGCACGCCGTTTCCCACTTCGCCAAGTGTAGTGGGTTCAAATCCCACGTAGGACAACACTGTGTGATCTACAAATTGTTTTTTCTGAGTCTGGGTGTTCTTTGTGTCCGTTTCATGTATGTTTCTAAAGTCCCCCGCGACACAGGATTTATTCCTAGTGCGGGAGTTGTCTTTAAAAAAAAAAGATAACATAGAACCGTAGCTTAAAACACTCTGTATTTACTATCAGTGAAAACTATAATGCTTTATAATAGTCCCTGGATCTATAAGATGTTGTCGTAATCTAGAACCGTAAAGATTTTGTTTGCTGTGCAGAAACCCTCGGACAACCGGTGAGGTAGTTAAGTAATATCGAACTCGAACTGCGCTGTCTCAGGTACCAATAGCCAGGGAACCAGGTGTATCTTAAAAAGAAAATCAATGGTACCCTGATGGCATAGTAGGATCCTTAGAATAGTAGGTTTGTAGTATCACTTTTAATATAAATATAATTTTTATATATTGTTTCAGCTGTTACCGTATGCAAAGTATTTTTTGTAATCTTGCCCATTGCGCTAGGAGTAATCTTTGGTAAAATGATATATGAATATTGGGAAAACGAGAAATAGGCCTGACATTCCGTTCATTCTAGGAACGAACAATGCAAGGTATAAATCTTTATTACCACTTTTTCTAAATTAAAATTGATGATTTTTAAAATGGTCTTTCAGATTTCTGCAGGAATTTTTTGAATTTTAATAGCTAACTCATGAATAGAAAATGCTTTTTTTTTCTGTGTTTTTCGTAAACTTCACTTTAGTCCGGTCAATTTAAACATAACAATAGTAGTCAAATAACAAAAATTCCCACAGAGCCAAATATTGGTGGAAAGCTAGGATTTATCGTTATAAATAAAGTTTTAAAAATCCCCATCGATCCCATGTGTGCTACAAAAGTTATTCGGCGCCAAAGGTAAAAAATTGAGGTTTTTTGGAATTTTCTCGAAAACGGTAAGTTTTATCAGCAAAAAAACTTTTGCAACGTTGTAGATCTTAAAATTCTCTACAAAAATAGTCTTCTTGATTTTTCCTAAGAGTTACCATTCCTGAGATATCGCAATTCTAAGAGTCATATTATACATGATATGCACACATTTCCACGCCACCTGTGAGGTAGTGTACCCGGCGCGTTTTTTTTACCGTCGTTTCCCCTGCAGGCCTACTCCACTAACTATCATGACAATAATTTAAGGGAACAATACCTGACAAGTTTTAGATATTACCTTTTCATTGATATTGATTTTGCTATTGATTATTGGGTTAACTATTGTTGCAATTTCTTTAGGTATTTTAATCAGGTCTTGAAAGTCTACTTCAATAGTCATGTCTTCTTCGATTTCTTCTTCTTCTTGCTGTTCATAAGTTGTTCAAATGTGGCTGAGTTATAGGTGTCTCCATTAAAATCACAGGAATTTTCCTCTATTGTACTCAACTGGATATTTGAGACAGACTGACCTTAGTACACTACCTCCCAGGTGGCGTAGAAATGTGTGCATATCATGTATAATGTGACTCTTAGAATCGCGATATCTCAGGAATGGCAACTCGTAGGAAAAATCATGAAGACCATTTTTGTACAAAATTTCAAGATCTACAACTTTGTCTAAATTTTCTTTTTGATAAAACTTATCATTTTCGAGAAAAATCCAAAAAACCTCAAACTTTGACCTTTGACCTCGAATAACTTTTGTAGCACACATGGGATCGCTGGGGATTTTTAAAACTTTATTTATAATGATAAGCCCCAGCTCTCCACCAATATTTGACTGTGTGGGAATTTTTGCTATTTCAAATGTCTATATTGACCGGACTACTTGTGCCATTTAGATTTGGGATACCATACTTAAATCATTAGATCGATATAATTATGAAAAAATCATAACCCTCCTTTGGCTTTGCCGTAGTCGGGTAAAAATGAATGCCCTCATGCCCCTATATTTTTTACAGCTGTAACGTGTTTAAAGTTTTTTAAATATCAGTCATATTCGAAATATGGATATAAATATGATCCCGACTACAATTCACACCTTGTGTTGGAAAAAGGTTGCAGTATTGGAAGTTATTATTGAAAAAATATTACTTCCTTGATTCAACAATGCAGGAACTTGACAAAAATTCTCGACAATTTCTTGTCTATATTTAAAGAATTATTCAACTTGACATGAGCCAGTTTTACAAGTTTCTGATAAATTTTCAGATGGTTATCTGCCACACTATTTAACAGATAAAATTTGGTAAGAGATATAGGTGTATTTATCTGAAATAATTTATATGAAGAGCAAGACTTGTTAATCCGCAATCTATGGTTATCTGGTAGATAAATTCAGAATAGTCTTTCAGGGACTATCAGAAATTCGTGGAACTGGCCATTAAACTTTTATATCTACTAAAAAAAGTATCTTAAGTTTTATAACTTATTGTTTTAGTAGGTAATAGATTTTAATTAGATTTCTATTAAGTTTGTACTCCTTATAAGTCGATTGTTATACCCATAATAAATGTATTGATGTGTATTGCTTATTATTTTTGTTCAGATTTAAATTGGTTACTACATTTTGGTAATTTCGGTTATGGATGAACCACTTAGCTGAGTATTACAAGCGGGAGCTGCGGAGTACAGGCTCAGAGGCAGGACGAGAGCGGGGATCGGGAGAAGTAAAAGCGGCAGGTAAGTTCTCATGACAGCCTGCCGCCATAGGATTTACGTGAATGTATGAAAGCAGAATTTTGCATATGCAAATTTGTGTTTGTCCTAGATGATAGAACTTTATGCCTTGCCTTCTATCCTGCGCATCCATTGATACTAATGGTACTTACAACAGCTTTTTGCTTTTACTACGTACCATGAGTAATTTAAATGTAAATAGCAATTATTCTTCATAAGCAACTAAGGCTTCAGGCATGCTCATAAAGAAAATTGAAAACAAATATTACTTAACTGTTCATAAAGTATATGTTATTATTTAAAGATAATAACATTCCATAATATTGATACAATGTAAGCTACATTGTATCATTGTTTCCATTAAATAAATATCTACAGATTGAAACAACGAATACAATTTACCACATGCCGCTGTGCCAATCTATTCAAGACTTCGTCCTGCTTAGATTGGCACTCTATATTGGCTATATAAATAAAACAACCCTAGCGACTTGTTTGAGAAACGTACTTATTTACCAATCACCGTTATACCTAGTTTTTCTCTGTTAATAATATATTACGTTGTACGTAATATAATACCAATAAATATATTACGAATAAATACGATGTAAGACTGAGGGCAAGTTTCACCAGCAACCTCTTTTTTTTTTTTTTTTTTTTATGTTAGCCCGCCAAAATGACTCTACTCTGCCTGATGGAAAGCATAAGCAGAATCCAAGAGTGGTGGTCACCATGCTCACTGCGAATGCAGACAATGCAACAATGCAGCATGGCGACCCACACCATGGCGGCCTAGTGTTGCTTCTGCATCTTTTAGTCTAGTCAACAAGTATGGGACTTGTTGACTAGACTATTTGGGCCTCCGGTCTCGCACTCACCAACGAAACACGACAGCACGGTCGCTGTCATTTTACGTTGATTTTCTGTGCGTGGGTAGTACCGCCCCGGTCGAGCCGGCCCAACCGTGCTGAAATCAGCGTGGCTCTACTACCTTTTACCTACTACTCTATCTGTTAAATGATATTATACGTGAGATAAGTATCTCAAATTTTATCAAGAATTTGTAATACTGGAGCTTGGCTTTTGCAGATTCTGACTTGACCACTATGTTTGTGCTCTTTGATCAAGTGGCTTTGAAATATCCTGTTTCGTGGCATCTCAGGCTGTTTTCAGGTCTAGAGTCAAATTTGTAAATCATAAAAACAATGTTTCAAATCGGTTTATAATGCACAAAGTTCTGGGGTAACAAAATAAAAACAATCGATTTGTTATGCAGCCGGTTCAATAGTTTTTTTTAACAACAAAAAAGCAGATAGATTCATCATCAGCCTATCACTGTCCTCTAGATATAAGCTTTTCTCATCCAGCTCCTACCAGTCATCTTGAGCAATACTTCACTCCAACTGGCCTAATAGACGTCCCACACTACATTTGCCGAAACGTGACTACCTGTGAGAAGCAGATGGGTTACCTGATAATAAATAACTACTGTCCCTGTATATCTGTAATTCCAAAGGCTATGTGTTATCACCCTTTGAGTTCCTCCCACTAGAGACAGAGAGAGGGAAGGGGGGGATCTCTAGTACCGTGGCTTACTTGTTTTTTTTTTTATGTTTGGCCCTGCCACAATTATTCTACTCTGTGTGATGGAACGCATAAGCAGAATCCAAAAGTGGTGGTCACCATACCGCGAAAGCAGAAAAAGCAGCATGGTGACTCACACCGTGGCGGGCTAGTGATGCTTCTGCATCATTGGGCCTCCGGTCTCGCACTCACCAACGCAACGGGACAGCACAATCGCCTGTCATTTTACGTTGATTTTCTGTGCGAGGGTAGTACTGCCCCGGTAGAGCCGGCCCGTTCGTGCTGAAATCAGCTAGGCTCTACTACCTACGAACTATAACAATATAACTATATTGGTGAACAATAACGAAATAATTGATTCATGTCAGTTGTCTGTGGTCCTTGGTATTATACCGGTAGAGTCAGCCCATTCGTACTTAAGCATGGCTCTACCACTTTAACACTATTTAATGGTTCATCGCATCCTGAGCCGAGTGCAAAACTACACAACTATAAATTCACCGTGCAAATTGTGATTCAAGAGAATAAAAGAAACATATGACCTGTTTCTTCGCAAGGTTCCAAGCACGATCGTACATCTTTTAAAACAAAAGGCGTAGGAGTTATTACAACGTCAGCGCTCACTAAAATGCTATAAATATGTTGTCTTACTCTTGGAACTGATCTCTTATTCGACATTCGTTTTCACATTCAGCAGAATAAAGAGATATCATCCGATCAGTCTGAGAAAAGAAAATGCATCGAATTGTTTGTATGATTTCTTTGTCGAAGCTCGATGTAGAATAATTTATGTGATGAACGTTTATTTAAGGGTAATAAAATGACATTAGAGAAGGTTTATATTAGATCGGGCCATATCCGAATTGTGCACGTGCGTGGCCCGGACAGTGCATGATCCGTGTCCTGTCTGGACCCGATTACTAACCAACGACACCGAATACGACCCAGGCCAGACAAGGCTCGTTCTAACATAAATCATGTGTTAATCGTTCAGAAGTAGGAACACATAGAAGTGAATAGTCATTTAATACATATAGTATATATTTATAGAAAATTTCTTTTTCAGAATCGCTGGAGCTTTATGGTTCTATGTTAAGGTACTGTTTAGAGGATGAGTATTTAGATCCAAAAATTATTAAAAAATAACCTGTCACAATCACTCAATTTTACATTGATCTTCAAATAAAGGTAATTTAAATCCTCGGAAAATAGAGCATGTGTAAACATGTACATATTCTACGAGCTAGAATACGTGTAGTTAGTGAATAAATACTTTAATGTAAAAATAAGTAACTATGTCTGGCACACTGACGCGTCAGTATCCTTCACCGAGTAAACTTTGTTTTATTTACTTCGTAGCATCTTGTTGTAAATAAGTTGTCTACGCCGTAGAACAGCTGAGAATTTAATGATATTGTAGCAACAACATCTGAGTTCCTTGTTGCAAACAGTAAAAATAAACTAATATTCTGTTTTAAACTAAAATACTTTTCTATTTATGGCAATTACATATACATTTTATTGCTTATTTATGCATACATATATAATATATACATAAGTTGTCCCTATGTCGTGTGTATAATGTACAAGTTATTCTTGCTATATAAATGCAATATTTTAATCTCAATGTTCAACTCCGATCCCATGTCGGCTGCACACTTGGGTGTATATAAGTACCAAGCTATAGGCATTTGGCGTATTTATATAGCCTACATTAGATGGGAGTTTGTACTGTCAACAACGTTCGTGAATTAAATCTATAAAATTATGAACCTGAATCGAAGCTCTGTATGCAAAAAATTGGAAACACTTGCTATTTCTTTTTTGTATCCTTTACTATTTAGAGTTTCATACCGGGATATAGAAACTTAAAATTTACATGAACAAATCAATGGATTCGGAAAAGAAACCAAAGAATTTAGTTTTCATCCTAAGGGGGTATTGTACTTGTTGGAAATGTTATAGGTAGACAAAATAAATAAGATTATTGGTTAAAATACTGAACTTTAGAAACTACTGACATCATCATCATAATCTCAGTTAAAAGACGTACACTGCTGGACTAGCCACCTCAAGGTCCTGTGTTGCACTCATCCAACCGCCAGTGGGCCGCGACCTTTACTATATCGGTGGTCCACTTTATAGTGGGTTTACCCACGCTCAGTCTCCTGATACGTGGTCGCCACTGCAGAACTTTTTGGCCCATCGACCATATTATCTGCGACCAATGTGCACCGTCTACTGCCACTTTAATTTGGCAATCATCCGGACAACATTAATGCTCTTGGCTCTTCTGCGGATCTCCTCATTCCTGATTCAATCACGCATAGAAACTCCAAGCATTACCCCCTGGGTGATTTTGAGACAGATTGAAGCGTATAAAATGCCAGCGTTTCATCAACTATAATTTAGTGTCAATTACCTAAGTATGACAATAACGTTTAGTATTGTAACTTGAATTGGATATGCCGGCAGGTCTGAGCTCTCTAATCAAACTACTAAACTAACTTCAGTAGGTAGCAGAGCCACGCTGATTTCAGGACGAACGGGCCGGCTCGACCGGGGTGGTACTACCCTCGCACAGAAAATCAACGTAAAATGACAGCGTGCTGTCGTGTTTCGTTGGTGAGTGCGAGACCGGAGGCCCAATTAGTCTAGTCAACAAGTTCCATACTTGTTGACTAGACTAAAAGATGCAGTAGCATCACTAGGCCGCGATGGTGTGGGTCGCCATGCTGCATTGTCTGCATTCGCAGTGAGCATGGTGACCACCACTCTTGGATTCTGCTTATGCTTTCCATCAGGCAGAGTAGAGTCATTTTGGCGGGCCAAACATAAAAAAAATAAAAAACTGTAGAATTTAATAAACGTGCAAATGACCAGCTCAATGTTTTCAAAATCTCCATTCAAACTTAATATCCAAATCAAAGTAGAATCCTAAACATCGCTCAAGAACAAAACAAATGATATCTCAAACGCAAAACTCGAATACAAATAAACAATTCCACAAATTATATAAGCGCTCTACAAATTTATTTCGAACAGTTCTCTGAATTTTACTGAATATAAACGAAACAAATGAAAAGAGTTAAACAGTGAAATACTCAACGCTATAATTTCTCTTGAGAGAAAGCCGCCAGTTCTCTCGGGAAACGCGCTTGAGATTGACTCACTATTACGTCTATAAAAACTCCGTAGATATTTACTTAACATGTGGTCGCTGATTTAATGAAAGCAAACATAATAAGTGTACAAATAGAGTAAATAAAACACTCTTATATTATATAAGAGATAGTCTTGATTGAACCTAAAAAGTATTAGTATTTAATATTTATACTGTGGAAGATGGACGGTTCGGAACGTAGGGGTCGCTTCAACCATATTGATATCAAAGTCTCAAAGAAAATAAAAACTAAGTTATTTTGTTGCTTTTCTTGAAGTAAGTGATAGGGTAATCTATATATATAAAAGCGAAATACCACTCGCTTAATATTCACGAAATTTCAGAAACTATAACACCTACAAACTTGGAATTTAGCAGGTAGGTTCCTTATAGGGTGTAGACATCCGCTAAGAACGGATTTTACTCCATCCCTAAGGGGGTAAAACGGGGGTTGGACGTTTCTATCAAAGTCCTATGTTTTTGAAGTAAGCGACTTGAAATTTAAAATGTATGCTCTATAGACGGTGTGGAGGTGCATAATAATGTCACTTTAGAAATCAACTCCCTTTTGGGGTTAAAACGGGGGGTGGTAGTTTGGATGCAAACGAGGTTGCTTGGGTCAGCTAGTTTACTTATATAAGTAAGTGCGTACGTAAGTACTTCTCTATGACCCATGCTCTCTAGATGCACAGTTGAGTAAGAGTTGTTTTTGACCAGCAATGTTACTTAAAATCAGGTGCCTTAAAAAATTGTCCTAGTTAGAAGGAACAATGAAGTTATATTAACCACTTATTTTTGAAAAAAAAGAGTTTACAAGCCACCAGGAGTCACACACACACACACACAAGTCAACATGAAAATATATTTATTTAGGTCTGGATGTATCTATACTAATATTATAAACGCGAAAGTTTGTAAGTATGGATGGATGGATGTTTGTTACTCTTTCACGCAAAAACTACTGAACGGATTTGGATGAAACTTTACAGTAATATATCTTATACATCAGAATAACACATAGGTTACTTTTTGCCGCGATAACCGACATATACGCGTGCGGAGCTGCGGGCAGCAACTAGTATTTAAATATCGATTCGGATGAATTTCCGTATAAAGATAGATTGGACCTTGGAGAAGGACATAGGCTACTTTTTACCAACATACACGCGGGTGGAGCCGCGGGCAGAAGCTAATAATAATAATAATAAGTAAAGAAAAGCAATCAAGTCAATTGTTGCACGTATTTTTCTATTTTGAGGTTATTATTTCTTCATTCTTCATAATAAAATAAATATAATTCTTTTTTTCAGACATATAACACAAAGCTATTTATTTCCAAACCAAGCAGAGCTTGTATTATGGGTACTAGACACGATATGATATATTTGCAGATCATATAACCATTTGGTCCGTCCCGGACCGAAACCGAGACCTCAAGCACAATAGTCGCATACACTACCACTGCGCCACCGAGGCAGTTTACTAGGTTATTAAGTAAGTATATCTGTAAGGAACTAGTATTTGCAAGATATATATGATGATGTCATGATCTCTGACTTGAAAGACAGAATAATCTGATTCCTAGTCGTTTAAAGCGAATTTATGTATTAACTATAGACCAGTGTAGAAAGAAGCCTTTAAAAATTATAAAAAGTGAAAAAAAAATAGTAGGATGAAACCCATTAGAAAAGGAGGAGAATATTATAAAAATGAAAGGAAAAATAATTTACGGCCGATCTGAGGTCGGGAAGGGGATGGGGGGGAGGTTTTAAGTGTAAAAAACGGTTTTTCTCGATTTCCGGCAAAACTAAAAGTCCTATGGAAAAAAGTCAAATGGCAAAGTTGTAGGTAATAAAAAGATGTAAACTTTTGTATTTACACTTTTATCACATAATCTCAAAATGTATGTGAAAAATTCAAAAAACCAAGTTTTTGGTTTTTTATTTTTATCTTTTACAATTTTCTTTTTTTTTAACGAAATATTGTGAAAACTTACCTTTTGATGTCCCAAATACGCTGTAATTTATTTGATTAGAAATATTTATTTTTTCACCTTATATTGAATTAATATCGAAAAAGCATCCAAATTTTAAATCGAAAATTCACCCGTCAAAATATCAGCTTTTTTCAAAAAATTGGTATGTTTTCTGTTCGTTGAAATCTCTACTTTCCGATGGTTAAAAAAATATATATGTTACCATACTAAGTCTTCTCAGAAAATGCAAAAAATCGAAAAAAACTCGAATTCGAAAATTTTTTTTTAATCATTATAAATAATTTCATCTTAAAAATGTGATTCCTGCAATTTGTTTCAATTAAAAAGATGATTTATTTAATGCTTATTACATTTATATAATAAAAAATCTCATTATATATAAATAGAAATGTAAATCGTACTATTAAATGTAGATACTTCATTCTGATTACATTATTCATTACAATATTTTAAGCACATTAATAATACCATTCATAAATATATGAAAATCGGCCAAAAGTTTGTTATTAAAAATATATTTACGATATATATTTTATATTTATTTTTATATTTTTTTATAGATTTTTTATGTATTTTGAATTTTTCATGGGGGTAACTAAATTTGTTTGTGCAAAATTAAGAAGATTATTATTTTTTTATCTTGTACTAAAATATCATTCAATTTTAATCTTTAGGTTATGTTACGTTAACATGCTATTTTTTAAAGAAAATATTACTATTTTTATGCTTGAGTTGATTGATACAGATAAAAATAGAGATAGTATTTACCTTCCTATGCAGAATCGAATAGTTTTTTTTAAAGTAAACTTGTCACAATTATCTTAAAGAATCTCAGCGTGCACGTGTATTTTTATAAACGACTAGCTTTTACACGCAGCTTCGCTCACGCAGACTTTCATCCCCTGATTTACCCCCTTAGGGGTGGAATTTCAAAAATTCATTTCTTAGTGCTTACTTACGTTATACAAAGAACCTACATGCAAAATTTCAGGATTCTAGCTTCAGCGGTTTGGGCTGTGCGTTGATCTCTGGGTATTTCAGTCAGTCTGTCAGTCAGTCACCTTACTCTTTTATTTATATAGATGTTGTATACTGTACTGTATTTCAAAAACTGGCTAGGCTAACGGTTGTTACAGCTGCTACAAAATAGTAGGTGTGTATGTAGTAAGACCCAGATCCGCCTAGCCCCTTCCCCACTTCTCTATGAAATACCTTTTGATGGGCTAAAATTTTTCGTAGGTCACTCAGGTATATAAGTTATCTTAAAATAGTTATAAATAGGCGTCTACGCATATAATTTAAAGAAGTTTTGACAACTTTCTCCAAATATTGTAGATGTCTTATTAAATATTAATATTATTAACTTATTTGTTTGTTAATTATAGTAGTATATTTTGATTTACAATTTTCTTTTTATCAATATAACATGTAATCTTACGTTTTTCGAGTAATTAAAGTGTACATTTTCATAAATAGCTCAAAATTTTATATAATAATTAAAACAAATTTTCGAATTCGAGTTTTTTTGATTTTTTGCATTTTCTGAGAAGATTTACTATGGTAACATTTTTTTTTTCACCATCAGAAAGTAGAGATTTCAATGAACAGAAAACATACCAACTTTTTGAAAAAAACTGATATTTTGACGGGTGAATTTTCGATTGAAAATTAGGATGCTCTTTCGGTATTAATACAATATAAGGTGAAAAAATAAATATTTCTAATCAAATAAATTACAGCGTATTTGGGACATCAAAAGGTAAGTTTTCACAATATTTCGTGAAAAAAAAAAAGAAAATTGTAAAAGATAAAAATAAAAAACCAAAAACTTGGTTTTTTGAATTTTTCACATAAATTTTGAGGTTATGTGATAAAAGTGTAAATACAAAAGTTTACATCTTTTTATTACCTACAACTTTGCCATTTGACTTTTTTCCATAAGACTTTTAGTTTTGCCGGAAATCGAGAAAAACCGTTTTTTACCCTTAAAACCTCCCCCCCATCCCCTTCCCGACCTCGGATCGCCCGTAAATTATTTTTCCTTTCATTTTTATAATATTCCCCTCCTTTTCTAATGGGTTTCATTCTACTATTATTTTTTTTGGTTTTAAAACATATCGACACTGGTCTACTAAGGCATAACAAGTAAAATTTTAACAAAATAAAAACCGACTTCAAGGTGCGACTCGATTTCTCTTGGATGCCATCATCAGATCTTAGTGTCCTTATCATGGTACCACCATCGGGATATCTCCTTTCCATTAAAAAAAAAAATCATTAAAATCAGTTCACGACCAAGTTATCCGCGAACACACATAAAAAAAATATATAAACGGTCGAATTGAGAACCTCCTCCTTTTTTGAAGTCGGTTAAAAAGTCTACTTCATTCACTCTCATATAAACAAAGTGGAATGAACCATGGCTTCCGCCTAAGTGAAATTATTCACCAGGGTGATATCACCCAGGTGAACATAGTGCAATAAACCATTACGATGTCAGAATAGAGAGTGTGCAAAATAATAATTATTTTCTAAGCGGTATCAGCCCTACATTGATTTCATCCGGTATTAACGAAATGTAAAATTGTTTTCACTGGAAATGTTCCCATTAATGAATAAGTTATTGAATACATTTTTGTGATGGATTAATAACAAATTATTCAGAGCAAACATCGAGATAATGAATCTTGAATCGTTGATTTCATTATTTTTTATTGGACTGAATATCGAAACAATCCATCATCTTTTATGAATGGATTCAATATAAAGAGATGCCTCAGTTCAGCTCATTTAAAAGTAGAAAGCAAGTATTATGAAACTAACTTAGTTAGAGTCTGTAGAAAAATACTTTTAATTAATTAATACTTTAATTCAATAATAACCACTTGGTTGAGTAGTCCTAATATTCTTTTCACTTTGTTTTTGTGCAGGAAAAATAGTAACTGAGCATAATACAGTAGCTCGTAGATTGATTGTTACTAGAGCCCATGAAAACTAGAATGTCTTTAAACTACTGATATATTTTTATGAAATATATTTACGTGTATATTTCGGGGATGACCAATTAGGAACAAAACAATAGAACCTTTTTCCTCGATTATAGCGAGGTCAAAAGGAAGGGTAATAGCTTTAGGAGTCCATGTATATATGTTTGTATGTATGTTTGATTTTAGCGAATTTGGTGTCCATAGATTCGTAATAAGGACATGTGATGACATAGGTTATTTAAAATTCATCATAGGTTTTTACGTAGTACGGTTAAAGTTTTTAAACTTTTACTGTTTAATGGATCTTTTATTCTGAGGGTGGGCCCGAAGGTAAGGAACTGACATCGCCCATGGACAACCGCTTCTCAAGACTTACGAGTGTGTTACCAAACATTAAGTCTTCTTAAAAAATCAGTGAAGTGAAAAAAAGTGAAGTGTCCTGTCGCAGTAATGTCACACCTCATACTCCTTTATTAAACACTAGGTTTTGCCCGCGGCTCCGCCCATGTGTTTGTCGGATATCACGGTAATCATGTTTTGGGTTGATATATACACTCAAAAATAGTGCGACTTTCTATTCGCTACAAACCTTTTACACAAACAAACGTTTACCTTACAAACTTTACCTCTTTAAAATAATAGTATATATTAGATATATAGAGTCACATAAACGTTTTATTCATTATTATTAACTAGCTGTCCCGGCAAGCTTCGTACCGCCATATTTTTCGTTCGTAACTATTTTCTAAATTTCTGAAAAAACTTCTTGTAATAATTATGCCCGCTTCAGCTTCTCACGGGTACTGAAAAAAAAAACTATTCCAGTTATCTTTTAAATTTCTTATATACAAACCTTGAAAAAAGAATTATCCAATTTGATGCAGCAGTTCGGAAGTTATGCGCATACATACATATCGGCGATTCATTTTTATTTATATAGATTTGGTCCGCCATACACGCTACTTAAGTCAAATTCAGAGTCATAGAACTAATAAGAAATATTATTTCTATCTAATTTTTTCACTAAAACCTACTTAATTGTTATCTATACAGTAGGTATTGAATCACAAAGTTAACTTACTGTGATAGCATCAGAGTGGATTCGAGTGTGTACTAGTCTCGAGTGGGGTACTCAGAGGTGTGAAGTGAGCTACTTCGCAGCGTCAAGTAGAGAAATCCCTCTCGATCGAGCTGCTGCTAAAATCTGTTCTTAATACCTCAGCGACGTGGGGATTACAAATATAAAAAAAAGATTTACCATTTTCAAGTCGTTGATATCGAATATGAATACGTTTTCCTGAAAGGTATTAAAGTATGGACTTCATTTGTGACGTGTATATTAAATTCTTTATAGGTACAAAGGATCCAATTGTGCATTTTATCACTCACATCAAAAGGGTTTCAAATCTGGGTGAAGTCATAGGTAAAATTTTATAAGAAATGTATCGACGGTTTAAATGGATGCCACGTTTAGTAGGCTAAAACATATTTTTTAAGGATACGCCTATCTCCAGCAGTTGACTATGAAGCTGTTGATAAAATAAAATAAAAATAAATAAATATTTCAGGACATCTTACACACAACGCCATCTAGTCTCAAGCTCTGCTTAGCTTGTGTTATGGGTACTAGACAAGTGATATAAATACATTATTTCCTTTTTTTTGTAAATACATACATATTATACATAGAAAACACCCAAACTCCGAAACAAATATTTGCGGATCATTCAAACATTTGATCCTACCCGGGAATCGAACCCGAGACCTCAAGCACAGCAGGTGCATACGCTACCACTGCGATATAGAGGCAGTCAAAACAACAAATGTGCTTTTTTAAGAACACAGACTATTCTTATTTTAACCGATACAAACCTCATCGGTAAATGAAAAAGCTTTTTAAAACAAGCTTTTACTGGAAAGCCTCGAGACGAATTAAACGAGTCCAAACTCGATGATGTTGCGACTTTTCTTTACAGAGTTCTAATGGCCACCTTCCAGCTCTAGCATCAGATCAGCTCCATGTCGTTATAATATTATATTATCACGCTGTATACATATTATTATACTTGCAAAATTTCAGCAGAATCGGTTGGAGATATCTGCTTCAAAATTGAGTTGCAAGATTCCACCCGAACATACAAGCATACAAACATACATTGCAAGTTAATAAAAAGCTTGTAATAAGAATAGTATACACTGCTACTAATTTTAGTTATTCAGAAGCGTTGCTATTTTAAAATAGACACAAAATAGACGTGAAATGAAATGTGCAGTTTTATATTTCACTGTATAGGTCCCTGGTGAGATGTCACTTGAACTATTGAGGTCACAGCTTCCTGCAGTCTCGTTGAGAGAAACTGGAACCATGACAAATGGTTGGAAGATGGATAGATTTATTTTTCCATTATCTTCATTCCTGTTATTGTTAATAGAAAGAGTTGTAAGGTTAGTGAACTTATTATTCACACGACTACGACAAGATTGAGATGTGCATATTAGATTTTGAATGTATTTGTAATCCTTAAGAAATAGTCAGTTACATACTAGAAAACGTAAGTAAGGGACTTATGCATAAATCTTAATGTACCCCTACTTAAGAATCAAAACTATGTCACAAAAATAAAACGTCTAAATTATATCTAGATATTTTTGTTTTCAAAATAAAGTTTTTGAATAACCCCTAATTAATTTGAATGGTCTAATTTTCTACATCACTAGCTGAGCCACGCAGCGTCGTTTACGTCTCCTATGGCCCGTGGCGTAATAATTTTCCCTCGTTTTTGTAACATTCTTCATTAATGCGGCGCTCCTATTCGTCTTAGCGTGATGATACATGGCCTATAGCCTTCCCCGATAAATGGGCTATCTAACACTGAAAGAATTTTTCAAATCGGAACAATAGTTCCTGAGATAATCGCATTCAAACAAACCAACAAACTCTTTAGCTTTAATCATTAAGCATTAATCAATAAATATAAAAATCAATGCCACTTTTCGTTGTAATTTTATAACTCAAGAACGGGCTCACCTATTCAAAACGAAGTCTGGTACCCGTAACACAAGTTAGATCTTACCAGAGTTCCACTGCCATTGACACTACAATTTGTTTTTTTTCCTTTATGTACATTTTTATGCCTGTATAAAAGAGTGTTATTGTTCAACTTTATATGAAACTAGCTTTTACACGCGGCTTCGCTCACGCAAACTTTCATCCCCTGATTTACCCCCTTAGGGGTGGAATTTCAAAAAATCCTTTCTTAGTGCTCACTTACGTTATATAAAGAACCTACATGCAAAATTTCAGGATTCTAGCTTCAGCGGTTTGGGCTGTGCGTTGATCTCTGGGTATGTCAGTCAGTCACCTTACTCTTTTATATATATAGAATTATAGATAAATAAATTATATTATATATTATTACATAAATGTTTAGGCTTTGTTCGGACTATTTAGTAGATAGTTTATGTGAAGTTTGCACAAAATCGGTCGAGCGGTTCTTCATTTATTACATTTTATCTTTAAAATTAATTCAATACGGGCAGTAAGAGACGTAAACGACGTTGCGTGGGTCAGCTAGTATTAGTATAGATTAGTATAGATTACTAAGAAATTGAGTATATACACACATCAAAAGTGTCTAGGGATCAAGCATTTTTATGCGGATTTCTTGAGATTGAGATGTGGCTTTGGCCCTGGCCTGCTCAGTCGCCAGACTTGAACCCGATTGAGCATGCATGGGATATGCTACAGAGAAGAGCTCTGCCGAATATGGAGGGTATTCAGTCGCAAGAAGACCTTTTTTTGTTGTTGCAACGAACATGGGCGGCCATTACACAGCGTGATTTGGATGAACTCATTTTGAGTATGCCAAACCGATGTTCTTATGTTAGTGTTCGCGGTAGAAACACGGATTATTAATTGTTTAAGTTACCTAATAAAATTTTAAAGAAAACTGTTATTTCAGTCTTTTTTTCGAACTTTAATGTTAGTGGTTCAAATGTCAAAAATCCTTTTATTAGGAAAATGGCAAATTTCTTTATTAATGCAAAGGTGACTTGGTTTATCGTTACTGTGACAAACGAAAACACTTTATTTGATGAATCCTTAAAGAAAATTTTAATTAATATCAATCAGGAGAAAAGTTATTGCAAAAATATATGTTGATCCCTAGACACATATGTTGATCCCTAGACACTTTTGATGTGTGTACTTCAACAAGTAGTAATGAAAATGTAAAAAACTCCTTTCTGTAACTCAACTTGCATGAGATCTTGATGATGGAATTGATAAAGCTTTATTTTCTTAACAGAAATATAAACATGCAATGTTAACAGGTTTATTAATTTAAATATCTAATCATCAAAAGATCTTAAGAATTTTAGACAATACTATAGCAAATTGTATCAACATTCCATAATCGTACGTGACAGCAAAACTAAATCCACAAGAACTTGAATTCCTGGTATCCAATATTGGCCGATATTCAGGTGAAAAATCCATTTGCTGAAATAGTAACGAAATTCAACCGTGTCGCTTCACTGACCTAAAAAGCCTATACGACAGACAACAACTGGATATATTTTGTGTGCCAAATGCAAACTAACCAAATGGGCAAACACATAATTCAGTGTACCGTTCCGCATGGTGACTTGGTGAATAAATAATTCAACTGAGTTTCTACTGTAGGTAATAATGGGATATTACGTTCAATTTTTGTATGTTAAAAAATGCACTGCGTCTTAATTTGTAATGAGGTAATGGGAGGGAGGGGGGGGGGGGGTGAAAGTTACTTGCTACCTATGAAGAGGTCGAGCCAAAAAGTGTGGGTGGTTGTTGAGTTTTTCTTATAATAAATTCTTTATAACAGATCATGGAAGTATGGCGGTTCATGGCCTGTGACTCGGAAGACAAACCGTCGGTCCAGGTTGTCATGGACATCTTATTGTGTACTGATTATTCGTAAATTCAGAGGGTAATCAAAATTAAATATCGTGTTTTTGTATATTTCGTTAATTCGTCCTTTAATTATGATAACATTCCAAGTAATGATTTCGTTAAATAATATTAAATTCTTTGCACAAAAAACTTCTTTATTTTTAATTTTATAATACACCGTACACCGTAACATCGTCTCTCAAGCAAGTAAGTCCTCCAATATCGCGTCGACCGAAGAGAGTGGAAAAAATATGAACATAATCAATGAATGATTATGTTCTAAAACCCCTGTTACACGTAACAATTTAGTTCCCTTTTACACGATACTATTTTAGAGTACTAAAATGACAATTAATGCTATTTTAATTCCTACATTTATGCCCGTTTCATGTAAGTTTGTAAAGTGCTCGGCGTTACAGGATATGTTCCTAATACGAGAGTTGTCTATTTATAACAATAATTCATTACATAAATGTACATATACTGGTACCATTGCATGTGTTCATTGCATAAATATCTAATTATATATGGAATACTGTTAGCAATTTGGTCCATATTTCTCAGGTGAAATAAATCATAAGCATCCGAAACTCTGAATAAATACAAGGTTTCAGCTGTTTTACTTTCGTAATTTGAATGTTTCAACTTCAGGTAATTGTCGTCTGATAAGTTTAGGGTTTCTAAAACTTGACTTCCTGTTTTTGTTTATTTAAATATTTCTCTTATTTACGGTATTGCGAAAGAGGTTAACTTTTATTTTTGTTTTGCTAGTGCAAATAATTTTATTTCCTTCTCTTACGTACTTGTTAAATTTTTAGCCAGTTACACGAGACAAAAATGTGTAGTATCAATTCGTATAATTTACTGCAAAATGAATTATTATTTAATGATTTTTCTTTTACAGAAAGATAAAATCATTCATTAATGATCGTCACAATTTTTTTTGTGAAAGGTTTTGTTAATAAATGAAATAAGCATTTTTTTTTGTATTTGATAGCCTGCCAAAGTGACTCTGTTCAGCCTGATGGAAAGCTTGAGTAGAATCCAACAGTGGGGGCCAGCATACTCACTGCGAAAGCAGACAATGCAGTATGGCGATCCACACTATGGCGGCTTTGAGCCCCGCTTTAAGGACCCAAACCGGTAGTGAGTTCCAGTTTTTAACTGCTCGGCACAGGAAGGAAGAACCAAACCGTTTAGTTTGAGAACGTATTTCTACAACTCTGAGGCGGTGACTTCCAAGGCCAGCACGTGTTGTTATGTAGAGGAAGGGAGTTTAGTCATTATGACTATTATAAATAAATAAGCTAGCCATACACGTACAGATCTGCCCGTCGGATCTGCCCGGCAGGCAGGTCCGTGATTCACCACACACGCACAGATCTGCCCGTCAGATCTGCCCAGCAGGCAGTACGGGCAACTGACGGGCAGTAGTTCAATTCGTAACTCCAGCATATACGCTCATATACGGTTGTCTGTAAAAATGTCTATATCAAAGCCTAAATTACTTTGTATATGCAGCGGAATTGTTTTTGTTGCATTTTCGACCAATTTTTTCGTATGCTTGTGCCTTTAATTCTATAATAAGGTACAATTGTTCATCTTTGACTCTTCAAAAACAAGGCAAAGACTTAAAGGCTCTATAAAACTTGTTCAAAATGCTTTATTTTCACTTGACACCATTTTTGTGATCAAACGCATTTAAACTAATTAGAGTGTTAGTGCGCGACTGACGTCAAATCTGGCGGGCACATCCGTCGCTAGCCACACACGTACAGTTGGGAGCTCGGATCTGCCCGCCCCATGCCCGATCCGCTCGATTTGACCACGGGCAGCGGGCAGGCACCCGGTGGGCAAATCCGCGCCCGTTCTCACCATACACGCACGGATCTGTCTGCCAGGCACGCCTGCCGGGCAGATCCGACGGGCAGATCTGTACGTATATGGCTAGCTATACCTTTTGTTTCCCTCGCTAAAGCTCAGGATTCTAATTTTCGAATCCTTTGCTTGCTCGGTCGTCAAAATTGAGCACGCGGTTAAAATGCAACTTTGCACTCTTGTATAACAAATAAATTATTCTCGTATATACCAAAGAGTTATTGAAATTGGTGAAGTCGCGTCGGACGCATGCAACGGCAAATTTCCTGGCAGTCGTGGCACGTGATTTCTATTTATTAAATGATTGAAAAGGTATAAAACACGTTATAAACAGAAATTCTAAGGAAACAAATTAGAAAATTAAGTCTCAAGTAGATATTAGATTACTTTAATTATATTCTTTTAAAAGACTTTGGGATCTTTTTTGCTTAAATTATTATTATGCTTTAAATACTTCTAATTTTCAAATACAGAGTGGAATAAAAGAAGGATGACTGTTTACCATTTTCAAAAAATAGAAGTACAAGAATATTTATATAAATTATGTAGTAGACAACAGCACTCGAAAGTGAAGAAAATTTTAAAACAAACCCTGAATCAATCCGTCTAGGTCTAGTCAATGTGGTTAGGGATGCCAAATACTCTTTTCTAACTCCTTAGATTTCGCCATATCTATGCCCAGCTATGGACAGGCTGTTGATATTGATGATGACCATTTCCCCACAGTTCCTCTAAATAAATAAATAAAACTCATGCCTCCCAGCAAATCGTCTCAATAAAACACAAAATGGTTGACATTATTGTATTTAATTAATCACTAATACACAATTTAAATTAACACAGACATAAAACAACAGCTCATTGACTAGAATAACAATTCGTATTTCATTTTAATAAACATTTATTATAGAACAACGACATTTAAATCCTTTGTTTTTAATTTTTTTTACATTCCATACTAAGACTATCTACGTGACGATTTTAGAAACACATCGCAGAAACAAGCTCTCTTCAGCTTCTGATGGCTCATTTACACGTTAGACCAACATGGAAACGTGACGAAACGACTATATATACACACGAAATAATACATAACTGCAATGCATAGCCTTTGTTATAGTAATTTTTTTTTTCTTTTTTTTTGTTTCATTCTTTTGCAGGTATGGGGCATTGTCTTACCTAATGATATGCTTAAAATGTGTATATTAACAATGATTTGACAACAGCCACTAAAACAATAACTTCTGTTAGCAAACGTTTAGAGAGCCTCTTATAAAATTATTTTAATCCAAGTGCAGCATTACGTTTTTCAATTAACCTTAATTAAATTAACTTACTAATTGCGTAGGATGTCGAAAAATAAGTACTCATAAACACATTGATACTATTTGCCGAAGATAACTTATTTTTTGTTGACAAATAATTGTTTTATATATTTTATTTATCATAATATATATATTTCTTGTGTGCGTGTGTATGTGACTGAACTCCTCCTAAACGACTGGACCAATTTTGATGAAATTTATTTTGTGTGTTCAAGGGGATCTGGGAATGGTTTAGATTCACAAAAACGACTGGACCGATTTTGATGAAATTTTTTGTGTGTGTTCAAGGGGATCTGGGAATGGTTTAGATTCACAAAAACGTAAACGATGTTACGTGGGTCATAAATATGGCGGTACGAAGTTCGCCGGATCAGCTAGTAATATAATAAATATTTAGACTATTGAGATAATTATTTTGACTTTGATTGGTAGAATTAGTGTATTAAATAATAAGAACTGCCAAAATCATTAACCTTCCTTTTGGCTTCACTTTAGTCGGGTTTAAATACCTAATAAGTAAGAAAGCAAATGATTTATAGTATTTAGAAACCGATAAAGAGACATGACTAGCAAACTCATTTACTCAGATATATTTTTAGTTAAAATATGTAATGTTGAAAAACAAACAGTCTTCACAATTTATAAGTCATTGATGCCATTATTATAACTGACTAGCTATAGACTCCGCAACTTTTTTTTTGTGGGATAGTGGGCAAACGGCCGCCCGTGGACTCCCGCAACACCAGAAGCGTCACAAGTGTGTTGCCGGTCTTTTAGAAAGGATTACGCTCCTTTCTACGCTACATTCTGTACTTCGTCTGCGTCTCTCAAAATAAATAATTATTCCCCCTTTTTGCGACATTTTTCAGCTCCTATTGGTCTTAGCGTGATGTTTTAACACGTTCGCAGCGGCACTGATTTATCTGTATTTTCCATTAGTGCGTTACGAGACCTTTGAGACCTCGTTCTGAACCAGACGTTGTAGCGGCACGAGGCTTAATAAACCCCACCGCCCACAGCTTTTTTTGGCGCCAAATAATGCGATTTTACGGTTTTTGTCGCGATTATTATTATCAATGAGTTGATTAACCTAAATCCGCCGCCGCCTGTGGGCAGATTATTTAGTTAAGATTCTATAGGTAAAATAAAATGTGGGGTCTTATGTACCCCATACCGCACTGAAAAAGGGCAGTTTTTCATATTGTTTAGTGATAGGAAATAAAAATATCGATTTTATTTAATTGTAGTTACTTATGGATGGTTTTTATTAAAACAGGTCTAATAATAATATTTTTAGCAACCGATACATTCTGTGACAATTTTCTTTACTTTTTTGTCAGCCTAACGACTTGATAAGAAGGTGCGAAGTTTTTCGTAGCATCCTACACATCTCCTCCTCTTTAATTCTGATTGAAAAACACGTACTCGGCTAGCCTAGTGACAATTACCTTATAAACATATCAATTATGTTACATAACATAAAATAGCCTCACGCCTGTATCCCCACAAGATTTACCACCCAATTCCTCTGCATCATCAATAATATTATTAATTAACTTCCTTCGGCAACGTTTCGACATCTTATTATATAGTCGCGGGCGCAGCGTTCAACGTTTTGCACAACACTAACCGCGTGAAGCTAGTGCGGGGGTACGAGGTGTTCGCAACCTCGTAACGCACTGTATTAAACATTTATTTATTCAGTGCGGTACGAGGCCTAAAAAATTCGGTATTAAGGTAGGTATACCAAAAAACTCGGCATCAATAGCACATCTCAGATATATAGTTATCTCTTTCCTAGATTGAACCAGACGGAAGTTACGCCTCTCGCACGACAGAGAAGTTTAAGTTTTTCCTTACCTCTACAAAGACGAGACACGGACGAGGTGTTTCAAGCCTCGTTTCGCTAGTTAATTCATAGCGTACTTCGAAATATAGGCTATCTAATACTAAAAGAATTAGCTATGTTGGTCCAGCATTTCACGCGTGATGGCGTGGTCAAGGAAACAAGAGATTTCTTTAATAAATATACAGATTTGTGTTTAGAGTTTCGCGACTTTTACACATAGTTTTTGTTGTACAGCGGGACTTATTCGCGATAATATTATTTAAAAGGTTACTACACCTTCTATATCCCGACGTTTTGAAAGGGTTATACCGCTCGTGGTCATGGGTAGACACGGGTGTGAGCTTAGCGATGAGAGCAAGTCCTCTCCACAAAACGTAACTACTTTTGTAGGCTACTACGTGAAGCGGTTGAAATCAGGATTTTTTTTCAAAAGGAATATACTCTGCCTGATGGAAAGCATAAGCAGAATCCAAGAGTGGTGGTCACTACACTCATTGCGAATGCAGACAATGCAGCACGGTGACACACGCGTGGGAGAGCCACGCTTCGGCATGAATGGGCCGGCTCGCCGGGAAGACGGACACCGGTTATCAACATCTTGCAATCCTGTCATCAGCGAATGCAGTCCCTACCGTGTATAGACGAGACAAAGTCTGCAGACGTCGTAAGTGTTGTGTTAAAGTATCGACGTTACAAACGTTCAATGCGACCAAGTACGGGTAGTCACACCTCATGCATTATCTTACAATTATATAAAATTCTCGTGTCACAATGTTAGTTACTGTTGGGATGTTGTATATAATGTTAATGTGCTCGAGAACTTTCACTGCGCGATTCAGGATTGGTAGTTTCTTAGTTTCCTTCGTTACTCCGTAGTTCGACGTATCTTTGGTAGATGGCGCTGTAGTATGTTATGTTGTTGTTGCGCTGTATGTGGAGGTCGCCACATCACTCCCCTCCAAGACCGGAGGTCGATATATGATGTGTGAGCTGTCTGTGCTCTGTTGCGGAGCTTGCCAGTGCCAGGAGGAGTAGTTCCAGTGAGTTGGAACTCAGTGCCGCAAGTTCCAGTGAGTTGGAACTGAATGCCGCTAGTCCCAGTGAGTCGAGACTGTAGTCCGCTGATCCCAGTGAGTCGGGATGGCGTGCGGAGCGCGGTGCTGCGGTGAGGTCCCCAGTGAGTCGGGGCGGTTGCTGCGTAGTGGCTGGCTGCTGCGTAGACGGGAGAGATATGCTCTGCTTACATGTACCGTAGGTAACAATAATTATTTTTACGGGAATTAACGCGATCACTTATTTCAAGGTATTACATACCTCTGTTTTGCCTGACGTTTCGACCAGGTTGCACTGGCCGTGGTCACAGTCAGCCTGTGTAGTTTCCTTCGTTACTCCGTAGTTCGACGTATCTTTGATAGATGGCGCTGTAGTATGTTATGTTGTTGTTGCGCTGTATGTGGAGGTCGCCACAGTTACTATACTCCTCTGAAACGGCTGGACCGATTTTTATGAAATTTGGTGTGCATATCGGGTAGGTCTGAGAATCGACTAACACCTTTTTTATAAACCCCAATTTTCTTTTTATGGCAAAACTACGTTTGCCGGATCAGCTAGTGAATATATAGTAATAATAAGTTCACACCAGTCTAAACGTGACCACGAGTGGTATAACCTTTTTTTTTTATCGAATATGTGGGCAAACGAGCAGACGTATCGCCTGATGGTAAGCGATTACCGCCGCCCATGGACACCTGCAACACCAGAGGTGACACAAGTGCGTTGCCGGTCTTTGGGGGGAAGGGGGGGGGGAATTTTTGAGGGGTATGGGCCTCCGGTATCCTCACTCACTCGGTGAAACACAGCGCAAGCATTATTTCACACCGGTTTTCTGTGAGGCCGTGGTATCACTCCGGTCGAACCGGCCCATTCATGCCGAAGCGCGGCTCTCCCACGGTGAGACTAACCTTAGAATAACTCGAAGGGTATAACCCGTTCGAAACGTCATGTCGTTAAATCATTTTATCGCGAATAAGTCCCGCTTTACAACAAAAATACAGATTTGGCCTTCACGATTTTTTTATTTTTACTTAAAGTTGTTTTTACTTAAGGAGCAATGACGATTACAGAATGACTCACAAAACAAAGATACTTTATGGCAACTATTTTATCAAACAAGTAGACTGTTAAAACCAAATTAGATTTCTTTTGTAGTCACAACAAACGATTAACAAAGTTTTACAACTATAAACAATGTTTTTTTTGTGTTATTTGAATCTATTTGAACATTTACACATCATTTTATACAATGACGTTCAGTAAAAAATATCACTGAACGTAGAAACAAAGATAAAAATAAAAATAACCAAAATTAAAACCGACTTCAATGTTCGACTCGATTTCTCTTGGATGCCATCATCAGATCTTAATGTCCTTATCATGGTACCACCGTTGGGACATCTCCTTTCCATTTAAAATATAAACACATACCTATATACGGTCGAATTGAGAACCTCCTCCTTTTTTTAAGTCGGTTAAAAAATAGCTTGAAATTATCGCTTTTTTTTAAAAATATAGCTTGTTCTCTGTGACAAATGGCTACAAAACCGACGAAGTACCTTTGAACAAACGATTTTTCTATTCTTTCCGTGCCAGTTTAATGAAATGAATTATAATACATTTAAGATATAAAAATTCACACTTATAATGAACCTTGAAGTTCTAAAATGATACTAGTGACTAGTAATAGATTTTGAAAAAAAAAAACAGGAAAATATTTTTCTTGGTACGGGCACACTTTTTTATTTTGATGTTGTAAATTTTTATGTTAACTTTAATATTTTCGACTTCTTATTTTCAATGCGATACACTTTACTAAAAAATTGGGTATTTTGGGCTAAAATGATGCGGGCTGACGCGGGTGAATTATTGTTACATATCCGTCTCAGCTTCCCACAGGCAGTGTACAGTTGCGGTCAAGACTTTTCTCATTATCTTTTATTTTTTTATTTCTAGCAAAAAAGAATGAATAAAATCGGACTACGTGTTATAAAATTACAACTAAGTACATATTTTGATTTTCATCCCCTCTCTCCAGGAAACCGTGCTGAATTTCGGGATAAAAAGTAACCTATGTCCTACCTCATAGTATGAACTCAAATCATGCCAAGTTTCATTTGAATAGTTTCGGCGTGATGCGCGGCCAAGATATAGACAGACAAAAATGAAAAAAATTACAGTTTTGGCTTCAGTATTGATTATAGAGAGCCCTCCAAAAAAAATTTTTAATACATCTTTAATGTACAGAATTGAACCTGTTACATTTTTATTATAAGTATAGATAAAAAAAAGAAGCCTTTCTATCAGATAATTATATTTTTGCTTCTTGTTGTTTTAAATAAATTGAAATATCAAATCAGAATAATGTTAAGTTTTCAAAAAAATTGTTCATACAAATAAAATATAGCACTGTATTGTATAGTTCCAATTAAAATCTTCACTTAGCTTTAGAAATTCTCCAACATTTCATATTATATATTCAGTTAGGCGTGAAAATATATATATTTTTGATAATTCATTCTTTACAGTCAAGCTAAAAGGCACTGGCTAATAAGCTCAAATATCATAATGATTGAATGCAAGAGTAGTTAAATGTGTACCTACATATCTCAAGTTAAATCAAATTCACCTGAAAAAGCCTCCCTGTCAAATTAAATAGGCCTGATGAAAGCCAGCAGTTCCAGAGTTTAAGCTTACAAACAGAGAAGCAACAGACATCTTGTGATTTAATATGTATTGTACCTAGATAGTGCATTTACAATTTTAAATATATAATATGTACCTACTTATATTAAACGATTAAGTTAGAACATTATTCTGGTCAAAAATATCAAAATTTTATTGTACATACTTATAGGTATTTTACAACATTTTAAAAATATTTTCTAATATATACAAACAATAACATTATTTAATTGGCCTCAACATTCATTATAATTTTTTAAACAATAGATATATAATAATTTGGAGAGTATATTGCAGAAAAATAGACATGTTATTATGTACATTTTAAAATATTTTTATTGAAATGTGTTAAACATGTAATGACTCCAACATAAACCCATAAATTCCAAAGTCTGTATTTCATAAAAAATGGGATTTTAATTCAAGAACTATTCCATTATTCAACTTAATTTCGATAAAAAGCAAATAAATGACGTATTCAAAATAATACAATGTGTCAGTGTGTCAGACGCGGTCAGACGGGACATTAAAAAATGTATGGTCATTCTTTTAATCTATGATTGTTAAATACTTCTTTGATAAATTAAGAAAAGGTTTAATATTTTTTCTATAAAATGACAATTAAAACGACAAGTCTTTTTCGTGAAAGAACGTGAAGTCAAAGAACGTGATGTGGACTATAATACCTCTTTGTCCACATCACGTTCTTTTTCTTAAAGTCCAGAAAGAACTGAAAAAGACTTGTCGTTTTAATTGTCATTTTATAGAAAAAATATTAAACCTTTTCTTAATTTATCAAAGAAGTATTTAACAATCATAGATTAAAAGAATGACCATACATTTTCTAATGTCCCGTCTGACCGCGTCTGACCAAAGAGGTATTACAGATAGAGCAGGAGAGCCAGACCTCCATCTGTCCCTCGGTTAGAAAAAGAGAGACGATCTCAGTACCTATCTGTCTGCGCAGTTCGCGCGCAAAAGCAGCATAGCAGAACGATTCGATTGTTGTGATTGGATTTCTGCGGTTGATGATGCGTTTACAAAATGACAAAAACGTGTGTTATTTGCAAAAATAAGATGGGGTACTGCGATTTTCTCTCTCTTTCTAACCGTTGGACGTTTCCACTTACAGGCAGCCGTATTGTCTTACCTACTTTATCAATAATAACTCTATGGATGTGGAACGTAGTGAAATGACAATAATAGAGTAATGTAAAAGAAAAAAAAAATATTGCATCGAACTGACCACGAAAAATTGTATGATTTCATTAATTTTGGTGATTGTACATTATTGATTATATTATAATAGATTAAACGACTATTTAAAGATTTCATGTAGGACATTCCTAGTGAACCTATGGTTAAAAAACAAACATACTTTACGTTTGTTCCCTTGGTTGGAAAAATATAGGGAAATACTATATTCCATCTAAACGCAAGTAAATAAGCGATATTGGCAAAACATAAATTATGTTCTCCTAGCTGATTATGGCCACGGTGGCCAGTCTCAACGGAGACCAGCCAACTACGCAGGAGATATTATAGTTCACAAGTGTGTGCGCAAACACAGGTGCACTCTATGTTCCCTCACTCTCATAATCCGATGGGACGGTTAACCGACAAGATCGGGGAAAAATCAGGCGCAGGACCGACAGCTTTACGTGCTCTACGCGGCAATGGGGCTCAGACCTCAATAAACAAACAAAACATAAACACTATATAGGTATATTAAATTTTATAAAATTCATATTTCAAGGTAGAATTTTTATACGTTACCATCAAACAGAAACCTTAAAATTTAAAGTATTGCGATAGTATATTTCTCACAGTAGATAAATTTATCTTAAAATAAATACATGTGTTATCTACTGATGGTTATTTGTTTGTACATTTATACAGTTTAAAAAAGTTCGCATTGTGGATGGTGACCACCACTCTTGGATTCTGCTTGTGCTTTCCATCAGGCGGGGCAGAGTCATTTTGGCAGCGCAAATATATATATAAAAAAAAAGAATCAGCCCGTCGTAATTCGTAGAAATATTATACTTGGACGGCTGTCCCACAAAAGTATTGAACTTCTAAATCTACGTAAATCAAAAATTTTAGGCCCCAAGAAAGTTTTCACATTCGATTTTCATCATTATTTGTATTTAGACCGATTCAGTATTGTTCACAAAAATATTATGTACGAGGACCATAGAAAAACACATGCCGGCGAACCGGAGCAGAGTAGCCTTAATCTTAATCATCTTTTCGGGATACAAAACAGCCTGTCATTTTTTACCCGACTGCGAAAGAAGGAGGGTGATGTTTTTCGAGTGTATGTATGTATATTTCTTTGGCACGCCCTCAGACCAAAAAAAAAAGTCAAGACGGAGCGCACGGCGCTCGTTGCGAGACAAACCATATTATGACGAAACGGCGCAATGAAGACGATCCTTCGTTAGTCGATCTTGAGTGAGCGAGAGCGCTGGACGAAAAGTTGTTCACAAAATAAACCTAATTATGCCTTCACGTTGTTATCAGGAACTGCAAAATAAATTCCAGTGTAATTAAAACATCGGATGGTTAAGTTTTCTTAAGAAAGTAATGCATTTGCTCTTTAATTCAATGTAAACATCAAAAATAAATCGAGTAATAATTTGTAATATTTCTTGGACGCCATTGTGGCAGTGTTGCAAGTTAAGAACATATTTTTTGCCATGAAAAGGGGTGATTTAAGAATTTTTTCGCTCGAACGAATTATTATAACATAACATCACGCCTGTATTCCCCGAAGGGTTAGACAGAGGTGTTTAGTACACCCACCTTTCGCCAGTGATGATTTTTTGTTGTGTTTCGAATTATGATGTTATACAATTACCTACGTTATAACAATTATTATTGTGTAATAGATTTCTTAATTTCATTATAATAATCATTTTAGGTTTCCTACTGAAGTAACTACTAAGGAAAGCTGGGTCGAGATTGTGAGGAGAAATAGAAATGATAGTGTTTGGTCATTTTTTCACATTTTTAACAGTGTAATATTTATAACACGAAAGGTGGCCATCATCGAATTAAAAGAAAATGCTATTCCCGAAAAGGTATCTACGATCACATACGATACAATCTATACGAGATTTTTTCAAAAAATATTATTATTATTGATACGCGGTGAGCATTTCCAATTTGTACAATTAACAGTTTAATATACATCCGTACTAAAGCATACCGGAATATTTTTTCCAGTAATTAGGTACTTACAGTACAGTATTAATATCGTTTACAGAATAAAATATAATTATTGTATAGGTACTTATAGTCACATCACACGGGAGTCGCTTACATCACATGGGAGTTTGTGCACTACGCTTGAAACATTATGCCGGCCTCGCGTACCGTATCGTGACGAAGCCAATGCTAGCAATGTGTGCATGATTACGCACACGTAGAAAAATCTGTGTTACACTTTTTTCAACGCAATTGTTCGCGACGGCTCCGTCTTGACTTTTTTATTGGTCTGAGGGCACGCCCTAGAGCCTGAACGGCTTGTCGTATGTTTATATAAATGGTGTCAATATATTCGTCTTAGTCGTGAGAGTGACACAACAAAATGAAAAAAAAACAAAAATAAGGATTTTTGGCGCCAAAAAGTAATCTCAAGAAAAATGTTTTCAAAATATATCTAGAACTTATATGTTTTCTAAAAACTGAATTTAATAAAGATGACAGATATTGACGCAGCTGGGTACCTATTTTGTTTTAAATAATTTTACTTATTACGGGAGGGAATCTTTACACATACACATTTTATACTCACATACAAAAACAAATCGCCTGTCACTACGAACTGATAAATAACAATAACACATTACAAATAAAACAAAACATCCACAATTTCACACACATATAAAAACATTATGTGATGCGTAGAGCCAGTTGGGCTTATACTTTAACACATGGTCTAAGAAAACAGGGTCTCGCATTCCGAGAGCGACTCGATGTAACGTCATATCCAGTTACCATGTGATAGCAACAAAGCACGAAATGAACCAATCAGAAACAGCGAATAGCAACATAACACGAAATGAACCAACCAGAACCAGCGATAGCGATGATGACGTCATGTTGATCGTCGGAATGCCATACCTGACGTAGTATATTGTTTTACCATGCTTTAACAGAAGTGAAGTGACAGAGGTTAGATGAGGTGCCTGCGGATGGCTAGTCTCTACCATGTTATTCTATGACGGGGACTCATGAAGGAGAGCTTCTGTTTTTAGGGTTCCGTTGCCAAATGGTAAAAAACGGAACCCTTATAGATTCGTCATGTCTGTCTGTCTGTGTCTGTCTGTCCGTCCAAATGTCACAGCCACTTTTTTCCGAAACTATAAGAGCTGTACTGTTGGAATTTGGTAAGTAGATGTACTCTGTGAACCGCATTAAGATTTTTACACAAAAAAAAAACATACATACAGTGGAACATAGAACCTCCTCCTTTTTGGAAGTCGGTTAAAAATAGAAAAAATACAATACATTTTGGAGGTCCCAATACTTAGAACTGAAACTCAACAATTTTTTTTTCATTAAACCCATACGTGTGGGGTATCTATGGATGGGTATTCAAAAATGATAATGAGGTTTCTACTATCATTTTTTTCTAAACTGAATAATTTGCGCGAGAGACACTTCCAAAGTGGTAAAATGTCCCCCCCCTGTAACTTCTTAAATAAAAGAATGATAAAACAAAAAAAAAAATATGATGTACATTACCATGCAATTTTCTACCGTAAATTGGTTTGAACGAGATCTAGTAAGTAGTTTTTTTAATACGTCATAAATCGTAAACCGCAAACAAAAACACTATTGTTAAAACATTGATCAAAGATACAACGAACTACAAGAACTTTTACATTAGGTTACTTGCTGCTATGGAACCCTTCATGGGCGAGTCCAACTTGCACTTGGCCGCTTTATTTATTTCTGATGTCGTACAAGACGCAGGCAATAGTGGTTTAATTAACTTAAGACTTGTCAATCATCAAAGTTTGCAATTAAATAATATTTGATAAGCCCTATTTTAGAACTCATAAGTAGCCATGTCAAGGGGTTATTTTTGTTCTATCTTCTTATTATCAAAAGCATTTCACTAACTTATAATTATCTCTGAAAAGTCGGACCTCGCACAGTTTTTTTCGGTAGTTTACCGACTTCTCAAGTTTCAATATCATGATCTCTATTCAGTATCTTCAAAAGTTAACAGAATTCTTAGGTAACCGACTATTTGGATATTACAACATAATAAGCATCTCATTAGGCCGCCATAGTGTTGTGGGCCCCACTCTTAGATTCTACTCATACTTTCTATTAGGCAGAGCAGAGTCTCTTTGGCAGGCTTTAAATAATGAAAAAGTATGTAGGTACTTCCAAGAAGGCGATTTCTACGTATGGCAAATACGATTGACTAATTAACAATATACTAAATGAAACACAATTACTATGCTATATTCTGACGTTTTAATTTTAATTGTTTCATCAATTCAAAACAAAAGTGGTCACAGTAATAACCATATACAAAACCCTCTAAGGTCGGTTGCCTAGTCCAGTTTGGAGTTCTACAAGCATTATCTCTCTTCTAATAAACATTTTGACCCATATAATGAATCAAGCATATTACTGAACTTGCCAATGTTATTATTAACATCCTGGAAAATGTGGGCAGTTGCATTTTGCATATTAAGTTTCGAGGTAAATATTATATTCACCATAAATATTGTTGGCAATATTTATGTCTTTTACATTATGTACATATATGCATTTATTATGTATATATCTTTACGTCAGCCCAAGTATACTACAAGTAAATCTGTTTATGAACTATAGCAGACTATTAAAATTATATTTGGCTTTAGTTGTACGTATGTCACTAAATAAATTGTCATTTCTTATAAATTCTATAATACACAACAATAACATACATGTTTCGAACATAATAAATAATCTATCCTAAACTTAAATTTAACTTGAAACAATAACCAACAGAATCTCGTTCACACTAAATCTATGGAATATTTCAGAAATTATTTTACAATATACTAAAGTAATACTTTCAGTAGGTAAAGCTAACGATATGGAGGAACCCTGTAGGAGAAATCGTACGCCTACGATACAGTTGTAAATAGTAATAGGAAATTTTTTCTATTTGGTCACCATTCAACCGGTTAGGTCGAACAGAGACGAATGTACTAAGCGATCAAAAAATAACATTTAAAAACATCGACTTGACTTCGAACCGCACACATTTATTTTATTGTCTTTACATACTATACACTAAGTCAGCGACTACCCTAAGCTTAATACCCGTTTTATAAAGCGTCGTGTTTCTCATGATTATTGTTTTGAGGCCAATTGAGTAAGAGCTGCTCGTCAGCGTGGCTATCTAAGTGCACGTGCTCGGAGATAGCGGGTGAGTATGGCACGCCACCTAGCAGCGCTCCGCTCGAACGTGACTGTTGCCGGCAAAGAGGCCTTCGCGTTGGCGATTCACTTTCATCTGACATGGCACGCGTTACCGTAATACGAGGTGACTGTCTGCGCCGTCGGTCTCGATGTCCCATTTCTTCCAACCCTAGTGCTCGTCCAAGCACCACATGTGGGGGGGCTCGAATAATCGGAATGGCTGATGTTCGCGGCCTAGGTATTTCTTCTTCCTGTGAATCTTGTAGCATATTACATGATGCTGCACGTTGCGCCGGTCGCTCTGATCCCCGCGAACCCATTGCTGCTGCATCTGATAACCGTCTTGTAGTTGGAGGTCGTATACAACCCGAACCCGCTGACAGTGACGGTCTTCGAGACCCACAAGCACTAGGTGTTCTTGCCTGTATCTCTTGTGTCACTTCACTTTTGGTCATTCTTTTTCTTCTATAGTTGCGAAGAGAGTCACGTAGCGCACGACTTCGTATGCCGTACAGAATACCGTTCACTGGTGGGGCAGCTGCTAATAAAGCTGCAGATATAGAAGCGATGGACTGCGGGGGAACAGCTATTGCAGGCCATATTAAAACGCAATAGTAAGGAAAATACAAAATAGCTAAAGAACCTAAAGGCTGCAATACTGCAGAGAGAGCGCGTCGACGTGGTGGGGGTGGAGGAGAGAAAGGATTTCTCTGGTGAGTGACTGTTACTTGAGCACTAAGCGTCACTTCGTATATTGCCGCTGCTATCCTATGCCTGTGGTAACGTGCAATACGTAGTATTTTTAGGCTGCAAAGAAGTATGAGGGCGGCTGGCAGCACCAGTGTTATCAACGCGTAGACAAGGCAAAAACTGAGGGCTATGGGTCCAGCGCTGCAGTCTGGCGCACAACCTCCAAGCCCAGTGCTGAAAGTCATCGGTGGCTGAGAAGCCGCCAACGGTCCAAGAAGAGCTGCCGTAGCCACCCAACCACCTGCGACGCAAAACATCACCTGTAAATTAAAAACTGATGTCATTGCGACTGTCTCACGAATTGAAAATCAAAATTCGGTTATGAAAACTTACCTTTTTAGCTGATACTATAGCAGCATAGTGCAGTGGTGCAGCGATGGCCGCTGCTCTGTCAGCGTGCAGGCCACAGACGGTCCATAACTGCAGTGGGTGAAGTGCGTGGAGTAGCGCGCTACATGCACAGGCACCACCTCCTCCGCAAAGCGTTGCGCCGCTTGCGACAGCGCCGACTGCACCCAGGTGTACCAGCAACACCAATGATGCTGATACTGGCTGACAAATTAAAGAGAATAATTAGGTAATAGTTTGTTTCATCTAAGTAACAAATCTTGGTGTATTTTGTTGGAGTCTAGACTTTTTTAGAATTATTTTTCAAAAGTAATTTATATATTTTTCAAATAAAAGTTATCAGATTTACCGTGGGGGAGCCACGCTTTGGCATGCATGGGCCGGCTCGACCGGAGTGATACCACGGCCTCACAGAAAACTGATGTGAAACAGCGCCTGCGCTGTGTTTCACCGAGTAAGTGAAGATACCGGAGGCCCATACACCAATCCTCCCCCCATCCCTCTCCCCATTTCCCAAAGGCCGGCAACGCACTTGTGACGCCTCTGGTGTTGCGGGAGTCCAAGGGCGGCGGTAATCGCTTACCATCAGGCGATACGTCTACTCGTTTGCCCACTATTATATAATAAAAAAATAAGAAATAGGCAATAAGATATTGTTCCAGGGCAACTTATAGTTTTAACGGAATTAATATATTACATTAATAATAGCAAGAGCTGGGGTTTTTTCCAAAATTTAGACAACTTTTTAGTGGGTAAAAAATTCAATTCCCGAGAGGCAGTACAAAATGCCTTTGAAGAGTTTGTTGCCTCCCGTCCAGCTGATTTTTACAAGAATGGCATCAATAAACTGCCAATGCGTTGGCAAAGATGCGTTGCATGGGTGATTACTTCGAATAACAGAAATAAAAAAGTTTCAAAAAATAAGTACTTTCACTTATTGCATACAAAACGGCAATTTCATAGGTAAAGACCTTTTATATAACTAAATAGGTCTTGTGTACGACGGAAATGACGTCGGTCGTGTATCCGGGGCTTAGGCACGCCTTTTAACATTGCTTCCGGTCGCAAAAAGTGCAAAAAGGCTTGTAAAGAGACAATATAATTTCCTTATTTTTTTCATACATTTTATATTTATAGAGTTAAAAAAATCTTAGACTTGTAAAGCATTGTTTGAAAGTTTTTTGACTGAGTCAACAAAACAGAATGGTCAACGTTGGTCATTGGTTTACTCATACAATCATCCAAAGAAGAATGATACATTTTTCGCCTTTGCAAGAGGATTTTAAAAAGAACCATAAAGTATCAAAGAACTTCAGTAATCTCTGTGGATAACTCCTTGACATGATATGACACACTTTTAATCGTCACTTGTCAAACATGATAAATTGATGTAATGTAAATATTTCCCAACAAGTGAATATATAGAAATTCTCAGCTATGTACTGTAGAAATAAAATAATGGAAACCAGCAGAGAGTGGAGGTAGTTTTGCAGTTGACTCCTTCCTACACAGTTCTAAATTGTGAGGTAAAGAAAATCATATTACACATGAACGGGTTTTGTCATCGAATAGTCAGTACTTATATATAAATTATTTTCAACTCAGTCTAATAAATGTTATGTTTGCCATGAGCTCACCTATTTCAATACGGATAAACAAGAGGTTTACCTCAAAAATAATTACTCATGATTTCCTTCGAAATCGAAGTCCAGGAGTAACAACAGTAGTAGGTAGTTGTCTTTATAAATAAGAGTTAGAACCATTTGATATGGAAGTAAAACGGAAGAATCATTTTAGTAAATCTATACTTATAATAAAAATGTAACAGGTCCAATTCTATACATTAAAGATATTTTGAAAAAAATTTTTGGAGGGCTCTCTATAATCGATACTGAAGTCAAAACTGTATTTTTTTAAATTTTTGTCTGTCTGTCTGTCCGTCTGTCTGTCTGTATCTTGGCCGCGCATCACGCTGAAACTACTGAATGGATTCAAATGAAACTTTGCATGATTTGAGTTCATACTACGAGGTAAGGACATGTGATACTTTTTATTCCGAAATTCAGCACGGTTTCTTGGAGAGAGGGGATGAAAGTCAAAATATGTAATTCGTTGTAATTCAATAACACATAGTCTGATTTTATTCATTCTGTTTTTACTAGAAAGAAAAAAATAAAAGGTAACGGGAAAAGTATTTTTTTGTCCGCGACTGTACACTGCCTGTGGGAAGCTGAGACAGATATGTAAATATGGCGGTACGAAGTTCACCGGGTCAGCTAGTGAGAGAATAAAAAAAGATATTCGTAAGGATTTTTAGGCATTCTTTGCGGTTTGTGAAACTGTCTGGGAAAGCAAAACTTTTCCTATCTTAAGTGTTTTTTCTTTTAGGTTTCGGGTTAAATCGATGTCTAAAATAATCCATCAAGATGTGTTGCATCTTCACGTGTTTTGGTTGGATGATAGATCTCATTCAGAGGTATGATATTATTTATACAATAAGTAATGTGCAAAAAAGTAAAATAATAAAATCTTAAGGAATGGCAAGCGAATTTCATAGTGCAGATTTAACTTATCACTTTTTACCGTGGGAGAGCCTAACTTCGGCATGGATAGTACTAGTAGGTAGTAGAGCCACACTGATTTCAGCACGAACGGGCCGGCTCGACCGGGGCGATACTACCCTCGCACAGAAAATCAACGTAAAATGACAGCGTTCGTGCTGTCGTGTTTCGTTGGTGAGTGCGAGACCGGAGGCCCAAATAGTCTAGTCAACAAGTTCCGTACTTGTTGACTAGACTAAAAGATGCAGAAGCATCACTAGGCCGCCATGGTGTGGGTCGCCATGCTGCATTGTTTGCATTCGCAGTGAGTATGGTGACCACCACTCTTGGATTCTGCTTATGCTTTCCATCAGGCAGAGTAGAGTCACTTTGGCGCGTCATACATAAAAAAAAAAAAAGAATGGGCCGGCTCGACCGGAGTGATACCATGGCTTCACATAAAACTGGTGTTAAATAGTGCTTGCGCTGTGTTTCACCGAGTGAGTGAGGATACCGGAGGCCCATACCCCAATCCCCTACCCCTGCTTCCCTCCCCCCATCCCCAAAAGGCCGGCAACGCAATTGTGACGCTTCTGGTGTTGCAGGTGTCCATGGGCGGCGGTAATCGCTTATCATCAGGTGATACGTCTGCTCGTTTGCCCGCCTATCCCATAAAAAAAACACCTTTACCTTTTATAAAACTGATACTGGTGCAAATAAACATATATTTCGTGAGTCTTTCTTTATTATATAGACAATGACTTTTGGTCTTTTAAGAATAAAAGTAAGATCAACTGACTGAAGACTTCAGATTAAAAACTTTTTTCAGTTATTATGTTGCAATCACTGAAGTGAACAAACCGCGAACTACGGAAGTGTGAAACTCACTGGAAATCTATTTTTATCCAGGTCTGTCTTAATTGCAGTTGACAGTTTACCAGTGACCACTTTATTGTGTAAAGGACGACATTTGTTTCGTACATAATTTATTTTTATCGTTAGATACTACAGTCACACTAAGCAGCAGAGCACTAAGATTACAAAAATATATACGGTCGAATTGAGAAACCTCCTCATTTTTTTGAAGTTGGTTAAAAAACGGCAATGTAAAACTGCATTGTTGAAAAAACATTTAATGATTTTCTTGTACTTTTCTACTCACATTAATCATATTATCAATAATATCGAGGTCCTTCTAATACATCCCTCTAAGTGGTAGTTCATAGACTGCTGAATAAAATCGACGTGTTGTAACGTTCACTTATTGTGAAATACTTTGTAGGTTTTTTCATTTATTTAGCGTAAGATGACGTATGATTTATTATTGGAAAAGAAAGAAATGTAATCGATTAATAGTTCTGAAAGTAAATCTGAAAGTAAATCAGTATTAACTTTCAGATTCTGGACATTTCTGATGTCGTGTTGTATATGCTCGGCGGTATGCTGTTTACTAGTAGTTTCAGCCATGGCGGGTATCGCTTGTCACGTAGTGGCTTTAGGAGCCCTTGAGGTGGTGGTGAGGCCACGAGGTTCTGAAGATGGTGAAATCAGACGCTTCACAACAACAATTTAAACGTTATTTATTTACTGAGGTATAACACAAACAGATAGATGTACAGACAGGGTGTGGATTTAAGAGATTCGACCAGTCAGTGCCTCCAGACAAGGAGCACTTAACTGTCCGTTCGCAGCGATGAGAAAAGGGCTCTGTGACGCCGCGCGCTTGCTTTTATGTCCCCATGAGGCTTGAGGTGCCGGGTGTTCTCGGCAGTAGACGGTCCTCGTAGGCGCGCGCGGGGTGAGGCTTGGAGGGCGTGGAAGCGGGCATGTGAGTGCCGCGTGACACGCTTTAGGATATAACTACTCACTTGCTGAGTACATCGATTTGAAAGGTTTGTAGATTTCTCCATTCTTTGATTGATGCATCTTGAAATAACTGCTGATTGTTTCTATAACTACATACGTTATAGAGTAGCGATTATTGACACTTATTCTGATAATGTGAGATAGTTTCAATAAAAGAGTTAAAATTATTTTAGATCAAGAAACATTCCAGGACATTCATCTGAAGAAGATTTTCCCATCACAACTGTTATGTTACATTATGTTTTACAATATAATACTTGTGATGATTCCCTTGATCCTGAGATTTGCTTAAAGCATAATAAGTTAGGTAATAGGTATCTTTCAACTAACAGATTAGTAAATCAACAGTATAAAACAAATATTATTTTCACCTTGATGGCATCATGGTTTCTGTGCTCTATTATGTCGTTGTCATACTTTCTTTCTTGTACCTACATATATTATTTCTTTTACTTTTCAGAATCGAATGTGTCCATATTCTTGAAACGCGGTATCTTCGATGACGAGATTGCCGATTTGCAGTTAAGACGCGCCAATGATGAACGTAAGATTTTTTTTACATTCTTCGAAATTTATACCTGCCTTGAATGTGTTTTTTTGTACATAGTAAACCTGACTGACGTTCCTTTTTTGATGGACTAGGGGGGCAAACGAGCAGACGTATCGCTTGATGGTAAGCGATTACCGCCGCCCATGGACACTCGCAACACCAGAGGCGTCACAAATGCATTGCCGGCTTTTGGGGGATGGGCAGGGGGATGGCGGGAGGGGTTGGGGTAAGGGCCCCCGGTATCCTCACTCACTCGCTGAAACACAGTGCAAGCGCTATTTCACACCGGTTTTCTGTTAGGCCATGGTCATATCACTCCGGTCGAGCCAGCCCATAAATGCCGAAGCATGACTCTCCAACAGTATAATTTGCTTCCAATTTTGAATAATATGTGATTGAAATGCATTTGTATGTGAAGGGATAAAATAACCGCTCAAGGATATCACTGCAGTAAATGCGATTTTTTCTTCTGGACAGCACGATTTAAAGAAGAAGATTAAAATGTTTGATGGTATTACAACGTATCAAGGTCATGTGCTAGGAAGAGTTATGGAGATAAATAGGTTAAGAGAGAATAGGTTGTCAGGAGCGAGGATCCTTAAGTTTTCTAAATACCTTAAGGATGGGTTACTTTTTTGCAGCTGAACAGAATAATTATGTGCAAACAAGTCTAACCAAATTTGCGTTCTTAATTTTATAGTTAAACCACTGTAAATAGTTTATTTGTGTTTCTTTCAGAGATCCGAGGAAGACCAAATGCCAGATCAGGTCCCGAAGGCAAAAGTTTCGATGAAGAGGCAACTATTAGATCAGGGCGAAGGCTTGATGATTCTGTATTCAATAGGGGAGATCAGTACAAATATGAGGCTTCTTTGATGAAGCTTACGGCTAAGCCTCCTTTTGAACGCACTACCCCACATATAATTACAGAAGACTCTGAAATGGGCGCGGTACTAGTTTTTTTTATTATATGGAACTCAAACTCTAATGGTTTTCTCAATACTCGATATAAATAGACTCATTTGCTGCTTCTTAGACCTAGACGGTCCTTCGTTTGTGGTCGTTCGGTATATTACAGAATACAATATGGTGATGATTTACTCTACGAATATAATTAGAACGAGAAAATCGTCACGTGTTTCGTATCAAAAGAAATGTCTTGGCAAGCACATTACCAATGTATGTTATTTTAAGTATATACATCGTACTGGTTTAGTGAAAATATATGTTTAAATGCTGTCACACAGTTCGCGCGGACCAGTCCTTTCTTAACGATACTATTTGTATGTATTGGTGCCGCGGTCTTTGCCCTTTTTTTGAAGGCAACGATGTAGATATTGCACGGCTAGTGTATAATAATATTGCCCACTTGGACAACGGCAAAGCAAGAAAAAAATAAAGCTTAAAAACCCGATATGCAAAATGGAGTCTAAAATATTAAAAATAATGTAATAAATTGTTATTTAAACAAAAGAGTTGTCATTATTCAAGAGAGTATACAAGACGTGGGGTCAATTTATACTGGCGCAGTGTCGAAGCGCATCGAAGCGTTAACAAATTCAACTTTAACTCCATAGCGTACCGCACACATTACTTCTGAGATTTTAAAAAGACGAGCGCATTCTTCGGAATTCGCGCGTCTGCGCGAACAACGCTGATTGGTGCGCGCGCATACTTTTTAAAATCTCAGAAGTAATGTGTGCGTTACGCTGAGGAGTTAAGGTTGAATTTGTTATGTTCAGTTTCGGATAGACGCTTCGATGCGCTTCGACTCTGCGCTAGTATAAATTGACCCTTACTTACTGGATTTTACAAGGACTTAGAGTAGCATAATGTTATTTAGTTAGTAAAGTTTATGATTTTGTAATCATTTTGTATGAAACGTTTACTCATATACTTGTAATATACTAGCTGACCCATGCAACTGCGTCTCTTTTCAATCATGCTCAAATGTATTAGTTCAAACATGATGTATCTAGAGTAGGTATCTTATTTTAGGTAAGTACGCCAGCAAAAAACATTTAAAAAAATATCATCATCGTACCACCGTACCATCGAATATCATATCTGTTAGATAGCTTCGGGACTCATCGTGAACAATGAACAACGTGTTACGAAAATAATAAATATAATAGATAAATATACGACATGACATTTCTAAATTAATAAGATGTAATTTTATAAATATTTGAAATGGCACTATAAATAATAAATAAATTGTTTTCAGGCAGTGTCAAGTTATACGAGGGATACCTTGGATTCAATGAAAGCAATACAATCTGTGGTTGACGCAAGAAGAGCGTACGCCCAAACCATTCGCGGACCGACTCTTTCTCCTGTGGTAAAATATTCAAAATATTATACATATAATATACTTTAGTTTTACTTGTAGGCTTATATATCCAAAATCATAACTTATAGTCTACGACGGTTAGCAAATTTAATTTTTGCTGCAACAGAATAGAAATAAGTACAACCATTAACAAGCTCAAATGTAAAATTTAAAAAACCCCTACTCAAGCACTTAATCGAGTAATCAATTCCTTACATCATTTTGGAAAAGAGCTGATACTCTCACACTGCTTATAACGACCGATATTAACCAAACATATCTAAGAACCACCGCAAGGAAACTGGCTTTTAAATCAAAAAAACCGTATCGATATCAGTCCATTCGTTTGAGAGCTACGATGCCACAGATAGACACACACACATAGACAGACAGACATCGAGTTCAAACTTACAACACCTTTCTTTTTGCGTTGGGGGTTAAAAAAATAATAAATATTTCGGACATCTAACACACAACGCCATCTAGTCCTAAGCTAAGCTGTGTGTCTATTTTTGGGTCGTTTAATAATAAATATGTACATTTGACTCTAGATTTTCATAGATTAACCGTCTTAACTACCTCACACTGACAGTTTATCAATCTGATTTATTTTGTATAGTTTTCTAATGTAATAATCACAAAAGGGTACTGAAAATATTTACTGTTTTTCATTTACAGCCAACTTACCCTTTCAATGAAGTTGAACGCGTAAGCCACATGGGTCCAACAGATCAATTATTACCAGCTTTCAGGAGAATGCAAGGTGAAAATAACATCAATCCATCAATGAATCCTGCCAGACTTGCTGTGCCTGACAGAAGTTTAGGCGAAGACATAAATTGGATAGGTCCTTTGAGACAGAAAAGTTATGAAAGAAAATTTAAAGAGTTGGGAGTAGAACCCGAACATTTGACATTCCCTTCGCCAATAACATTTAATGCAGAACCTGTTAGACCCACACCTACTACGTCAACCGCAGGAGCGGGTGCGATGTATCTAACAAAATATAATCCAATCACTCTATTCACCACGAGGCCTACTGATGATAACGAAATTCCTCCTTTTACTAAAGACCATAAAGTTCTTTCATTTAAAGAGAAATTAATGGCAGAGAATAATAGACCAGTAAAGTAAGTTGATCTTTGTTTATATTAACGTTAGTATCTATTTTTAAACAACTACGATTATGTTTGAGAGGTATAATTGAATGTGTCAGTTCATATGTTCCCTATTAACTTTCACCGAGTGAGTGAGGATACTGGAGGCCCATACCCCAACACCTTCCCCATCTCCCCCCCCCCCCATCTCCCAATGTTGCGGGTGTCCATGTGGTGATGCGTGCTTTATTTACTTTAATTCTCACTGAAATTATGTGATCAAAATGAAATGATTTACAAAAAGCGCTAAAGTTTCTAAAAATATACTATCAGAAATATAAAACAAGAATAAATAATTTATAAGCTGGTATTACTGGCCATAGATGTAACTGAACACTCTTCACTTTGATATCTGGCATAGGCAATCAAGGTAATAATTATATTATCACTTTCAGGAAGCATAAGCCATCTGACGATGATTATGACTATGATTTAAAAGGACTACCAGTGCGAAAACGTAGAAGTATCAATTACAATAATAAATATAAGCGCCAACAAGATGAGGCATGTGACATACCTCCCAGAATGGTAAATGAAGACCTAAGTAGTGAGTCTAAATTAAATCAACATAATATTTTATCTAGTCCCTCAACAATTCGTGAAGTTGATGGCTCATATGATTCTAATGACATAGACAACAGAAACACAGAAAATGTAGACGAACATATCCAAGAAAGTTTTAATTTTGATCTAGAATCTTATAAAAAAGTGCCTGAGATACTAAACTTAAATGGATCTATGTTTCAAAATATATTTACTTTTATAGTAGTGAGGTTAGAAGTAATTCAAAAAAAGCTTTCAGAATCTTCTCAACAGAGCCAGGCTAATTCTAGTTATAGCCGAAATCTTATTGAAAAGGACAACAATGATACTGAAATAAGAGAAGTCTCTAAAAATATATCAATTTCTAATAAGAGTAATTCGAATTTTAATAGTACAGTAAATGTGAACCTCTCTAGAAATAGAACAGAAAGTATTATCAGAAATTTAAATCCTTCTAAAGGAATATCGATGGGACCACTTTTTATTCAAATGTTGTTATCCACAGTTGCGTAAAAACTAACCTATATGCATTTATATATGTGTTTGTAATTGTTTGTAGTTTTGTGTAAGTTGTAATAAAGTGTAACGTTTGTAAAAGTTGTATAAAATGTTACAAAAAATTTAAAACATCTTTTAAGTAACGTCACAACCACACAACAAGCCCACACATATCTGCGAATTCGCAACGCATCGTAAATATCAGGCGTTTAGAGTAGTTATTTTTATTATGTTTCTCTTATTTTTTGTTTGTTTTGTAATATTATAAAAATAAGCTCACGTTTTGGTTACATAACGTTGCACTGACAATTAATGCATTTGCGTTTGCGAGAAGGTTGTATGTGTTGTTGCCGTATGTTGCTTGAATAAATTACTTAGTTAATAGTACCAGAGAAACTGCAATTCCGTCTAAATAAACGAGACTGGTGTTGCTTTTGTTGGCACAAAACACAAACGGACTGTTTGTTAACGACCTATTCTATACCATACTTATAAAAGACTGATTCTGTACTGTATGAATTACAGCGTTATGTTTAGGAAAATGTTGGGTGTTGGAATGACTACCAATAGAATAAATATAATTAAAAGTAACTAAAAACACGCTCACAAAAGTCTGTTACAAAAAAACAAACGTACAGGTGAAGCTAATAAAAGCGTGTTAGAATTGCCTTAGCTTTTACTTGAACACATTTATATATACTTAAAGGAGAGCATGACAGAACATCTAGCGGTTCCTGTGAAGCGTGTTACAATTGCTTCTCGAGTTTTGCGAATTTCAAAAAAGTTATCTTGGAAAAGAGACTTTCATTATTATTTCCATTAGAGCGTAATCACACCATTATATAAATTTTGGCTGGGATCTACGTTTCTATTCGCCATATTAACGTGAAATAGCCAATTTTCAAGAGTTTTAAATAACAAATAACGAGCTTTCTTAAAATGGTTCCGTTGTTACTGTTTTTTTTTTATTTTTGATAAAGTAATCAATCAGACAGAGTTGTTAGTTTTTTTTTCTTTGTGTTAATACGCAAAGAAAAATTATTGTACTCCATTTAGAACAAAAACACACAGAAGCAGATCACATTTGGGAAATGTAGAATAAATTAAATTAAAAAGTTTTTTAAAAACAAGCTTCTACTGGAATGCCTCGAGACGAATCCAACGAGTCCAAACTCGATGATGTTGTGACGTTTTTTTACAGAGTTCCTATGGTCACCTACCAGCTCCAGCATCAGATCCAGCATAACAATCCATACTTATATTATAAATGCGAAAGTAACTCTGTCTGTCTGTTTGTCACACTTTCACGGTCAAGCCGCTGCACTGATTTCAATGAAATTTAGTATGGAGATACTTTGATTCTTGAGGAAGGACATAGGTTGTTCTTTACTGCAATAACCGACAAACACGCGAGAGGAGCCGCGGGCAAAAGCTAGTGTACAATTAAGTTCAACATAATGTAAAAATACTACATAAAGTTATTACTAGTATCGATAAATTTGACTCATGATCTACCTTAAACTTACTTTCTTACAGACATTTAAATATAATTTGGTCGAGATTCGCGTAAATATGCAATTCCATGATAACGACCTTGTTATATATTATTTAGACAAACATGATTACTACTATTCTATCTAATATATTATCTACTGCAGTGATGATAAAGGGCAATGACACAATATACTAAATAGACCGACCCTCCCCTGGCCCAAACTGTACACCGATAAAAGCTAGAAAAATTCACTTAAATCTAGATGGCGCGCAAAAATAAGGTACTAGAAATAGTTTAACAAACTCTATCACTATTTTATTGATATGCTTCAATTATAGTAATTATTTTATTATTTTTCGAATATAAATCTTACTTTCTAATGCTTGTTTAAAAAAAATATTTTTCAATTGCGTAACTATAAGTTATCACCTATTTTTAGGAGATGTCGCTACAATCGATTTTAATAAACTTGAATATAATGACCTATTTACTACGCTAGATGTCACATTTATAAGTTATTGATATGACATATAGAATATTATATGTTGGATGCGCGATGATAGCGCCACCAAGTGGCTACAATTACGTCGGACTTTGATTTGTCAAATGGTTAGTTGTCTTACGAAGAGTAAGTAAACAAACAAATTATTTCAACGATATATCGTAAAGGGGCGTCCATTAATTACGTGAGGCATTTTTGTGAATTTTTCGACCTCCCCTCCCGCCTTGGTGAGATATCGTAAGATTTTCATCAACTCCCTCCCGCGTCCCCAAATCTCACGCGAGATTCTTCAAATTTATGTTTTGGCTGTAAACGTGTTGGATTATTGAACTGGTTCTATTACTTCGATTGAAGACTAGCAAAGCAAAATCGAATGCTACTTCGCTGCTCTGCGGAGTTCGGACGAATACGACAAACACTATTGTGTCAGATTTGGCCATATTTTATTCGGAAATAATTTTTCACGCAATTTTACACAATAATTACGTGATATTTGCCAAGACCCCCCTAAGTGAGATTTGAAAAGATTTAGCTCAATCCCCTCCCCCCTAAAACACCTTACGTAATTAATGGAAGCCCCCTAATTTAAATATATTCTATTCAATCATGTAAATCTATGGTGTAGATAATAATGTTGAGCGATTTTATTTCCTGTCTGATATGGCATAATCAATACATTTTAGGTCATTATATGTATTTATTTAATATAAAATAAATGATTGAACTGCAAAGTATAATCTTTATTTTGGAACGAAGTTCCTTATCGCGCGTCGCGAAAGGGGGCTAGACGGCAAAAAATGTAACGACACTTTTCGTGCCAAAAGTTGTAACGACACTTTTAACATTGAATTGACGTCATAGTGCTGGATACTCACCGTTAAATATAACAAACTGATTGCCAACGTCCATACCATGTTGAATACACCAGTTCTCGTCCGATCATCGACGTTAAGCAACATCGGGCGTGGTTAATACTTGGATAGGTGACCGCCTTGGAACACCACGTGATTTTGGGTTTTTGCATTTATTTACATAAAATATATTGTTTTATAGTATATTTTGTAAAGCTTGATTATTACTAAAATATTTTGAGTATTTTATGTGCATTTTTATTAGTAGGAGCATATCAAATATAATATATATATAAACTTCGTTCCATCCGGGTGTTCTTTGACACCTCTCAAGTTTTTATTATACATATTTTAATTTGTACAACAAGTAATATTAAAATCACATTAAATCAGTCAGGAGATTAACAAATAAATATTATTTCATAAACATACACTTTAAACAGTTTTCTAACAATGTTTTTATCCTATTATTTAAATTACAGCAAAATCGAAAATCTGATGACAGCATTTTAAAATCTAAAGAGTTCAGAAGAGGTTTCTAGAGAATTGACATTGATGCAGCTACGAAAATAAAGGTTATGAATTGGACAGAAGACGGAAATAAATTCAGCTTGTCATTATTTTACAAATCTAAAGTGTATTTTTTCTAAGGCGGCAAGGTGTAGTACTTGCAGCTCCAACCACAATCCGAAACTCCGAAAGTGGCTAGCAAAATCCGATTGTTGATTCCTTCCTGATCTATTTAAAAAAAGAATAACAGAAATTCGAAATGCATTAATTAAAGATAAAGCTAGTGTGATCACTTTCGATGAAATCGCAATAATGTGTAACTTATAATATTCCATCAGCAGTAAAAGCAGAATTGTTACAACTCTTTTAAAAGCTACTATAAATAAACTATTTGATAATAAGTGGGCTTCTGCTAAAAGCTGTTTTTTGCGGTCTCCACACAGCGCGTGCAGCGCCAGAGATTCCAGCCGAATTGAAACTTCTTGACAATTGACGATTCGATTCGATTGTATATTAGTATTTCAATGATAGTGAATTGAATTTTGCGTGAAATAAGAAATAGGTACATTTTGTATACTCAGAACAATAAAATTACTTGAGGAACTTGATGAACTTGTAAGAGTTGGCTGGCAGGTGGCTTAGAAACTTCAGTGAACACATGTAAACAATGAAGGCCTTGCAAATACTAAGTAAATTATTAAAATATTCAAGGAGCTTTTACAAATGCGTGTGAACTTTTCAACACCTACCCACGAAAAAAATATAACTTAATAAAGATTAAGTTTTACTTAAATATTTAAAAAGTGAAGATTATGAGCTGTTACATTATTTTTATTTCAGTAATCGACATAGATATCATTATTGTGACATAATAAAATATACGTGTCGTTCTAAGATGAATATGTGAGGCCACTTTAAGACGCCTCAATCGTGTTCAATTCAGTTCTCGTACTGTATTAATCCCAAATAATGTATCTAGGCCTGTTCCTTAACAGTAGGTTGACGACAGTTTCACACACACACTTTCAATAGTTTGCTCGAAAGCTTTTGCCGAATTTAAGTAAACTGAGTGTTGCGACAAGATGGAACGCAGAATTCTCCGGTTAATAACACTTTACGGTACCCGGTGTAGACGGTGGCACTGGCCGCCAAGAGTAGGGTGCGCCACAGGAGAGTAGAGAGTAGGCAGTAGAGAGTGTTGTTGGTTTGAGCCACACGCGTTTATCACATAATGTCTATGGAGGCAGAATGCGCGTTGTCAGGAATATCCATGTGAGATTTGTTCCGCGTAACGCAGGTTCTTTCCGGTCACAGTTGCTTCGGAAATATCTGCACGCGGTTACTAGAAGTGAGTTGAATCCTGCCTGTCCAGTGTATTGAGCCGATTCCCTGTGCCATTACTTGAGCATCGCAGCGTTGGATATAGAATGCAGTTATGGGAGAATATCTCTCGCTGCCAACCATGTTATGCTCCATAGTGGATAGCAACAGTGTTTTATCTTCTGCGAAGATGACATTGCACAGAAAGAGGTGGCGGAAAGGACCAAGGATGAAAATTTCTACTTGGACCTAATTTGCCGCCAGCCGCTGAAACGGACACAGCAGTGCATTCTAGCAATTCATGCCACCTTCAGTGGTAATAAGGAAAATGTTTAGTTAAAATTACTAATTTAAATTGTAAAATTTAACTGCTATTGAGATGTCTTATAAACAGATATTTACAAAGATGTATTTTAACAAGCATATAGAATTTCTCAAACAGTACTATTAATACATTATTTCTTCTTGTTAAACTGCCAAGACTTAATTTCTCCATTTCTGTTACAGTAATGTAGTTTTTTTAAATCATTTAATTTGCCGCCCCCTAAAAGAAGCCGCCCTAGGCTTCAGCCTACTGAGCTTTCATCACTGAATAATATAACCTAATATAACATATTAACTGCCTCGTTGGTCTCGTGGTTGGCGTGTGCGACTGGTGATCATGAGGTCTCGGGTTCGATTCCCGGGTCGGCCCAAATGTTTGTATGATCTACAAATATTTGTTTCGGAGTTTGGGTGTTTTCTATGTATAATATGTATGTATTTACAAAAAAAAAGTATACATGTATTTGTATCAGTTGTCTAGTACCCATAACACAAGCTCTGCTTAGCTTGGGACTAGATGGCGTTGTGTGTTAGATGTCCGAAAAATATTTATATATAATATATGGATTTTTTCAACAAATTTTGATTATTATAACACAATTAAGTAGCTAGACCTACATACAGAGTTTTATGTGAAAATTTAAAAAGTTTCATACAAAAATTAATAAAAAAATATATATTCATGTACCGTATCTACTGAGAAGCATTTATGAAGAAGCTGTTTATTTGAAATTATAAACAGACATTTCAATTTTATTTATTTGTGTGCTCTTGGACGATTTAATAAAATATCACATAAATCACTAATGTAATTATGTGGAAAACGACATCTAGTGGGACATTTGCACTAATACAAAAACAAATAAACTTGACAGTTTACTCTCGGATTCGTATCGGAGTAGAAGCTCAGAAAATATCTTTGAAATTTACAATTTGATACACTTAGTGACATCTAGTGAACATTAAGCTTATTATACATCCGCGTACAACTCTAAGTTCATGCGATGTAAGTCTATAGTTATATTTCGTCAGTGTAAAGGGTGACATAAAACTCCGACCAGTATATTGACGTAGCTTGCGTAATATTTAAAACGTCCTTAGTGCGGCACACGTGTAAAGGATGAAAATCTTTGTTGTTTAGACGGTTTCAAACGATTTATCGCCTATGTGGGTCATGATTCAAGTTTTTCGATAATACGACATAAGGACTTATAAAGGGGCTATGCACTTGCGACTGTACGAGTCCATGGACGACAGTAGTCATTTACCATCTATATAGTGACCCGTCTGCTCGTCATAAAATATGTAGTGAAAAAGGATTATTAATACCGTAAGCGGCCAAAACTTCTGTGGTGACTTCCACATACAGCGCAACAAAAATCACACTACAGAGCCATCTACCGGAGACATACCGAACTACAAAGTTACTAGGTACTCTGTAGCACGATATAGAAATTGTCGTGCCGATTAGCATATTTACTACTTCATTACATTAGCCATATCCTCCCGTTCGTGTTGGAGGGACAAAACACCCTTTCCTCCACACTTACATTCAAAGGAGAGGCCTCTGCTGGATATACACATACTTTATCTAATACCTTTAAACGAGCAATTCTTGTATATATATACAACCTGAATCTCGGAAACGGCTTCAACGATTTTAATGAAATTTTGTATGCATTTCGGGGGCGATAAATCGATCTAGCCAGGATTCATTTTTAGAAAATATCGTTTTATTCATGTTTTTAACAATCAAATATATAAAATGAACGTACATCTAGCGCCATCTATCGCAACTCTAGCGAACTACATTGAACTGTACTGGAATAAGGTGCAGAATAAACAGTATCAGGGCGTACCAAGAGAGGGTGCCACTAAACTATTGAAAGAAAAATAACACAAGTAAAATTTTAACAAAAACAAAAACCAACTTCAAGGTTCGATTCGATTTCTCTTAGATGCCATCATCAGATCTTAGTGTCCTTATTGTGGTACTACCGTTGGGATATCTCCTTTTCATTAAAAAAAGAATCATCAAAATCGGTTCGTAAACGACGAAGTTATCCGCGAACACACATAGAAAAAAAACATATGCGGTCGAATTGAGAACCTCCTCCTTTTTTGAAGTCGTTTAAAAAAGGTGGCGTTACGATAGTCCCAATGTTGCCTAAAAACCCATTTATAAAAAAAAAATACCGAGCGACGCTCGGTCATCCAGGTACTTAAAGTATAATAGCTGTACGATCCCTTTTCACAGACGGGTATTAAAACTGAAAGTGATTATAAAACTCAAATGCAATTTAACAGAGATAACTTCGAAGTAAGACAGAAGCAAGAGTAATAGATAGTTATTGCAGGTTTATAGGTTGTGCTTATCTAACGTTCTACAGAAGCATTGTGTTAAAGTTATACTAATTGTAATTTAACGCTTGCGGTGTTAAAAGGATAATGACTTGGTTAATAGAAGAAGTTTATTTCTTGAATCAGAAAGTTTCAGAAACGGAATTTTAGAATCGTCGTGTGTCTTGCTAATTTGTGTAACACGCTGAGTAATTTTAATTAGTAAGTGTATATTTTATTTGGAATAACAGTTTTACTTAATTCTGTTGATGGTTTCATAGCAATCTGACGAACGATATCATAGCGATTTTGCCACTGTCGAATTTATGTCCAAAAACTTACAACAATATGAAGTGTCACCATTCTTATTTATCTCGTAGGTGTCTCAAGAGTCGACTAAGGGAGAGTGCAAACGTGGATACTTTTGTGTCTTGTGGTGGATACAAGCCACCGAGGAATATTTGATTTCTATAGAACCAGTATGAAACTCGCTGCACATACGTAAACATTTTTTGTGTCTAGTTGCTTCCACTAAATGTGTTCGGTGTCGGTAACTGGGAACCTGTTGAAGACGTAAGCAACATTAACAAATTTCCTTACAACATCGTTAGACTGACGGAAAATAAGCGACGTATTGTGGCCAGTAGTAGCAACCGGTGACTAAACAGTCACCGGTAACCGTGCCGTGCCGCCACCGTACACAGCAACTACGGTTACCAGTGGCCAGTAGTAGTAACGGGGACCACGTTTGCGCAGCGCCTAAGAGAGCAAACAACTCAGTGTAACAGCATTGCAATGAAAAGGAAAACTTGAAACAAACCCTACTGAAAATCCACGTAAAACGACAGCGATCGCGCTGTCGTATTTCGTTGGTGAGTGCGAGACCGGAGGCCCAAAGATGCAGAAGCATCACTAGCCCACCATGGTGTGGGTCACCATGCTGCATTGTTGCATTGTCTGCATTCGCAGTATGGTGACCACCACTCTTGGATTCTGCTTATGCTTTCCATCAGGCAGAGTAAAGTCATTTTGGCAGGGCCAAACATAAAAAAAAATGGATGATGTTCATGATGGTGGTAGGTGGTTCTAATAGGTACAGTGAATATGAGTAAAATACCTGTGTTTAAGAAAAAAATCTTAAGCTTCAAAATTTAACTCACTTTATTAAACAGCGGAAATCCGGCGTACCTTTCGTTATAAGATCATTTCTTAAGTAATTTGGTTATAGATATTGAATTGGATTCCTTTGAACCGGAAAAATTGCTTGTGCGTAAAGTAATACACTCATATATAGGTCTTAAACCAGGTGTACTCGTAGTATAGTTAGCAAAATGTAGGCTTATAATATGCTTGTATTCCCTTCAGAGGATATTATAGAGCATATATGTATGTTTATATATGCAAGTATGTATCGCTTGTGCTAAGAATTGATTTAAGTCAATACTAATTGAGTGGTTATAGCCTACAACCACTAGTTTGCAAATCCGAAACTTGCGATTTGGGTACCTTAGCTTCCATTTGAATTATCACCTCAAACGAATCACAAGACTCTTATCTTCAGCCACTAAGTAGATTCAAAATATGCTTTTTAGCTCCATTTCATCAGTTTTGAGAAGACAAAACGCAACAATTAAATTTTATCCAATTTTCATACAAACTACCAAAATCAGCCACTACCATAAGCACAAAATCTATCAGAGTTGCGTGTAATGGGAGAGGCCTATGTCCGGCAGTGGACTGCCGTAGGCTAATAATGATGATAATCCACCTATCCTCATGGGCCTCCGATATCCTCACTCACTGTTTCACACCGGTTTTCTGTGAGGCCGTGGTATCACTCCGGTCGAGCCGGCCCATTTATGCCGAAGCGTGGCTCTCCCACGGTTATATAAGTTGTCTTACTGTGCGTTAATTAGAAGTAGGTTAAAAATTAACCCCCCGAGATATATTACTATTGATTTATACTCAGTTGATTTCATAGCAGACAATTTAAAAAAAAACAAATTTGAACGTATTTCAAAAGACCCATTGAAACACGATGAAACTTTCAACCATGTATAGCTCTATTTCTATTAGCCAATATTATTACAAACAAGTAGGTATTTGCAAAGGTCACCCATTTATTCAGTGACACACCAAGACGATTCTAGTGGTGGCATGGCCAAGTGGCTAGATATCGCGCAGGTAGAACAAGTGGCGAGATGCCTGAGATAGAACACGTGAGCGGATTATCCTTCATTTGCACGTATTCTTCACTATAAGATGCTGCACTTATCCTATCCTTGTAGCAACGGTGAGATATTACGACTTGGATATGACCTATGTTGGTAACATTTTTAACTGCTTTAAATTAAAGAGTTGGTAGATGCTAAAATGGTTGGTTATGACACGAGGTACAAAAATATAATTTTCAATTCTATCAACAATATGTTTGTACATATAATAAATAAGAAAATAACACCAGGTCCAGGTCCAACTATTACAAGTTGTTCATACTATTAAAGCGTTATAAATATAATTCTCAAAGCAGTATAATGAAAGCTTTTGTAAGGTCCCTTTGCTTGTATTACGGAAACAAAGCGGATTTGCAACAGTGTTTCTGCGGTAGGTTCTGGAACTGGAGCGTAAACATACTGCAGATTATCCATTCAAGAACCTCTAACAATGCAACAACATGTACCGAAGATGGTATATATTTGCGTAGACAGTTTAAAAGAATAAAATCACGTAGTTATAGACAAAAACGCACGCAACAGTTACTTTTTAACCGACTATTTTTTTTTTTAATGTTTGTTACCTCATAACTTTCGACTGGGTGAACCGATTTTGATGATTCTTTTTTTATTTGAAAGCTGGTGCTTCCCATGTGGTCCCATTTAAATTTGGTCTAGTTTTTTTTGTTAAAATTTGTGATTATTACCTATTTATGTTTAATTTGGTCCCGCGTAAATAAACATTTTGGTATAGGGTTTGTTTCAAGCATTCCTTCTCTTTGCAGTGATGTTTTTTTTATTTTCTTTTCTTAGTCACCTCTTGTGACACCCACAGGATGAGTAGGGGTGGTGACACGCAGTATTTTTAGTCTTCACCACAGGAAAAATCCCAAGACAATTTTCATCTAACATTCATATCTATTAATAGGGTTAATACAATGTTCGTAAGAGGTCTTGTAAGTCAAGGTCATATACCTGTAACTCGAAGTGGTTCTTACCGGAAAGTAAGATTATACTTATTGCCTGCCTCGTTGGTCTCGCGGTTGGCGTGTCCAGTCGGACCAAATGTTTGTATGATCTACAAATATTTGTTTCGGAGTTTGGGTGTTTTCTATGTATAATATGTATGTATTTACAAAAAAAGTATATTATATATTTGTATCAGTTGTCTAGTGCCAATAACACAAGCTTAGCTTGTGACTAGATGGCGTTGTGTGTTAGATGTCCGAAATATTTATTTATGTCCACAAGGAATACGAGAAAACATTGATTTTGTTATGAAGGGAGCAGGCATCTGTTCATGTACCTGCTTCGAGTACGGTAAGACAATGTTTCTGTTTTGTTGTGTTATGATATATATTAATAATAATTTGACTTTATTAGCTGTACACTAATTTGTACCCAGGTAGCGTTTTTCTACTCCTTGTAACGTGAGTTTCAAAAAGCTGTCTAATTTAGGTGTTGGTAAAGAAAGGTTTTTTTTTCCTTACCTTCTTTCTGGCATTGTTCTAAGAAACGTTGTATAATCACAACACAATGGCGTAATACTACGTTGAGTAAAGGAGTTGTGTAGCAGAGTGAGCTAAATAAGAGAAATACATAGCCTCATTCTAACTAATAATATAAATGCGAATGTGAGTTGGTTGATTACGTTTTCAGACCTTAACTGTTTAACCGCAGGTAATGTAATTATGCGTACCTATATGGTGAGCATTTTACGTTTCTTTCTTGTTTTATTAACCGACTTCAAAAAAGGAGGAGGTTATCAATTCGACTGTTTTTTTTTATGTTTGCTACCTCATAACTTAACATAACTGGGTGAACCGATTTCGTATTTCTATAATCAGAAAAACTCAATAACACTTTTGGCCCGACCCGGGATTCGAACCCGAGACCTCTTGATCTGCAGTCGCATACGTCAACCGCAAGACCTGGATGGCTGAACTTTGATCGGTATTTGTTTTTTTTAATTTTTCTAAAAATGAATTCTAGTTGGATTGATTTATCGCACACCGACCCCTGCATGCTAAATTTCATGAAAATTGTTGGAGCCGTTAGGAGATTCAGAATAAATACACAATAATTGATAGTTTAAAGGTGTCCATGGGCGACGGTAATCGCTTACCATTAGGCGATATGTCTGCTCGTTTGCCCCATATTCCATAATAAAATAATTTGATGTTTATATATTACTGGTACACCGTGCTGTCTAAACGGATTGATGGATTTTGATTTGAAAGGTGTCGTTAGATTCGGCTTAGTTTAAAGAGTGATATGAAATCAATAAAAAGTTTATACTTTAGATTATAGCATAGTATAGATAAGATAATATTTAGTATATTATCAGTAGTATTAACAGAGTCCAGTTAACGTAGAAAAATTGAAAAAAATATTTAAAAAACACATTTTGACTGCATCACAAAGTCATGGGAGCGAAAAATATTTCCGGAGGATTCATGAATTAATTAACAAAATTATCAATTAATTTCAAAATTCCTCGGAAAACATTTTTATCCGGATAAAAGTTGCTTTATTTTTGAAAATAAGTGTATAAAATTCTTAACAATCGGTTGAGTACTTACTAAGTTAAGGCGTGACAATGAAAAATAACTGAATAATCAAAATCAATTGAAAAACTTTACTTTTAGTAATTAGGACCAAGTTTTATAAGTATCGGATTTTTTATTCCCAGTCTTATTATTTCTTAGATCTTGTTTCTCTTAAATATCAAAAGTAAATTCCTAAAATGATTTACAATATCTTTAGTTTTTCTTAATTAAAATATCCTTTCGATTAATATATCTTAAACTAGCTTTTGTCTACGGTTCCTTCCTCGTAAAATGTCGGTTACTACGGCAAAGAGTAGCTTATGTCCTTTTTCAACAAATAAGTATACCTGTTTGATACCAAGCGTGGTATTGTTAGATTGGGTGTGTGACGCTAGTAGGGATTTAAATAAAACCACTGTGCATTGTTCTGTGTGTTCGTAAGACTCCACGGTTTAATTGGTAGTCGCCTTGGACTAAACACCAGGCTTGTTCTGTCACACAAAATATTTGTAGACCTTATACACTAACACGTGTAATACAACGATAGCGCGATCTATGTTTTGTAATAACTATACTCTTTGCGCTGTAGCATGGTGCGGGTGACAGGTGCCTGTACGACGTTTTTACGACGACAAATTTAATTTACTACAGTTATTAATGATTTAATATATTGCGAATGTGGTACAGCTGAAATACTAAGTCATAATTGGTAAATCGCGGCAACTTTCAAGAGTGAAACGAAATGTTACTGAAACTGTCACCATGCTACATGGAACTAATATTTAAACTTATGACTTTGATCGCAGTATGTTCATGTTAGTCTCGAATAATCTCCATGCCAAATTTAATTGAAATTGGTGCACTAGTTTAGCTGAAAAAGTATAAAAAACGGACAGGTTACTTTCGAATTTATAATATTAGTATGGAAGTAAAGATTTATTTATTTATTTTCTTACAAAGAAAATAAGCATCATCAAAGATATTTGCATAGAAAGCGAAGATCGACTTCAATTCATTTATTAAGTTCTTGAGGTTGTCTATAATCAGGGATTGTAAACAAAATCCAGTAGCTTTACCCCTTGAGAGGTTTGAAATCAAGACTTAAAGACGATTTGTTACTAAAACGTGATGAAGTTCTATACAAACTCAATTTCAACTTCATAAAGGCAGGTCCTAACCTTGATCAATAAAATTCTATCTAAGAATGCTATCTGGAATTAAAGTTTCTTTAGAACATAGTTCTATTACGTGACTTTCAAAGTTGATTGTTCACTAGCTGACCCACGCAACCTCGTTTGCGTCTCCTATTGCTCGTAGCGTGATAATTTTCCCCCGTTTTTGAAACATTCTTCATTGGTGCTCCACTCCTATTGGTCATAGCGTGATGATATATAGCCTATAGCCTTCCTCGATAAATGTACTATCCAACACTGAAAGAATTTTTTAAATCGGACCAGCGGTTCCTGAGATTAGCGCGTTCAAACAAACAAACAAGCAAACAAACTCTTCAGCTTTATATTATACAAGCTGACCCACGCAACGTCGTTTGCGTCTCCTATTGCCCGTAGCGTGATCATTTTCCCCCATTTGTGAAACATTCTTCATTGGTGCTCCGCTCATATTGGTCTTAGCGTGATGATATATAGCCTATAGCCTTCCTCGATAAATGAGCTATCTAGCACTGAAATAATTTTTCAAATTGGACCAGTAGTTCCTGAGATTAGCGCGTTCAAACAAACCAACAAACTCTTCAGCTTTATATATTAGTATAGATGTATTTATTATACTCTTCTAAGATCTAATACTCATAATCAACAACACATTTATTTGGATAAAGATTAATATTAGGTATTACATTATGTTGATAAAAACTCTTTGGCAAATAACTCATTATTAGGTACCTACTCTTAGCGTCTTATACTGGTGATAACTTCTAAACGAAATGTCCAAATGGGATGAAACAAAAAGTATTTTACTTCTACATAAATACCCTTGATAACATAATCCTTAATTTGGATAAGGATTAATATTACGATACACATTTAACGTAGTTTCTTTCTTCAGACAATTTAATAATTTTTTCGAACACAAAAGCGGTTATTGTGACTAAACCATGATAGTTAGATATATGCTCTTGCGGACTTTTTTGTAGATCTTAATGGGACCTACAAACCCGTAATACATTATTTTGTTCTACTGTCAATAGTCTTTGCAGCGCACGCAAAAATAGGTTCTCGATTTCACACCTTGGGTTACAAAATAGCAATTTTCTTACGGATCTCAAATTTTTTTGAAAATAAAATATAGCCTATAGCCTTTCTCGATAAATGGACTATCCAACACTGAAAGAATTTTTCAAATCGGACTCTACTGGTCCTGAGATTAGCGCCTTCAAACAAACAAACTCTGCAGCTTTATAATATTAGTATAGATAATAGTATAGATTTGTAATAAGTAAGTAGAAATAAATATTTATTTACATGCTCGTATGTATTTGTGAATGAGATAATCAGTAAGCTAGCATAATAATCGTCTACGTCTCTTATGGCTAAGGTGTACATTTTCATATTATCACTAATAGAAGACTTAAAAATTAAAGGAGCAAAACGACACCCAATTTTTTTTCGTTCTTGAACGGCTTAGTGAAAAATGAAAATCAAAGCTCCAAAATTCTACTTTTCGGATCTTTAGGTTTCAAGTTTTTAACGTAATCTGAGAAAATAACGTTATTTTGCTTTTTTTTCTCTGTCTTCGGATTGACAAAAACTTGAAACTTTATGAAAGGATTCGTCGTTTTTAGGGCAATGAACTAACTAGGGATTGTCTAACGCCAACCTTCCTTGTGAATGTATTTTGAATATGTAGATGTAAGATATAATGAACACTTTCTGCATTTTCTAGTATTTTAAATTAAATTTTCAATAGGTTAAAATTTATAAATGATATTATGTTTATATCTCTTAGTAAATTATAGATATAATTTCTTTTTTATTTAATTTTACAATAACTTAAAAAAAACTAGATAAATAAATAAATTGGAGTGTCTGTTTGTAATATTAAAATAAACGCTTTTTACTTAGTGTAGATGTATGTATACACGGTACATATTCAAAAATAATATTTGTCTGTCTATCGGTCTGTACGTGTGTCTGTTTGTTCCGGCTAATCTCTGGAACGTATAGATCGATTTTGAAGGGACTTTCACTGGCAGATAGCTGATGTAATAAGGAGTAACTAAGGCTATTTTTTAGACTAGCTTTGCCCTGCAGTGTAACTTGCGGTTATTTTCGTATGTACCGCGGGTAACACCGCGGGAATCAGCTAGTATGAAATAAATACACACTTGTTTATAAACAAACCAATTGTATGTATATTTATAACCGTGAAAACATATTGCATATTCGTACATCATATTATTAGTGCGCAAGAGCTAACACACTTCGGTAAATAAATAGTTTCCAAGAGAGGCTAAACTATACTCGACATGGAGCTATCTTCTAAAGTTACCGAACGCTGTAATTTGTATTAGTTAAGTCAGAACATGATGACAAATATGTTTTAGCTTGTAAGTTTCAAATTAAACTTGCTTATCAATCACAAAGTAGGAGAACACGTATCCAATCTGTATGGGGCTCATACTTACCACACGCCCACTCTTGCAGTTTAGTACAGGAGTTACCTGTACACCATGATCAACAGCAGCGACCGACGAATACCCCGAGCTATTACCGTATTAATCTATCGCTGTCCACTGCTGAACAAAGGTCACCCCCAAAGAGCGCAAACTACTTTCTTCAAATCGACGGTCTATCCAGTTTTTAAATACTGCTCGTCTTCGTCTAAGTTGAAACTGTATTTTTTTTCATACCATACCTTCCGTGGGGGAGACGAAGGGCGTGTGTAGGACTCCCGGAGAACCGCTCTACCCACTAAACGAAGCAACGACCTACCTTTGCAGTGAGGAAGAACTCCATGAACGCATCAGCGGCTTCTGGAGTCTGCTCTGATAAATATGAAATAAACAAAACATCAACAATTTCAAGTACTAACATCTCAATTGTAAAGTCGCATTCCGGTAGACCTTCTAAATGCCCTCATATTTTACCCACTTTTATTCTAACGCTCATTCTTTTATGTTTTAAACTAAATAGCAATAGTTTTTAAATTGCTTATTTACATTAATGGTATTTCATTTATGATCAAGTAAATAAATTTAAAAATTAAAACTGAAATCCTACTAATATTATAAACGCGAAAGTTTGTAAGTATGGATGGATGGATGTTTGTTACTCTTTCACGCAAAAACTACTGATGGATTTGGATGAAATTTAACAGTAATATAGCTTATACATCAGAATAACACATATGCTACTATTTGCCGCGATAACCAACATACACGCGGGCGGAGCCGCGAGCAAAAACCAGTACACAATTAATAAAAGCTTGATTACAACTTCTAATTAAATTCTTAAGTTTGTTTTTATTACAAAATCAAAAACAATCACAACTTTGTTAACAATATTAGAATACGCTATTACTTGTAGCAACATCTGTACTAATTGCTAGTAAAAAATAGTAAATGACTGCACGTTTGGCCTAGTGGTTTAACGGTCACCACGCCGTTTCCTACTTCGCCAAGTGTCGTGGGTACAAATCCCACGTAGGACAACACTTTGTGTGATCCACAAATTGTTGTTCTGAGTCTGGATGTTCTTTGTGTCCGTTTTATGTATGTTTGTAAAGTCCCCCGCGACACAGGATTTATTCCTATTCCTTTTTTTATTAATAAAAAAAAGAAAAATGTACTATAAAGGGGTTTTAAAGCACGACAAATAAAAGCGCTGGAATGGTAAGCCTCATACTAATCTACACTGATTAGAGTTCCGTACTCGGAAATGGTTAAATATTATATGTGAAAGAATTCAAGAATGCTTTGTAAGAACCACGGAGGCTTCAACTTTAATTTTATTTGTTTTATCTCACACGACTTTCACAGACACAATCGGAGCAAGTTTTAATTAATTTCTTGGAATTAATTAAATTGTATGCTTAAGCGTAAACATCTTGAGCTCAGCTTGATAAATGTGGTAAAGCTACTCAATGAACTTTGTTTCTCAACTTCGAAGGTTTGGCGAAGAATGTACGTACATAAAAGACAGGCGTAATTTTTACCTGTATATGTTTTTGCTAAGAACCCTCTCGAAAAGATAGGCGAATTATATCTTTGAACTTAAACGGAAACGTTAAGTTGAACAAAAATTTCAAAAATTAAATGTTGAATATTTGTCTTGGATTGAAAGTTCACTTTTTATTTTAATTTTATTTTGAACTAGGTGTTACCCGCGGTGATTGTCGTACCGCGGGTAACGCTGCGGGGCGAAACTAGTCAAAAAAGGACCAGCCTTTCCAGAGATTAGCCGGTACAAACAGACAGACAGATAAAAATTTAAAAAAATGTTATTTTGGTATATGTACATAATGCATTTAGTAAGAAGCGGTTATTTTAATAATACAAACAGTCACTCCAATTTTATTTATTTGTACACTAGGAACGACCCAATTGGTTGGATTGGGCCATCAGAAAAAATAGTGTCCAGACATAATATAGCAAAATCCTTACCATTATTTTCAATCGCTATGCATCACTTACACATTAATTATATTTCGTCAGTGCTATTGGTCGGAGAGCTGGCTACGAAAACGTGAACTGATAAGGTGTAGTAACGATTCTGGGGGCACGGTCGTGCCCCCGCCAAGACGAGCCAAGCGGAGCGCAAGGGCACTACCTACCTTTTCTCGAAGCGTTTCGTCGTTTTTTTGAACCCTCATAACTTTGGTTCCCGATATACCAGATCGTTCAAATTCTCAGAATATGATGTTACTAATAGACTAATGAAACATACAAAGTTTCAATTGCATAGCTCTGATACTTTAGATTTTATTGATACCTAAAAACACCGATTTCGTCACTGACACACTGATGATCATCAAAACTGTTAGGGTACTTTCTGAAGTGCTAGAAAGCTGAAATTTGGTATGTAAACTAAGTTTAGTATACAAACAACAGAAAATTCATAAACCTATTACTTTTACCCCCCAACCCCCAAATTTGGGGGGTGGAAGTTTGTATGAGACTTTCACAAATGTTTATGCTAGAGGTTTTATTTTTGGTACACGGGCTTTTTCGAAAGAAGAAAGAAGATGTACAATCAATACAGCCCAAAAAAAGAATAAATACTGCCTCAAGCAACTTACAAAAAGAAATGAAATCCCACCAAAAACATTTTCATGTAAAATGTTGCCAAGACGACTGCATATGGCTTACCCTGTGAAAAAGATATCAGATCTCATGTGGAGCCAAGGTTCCGAATCTACACGCCCTAACTCTACCAACCCTAACTTCATAAACTCTACATCTCAGTAAAAATGTATGGCTTGGCTGTTTCGTTACTTCAGAAACTAAATATTCGTATAACACATTACTTCAGAAACTAGATATTTGCAAACACAAAAGGCGTTCGTTTCCCCTTCGTGATGGTATGGTAGCGATACGGCGAATCCATACATTTTTACCGAGATGTAGGGTTTATGAAGTTAGGGTTGGTAGAGTTAGGGCGTGTAGATTCGGAACATTGGCTCCACATGAGATCTGATATCTTTTTCACAGGGTAAGCCATATGCAGTCGTCTTCGCAACATTTTACATGAAAATGTTTTTGGTGGGATTATATATGTAACCTCTCCTTGGTAGCTTATAAGTACAGAGCGAGGCCCGTCAGAACTCTCTCCCGGGGCGGAAGGCGTGGGTGGGCGGTCAAAGTCGTAAATTTTTAATTAGAAAAAAAATATTAGGTGTAGTTCTGAAATTTGGTAGTGTTATAGTTTTTAACTGTAGGAATCTAGGAAAATTATTGTCAGAAGTCTAGGTCACCTTTTTTACAAAAAAAAACTAAATTGAAATCGCTTCATCCGTTCGCGAGCTACGGTGCCATAGACAGACAGACACGTCAAACTTATAACACCCCTCTTTTTGCATCGAGGGTTAAAATCATAATTATTTCTTCAAGAGCAAACTCAAACAAATATAACTTCAATTAACGATATCATTAACCGTTTGCTATAGTTATGTTTATTTTTAATTATGTTTCATTTAAATCCTACAAGTTCAGACTATTTGTTCAACAGTAAGGATAAAGGGTTATTTGAATAATTTAAAGACTGGTTTATGCTATCGAAAAAAGAACTAAAATTTAGCTATTTTAAATTTAGTTGGTTAAGCCTGTATTTTAAGATGTTTTTTATATTCGCCTACAGATTATAATATAACAGTGGTTATGTGGGTGTAAACCAAAAGGTCAACAAGTCTTATTGTAAAACAACTGACACGGAAGAGAATACTTCTCTAGTACATCTTCAAAGGAGGTAAATAATTAGGAATTAGACATAACCCCTTTAATACTTGTTGAAAGAAACTGTGGGTGTTTTTACAACATTTCAAAGGTCTTATATACATTTTCAACAGAAAGCTCTTATTTGTTTCAATTAAATATTTATAAAGTTAGTTGGAAAATAGAAAAAGTAACAGAAAAATGGAATTATATTATCTAATAGTTTTCTTTGGCTAACGGAACCCTAAAACCACTAGCAGTATTTCTCGAATGGTTACATTATTATAATTCCGTATTCATAGAAGCGTTATTAGGGCTCGCAATTTAAGTAAATGTAGCTTCGGTTAAATCTTATCTATATGTAAGTATCGGCGCTATTTGTTCAAATTAGGTTTGTTTGTCTATCATTTAATATTCTATTGTAATGAGTTTTATTTAGAAAGCTTCCAGCTTTTTGCGATCGATTTAAGGACTTTATGTATCTCTGTCATACTGAAATATTATTCCACTTCAATGTTTTATAAGGCATTTTTCAAACACAACAGGATTTATTTATACTAACTCCTTCTATTTTTATCAATTTTTACAATTTTATATGATGCTATACAATATAATAGATAGATAGATAGGTACTATTTACTGCACACCATAGTTTTACAATACAATGTATAAATATACAATGTCGAATATACACGAATAAAAACAGTGGTACAATGGGCGGCCTTATCGCAGGCTGCGATCTCTTCCAGGCAACCTTTAGATGGACAATACTATAAAGTAATGTGTAGTTTGTGGTGCACATTTACAAATCACTTAGGTTTAAAACTAATAATACCAATATACGTACATATACACTAACACATATAAATATACATACATATACATAATAATATCATATGCACATACATACATACATATAATTATAAACATAAATACAAATAATTGTACATTAGATATAGCATAAAGATCATAGATATTACAGGGATAGATAGTGATCTTTGACAAGTTTTCTTAAAAGTATTCAAAGACTTTGCCTGCCTTACGGCTTCCGGTAAGGAGTTCCACAAGCGTGCAGCCTGCACTGTGAAAGATTTGTCAGTGAAAGTTGTGGAGTGTGTTGGTATTGCTAAGGTTCGTTTTTCCGCTGACCTTAAGCGTCGTATATGCGTATTATGAACAAAGGTAAATCGTTTCTTTGAGTAGGATGGTGTGGTAGGGTTAAATAAGACGTTGTATAGGAGTGAGAGGATGTGTGTATTCCGACGAAGACGAATTGAGAGCCACTTGAGTTTTATACGAAATTCAGACATATGGTCATATATATATAATAGGTTATGTTTTTAGTTTATTTAATATAATTATTTTTGAGGTCATAATGTCAATTTATAAATATTTGCATGCCAAAACGAGGCAGAATCTCGTATGATCAAAAACCAACCAATGTTACACCTGGTACTAACGTCAACGTGTATGTGTGTTGCATAAGTCTTTTTTTAAAGACAACTTCCACATTAGGAGTAAATCCTGTGTCGCGGGGGACTTTACAAACATGCATGAAACGGACACAAAGAACACCCAGACACAGAACAATAATTTGTGGATCACACAAAGTGTTATTACATGTAGGATTTGAACCCACAACACTTGGCGAAGTAGGAAGCGGCGTGACGACCGCTTAAACCACTAGGCCAAGTGCAGTCATTATTTTAATTATTGTAATAAGTAACCACAATATGAATTATCTATGCACTGCTGTACCATTTATCCTATCATAGCAAGCAAGAACGGGTACAATTAAGTGGAAGAGCAATGCTTCGGCATATATCGGCTCCATTAAAGTAACACCATATCATATCACAGCCTCACAGAAAACTAATCAAGCAATCATTCTTTGCTTTGCACCGAGTAATGGAAGTTTTCCTAAGAATGAAATTTATTTATTTGTCATTAGCAGCCTTTTACAGTCGACTGCTGCATATAGACCTCATACAGACCCAATTCTCACATCCAATTCCTGTCAACCATCTTGCGCAAATCATCACTCCACCTGAAAGAATAATCCCTTCCCCTAACTCTTTAGCGGAGCGTTCAATGAGCAGCAACGTGTTTGTGTCTCTTGCCAGGCATCCATGGGAGGCAATGGTCACTAACCATTGTCGAGCGAAGTACCGGATGACAACAAGTTTGACGGAAATAGTGTCTCAAACAGAAAACAAGCACAGTAAAAATATCTCGCAACAAGAATTTTAATTAAAAGAATACCGCCTAAAGTTAAATGAGTTTTACAAAAGACTGGAACTCTTAGGTTGAGGGTCCATTCGCATTTTTAATTTACTTTATGTACTTTCATAGGTTTCATTGACTTCTGTTGTGTATAATTAGGAAGGACTAAATTATCTCTTGAAACTTTCAAACTTTAACTGTACGAGACTTCTTTAGTCGTTTAATAAAAGCAAGTTTACATGCAAATGACTTTTCATCCATTTTCTTGGATTCTTTTGTTTTAGAAGTGTTTGTATTCATCCGTGTGAGATAAAACTTTGAACAGAACATCTAAATATTTTTAGTGAATAAGTTACGAATAATTGTAATTTATATACTTACGAAAAAAGAAACAAAGTAGTCACGAGGACTGACGACAGAAGTGAAAACTTAAACTAAAAAAAGAAAAAAAAGAACCGACCTATGTCATATGCACTGGCTGCGCGCACAAGTGAGTGTGAATATACACACATCAAAAGTGTCTAGGGATCAACATATGTGTCTAGGGATCAACATATATTTTTGCAATAACTTTTCTCCTGATTGATATTAATTAAAATTTTCTTTAAGGATTCATCAAATAAAGTGTTTTCGTTTGTCACAGTAACGATAAACCAAGTCACCTTTGCATTAATAAAGAAATTTGCCATTTTCCTAATAAAAGGATTTTTGACATTTGAACCACTAACATTAAAGTTCGAAAAAAAGACTGAAATAACAGTTTTCTTTAAAATTTTATTAGGTAACTTAAACAATTAATAATCCGCGTTTCTACCGCGAACACTAACACAAGAACATCGGTTTGGCATACTCAAAATGAGTTCATCCAAATCACGCTGTGGAATGGCCGCCCATGTTCGTTGCAACAACAAAAAAAGGTCTTCTTGCGACTGGATACTCCATATTCGGCAGAGCTCTTCTCTGTAGCATATCCCATGCATGCTCAATCGGGTTCAAATCTGGCGAATGAGCAGGCCAGGGCCAAAGCCACATCTCAATCTCAAGAAATCCGCATAAAAATGCTTGATCCCTAGACACTTTTGATGTGTGTAATATAAGATGGGATGGGGAGTGTCATGCAAACTATCCAAATCTGCATATAGAAATTTTCTCTTTAAAAATTTAACGCTCAAAAAATATGATTCGTGTTACTGATGTGACTAAAACAAACAGTGCAGTGATTATAAAAATGTGTGGTGGGGGAAGAGAAAGTTGAACTGCTTTAACTTGCTAGGTAAATATGACCAGAAGGTAGCCTTCATCAATAAATATTACAATTCTGATGATTTTTTTTTTGTATGCAGATTCATAATATTTTTGTGTTCTAGTTCCAACCAAGAAGGAATCTTAAGTGAATTAAAGATTTTATTTTTGCTCTTTTGTAAGCTTGAGCTTAAGTATAGTTATTTAATGCATTGTTCCGTACTTTAGGTAATCTATACTTATATCTATACTTATAATAAAAATGTAACATGTCCAATTCTGTACATTCTGTACATTAAAGATATTTTGAAAAAATTTTTTGGAGAGCTCTCTATAATCGATACTGAAGCCAAAACTGTAATTTTTTTCATTTTTGTCTGTCTGTCTATCCGTCTGTCTGTATCTTGGCCGCGCATCACGCCGAAACTACTGAATGGATTCAAATGAAACTTGGCATGAATTTAGTTCATACTTCGAGGTAGGACATAGGATACTTTTATCCCGAAATTCAGCACAGTTTCCTGGAGAGAGGGGATGAAAGTCAAAATATGTACTTAGTTGTAATTCAATAACACATAGTCCGATTTCATTCATTCTTTGTTTTGCTAGAAAAAAAATAAGAGATAACGGGAAAAGTGTTTTTTTTTGTCCGCGACTGTACACTGCCTGTGGGAAGCTGAGACATATATGTAAATATGGCGGTACGAAGTTCACCGGGTCAGCTAGTGGGTAAATATGTTCCAGGGCAGATTTATTGTGGAAGTGTGAATATCGTTTCCAGTCACGTACGAACACGAGTATGCTGTGACGCAGGGAATAACGTTTGAGAATACAATGTAATTTTCATATTCCTTCCCTTCTGGTCATATTTACCTAGCAAGTTAAAGCAGTTCAACTTTCTCTTCCCCCACCACACATTTTTATAATCACTGCACTGTTTGTTTTAGTCACATCAGTAACACGAATCATATTTTTTGAGCGTTAAATTTTTAAAGAGAAAATTTCTATATGCAGATTTGGATAGTTTGCATGACACTCCCCATCCCATCTTATATTACACACATCAAAAGTGTCTAGGGATCAAGCATTTTTATGCGGATTTCTTGAGATTGAGATGTGGCTTTGGCCCTGGCCTGCTCATTCGCCAGATTTGAACCCGATTGAGCATGCATGGGATATGCTACAGAGAAGAGCTCTGCCGAATATGGAGTATCCAGTCGCAAGAAGACCTTTTTTTGTTGTTGCAACGAACATGGGCGGCCATTCCACAGCGTGATTTGGATGAACTCATTTTGAGTATGCCAAACCGATGTTCTTGTGTTAGTGTTCGCGGTAGAAACGCGGATTATTAATTGTTTAAGTTACCTAATAAAATTTTAAAGAAAACTGTTATTTCAGTCTTTTTTTCGAACTTTAATGTTAGTGGTTCAAATGTCAAAAATCCTTTTATTAGGAAAATGGCAAATTTCTTTATTAATGCAAAGGTGACTTGGTTTATCGTTACTGTGACAAACGAAAACACTTTATTTGATGAATCCTTAAAGAAAATTTTAATTAATATCAATCAGGAGAAAAGTTATTGCAAAAATATATGTTGATCCCTAGACACATATGTTGATCCCTAGACACTTTTGATGTGTGTATATTCACACTCACTTGTGCGCGCAGCCAGTGCATATGACATAGGTCGGTTCTTTTTTTTCTTTTTTTAGTTTAAGTTTTCACTTCTGTCGTCAGTCCTCGTGACTACTTTGTTTCTTTTTTCGTAAGTATATAAATTACAATTATTCGTAACTTATTCACTAAAAATATTTAGATGTTCTGTTCAAAGTTTTATCTCACACGGATGAATACAAACACTTCTAAAACAAAAGAATCCAAGAAAATGGATGAAAAGTCATTTGCATGTAAACTTGCTTTTATTAAACGACTAAAGAAGTCTCGTACAGTTAAAGTTTGAAAGTTTCAAGAGATAATTTAGTCCTTCCTAATTATACACAACAGAAGTCAATGAAACCTATGAAAGTACATAAAGTAAATTAAAAATGCGAATGGACCCTCAACCTAAGAGTTCCAGTCTTTTGTAAAACTCATTTAACTTTAGGCGGTATTCTTTTAATTAAAATTCTTGTTGCGAGATATTTTTACTGTGCTTGTTTTCTGTTTGAGACACTATTTCCGTCAAACTTGTTGTCATCCGGTACTTCGCTCGACAATGGTTAGTGACCATTGCCTCCCATGGATGCCTGGCAAGAGACACAAACACGTTGCTGCTCATTGAACGCTCCGCTAAAGAGTTAGGGGAAGGGATTATTCTTTCAGGTGGAGTGATGATTTGCGCAAGATGGTTGACAGGAATTGGATGTGAGAATTGGGTCTGTATGAGGTCTATATGCAGCAGTCGACTGTAAAAGGCTGCTAATGACAAATAAATAAATTTCATTCTTAGGAAAACTTCCATTACTCGGTGCAAAGCAAAGAATGATTGCTTGATTAGTTTTCTGTGAGGCTGTGATATGATATGGTGTTACTTTAATGGAGCCGATATATGCCGAAGCATTGCTCTTCCACTTAATTGTACCCGTTCTTGCTTGCTATGATAGGATAAATGGTACAGCAGTGCATAGATAATTCATATTGTGGTTACTTATTACAATAATTAAAATAATGACTGCACTTGGCCTAGTGGTTTAAGCGGTCGTCACGCCGCTTCCTACTTCGCCAAGTGTTGTGGGTTCAAATCCTACATGTAATAACACTTTGTGTGATCCACAAATTATTGTTCTGTGTCTGGGTGTTCTTTGTGTCCGTTTCATGCATGTTTGTAAAGTCCCCCGCGACACAGGATTTACTCCTAATGTGGAAGTTGTCTTTAAAAAAAGACTTATGCAACACACATACACGTTGACGTTAGTACCAGGTGTAACATTGGTTGGTTTTTGATCATACGAGATTCTGCCTCGTTTTGGCATGCAAATATTTATAAATTGACATTATGACCTCAAAAATAATTATATTAAATAAACTAAAAACATAACCTATTATATATATATGACCATATGTCTGAATTTCGTATAAAACTCAAGTGGCTCTCAATTCGTCTTCGTCGGAATACACACATCCTCTCACTCCTATACAACGTCTTATTTAACCCTACCACACCATCCTACTCAAAGAAACGATTTACCTTTGTTCATAATACGCATATACGACGCTTAAGGTCAGCGGAAAAACGAACCTTAGCAATACCAACACACTCCACAACTTTCACTGACAAATCTTTCACAGTGCAGGCTGCACGCTTGTGGAACTCCTTACCGGAAGCCGTAAGGCAGGCAAAGTCTTTGAATACTTTTAAGAAAACTTGTCAAAGATCACTATCTATCCCTGTAATATCTATGATCTTTATGCTATATCTAATGTACAATTATTTGTATTTATGTTTATAATTATATGTATGTATGTATGTGCATATGATATTATTATGTATATGTATGTATATTTATATGTGTTAGTGTATATGTACGTATATTGGTATTATTAGTTTTAAACCTAAGTGATTTGTAAATGTGCACCACAAACTACACATTACTTTATAGTATTGTCCATCTAAAGGTTGCCTGGAAGAGATCGCAGCCTGCGATAAGGCCGCCCATTGTACCACTGTTTTTATTCGTGTATATTCGACATTGTATATTTATACATTGTATTGTAAAACTATGGTGTGCAGTAAATAGTACCTATCTATCTATCTATTATATTGTATAGCATCATATAAAATTGTAAAAATTGATAGAAAATAGAAGGAGTTAGTATAAATAAATCCTGTTGTGTTTGAAAAATGCCTTATAAAACATTGAAGTGGAATAATATTTCAGTATGACAGAGATACATAAAGTCCTTAAATCGATCGCAAAAAGCTGGAAGCTTTCTAAATAAAACTCATTACAATAGAATATTAAATGATAGACAAACAAACCTAATTTGAACAAATAGCGCCGATACTTACATATAGATAAGATTTAACCGAAGCTACATTTACTTAAATTGCGAGCCCTAATAACGCTTCTATGAATACGGAATTATAATAATGTAACCATTCGAGAAATACTGCTAGTGGTTTTAGGGTTCCGTTAGCCAAAGAAAACTATTAGATAATATAATTACATTTTTCTGTTACTTTTTCTATTTTCCAACTAACTTTATAAATATTTAATTGAAACAAATAAGAGCTTTCTGTTGAAATTTTTTATAAGACCTTTGAAATGTTGTTAAAACACCCACAGTTTCTTTCAACAAGTATTAAAGGGGTTATGTCTAATTCCTAATTATTTACCTCCTTTGAAGATGTACTAGAGAAGTATTCTCTTCCGCGTCAGTTGTTTTACAATAAGACTTGTTGACCTTTTGGTTTACACCCACATAACCACTGTTATATTATAATCTGTAGGCGAATATAAAAAACATCTTAAAATACAGGCTTAACCAACTAAATTTAAAATAGCTAAATTTTAGTTCTTTTTTCGATAGCATAAACCAGTCTTTAAATTATTCAAATAACCCTTTATCCTTACTGTTGAACAAATAGTTTGAACTTGTAGGATTTAAATGAAACATAATTAAAAATAAACATAATTATAGCAAACGGTTAATGATATCGTTAATTGAAGTTATATTTGTTTGAGTTTGCTCTTGAAGAAATAATTATGATTTTAACCCTCGATGCAAAAAGAGGGGTGTTATAAGTTTGACGTGTCTGTCTGTCTATGGCACCGTAGCTCGCGAACGGATGAAGCGATTTCAATTTAGTTTTTTTTTGTAAAAATGTGACCTAGACTTCTGACAATAATTTTCCTAGATTCCTACAGTTAAAAACTATATCTACCAAATTTCAGAACTACACCTAATTATTTTTTTTCTAATTAAATATTTACGACTTTGACCGCCCACCCACGCCTTCCGCCCTGGGAGAGAGTTCTGACGGGCCTCGCTCTGTACTTATAAGCTACCAAGGAGAGGTTACATATATAATTCCACCAAAAACATTTTCATGTAAAATGTTGCGAAGACGACTGCATATGGCTTACCCTGTGAAAAAGATATCAGATCTCATGTGGAGCCAAGGTTCCGAATCTACACGCCCTAACTCTACCAACCCTAACTTCATAAACCCTACATCTCGGAAAAATGTATGGCTTCGCCGTTTCGCTACCATACCATCACGAAGGGGAAACGAACGCCTTTTGTGTTTGCAAATATCTAGTTTCTGAAGCAATGTGTTATACGAATATTTAGTTTCTGAAGTAACGAAACAGCCAAGCCATACATTTTTACTGAGATGTAGAGTTTATGAAGTTAGGGTTGGTAGAGTTAGGGCGTGTAGATTCGGAACCTTGGCTCCACATGAGATCTGATATCTTTTTCACAGGGTAAGCCATATGCAGTCGTCTTAGCAACATTTTACATGAAAATGTTTTTGGTGGGATTTCATTTCTTTTTGTAAGTTGCTTGAGGCAGTATTTTTTTCTTTTTTTGGGCTGTATTGATTGTACATCTTCTTTCTTCTTTCGAAAAAGCCCGTGTACCAAAAATAAAACCTCTAGCATAAACATTTGTGAAAGTCTCATACAAACTTCCACCCCCCAAATTTGGGGGTTGGGGGTAAAAGTAATAGGTTTATGAATTTTCTGTTGTTTGTATACTAAACTTAGTTTACATACCAAATTTCAGCTTTCTAGCACTTCAGAAAGTACCCTAACAGTTTTGATGATCATCAGTGTGTCAGTGACGAAATCGGTGTTTTTAGGTATCAATAAAATCTAAAGTATCAGAGCTATGCGATTGAAACTTTGTATGTTTCATTAGTCTATTAGTAACATCATATTCTGAGAATTTGAACGATCTGGTATATCGGGAACCAAAGTTATGAGGGTTCAAAAAAACGACGAAACGCTTCGAGAAAAGGTAGGTAGTGCCCTTGCGCTCCGCTTGGCTCGTCTTGGCGGGGGCACGACCGTGCCCCCAGAATCGTTACTACACCTTATCAGTTCACGTTTTCGTAGCCAGCTCTCCGACCAATAGCACTGACGAAATATAATTAATGTGTAAGTGATGCATAGCGATTGAAAATAATGGTAAGGATTTTGCTATATTATGTCTGGACACTATTTTTTCTGATGGCCCAATCCAACCAATTGGGTCGTTCCTAGTGTACAAATAAATAAAATTGGAGTGACTGTTTGTATTATTAAAATAACCGCTTCTTACTAAATGCATTATGTACATATACCAAAATAACATTTTTTAAAAATTTTATCTGTCTGTCTGTTTGTACCGGCTAATCTCTGGAAAGGCTGGACCTTTTTTGACTAGTTTCGCCCCGCAGCGTTACCCGCGGTACGACAATCACCGCGGGTAACACCTAGTTCAAAATAAAATTAAAATAAAAAGTGAACTTTCAATCCAAGACAAATATTCAACATTTAATTTTTGAAATTTTTGTTCAACTTAACGTTTCCGTTTAAGTTCAAAGATATAATTCGCCTATCTTTTCGAGAGGGTTCTTAGCAAAAACATATACAGGTAAAAATTACGCCTGTCTTTTATGTACGTACATTCTTCGCCAAACCTTCGAAGTTGAGAAACAAAGTTCATTGAGTAGCTTTACCACATTTATCAAGCTGAGCTCAAGATGTTTACGCTTAAGCATACAATTTAATTAATTCCAAGAAATTAATTAAAACTTGCTCCGATTGTCTCTGTGAAAGTCGTGTGAGATAAAACAAATAAAATTAAAGTTGAAGCCTCCGTGGTTCTTACAAAGCATTCTTGAATTCTTTCACATATAATATTTAACCATTTCCGAGTACGGAACTCTAATCAGTGTAGATTAGTATGAGGCTTACCATTCCAGCGCTTTTATTTGTCGTGCTTTAAAACCCCTTTATAGTACATTTTTCTTTTTTTTATTAATAAAAAAAGGAATAGGAATAAATCCTGTGTCGCGGGGGACTTTACAAACATACATAAAACGGACACAAAGAACATCCAGACTCAGAACAACAATTTGTGGATCACACAAAGTGTTGTCCTACGTGGGATTTGAACCCACGACACTTGGCGAAGTAGGAAACGGCGTGGTGACCGTTAAACCACTAGGCCAAACGTGCAGTCATTTACTATTTTTTACTAGCAATTAGTACAGATGTTGCTACAAGTAATAGCGTATTCTAATATTGTTAACAAAGTTGTGATTGTTTTTGATTTTGTAATAAAAACAAACTTAAGAATTTAATTAGAAGTTGTAATCAAGCTTTTATTAATTGTGTACTGGTTTTTGCTCGCGGCTCCGCCCGCGTGTATGTTGGTTATCGCGGCAAATAGTAGCATATGTGTTATTCTGATGTATAAGCTATATTACTGTTAAATTTCATCCAAATCCATCAGTAGTTTTTGCGTGAAAGAGTAACAAACATCCATCCATCCATACTTACAAACTTTCGCGTTTATAATATTAGTAGGATTTCAGTTTTAATTTTTAAATTTATTTACTTGATCATAAATGAAATACCATTAATGTAAATAAGCAATTTAAAAACTATTGCTATTTAGTTTAAAACATAAAAGAATGAGCGTTAGAATAAAAGTGGGTAAAATATGAGGGCATTTAGAAGGTCTACCGGAATGCGACTTTACAATTGAGATGTTAGTACTTGAAATTGTTGATGTTTTGTTTATTTCATATTTATCAGAGCGGACTCCAGAAGCCGCTGATGCGTTCATGGAGTTCTTCCCCACTGCAAAGGTAGGTCGTTGCTTCGTTTAGTGGGTAGAGCGGTTCTCCGGGAGTCCTACACACGCCCTTCGTCTCCCTCACGGAAGGTATGGTATGAAAAAAAATACAGTTTCAACTTAGACGAAGACGAGCAGTATTTAAAAACTGGATAGACCGTCGATTTGAAGAAAGTAGTTTGCGCTCTTTGGGGGTGACCTTTGTTCAGCAGTGGACAGCGATAGATTAATACGGTAATAGCTCGGGGTATTCGTCGGTCGCTGCTGTTGATCATGGTGTACAGGTAACTCCCGTACTAAACTGCAGTAGTGGGCGTGTGGTAAGTATGAGCCCCATACAGATTTGATACGTGTTCTCTTACTTTGTGGTTGATAAGCAATATTATATAATAATTTGAAACTTACAAGCTAAAACATATTTGTCATCTTGTTCTGACTTAACTAATACAAATTACAGCGTTCGGTAACTTTAGTAGATAGCTCCATGTCGAGTATAGTTTAGCCTCTCTTGGGAACTATTTATTTACCGAAGTGTGTTAGCTCTTGCGCACTAATAATATGATGTACAAATATGCAATATGTTTTCGCGGTTATAAATACACATACAATTGGTTTGTTTATAAACAAGTGTGTATTTATTTCATACTAGCTAATCCACGCGGTTTTACCCGCGGTACATACGAAAATAACCGCGAGTTACACTGCAGGGCAAAGCTAGTCTAAAAAATAGCCTTAGTTACTCCTTATTACATCAGCTATCTGCCAGTGGAAGTCCCTTCGAAATCGGTCTATACGTTCCAGAGATTAGCCGGAACAAACAGACAGACGTACAGACCGATAGACAGACAAATATTATTTTTGTATATGTACCGTGTATACATACATCTACACTAAGTAAAAAGCGTTTATTTTAATATTACAAACAGACACTCCAATTTATTTATTTATCTAGTTTTTTTAAGTTATTGTAAAATTTAATAAAAAAGAAATTATATCTATAATTTACTAAGAGATTTATAAATAATATCATTTATAAATTTTAACCTATTGAAAATTTAATTTAAAATACTAGGAAATGCAGAAAGTGTTCATTATATCTTACATCTACATATTCAAAATACATTCACAAGGAAGGTTGGCGTTAGACAATCCCTAGTTAGTTAATTGCCCTAAAAATGACGAATCCTTTCATAAAGTTTCAAGTTTTTGTCAATCCGAAGACAGAGTAAAAAAGCAAAATAACGTTATTTTCTCAGATTATATAAAAGTGATAATATAAAATGTACACCTTACCATAAGAGACGTAGACGATTATTATGCTAGCTTACTGATTATCTCACTCTCTCACTCTAGAGACTGTCTGTTGCGAACTGTACCAAATGATGATGTCAGTTCAGACAGTCTCCAAGCTGCAAGAGCTGGGGTTGGAAGCTCTCCCTCATCCACCATACTCACCAGACCTTGCACCTACCGACTATTACTTTTTCCAAAATTTTGACAACTTTTTAGTGGGTAAAAAATTCAATTCCCGAGAGGCAGTACAAAATGCCTTTGAAGAGTTTGTTGCCTCCCGTCCAGCTGATTTTTACAAGAAGGGCATCAATAAACTGCCAATGCGTTGCCAAAGATGCGTCGATTGCATGGGTGATTACTTCGAATAACAGAAATAAAAAAGTTTGAAAAAATAAGTACTTTCACTTATTGCATACAAAACGGCAATTTCATAGGTAAAGACCTAATATTATTTTTTTTTTTTTTTTTTTTAATGTTATCCCTTGGGATAACGCTGCTTTCCCCCGTCCATGATAACGACAGGACCTTGCTACTAGTCATATACATATTTGCTGCTCATTGATGTGCCTTGCACCAAGTGCCTCCCATCCATCTTTTTGCTTTTGTTAATTTTCCATCTATTGTCTGATTACTATACAGAATTAAGTTGATTTTTCTATTTAGTGTTTAATTACGTTACAGAATTTATACCGTAGAATGTTAATTTCTAAAATTTTACTATTATAATACTAAACATATGATTTTTATGTTGCAGGCTTTATTGTTAGGTTTGTTGAGAGTCTTACGTATTTTTAATTTATATTCAATGTATTCTATTAATTTCTTATACCTCTATATTGTTTCTGTATTTTTCTATTATTATACTATTATTATTACTACTACTATGTATACTGTTTTATCTTAGCTGTCTTCTATTTATACTGTTTATGCTTTGTTTTACTTTTATTTATACTATTTTATCTTTTATCTAATACGTTTTACCTGTTGTTATTGTTTAGTCTGTTTATTCTGCAAATGGCTTTTTGAATGTCTTCTCCTAATCTGTGAGATCATGGCATTTTGTGACTTTGTGTATTTTGTTTTTGTACATGTCCAGTGTTTAATTATGTGTGTATAGTTTTATCTAAGGTGTATTTTAATTTGTTATTTAATCTGTGTGTATATAATCTATATGTGATGTTTGTGTCTGGGTGTTTTTTATTTTTAGCATTAATTCCACCTTTGTTAGCAACAATGTGTATATATGCCTAAATATATGCAATTATTGTAATCCTGGTTGAGAATTTGTTATGCTGTTCCTTTTAGTTATGTGTGCGTGTCTGGTGTTCGTGTGCGTGTTACGATATCTCCATATATATTCACTATATACTTTTAAAATCTGTGTGTGTGTGTATGTTCCTGTGTCGTGTGTGTATGATCGAGTGTGTCACAAATATGCCGTACTTAGTCTCGCCAGATAGTCCCACTTTTTGCGGATTGGGCACTCGGCGCTGAAAGCGTTGTGCCCCGTGCTGCTCAGCTTCTCCCCCTGGCAGTTGCAACAGTTTGGTTCTGCACCACTGGCAGCGTCCGGGCATTCGGCCCTTAGGTGGGGCCCTCCGCAATGGCTGCACTTGAGTTCTGTTGTGGTACAGAACTTCCTGCTATGTCCGTATCCTAGGCACAGGGAGCACTGCACTAAGGGAGATTGGTCCGCAACCTTAATCGGTTGTAGGTCAATATGCAGTCTCCCTATGTCTAGGGCACGAGAACAAACCGCCGGGGAGACCCTGAGCACCACGTGGCACATGTGGGGATTCTTTGCTCGCCTCCTATAGAGCACTGTCAGCCTGTCTTGGTCCGGTGTTAAGTCCCGGAATATATTCTGCCTCACAGCTTTTACCAGGTCCTCGTCCGTCTGATTTTTAAGGACGCTGTAGAGTACCAGTAGGGGATCCCTGTTCTTTATTTCTTCCACCACAAGATCTTTCGCTTTCTCTATTAACCTTTTTTGGGCCTTTTTTCTGTCTTCTTCCGTTTTGTAACCGATTATTACTTTTCTGTCTTTAGCCTTTCTTATTTTCTCTGCCTTCACCCATCCCTCGTCCTCGTCCGCAGCTTTCCTCAGTCGCTCTATGACCTGCTCCCCGGTGTCCAGTTCGTTTTTGGACGTGACGACCACCGAGTGCAGGGTCGTCCTCTCCGGGAGCCGAGCTTCAGAGCGGCCTGCCACTACCCCCGCATAGGTCGCTGTATGTGTTCCTTTTCTCTCCCTTTCATCGTGCTTTCCAATCATTTCCTTTAACTCTCCTAGGACTTTAACGTTCTCCTTCAATATCCTCTCATTCTCTTTCGGTGTTACTTTTCTCTCCTTTTCACTATCATCTTGTTTTTCTATTCTTTCCTTTATCTGTCCTAGAACTTTAATGTTTTCCTTCAGTATTCTCTCGTTCTCTTTTGATGTTCCTTTTCTCTCCTTCTCCTTTTCCCTATCATCTTGCTTTCCTATGCTTTCCTTTATCTCTACCAGGACCTTAGTGTTCTCCTTCAACATCCTCTCGTTGTCTTCTATTTTTCTGAGGATTTCCTTGTTGGCATTAATATTCGGAACCTCCGTGACCTCGGTACTGTGCCCTTGTTTCGGTCTCTTTGCCTCCTCTTCATACGCCTTTATTAATCGTTCTAGGAGATCGACTCTTCTGTCGATCTCCCGCTTTATCTCTCTCTTGAGGTTCCTTGAGTCATTGAGCTGTTGCCTTATTATTGTACAGGATTTGGTGGCGTAGTACATGCGTTCTTCTGTAGGGATCGTCTGGAAGACCTCTTCGATCGACGGATCCCTAATCTTCTGCGAGTTCTTGGCCGCGCCGGACGTTGGTGGTGTTTTATACATATTGATGTATGTGTTGTGTGTGACAGAGTGTGATGTGGTGTATAATGTGTGTGAACGGGGAATGTTGTCTATTTTGTAAATGTGTAAATGTGTGTTCAACCCTGTATGGGGGGGTGTGTCAGTGTCAGTATGTAAATGTTTGTGTAGCCCTGTATAGGGGGGTGTGTCAATCGTACAACTAAATTAAATACTAAGGTTTGTGTAGAACGTAGTTCTACACAGTTAAAATGATAAAATACAAATACAATCAAACAAAAGTTTTTCGCTCTAATTTGAGCCGGTCTATTAATTTTTGAGGTGTATAGTGCCTCTGTCAATAAATTAAAATAAGTGCGAAATTAAATTTAAGCGATTAAAATATTTCCCTGGAAGTTGGATAAAGGGGTCAGTGACCTTTACTCCAAAAAGTCTATATGGCCCAGTGAAAAATGGGAGGATGGGCGGGCAATTTTTTAATTTTCCGTCAGGCGGATCCGGACGAAAGTGGTGTCGTTCGACGGGTAATTAACAGGGCTATTCAAATATATATAAATGATAGTTTTGAAAACAAAGGCTATCGAATTAATCGACAAAAACCTCAAAAATGACTAAAATTGAAATTTTAACGTTGAATTTCTAAGATTCTATTTACCAGATTTACTTAAAAGAGGCGTTGTTAGATAGGTCGTGACGCGAGCTATCTAGATATGTATAATTAATTGTTAAGAAAAAATAAGGGGGCAAGTTATTAAAGGAAAATCGCAGAAAAATTTCGAAAAAACGGTAAATTGAGATTTGTATGTTGAAAATTTAGTACTTTTATTAACCGAATGTTAATAAAAGAGGTGTTATTAGATAGACCTTGACGAGTTCTATCTAAATATATATAATTAAAATTTCCGAAAATAAATTTCAAAGAGTTATAAGCAAAGAGCCTTGGAAAATTCCTTAAAAATACCGAAAGTCAAAATGAATGTTGAAATTTAGCAACTTATATTTACCCAACCTATACAAAGGAGGTGTTGTTAGATAGGCCTTGATGAGGGCTATCTATATCTGTAACTATGTCAAGTTTGAGGAGAAGCGTTATCGAATAATTCGACAAAAACCTCGAAAATTAAGCAATTTAGAAATTCAAAATTTTTCTAAGTCCAGAAATTAAAATTTTTCTTTGTTTTTTCAGGTTATTTTCTTCCCACGGGACGCAGGAGTGTCTACAAAGATGATATCAACAAAAAATAACGATACTAGCAGCTGTTTTCAATTAAAATTTCGCACCCCTAATATTATATTAGGTTGTAATCGGTAGGTGTAAGGTCTGGTGAGTATGGCGGATGAGGGAGAGCTTCCAACCCCAGCTCTTGCAGCTTGGGGACTGTCTGTTGCACAATATGGGGTCGCGCGTTGTCGTGAAGCAGCTGCAAGAGCTGGGGTTGGAAGTTCTCCCTCATCCGCCATAATCACCAGACCTTGCACCTACCGACTATTACTTTACATACAAAACGACAATTTCATAGGTAAAGACCTATTATAAAGCTGAAGAGTTTGTTTGCTTGTTTGTTTGTTTGAACGCGCTAATCTCAGGAACCACTGGTCCGATTTAAAAAATCTTTCAGTGTTGGATAGTACATTTATCGAGGAAGGCTATGGGCTATATATCATCACGCTATGACCAATAGGAGTGAAGCACCAATGAAGAATGTTTCAAAAACGGGGGAAAATTATCACGCTACGGGCAATAGGAGACGAGGTTGCGTGGGTCAGCTAGTGAACAATCAACTTTGAAAGTCACGTAATAGAAATATGTTCTAAAGAAACTTTAATTCCAGATAGCATTCTTAGATAGAATTTTATTGAACAAGGTTAGGACCTGCCTTTATGAAGCTGAAATTGAGTTTGTATAGAACTTCATCACGTTTTAGTAACAAATCGTCTCTAAGTCTTGATTTCAAAACTCTCAAGGGGTAAAGGTACTTGATTTTGTTTACAATCGTTGATTGAAGACAACCTCAAGAACTTCATAAATGAATTGAAGTCGATCTTCGCTTTCTATGCAAATATCTTTGATGATGCTTATTTTCTTTGTAGAAAATAAATAAATAAATCTTTACTTCCATACTAATATTATAAATTCGAAAGTAACCTGTCCGTTTTTTATACTTCTTCAGCTAAACTAGTGCACCGATTTCAATGAAATTTGGCATGGAGATTATTCGAGACTAACATGAACATACTGCGATCAAAGTCATAAGTTTAAATATTAGTTCCATGTAGCATGGTGACAGTTTCAGTAACATTTCGTTTCACTCTTGAAAGTTGCCGCGATTTACCAATTATGACTTAGTATTTCAGCTGTACCACATTCGCAATATATTAAATCATTAATAACTGTAGTAAATTAAATTTGTCGTCGTAAAAACGTCGTACAGGCACCTGTCACCCGCACCATGCTACAGCGCAAAGAGTATAGTTATTACAAAACATAGATCGCGCTATCGTTGTGTTACACGTGTTAGTGTATAAGGTCTACAAATATTTTGTGTGACAGAACAAGACTGGTGTTTAGTCCAAGGCGACTACCAATTAAACCGTGGAGTCTTACGAACTCACAGAACAATGCACAGTGGTTTTATTTAAATCCCTACTAGCGTCACACACCCAGTCTAACAATACCACGCTTGGTATCAAACAGGTATACTTATTTGTTGAAGAAGGACATAACCTACTCTTTGCCGTAGTAACCGACATTATACGAGGAAGGAACCGTAGACAAAAGCTAGTTTAAGATATATTAATCGAAAGGATATTTTAATTAAGAAAAACTAAAGATATTGTAAATCATTTTAGGAATTTACTTTTGATATTTAAGAGAAACAAGATCTAAGAAATAATAAGACTGGGAATAAAAAATCCGATACTTATAAAACTTGGTCCTAATTACTAAAAGTAAAGTTTTTCAATTGATTTTGATTATTCAGTTATTTTTCAGTGTCACGCCTTAACTTAGTAAGTACTCAACCGATTGTTAAGAATTTTATACACTTATTTTCAAAAATAAAGCAATTTTTATCCGGATAAAAATGTTTTCCGAGGAATTTTGAAATTAATTGATAATTTTGTTAATTAATTCATGAATCCTCCGGAAATATTTTTCGCTCCCATGACTTTGTGATGCAGTCAAAATGTGTTTTTTAAATATTTTGATTCAATTTTTCTACGTTAACTGGACTCTGTTAACACTACTGATAATATACTAAATATTATCTTATCTATACTATGCTATAATCTTAAGTATAAACTTTTTATTGATTTCATATCACTCTTTAAACTAAGCCGAATCTAACGACACCTTTCAAATCAAAATCCATCAATCCGTTTAGACAGCACGGTGTACCAGTAATATATAAACATCAAATTATTTTTTATGGAATATGGGGCAAACGAGCAGACATATCGCCTGATGGTAAGCGATTACCGTCGCCCATGGACACCTTTAAACTATCAATTATTGTGTATTTATTCTGAATCTCCTAACGGCTCCAACAATTTTCATGAAATTTAGTATGCAGGGGTCGGTGTGCGATAAATCAATCCAACTACAATTCATTTTTAGGAAAATTAAAAAAAACAAATACCGATCAACGATCAACAAACTTTGATCGGTATCGGTTGACGTATGCGACTGCAGATCAAGAGGTCTCGGGTTCGAATCTCAGGTCGGGCCAAAAGTGTTATTGAGTTTTTCTGATTATAGAAATACGAAATCGGTTCACCCAGTTATATTAAGTTATGAGGTAGCAAACATAAAAAAAAAACAGTCGAATTGATAACCTCCTCCTTTTTTGAAGTCGGTTAATAAAACAAGAAAGAAACGTAAAATGCTCACCATATAGGTACGCATAATTACATTACCTGCGGTTAAACAGTTAAGGTCTGAAAACGTAATCAACCAACTCACATTCGCATTTATATTATTAGTTAGAATGAGGCTATGTATTTCACTTATTTAGCTCACTCTGCTACACAACTCCTTTACTCAAAGTAGTATTACGCCATTGTGTTGTGATTATACAACGTTTCCTAGAACAATGCCAGAAAGAAGGTAAGGAAAAAAAAACCTTTCTTTACCAACACCTAAATTAGACAGCTTTTTGAAACTCACGTTACAAGGAGTAGAAAAACGCTACCTGGGTACATGTAATTACTTTAAATAGATGCTTAAGTTAACAACACAAAATAAAAATCAGCTTGAAGTAGACTACACTTTGTAATTTACGTTCAAGGATCTATTTGGTTATACTAGTCCAGACCGAAACGTAAATAGAACCACAAATGTTGTGTAGGTACAAATTTATTGATTTTACACCTAACTTCTGGAGTATACCCACAGAGTTCTAAGTTATGAACCAAAGAATGTCCTGGTACAATATGATTTTTCATGGTAGAACCGTGTCTTTTTTTCCTATACCTTCAGATACCAAATACTAGTAGATTTTCAAGATGGTTAAACGCAAGCTGGATGTGACTAAAAGAAAACTTGCTGTAAAGTTTATAATGCCATAAATATCATCATCATATCAGCCGTAAGAAGTCCACTGTTGAAAGTAGGCCTCCTCTATTGATTTCCATTTCGACCGGTCGGTAGCGGCCTGCATTCAACAAGTCCCTGCGATCTTAACTAGGTCGTTCGTCCACCTTGCGGGAGGCCTTCCTACGCTGCGTTTGCCGTCACGAGGTCTCCACTCAAGAACCTTTCTGCCCCATCGTCCATCGGTTCTCCAAGCTATGTGCCCTGCCCACTGCCACGTCAGCTTGCTTACTCGCACTGCTATGTCGGTAACTTTAGTTCGTCTACGGATATCCTCATTTTAGATTCTCGTAGAGAGACCCTAAGCATAGCCCGTTCCATAGCTCGCTGTGTGACCCCGAGGTTCCTTATGAACCACATAGTAAGTGACCACGTCCCGGCACCATAGGACATCACTGGTAACACACACTAATTAAAGACCTTCGTTCATCATCATCATCAAACTTTATTAAAATAAATAACGATAACAATAGAAAATGTTGCCTATTGTAATACCAAATGTAATTTCCATCTATGTCTGTACAAATTTCTATACATTAGTAGTATGCAATAAATTTATATAAATATGTATTTTTTACTGCTTCCAAGTTCAGTGAATTAAAAGAAATAAACAAATAATTTCTAATTTTATTAGTGTAATGAAATTTCTTGGTAGGTAAGATTTTATCACAAAATGTATAAGACATGTACATCCAAACGTTGGTTGACCGAACAAACCTAGACATTGCGTGGTATCTGTAAACATCATACATCATGAATAATAAATTCAGGTCTATATTTAATCCAACCTTAATTGAATTTGATCAATATAAATACTTCATGGCCACCACAGCATGTTACTCAAAGAATGGTATAAAATTTATGAAGAGAACATTAATGATTGGCCTAATACGGCCATATCACGTAAGTAATAACTTTTTTAATGAAACGTAGAAAGGTCAAGCAAGGTAGTGCCTAATAAATTGATGTCATATTCGTAAAGTAAATATTTCCCAATATTTCTGAACAAAGATCACAAAACAAAGAAAATTATATCAATGCTGAGCATATTATTATTCAAAAATTAATAGATGAAGTAACTTGATATTCCGCGCTTTTATTTATTTAATGAAAATACGAATAATTTAAACTGTAATCAGATTAAAAGACCACACACTAAAAAAGCTTTAATTGAGGTACCAAATGCATCAAAATTAAACCTTTCGTACTTTCCGAGAACCCGTTGAACGGTGAAATTAATTTCGATCGCAAAATATGACCGCAACCATTTATCTTTAGCAATACGATTCTCTGAGAGAAAATAAACACTGTATGATGAGAACCTGATATAATAATATCCTCATACATTCGACTCGTATTATATTCTTTATCCATCACACACATTAATTCAGTCATATAGTATGAGAAAACTAGAACTCCAGAAAACCGAGGTAGACAAGCTGATAGCGATTTTTTGTTGCTTATATCAAAGTTTTTTTCCTACGTTTTCGGGTCAACTAGTAGCATTTCAACTCGAGTATAAGGCTTATGATTAAGTAAAGTAACCGAGTGGGTTAACACATTGTAAAGTTAACTAATCGCAACCTAACTAACTACGGATGGGTAATCATTCCTAACACATCGAAACCCATATGTGCCTCGGAGAGCATGTTAAGCCATTGTTTCCAGCTTCTATACAAACATCTGTGATAAATATTACGGGTATTTGAAACCCTAAAAATCGATTTTCCTATAACTTGGGTAGTCTAGATCTGAAAGCATTCGCTCCGCGTAAAAGAAGGTCAACCATACCCTAGTAGATTTAAATCCAACCCTTAGCCAGTTTCGCAAAAAAATGTGACAGGAAATAATGATAATGACCACATAGAATAGGGCTACCTGAATTACCTGTTTAGTTATAACTATGACAAATAGAATGTAAGCATTGAGCAGCAATCCAATGGCGGAGATGACGGTGACGGTGACGCTAAGAGTGAGCGCCAGCGCCGCCTCCTCGGCTCGCGTGTCCGTCCCGTTCATCTCCATGGAGAAAGGCTGTATGTGTCTCTATCTTCTATTACATTAGCCTTTCCACACCTGGCCGTAGAACGTATGCTGTTCCATTGTTTTTGGTTTCGTCACCTCACTGCAGCCGCGGCGTTCCATAGCATCGCAGGTTTGTTGATCTGTAAGAGAAGGAATTCCATTTATTCTTTGTTTTGGTGTAACTTAAGTTGATTGCCTCTGTGACGTAGTGGTGGCGTATACGAATGCTGTGCTTGAGGCCTCGGATTAAATTCCCGGTTCGGACCAAATGTTTGTATGATCTGCAAATGTTTGTTTCGGAGTTTCTCTCTGTATTATGTGACGACCGTTGGTCTGGTGGTAAGTGACACTGACTGTTAAGTTGGAAGTCATGAGTTTGATTCCCACCCAGGACAAATTATTGTATGATGAGCACTGTCATTTAATTTTGTTCCGTGTCTAGATGTAACTTATTTATATCGATACCTCCTACGTCCACTGAGTCAACTAACATTATAGTAATTTTACAGGAGAGCGATTTGAAGACAAATCGCTTATATTTTTATGAAATTAATCTTAATTAGAGTAAATTAAATGTATCTATTAATAAATATGGGAAGCTTTTCCTTTGGTATGAAATCTTTTTGTTGATTTTTGTTTTAAATTATATTTTATGTACATGGCTGGGTATATGCCAGCGGGACTCAATAGTAAAATGGTTTAACTACCACTTATATTCATGTACGTTGTACACCAAAATACATGGTTTACACCAATTTCATACCTAAGGAAAAGCTTCCCATATTTATTAAAAGATACATTTAGTTTACTCTAATTAAGATTAATTTCATAAAAATATAAGCGATTTGTCTTCAAATCGCTCTCCTATAAAAATACTATAATGTTAGTTGACTCAGTATACATAAGAGGTATTTCGCATGCACGACTCACCGCCGTGCATCGTATACTGAGCCGCAATGCACTTGTGCCGATTCGTCCACCTACACACCCCGCGTATACAGGTACGTTGTCAGTTGAATGAGTATACAATATACGATTCTATCTGATGTTGAAATTGATTTAGTATACGCGAAATTATCTCAGTAATATTGTTCTTTTTAATTTTTTTTTCATCACTATCATAAAGATCATAGATTATTGTATACATTTACATAAAAATCATAAAATACCTAAATTTGCTAGTTGACTCAGTATACGTAGGAGGTATCGATATATACTGTTATATAGAGCTGAAGAGTTTGTTCGTTTGTTTAAACGCGCTAATCTCAGGAACCGCTGCTCCGATTTGAAAAATTTTTTCAGTGTTAGATAGTACATTTATCGAGGAAGGCTGTAGGCTATATATCATCACGCTACGACCAATAGGAACGGAGCACCAATGAAAAATGTTTCAAAAACGGGGGAAAATTATCCCGCTACGGGCAATAGGAGACGCAAACGAGGTTGCGTGGGTCGACTAATCTATAATATTCTTCTGATTGTTTAAAAACATGTGCTCTTTTTGAGTTAAAATTTCAATATCGAGTGTTTTAGAAATCATACTTTATAGATATAATGAATTTACTAAACTCATTAAAAGATAAACCAGCTTTACTAGTATATTAAGCTATAGTCTCATGTCGCACATGCAATCTCATATCACGTTATAACTAAATTACATTGAGCTTCAATGTAGAATTTGTCAATTAGTTGAGATATCTCTTGGGGATAGTACTCGTTGTGGGTAAAGGTCACATAATGTTATTGCTATCCCCTGACGCGATGAGCTTAAAAGATCAGTAGGTATAACAACTAACTATTGATCTTTGAAAAATGAATTTATATAAGCTGATGATAATGATGATGATTATAATAGACGCAAGATATTAGTTAGTGTTAGTATCAGTGTTAAATAGAGTGTGAAAGAGAGAGATGTAACAGGTATATAACTACATAAATATAAAATAATTGGCAGTCTTATGCACTGCCGATAGAAGTGAAAACTTATAACTTAGAATGTTATTTGTAAAATGAATGTGTAAAATTCGAAATTTCATAATGTTTTAATTAAAATTATCAACATCATACATTAGCATGTCGGTGACGCAAACCCTTAAGATTTTCCCCTACCAAAAAAGTAGTCAACGCGGCCAAAGAAGTTTTCACTTCGAAAATGTTATGTCAGCATGTCGTGGACGTCAGCATGTCGGTGACGCGAACTCATTTCTTCTACAAAAAGTGCTCAACGGGGCTAAATAAGTTTTCACTTCAATAAGGGAACTGCCCTGCCCTGTAGCCAAGATGTAAGTGTGTCGCGTCGAATCACTTTCTACAATCGCTAACGCCTCCATTATCTTGTATTATTAGCTCATATTTTGTTTTGACCACGTGACTGACGTGTCATACACTTGATAATGTCATTTCTATTCATTTGTAAATTTTCCATTTAATTGTTTACATTTGTAGAAAGTAATTTGGCTAGGGGGAGCTGGTAAGTGTCTGACGTTACCCATATATGTATATAATTATTGCTAATAATTCGTAGACGTTTCGACCAGGTTGCACTGGCCGTGGTCACAGGCTGAGTGGCTCACGGCCAGTGCAACCTGGTCGAAACGTCAGGCAAAACAGAGGTATGTAATACCTTGAAATAAGTGATCGCGTTAATTCCCGTAATAATAATTATTATTATATCATGGAACGCGAAAGTTTAAAAGTTAGTATTATCGCTAATGTCGCTAACGATGACCTCCGAAACAATGGTACTGATTTTTACGTTTCTTTTATAAAAAGTGGGTTTTACTGGCGTGCTAAAGATAGGATAGTTTACATCACGTATATATACCCAAAGCAATGAACGAAATACTTAAAATTGGTTTTCTGTTCGAAGCATGGGAGCCATGGTTATTTTACAAGTAATTTGTTAAAATTAAAGTTTTATTTTATTTTTTATTTCAAATAGGCCTTTTCAGACACTTTAGAAACGTTACATTAATGACTAGTAAATTGAAGTAAATTAAATGTTGTAGTTTATACTGAGTGGATTTTATCAATTGTGCACACGAAATAATTGATTCTTAATAAATCTTGCGTTCTCTAAAATATATATAATATATAAATAAAACGGTTAAAAGAGGATAATCGCTTTTAGCCAGAGAAACATATGCGTAATATATAAAAACGGAACCTTCTCAAAAACGTACTTTACAAAATAAGAATGTTACAAGATCACGTTAAGCTTAATGTTGGGAAGATAACAGATGCTCATTTCAAAGCTATAAAAAAGATTTGTGGGGATAATACTTACAAGTATAAGAACGTCCCTAAATGTTTCTAACAAATATTATATGTTTCTGCTCGCGGCTTAGCCGCGTAGGTCTAAACAGTTTTCTGGATCAACATAACAGGCCTGAGCCTTTTTGTTGAGGAAAATAAAATGTAGTCATAAAATTGCAGATGTGTTTATGCAAATATTTGCGTGTTGTGTGCTTGTTATAAGTTATGTTTTTGTAGATTGTTTTATATATAGTTCCATTTATTGTATACAGAAACTAAAATATAAAACAATCTTTTCTATAGCTATAAGTAGTAATCTTCACTCCACCAATCTTACTTACAAAATCCAAACTTACTCTTTGGTATTCAATTTAAAAATAGAGTACAAAATTCCAAAATTGGCCGACGTTTTGGTTCAAAAGCTTCATGTCAGTGACACCGTTACGTGTCAAAGCAATATTTGATCTAAATACTGCTGTTATATAGCTGGCTTTTCCAATATTGCATGTCAACGAAAAACGTAAAGTTCCCAAATGCAATGTCATTGACAAATGACAACATAAATATAGAAGTTATGAGCGTTAGACATGAAACTTGCCAATGTTACTAACTTGGTAAAGTGCATTTCTTATTCTTATCACCTATTTTACATTTAAACCGGAACTTTTACAGAGCGATTTTAGTCAAGTTTGCTTGTAAACTAATTTAAATTTAAGTGCCTATGTTTTATGTTGGAGGATTGTGCATTTAATTAAATGGCAGTACTTTATATTGTTAGTTTTCATTCTTTTCAGCCTGGGCTGTGCTAAACTACTATTATCGTGGGTTTTTCGTCTAAATACGATTTTGAAATCGATATAACTTTTTTCTACTATACTGTTAAGAATCTTACTACTAGAACTCATTGTGTCTTAAAGAACAATGTAGAACGCGTTGATATTAGGACGATTTAAAACAAATTTGTTAAACAATTGATGTACTGAAAAATTGACTAAACTTATACGAGTTATGCGAACAACAAAATGAGCTCATAATATGAACTTTGCGAAACTCGTATTGCAACTTTTCCATCTAAACTCTATGCATGATAAATGTATGTGCGGTATCATTGAAAGTTTATAACGCGAAGAGGGCACGAAAAGAAAGTAATTAACCTTAAATTCACTAAATTTATAATTGTCCTTAAAAAGCGTTTCGTACCTACAATTTTAAGTTGTAAAGTTCTCATATTTATTGTATTGTTGCAACAATATTCCAGGAGTGATTTAATTGACAATAACAATAGATTTAGGTATATATAAATACATTTGTCATCCCTGCTTCATAATTACATATGACGCTTAAGACATATTGTTTGCACCAGTAGGCTGGCAAATAGGTAGGTAACCGCGGTACTCAATTACTAGTTAGGAAGCTACTTGACTTAACTATATATGTGAAGGACTGAAACCGAAGTTAGGCGTTTGGGTTGCCAATGAAAACACTCAAATCTTACAAACTATTGTGCGGTTTGGGTCTACAAAATGTAATATAATATTTGGATAGCATTTACATGTCACAGACAAAATGATACTGTAGACATATCCAAAACAACAGTTTATAACATAGATTTTTTGTTTTTTAGTTATAAGGCTTGATTAGATAACGAAATTATTATTTATTTATTAATTATGTCATTACAAAGCCTGTTTTTATAATGATTATTTTATGTACAAGAGCATAAAATGAGATTATTTAGTAAAAGTTTACATTACTACTTTACTTCTACTACTTGGTAGCATCTCAATAATCTACCAATTTTGTGAATTCCAGTCATTGACAACAATAATTATTTTCCCATTTTAATCCAAATTGTCATCACAATTATATATTTACTAGCTGTTGTCCGCGGCTCCTCCCGCGTGTATGTAGTTAATCACGGCAAATAGTAGCCTATGTGTTATTCTGATGTATAACTATATTACTGTTAAGTTTCATTCAAATCCGTTCAGTAGTTTTTTCGTGAAGAAGTAACAAACATACACACAAACTTTCGCCTTTATATATTAGTGTGATTAGTGTGATAGTGTGATTGACATTTATCCCTTGGTGTGACTTTAGATATAAAAATGTATTGTCATAAAAGTCAGAGATATAAAGTGCTCAAGTAGATAAATATACTATGTAAGTACTATTAGTTATTCTGTGAATATAATTCCACAATATTTTATTTTTCTACACCTTAATAGTAACTTGTACATATATTTTTTATTAAGTATTGACGTGATCGTTGTTTTATCACAGATGTTATACTGTCCAACACAATACCTTATAAGCTCACAGTATATATTGTAGTATTACAAAATAAAACAGCGTCCTTGGAACGATTTCCTATAACAATCGGCATTGTTACTCCGGCTATTTACGATACAGTCAATAGAAACAAGGTCAGAGAAAGACTCGAACCAGTAATAATAAAAATACCCATTGAATCGATAAAGCATTCGGTATTTTTGGTTACATACTGTTTGAATATTTTATTAAATTACTTTCTATTGATTGATAGACCAAATTGTATGAATAAAAGGTTGTTAGGCTTATAGAAGCCTTGTTATAAAATAGACATTATTGGTTGTTACTCTCTAGCAATAATATAACAAAATCGAACAATGTCTTTGAATTGAAAAATGATTTATATTATCAGATGTATGAGAAAATAAATGACTATGTTACTGCTAGTTATTCATGAGGTAAGGATGTTTTACTCGTTCGAAGATTCTGATAACAATAATATCTAATCTAAGAGAAAATAGATGGTGATAGCAACTCTTGCTCAGCCATGCCTTCAATCTTCAGAGTACTAAAATAAGAATAACTCTTTTTAAATGTAAAGGTAATTAGTTTTTGGAATTTCAACAAGAAAAACCTATCTCAAAAACAAATATGGTGCAATTTAAAAAAATATACAAGTAGGTACACGAATCTAAACATATTCATACTCGTAACGCTACATCGTACCGGGCACTATGTAAATAAATAATGTACATTTTCATTACGCGCACAGTAAGTGAAGTACCCAAAAATTATTATTTTTTCAGTTAAATTAATTTTAATTGACTCTTTCATAATTTTTATGAGTGATATAGAGTTTATAGCTTTTTTGCAGTAGCATACATATAATTAATATCGTTTTATCAAAAACCATTGTCAATAAAGAAACATTATTATTATTCCATCATCATTTCACCATAGGCAGTCGTCAACTTTTTTAAGGGATTTAAATTGTTATATTGTGGATATTTAAAACTTGAATAGTATTTTACTTCCTAACAAACCTAAATAACCATATTTAGGAATATAAGCACTCGTGAATATATTATCATCAACCATAGGCAATTAAAACCTGGCATATTTAAAAAAATATTACCCTAACATTTATAGAGAAATTATCTATTTTCAAGGTCTCATATGAAGAAGAAATGAGTCAAGCACCAAGGACTTCCTACCTTGTACCTACTGCACTTTTTTTAAAATAAAAATAATTATCTATACAAACAAAAATTAGAAAAGTTCATTAATATGCAGACGTCAGAGAGTTTAAACGAATTGCTTCAATATGTAGGCAAAGTTAGTTGGAACAACTTTACCATTAGAAATTTAGTAGAACTTCGTGGAAGTTTGCTGTATAGTATTTATACAGTATGAACTCTAAGACCTCGACTTTTAGAGTACGTTGAAGTAATAACTATAACTACATTATTGATGTAATATTTATATGGAGCACAATATTTGCCGCAGAAACAATTTTATTTTTTTTATTTTTTGACCTGTGACCTAAGACATGAATTATGTTTATGATTCATACCTATGTATGTTTAGTAAGAAAATGAATTTGAAATCAAGTTCTTCCGGCTGTTGTAACTATTTGATCTGCTTATTATGTGCGAAATTAGTGATATTGGTCTCTAGATTCGTTGTTAAATATTGGAAATAAATTCATTTTCAACCTTTTTCCCGTCTTAATCTTTTCAGTCTTCATTTGTTATGCTTTTATCTTTGTCTATGTCTCCAGTTTAGATTAAGTGGTTTGTAATAAAATCGATAGTAATCTAATGATCCTCATTAAAATGTTGTCAGTTTACGTAGATAACTAGAAGAAAACTAAGTGTAAACATTCAAGGAAAACTAAATGCTGCGAAGCTGCATGGTACTTCGCCCGATTTTTTCACAAGTGGTTTTTCTGCTTTTGTTTTTTTTCAACATAAAAATGTTAGTTGCTGTTCACAAAACTTGCTGACTGCTAGTAGGAGGTCGTGATTTTTTTTTTATGTAATAGGCTGACAAACGAGCCTGCGTATCGCCTGATGGTAAGCGATTAACGCCGCCCATGGACACCTGCAACACCACAGGCGTCACAGTGCATTATCGGTCTTTGGGGGATTGAGGGGGGTATAGAGGACGTATTTCACTCACTCGGTGAAATACAGTGCAAGCACTATTTCCCACCGGTTTTCCGTGAGTCCGTAGTATGACTCCGGTCGAGTCGGCCCATTCATGCCGAAGCGTGGCTCTCCCACTGTAGTATTTCAATTGTTACAGACAACCACCACCCTGTGTTACAGACAATATTTGTGTAGCATGAACATTTGATCTGTGTCTAGGTGTAACTTATCTATCTATATCATCATCTTCCTAGCCTTTATTATTCCCAACATTAATTAGGGTCGGCTACTAGTTCAACCGGTTTTACCTGAATATCAGTTTTTCCACGGAGCAACTGGCATCTGACCTCCGCAACCCTGAGGGTGAACTGAATTTGAAGGTTAAACTAGTTGTCAGTATATTTGAGGGCACTGACTTCCCAATAACGTTTGTCATAGGTGTTCATGACAACCGGGACCGACGGCTTAACCTGCTCTCCGAAGCACAGGCGGGAAACACCGCCATTGCCCGCAATTTATCCGCCATTCCAATTGATCTATCTATGTGTATTTAGAAATATTTAAGTACTAACCAGCTGTCTAGTTACCATAATACAAGTTTTACCTAGTTTAATATCAGTCGTATCTAGGACGTATGAGATTATTCAGCCAATTTTGTAATCTATAAATTTGGGTGAATAATGTGTATTTTTATTACAGTGATACAAGGTTGATACCATGACGATCCTTTTATCACCTTTTTATCCTTGCTGCATTTTCAAACTGCTTACACGAAGATGATTCATGATCTATTTTGTGTAGTTGGGAGTAGCGACGAAACCATTGGTGAGTATCGTCAATACGTTTTCTTATCTTTTCAAGCGTTGAACATACGAGCAAGCATGTACACGTAAAGCTTCGTCCAAAGAAAAATATACTTTATCAGACTTCAAAAAAGGAGGAGGTTATCAATTCGACTGTATTATTTTTAATTTTATTTTTTATGTTTGTTACCTCATAACTTTGATCTGGGTGAACCGCTTTTGATGTTTCTTTTTTTATTTCAAAGCTGGTGCTTCCCATGTGGTCCCATTTGAATTTGGTCCAGTTCTTGAAGTCGGTATTTTTTGTTAATATTTGTGATTATTATATATAGGCCTGCCAAAGTGATTCTACTCTGCCTGATGGAAAGTAAAATCTAAAAGTTATGGTCACCATACTCATTGCGAATGCAGACAATTCAATAATGCACCAATATATCATCTTTGTGGCGACTTCCACATATAGCCCAACAGAAATATACTACAGCGCCATCTACCGAAGTTACACTGAACTACGGAGTAACGAAGGAAACTAAGAAACTACCAATCCTGAATCGCGCAGTGAAATTCGCGCGCCAATTAAGATACATACAACATCCCAACATCAACCGTTGGGCAGTTGGCCTGCCAGGCATGATAACCTCGCCTGGTCGGAGGATCCTCCTTTTGAGTTGGAGGGACATGATACCTGTCCCGCCACAATCTTAATAATCGCTAATGTTTTTGAAGGATTATTTTCCCTTACGAGTGCTTGCTTAGGATTAAAATAATAATAAAATTGTTACGTTTTTTATCGACCTGACTCTTGCATCTTATAAGCTATTATATTCGTCTTTAGTATAAACATAAGCAGAAACTAACAATAGTAGACTAATAGCTAAACTCTCATAGACAGCAACCGCATTCCCCAAATCCCTAAACACATTAGTGAAGTCAAACGGTATATGTGTTGATGGAACACTCGAATAGCAATGTAATAATACACCAAGTACTCAGAACGTAAGCAATTTATTCAAATAATAACAAACCTTATATAATGAACATTGTGACTAACTATAGCGCGTTACAACTTTTTGATACAGCGACATCTATCGAGTTACTTCGAAATCACCAATTACACTTAAACATTCCGCCCACCAAGGACCTTGTCCTTCACTACCGCCCACCATGAAGTGACCAGCCCTTGCACTAGCATTAGCGGGGGAATTAACTACCCTGGTGCTCGGAAGTAACATACCTCGTGAGTTACCACAATAGACACTTACCATTTGTAGGGTTACATTAATGCGTCTATTGGGTTCGTCTACGGGTTTAGAATTACTTTACAATATTGATGTCTACACAATGTTGAAAAATAAAATAAAATAAAAACAAAATATGCACTTAAAACTAAACATCGATTAATAGCGGACTGTATATAGGTATATGTATAACAAAAAAAATAAGTTTTAATTTTCTGAGAAATCATTCTAATTATGTATTACAGAGTAACATGCCTATCACTTATTCGTTACTAAAATTAGATCCATAAATAACTATACATCATCTCTGACTGGCAAAATGCATAGCTTCGAAGTTGGACGCTTAATCTGCGCATCCTTGCACTGAAGGGTTACAACCCGGACTAAGCCATCCTTCCCTGGATGTGATTCAATAACCCTACCGTACAGCCATTTAGCAGGAGGTAAGTGATCCTCCTTTACAAGGACGACATCCCCAACTTCCATGTTACGAGTTCGCAGAGACCACTTATGTCTCTGGAAGAAATTACTTAAGTACTCTTGGGACCAACGTCTCCAAAATTGTTGCATCATTTTCTGGGTCAGCTGCCAGCGACGCAAACTGTTCATTGGTGAAAACTCAAAATCCGGTGCTGTTACCAGTGGCTGACCTACCAAGAAATGACCCGGCGTGAGCGGTGTTGGATCTGTAGCATCATCACTGATTTGTGAAAGGGGACGGGAATTTAAACAGGCCTCAATCTGAGTTAAAACTGTAGTAAGCTCTTCGAATGTAAGTTTTGTATCGCCAACCACACGTTTTAAATGATGTTTCGTGCTCTTGATGCCTGCCTCCCATAGACCTCCGAAGTTGGGTGCGTGGGGCGGAATAAAATGCCACTCGGTGCCCGCATTAGCTAATGTAGCTGTTATTTCTCGAGGAAGTGCAGCATTTTCATCTCTAAACAGGATCTGGAGCTCTTTAGAAGCTCCTACGAAGTTGGTGCCATTGTCACTCCAGATTTGAGTACACTGCCCGCGTCTGGCGACAAAACGCTTAAAAGCAGAAAGGAACCCTTGAGAAGTTAAATCGGAAACTGCTTCTATATGCACAGCACGAGTTGCCATGCAGACAAAAAGACATATATACCCCTTGTATGATATATGCCCTCGACCCTTGCTAGTTCTAATTTGAATGGGGCCCGCGTAGTCTACTCCCGAATGGAGAAAGGGTTTGCTCGGTGTAACTCTGCAATCCGGTAACTGCCCCATCTGTTGATGCCTGATTACAGCTGTCTGACGAATGCTAGGGACACAATGATGTATGTGGCCCTTAACTAGACTCTTTGCCCTGATGACCCAATACTTGGTTCGTATAATGTTCAATGTTAACTGAGGGCCACCGTGCAGCGCTCTCTCATGGGCATCAGCTACAATTAACCGGGCTAGATGTGATTGGTTTGGAACAATAAACGGATGCTTTCTGTCATCGCTCAATTGTGAATTGTGAATTCGACCACCAACCCTCAGCAACTGCTTATCATCAAGGAAGGGGTTCAAGGAAGCTAAATCACTGCGCCTGCTGCAATTCTTTTTCGCTTCAATCAGCTTCAGATCAGACTCAAACCAAGTCTGCTGGCATTGTCGAAGACAAGCTTCGGTCGTGTCTCTTATTTCAGCAGCGGTAAGGTGAGGTGGTAACTTCACTTTACCCCTACGAGGTTCCTTAAAATACAGAAATCGTCTGCACCAGGTAAGTACGCGGACTAACCTACGCATCGATGAAAACCTAGTCAACATCAACTCAGTTGGATTCTCCTCCGTATTTCCTGTATGGGCCTTTAATGTTTTTTGTTCCAGTTTAGTTATAATAGACCTGGGCCTAGAATACTCTATGGCCTCATTCAATAACCACGCAGGTCCTGTTTGCCACAGTGGATTAGATAAAAGAGCATTCGGGGAGATGCCGCGCGAAGCACTATCAGCTGGGTTGTCCTTTGATTGAACGTAGTGCCATTGAGAAGAATCAAGACTACTTAGAATCTCTGATGTCCTGTTTGCTACAAATGTCTTCCAGCGACTTGGATGATCACTTAACCAGGCCAACACTACGGTTGAGTCGGTCCATGCATGTAAGTTTGGTTTTGGTATATTTAAAACTTCAGCTACTTCCAACAGTAAATTAGTTACTAAGACCGCACCACTCAACTCTAGTCGCGGGATTGATACTTGTTTAATTGGAGCAACCTTTGTCTTTGAAGTCACCAAGGTGGAATGAATAAGACCCTTACAATCAATTACTCTGATATAAATTACACCAGCATAAGCTACACTAGAGGCGTCTGAAAAACCATGTAGCTCCACCGTGCGATCGTCATCACATGTTTTGATCCATCTTGGTATTCTAAATTTGTTCAGGTGCTGTAATTCTCTACGATACAACTGCCACTCCTTTAGGAGTTCCAGTGGCAATACCTCATCCCAGTCCAATCCAGCTATCCACAGTTTTTGAATAATTACCTTAGCGGTAATTATACAAGGTGAAACCCAACCCAGCGGATCATACAGACGTGCTATCTCCGAAATAACCCTTCTTTTACTTACAGGTGTAAATACAGAGGAAGACGCAGAATCCAACGGTAAGTGCACTGAGTAATGAAAATCATCACTGGCACGATTCCAGGTAAGTCCCAACACTCTAGTTATTTCATCTTCCTTGATTTCTAGGTTACCTCCGCTGTCTTGTTTTATTTTCTTAAGCAATCGTTCTCTATTACTAGTCCATTTTTGCAGTGTAAACCCTGCCTTATTTAATAAGCCATTCATCTCATGATATATTCTGATAGCATCATCTTCAGATTGACACCCAGTCATCAAATCGTCCATATAAAAATCGGTTTTTACCCGCGTAGCAGCCAATGGATAAGCATGCCCTTCATCACAAGCTATCTGCTGCAATGCTTTGACTGCCAGGTAAGGTGCACAAGATGTTCCGAACGTCACTCTCAAAAGACGAAATTCCTGTATATCGGAATGTATATCATCTCGCCATAAAATCCTTTGAGAGTCAACATGCTCGGTACAAACCTTCACTTGACGATACATTTTCACTATGTCTGCAGCAAGACATACCGGATGTTGACGCCACCGCATCACTGTATGACGTAAATCCGCTTGTAATTGTGGTCCAACCATTAAGGTTTCATTTAAAGAAATGTTATTAATTCCTTTAGATGATGCATCAAATACCACCCGCAATTTGGTTGTGGTTTTGTCTTCACGAATTACAGCGTGATGCGGCAGATAGACAGCGCTGGCCTTGTTTTTCTCTTCATCATTGGAAATTCTTTCCATATGACCGAGTGTTAGATATTCGTTAATGACTGACTTGTATTGGTCATGAACTTTGGGATCTTTTGATAACCTTTTTTCAAGGTTAACAAACCTTTTTCGAGCTATCTCCTTTGTGCCTTTCGGTGGTTCACAAGACTTGAAAGGCAGCTTCACAATATAACGGCCCCACTCGTCTCTGCATGTGGTAACGGCGAAGTGGTCTTCACATGCCTGCTCCTCAGGAGAAAGTATGTGTAGGACGTCTGACGACTGGGTTTCAATTTCCCAAAATCTTTTTAGAATGTCATTTGCTTCCACTTGAGTGTGCATGCTCACTACTATTTTCTTATAGCATTGTAGGTCGTCTCCACCGTCGACCTGTCCTGAAACTATCCAGCCCAGGTGAGTATCTTGAGCGATTGCCCTTCCTTGTGGGTCTTTCAGTAGACCCTCTTTTAAGACTCTGCAATATACGTCAGCTCCTAACAAAATATCAATTTTGTTAGGTGTATTAAAATATGGATCAGCTAAATCCATCTGGCTGAGATCTGACCAGTTAAGTAAAGTAAACTTACGTTCGGGCAGAATCGAAGTAACTTTACTCAACACATGAGCCTTAATCTGTATATTAAAGGTAGGATCATGAAGCGACTGAATATTTATCACAACCACATATCTTGAGGTTGTGCCGCCGTGACCACCGCCTATACCGGCAATTGTTGTTTTGGTTGATTTCTTCTTCAATTGTAACAGCTGAACAGCAGCTTCTGAAATAAAAGAAGCCTGCGACCCTTGATCCAACAATGCTCTCAAGGGTTGATAGGAGCCATTCCGTGACTCCGCCTTTATAATTGCTGTAGCTAGCAATACCTGAGTATTGATATCTTTAGCAAAATGGGTTACAATTGTAGAATCTTGTATGGCCACGTTTCGAGTTGAATTAGATACCTGTGGTGCATTATTCCGATTGCTGATCTGCCCGGAGGAAGAGGTATTCGAATTAGATTCCTTTGGAGGGTGCAATAATGAATGATGCCTTTTATTACAAATACGGCACCTTGTAGAAGAACGACAGTTTATAATAATGTGGTTAGAACGAAGACAATTAAAACATAAACCTAGGGACTTAACTATGTGTCGGCGTTGATCAACTGCTTCAGCACAAAACCTTTTACAGTTAAACAAGGAGTGATCTTCGGAACAATGTGGACAAGACACTTTAGCAACTACATGTACCTTAGGGTTATTAATTTTAGGTTTAAAAGACTTGTTATCAATAAATTCAAGGGCTCTAAACCGGGTCTCTAAAAAATCCTGAAACATTTTAAAAGTGGGTAGTTCGTCACTAGATTGACTGACTTGTAATTCCCAATTTTTGCGAGATTCAGAGTCCAACTTTGAACTAATTAAATATATAATTAATATGTCCCAAGTGTCCACCTCAACGCCAAGAGATGATAACTCATGCAAACAATCTGTAGTTGTATCTAAAAGCTCTTTGAGAGCATTGGATGATTCGAATGATATGTCCCTTTGGGTAAGTAGACGCTTAAGAATACAGTTCGCCATAAATCTTTTATTATTATACCGACTAGTCAACATATTCCAACATTTGTCATAATTTGCTTGTGTAATAGGTACATGCCTAATGAGCTGTTCTGCCTCGCCCGACAACTGGGATCTTAAGTAATGTAAACGTTGTACATCATCAAGACTTGTGTTGTTATGCACTAACGAAATAAACAAATCCTTAAATGTCGACCACTCATTATATTTACCACTAAAATTTGGTATTATTATTTTAGGTAATTTAGCCATTGACATACCCTTTACACAGCTAGAAGAAGCATCAGATGATTTTACACATTTAAAGTTACTCAAAGCATTTTTTAAATCTACCTTATAATTAAAATAAATGTCCGACACATTTTCAAAAACATCATCACGTATATATTTCGACGAACTTAATTCGTCCCGCTTGCAAGTAGTTATCAACTCCTCATGTTTTGTTGTAAATTTAGTAAACTGTTTCTCTAGCATATCTAATCTAGTCTCAAGATAAGCTTCACTAATTCTATCCTTAGGGGATTTCTTGAAGTTGATCTGTCCCTTTTCTATTTGAATTTTAATGTCCTCCAACATTCGTAACTGCGCCTCCATTTTAAGAAGATAATATCGGTTCGTAAATTGTTGAGAAATTTTCTAAGTGTCACAATTGCAAATTTTTCTAAGTGTTTGAAATTGTATTTAGCTCGGACCGAAATCGGGCATAGGTTCCCCGTCGTTTCACTTTTTCTTAAACTATTCTAAGTCCTAGCTATCTTCATGCAAATTTTTTCTAAGTTACTGAATTTACTTTAAATTTTATAAGTCTTTGACACTTAGCACTGATATTAACTAACTAATCTGCCTCAGTTATAAAATGAACTGTTTCACTTACTTGTTTAGTCCCGATTTGCACCACCAGATTTTCAATAAGCACTTATCTCACCGTTTGTCGATATTTCCAAATCTTCTCCACAGAAGGCGCCACTCTCACCACTCCATACACGTATTGATTCCAAAATACTCCTTTGCTCCGGCTTGTCTTGTAAGAGAACACCTTGTGAACTATGCGGTAGTTCAACCTGTTAGCTACAGGGCTAGATGTCTCCACAATCCTGAAATATAACAAGGGGGGCCGCGGCAAAAATGATCCGGCTCGAAGGACCTTTTGTTGATGGAACACTCGAATAGCAATGTAATAATACACCAAGTACTCAGAACGTAAGCAATTTATTCAAATAATAACAAACCTTATATAATGAACATTGTGACTAACTATAGCGCGTTACAACTTTTTGATACAGCGACATCTATCGAGTTACTTCGAAATCACCAATTACACTTAAACAATATGTATATCTCTTTTCCTGAGTTACTCTTGGGATAACTGAGAAAATATCTTTTATATCTACAACGTGTTAACTATAATCATATAAAGAAGCTAAAATTCAAAATTTAAAAAACCCCCTACTCAAGCACTTATTCGAGTAATCATACGCCAATAATATTTTTGCAGACATTCGGTTATTCTTCCCCACTTTTAACTCCATAACTTTTAAACGACTCAACCGATATTCATGAAACATGTCTAAGAACACTTGCACGTAACTCACCTTTCATACAAAAAATTAAAAGCGGCCAAGTGCGAGTCGGACTCGCCCATGAAGGGTTCCGCAGCAACAAGTAACATAATATATTTTATTTTTATATTTGTGTTGATTGAATGAAAGGTAAATTGCAGTTTACGATTTATGACGTATTAAAAAAAAACTACTTACTAGATTTCGTTCGAAACCAATTCTCGGTGGAAGTTTGCCTGGTAATGTACCTACATCATATATTTTTTTTAGCTTTATCATGCTATTATTTTAGAAGTTACAGGGGACACACATTTTACCAATTTGGAAGTGTCTCTCGCGCAAACTATTTAGTTTAGAAAAAAATGATAGTATAAACCTCAATATCATTTTCGAAGACCTATCCATAGATACCACACACGTATGGGTTTGATGAAAAAAAATAAAATTGAGTTTCAGTTCTAAGTATGGGGACCCCCAAAATTTATAGTTTTTTTTTTATTTTTGTGTGAAAATCTTAATGCGGTTCACAGAGTACATCTCCTTACCAAGTTTCAACGTTATAGTTCTTATAGTTTCGAAATAAAGTGGCTGTGACATACGGACGGACAGACAGACGGACAGACAGACGGACAGACAGACAGACATGACGAATCTATAAGGGTTCCGTTTTTTGCCTTTGACACGGAACCCCAAAAACTAAATTGAAATCGCTTCATCCGTTCGCGAGCTACGGTGCCACAGACAGACACAGCAAACTTATAACACCTATCTTTTTGCGTCGGGGGTAGGCTCATAGGCTCATTAGCCTATTTATACTATTTTTAGGCATTTTAAGTTCATTGCTTGCCATAAACCTCTGCTTAGCAAAGAAGTTTTGGCCACATACCACACTGGCCAGATGGGTTGATAAATAACTTGTTTCAGGTTTTACTTCTGTTTACAGTACTATTCTCTTGCTTGCTGTGCTCCCTTAGTCACCTCTTACGACACCCACTTTATGTAAGCAGAGCAGAGTGTAGGCATAAAGCTATTTTTTAATAATTCGGGCAAACGAGCAGACGAGTGACCTAATGGAAAGTGATTGCCGCCACCCATGAACGCCTGCTCCTCAGGAATCACAATCACGTTGATTAGAATTTAAGGCTCTTAATGTGTAAATTTGACTTCGTTATAGTAATCTATAATAAAGTGCCCATCTTTACCAGTAAATTATGTAAAAAAATTGGATAGTTAAAAACCAGTTAAGTTAAATCCCGTGTGCGTAGAATCTTTCCTTGAAAACTTTCATCCCTTTGAGTTTTTCAAGTCTTTATTTTTTTTCAAAGTTTTCTCCATCTTAGGTGCAAAATATATTAAATTAGATGAAAATTTAATAAACAGACCCTTTACTGAGATATTAATATAAATAACAACCACTTTTAAGAGGTAAGAAAATAAAGTTTTCTATCTACATTTTTTTATTTTAGTACCGACATTAACAATTCATTGCACACAGTTGTTGGTTTATTCTTCTCGCCAATGGACTAGTAGCGAGTTAATGCTTATACTCATGGGTTCTATAGGTATTACAAGTATCACAAAGTGATCGCTCCATTGGTGAGAGGACTGAACAGTTTGGTAGCAGAGCGTGGTTGTTGATTACTTTCGCATTGTGTTATTAGATTCTATAAATGTCCACTGCTATAGTCAATTACTCAGTTGATTTTCTCATCTTTTTATTGCTGTTGAGAATTATACTACGACTAAAAGCATTTTTAAGCAGGCATTTTGTTTGACAATGTATCTCTTAAAGGCACAAACACATTAATATTTTTCTTTGTAAAGTTACAAAAACTATGTCGAATACAAGTACATACCTTTTACTGCATAGATAAAGATATTTTTTTAATTATTTAAACTAAAAGCGAAGTGAACTTTCGAAATTCTTCCTCTTGGCCTGACTCCTTCCCATTTTATTTGGGGTAATGAAAATAATAAATGTAACCGTTTAAAAGAGATCAATGGCGTATATAATAATTATTAAGACAGGTCTAATGTAAACATGTTATTCCTATTAGATCAGGTTTTAGGGGTTAGCTTGGCTCAGGTTGGAGACCTGTTCACCAGAATACTGAAACATAAGATATTGCTTATATTACAGGATTCTCTACCCACCATTACTTTACATTCTTACTTATCGCGTAATGTTCCCATTAAATGCCCAGAGTACCTGGTTCATGTCAATAGTAGGCCTCTTATTCTGTAAGTGGAACAAAATGGACATAAAAATACAGTTTAAAAATCTAAAAAACACGTTTGTAAAAGTCAGTTGTCAACAAACAAACTAACATACAGATTAAGTTAATAGAAGCGTATCAAAATGGGGGCTATGAGTGTATAAATACATGAATTTATGTTATGAAATTTAAATTACAAAAATAATTGCTCATTTAAAGTTAAAATTCATTAGTAAGTGAATTGAAAATTATAATCAAGAGAAAAGTCGTGTCGCGTGTTGTGATTTCATAATAACAAATTGTTTCATAATTGAGTTACGTCCTGCTCACTCCGCCGTGTTTGCAGGACTCTTCTCACTTACATAAATTACTCTCTTAATGAGTTTATGAACGAAACGGTCGCTATTTGCCCCTATCTTGCTCACAAAGTTTGTTCAGAAAGCAGCGGTTTGTTAATTGGTTTAATTTTCTACCTTTTAGTAACAGCATTATGTTTGTAAAATGCTACGTTGAATATTCTATTTTCATACTTCATTAAACATAGGATAAATTAACCGAAATACCTTTGAATATATTTTTATTTTGAACATAAAATCCGAGAGAAGTCTTAGTACTTCGATGTTTTATGGTTGCCACTCGTTTCTGCGTATGTGAATAACAAGTAAAATTTTTACAAAAATAAAACCGACTTCACGGTTCGACTCGATTTCTCTTGGATGCCATCATCAGATCTTAGTGTCCTTATCATGGTACCACCGTTGGGATATCTCCTTTCCATTAAAATAATAATCATCAAAATCGGTTCCTAAACGACGAAGTTATCCGCGAACACACGTCACAAGTCGGTTAAAAAGGAATTTATTAATCTGTTCTTGTAGTATTAATACAAACAAAGTACACACATCTTTATAACAAAACAGATATGTAGTAATATGATAGTAATTGACCTAGTTATATTAATAACAATGTTTTATTCCCTATTGGGCTACCCCGCTACAGCCCCGAAGATGAGTGTGATTTCCTCTGTTGAAAATCTTTATATCGTTTAATACATTTTCTAATTAATGTATAATACTATTTGTAGGTATTCTATGGACAAAGAGAAAAATCAGTAACATAATTAAGTATGACTATAATTAAAGAAACAATTAATTTTACCATTCCTTCAGCAGTTGGTTAAAACCTAACTATATTTGGAGACTTACCTGGCTTACCCCTTATTCATAAACGTCATTTAACTTAAAGCAATGGTTTGTGTATTTTCAACTTTAAATTAATAGCCTCAAGGTAGAAAATAGTGTTTAATAATGTACTGTTGCACCCATCCCTAGAAAGGTGGTTTTGGCTTACTTATACTATACTCGTATTTGTTTCAAGTTTTCCTTCTCTTTGCAGTACTTTTTAGGGTTCCGTGCCAAAGGCAAAAAACGGAACCCTTATAGATTCGTCATGTCTGTCTGTCTGTCCGTCTGTCTGTCCGTCCGTATGTCACAGCCATTTTTTTCCGAAAGTATAAGAACTATAATGTTGAAACTTGGTGAGTAGATGCATTCTGTGAACCGCATTAAGATTTTCATACAAAAATAGAAAAAAAAAAACAAATTTTGGGGGTCCCCATACAAAGAACTGAAACCCAAAAATGTTTTTTTCATCAAACCCATACGTGCGGGGTATCTATGGATAGGTCTTCGAAAATGATATTGAGGTTTCTAATATGATTTTTTTCTAAACTGAATAGTTTGCGCAAGAGACACTTCCAAAGTGATAAAATGTGTGCCCCCCCCCCCCGTAACTTCTAAAATAAGAGATAGATAAAACTAAAAAAAATATATGATGTACATTACCATGTAAACTTCCACCGAAAATTGGTTTGAACGAAATTTAGTAAGTAGTTTTTTTTTAATACGTCATAAATCGTAAACTGCAATTTACCTTTCATTCAATCAACACAAATATTAAAATAAAATAAAAATTATATTATGTTACTTGCTGCTGCGGAACCCTTCATGGGCGAGTCCAACTCGCACTTGGCTGCTTCTTTTTCTCTATAGTTGCCTTGCTGTTACGTTTTCCAAAAAAAAAATTAATAAAAAAAATATTAAAAACCAGAAATATAGATAGGTAGAATGATTTTAAAATTGTACTCTCATACCGAATAATTGATAATTATTTGAAAATTAACTATCAGCATTAATTATATCCAGTGCTGAAAAAGGTGAATTACACAATTAAAATAATATATAACTTTGATATCTTTACTAACTCAACGGATATTGGTTCGTTATCTTGCCGGATCAACAAGGTATTAAATTGAATATTTTACCGCGCTTCCAGCGTACTAGCGTAACATTTCTAATGGGAATTTTAAGGATGTTTATAGCGTTTATAGTTAAATAACCAATATTTATATAATCTAAATAAAGCTATAATAAGACGTTTGATATTTTCAAAGTTATTTAACCTTGTTCCAATCACCCATTACTGAAATTGTTAGTAAAAATTGATGCGAAAACATTATGTCCAATTAGAAGAGAGACAATCTATCTTAACTATCAGGCTTCTAGATTATGAGAAGCTTTACAACTTTAAATATAGAAATTGCTATTGAAACTCTTTGTTTTGTTTTTCAGGCGCATTTTTTTATCTTGCATTAAAATTTGTGAAATCTTCGTTTCAAACAAGATTCATTCAAGGTTCCAATGTTATGAGGTTCGATTTCATCGATTATATATATCATATTTCAATGAAACAAATACACTTTTCTATATTTCTTGCGAGTTACGTTTTCAAATATGAAAATATTTATTATATGTGCCTTATCTTTTTATAATAAAGAAAACTACTGAGATATACGAGTAGTTTGATATATTTCTGTTCAGTAGGTATAACTAAAAACGTATGTAAAGAGGAGCTTCTCTTTGAGGGATTCGATTGAGATTCGTACCTGTGATCACTTGATTGCACGTCCGATAGCTATTAAGTAGTGCTTTTAGTAGACTGTAATATCATATCAAGCCTGCCTTATAGGCCCTGTTTAATTCTATTCGATTATACGTGGGAGAGCCACGCTTCGACATGAATGGGCAGGCTCGACCGGAGTGATACCACGGCCTCACAGAAAACCGGTGTGAAACAGTGCTTGCGCTGTATTTCACCGAGTGAGTGAGGATACCGGAGGCCCATACCCCAAACCCTCCCCACATCCCTTTCCCCATCCCCAAAAGGCCGGCAACGCACTTGTGACGCTTCTGGTGTTGTTGGTGTCCATGGGCGGCGGTAGTCGCTTACCATCAGGCGATACGTTTGCCCGCCTATTCAATAAAAAAAAAAGACGTGTGGCACTCGGGGACTGCCGCGGTAAAGCTATTGCATAGCATTTTTTATCAACTTATGCAATTATAATTATTTATTTATTTTTTATTTATGCAGTATGTATAATATTGAAATACTAAACTATTTAATTAGTACCAACATCTTCACTACATGGCGTTTATCACTTTTTTAAGTAGCGATGTGGTTTCGTTACACAGCATACTACAAAAGGTTTCAACTATTCCTAATAAATGTCTTCGTCATTGAACGGGTTGTTTTATTCACAGTATTTGTTTTCTTTGAACATGTATACTAACGGGGCGCACATGCGGTGAGTGTGGCATTATAAAGATGATAGATACCTATACACCTATATACTTTCTCACAAACAGCTGCTTAAGCCGGACATACACGTTCACGTATACTTGCGCAAACCCAGACTGATTTGTCTGTCTGTCTCTCAGAGACACACATGAAACGGACACAATGAACACCCTGACTCAGAATAACAATTCGTGGATCACACAGTGTTGTCCTATGTGGGATTGGAACCCACAACACCTGATACAGTAGAAAGCGGCGAGGCAACCGCTTAAACCACTAGACTAGACCAACCTTATGGTTAACAATACAGTTTTATTTTTGACTTTATAGTCAAAAATAATATATTTTTTTTAAAACTAAAACGGTATTAATTAAAAACTAAAACGGTAAATCTTTTCTCGATACTTTATTCTCGCGAAATAAAAAAAAACATTTAAAATAGAGCACGAAATAGGACAGAGCCTGCTAATTAAAAAGGTCGATTTCGATGATTATGATCTATGTTGGGGTTATCTCGTCGTTAACGGTACCCCGGTAATTGATAGTTGTAGTAATAGGTTAAAGTTCACACCAAACCAGTATTAAGCTTTTGCAAGATTTAATTTATAAGTATATAAATGTTAGGCTAGGTTTAGTAATCTGAGTCGTACGTTATGTTACCGAATATTGACACTAGCACGCGTGACGGAGTTGTTGTTACGACTGACTAAAATAATTAAGTACTACTATTTAAAAGTAAACTAAATTAGCTGTATGAGCATTATTGGCTCGTACATGCTCCCGAGGGAAAGATAAACGTACTCAGATCACCAAATTTGTGTTACAAGTTACATATAGTATAAAATTTTATAATTTATTTTAAATTTATATTTATTAATCAAAGCTTGAATGTTGTCGCTATTGCTGGCTGCGGCCGAGGATTGATCTTCCCGTATCCGTCATCGATTTCTGCGTATCCCGCCGTCTCTTTAAGTTCTATTATGGGAGTGTTGTTCTTGCGTGCGGAAAGATATCTTCTAACCCGCCATACTACGATTGCGATAGCTATTCCTCCTACCATCAAGGTGCTTATTGCGTAGTTGCCAATATCGTGGACACTCAAGTTGCTAGGTAGGATCTCGTGTTCCTTTTGTGTGGTTATCTGATAGTCTAATAATCTGTGTCCATTAGACAAGTTGAGTTTAGGCAGAACAATCTTCGTATTTTTCAACGTATTTCACATATCATTAGGTGAGTCAATAGTAGGTATTTCCAGTGAAATTTTAATGTTAGTTTTGCTACTAAAAACGTTATGTGAGTATATTGTAGCGTCTTTGTATTGTATTACACAATCCTGACCTAGGGCAAGAAGCCCCGTCATTCTTATCAACGGTGTTGTAATTTGATTATTACATACAATCCGTATCGCACATTCGTTGATGCAGTTGTATAACCATATATTAGGCCTCTGTATTTTTACCCACTGGTCAGAACACGGTTGTGGTAACCAATTACATGTGATGTTGTTTAAAGTTTGACTCAGCATTTTAGCTTCGCAAGATGCTGAGTCTTCATGTAAGTTTCTAATTAGTGTGTAGGATTGGCAGATATAGTGGCTCGCTGTTATTGATGTACATTGTTGAAGATCAGTCTCTTCCATCTGTATATATGTATTCGTTACATAGTTCACTCCAATATACCTTGTTGTTATTGCTACAGCATGACATTCTTTCGTTGTATGTTGTTTAAATATAGATATATTCTGAAATAACGCATACTCGTCGTCACTTAGTAGTGGAATATGCAATTCAAATAGCAGATATTGTTGAGTAAGCCGACCTTTGACGTAAATAAGTTTGTAGATGTTTCGAATGTTCTCACTATTAGTGTTTTCAATAGGTAATGTTAATCGTTTTGATATTATGCCGCCAATGTAATTGAGTTGTTTCGATAGTTGCTCCGGGGTATACAGGTTCATATCAATGTGCCCTCTGTAGATATCAGTTAATGTATCTAAAAGCATTTGTTGGTTCCTACCCAAAGCCGAGAGTAGTAGGCTGGCAGTAACTGCTCCAGCGTTGACGTCATTCATTGTTTTCATAATCTGAAACCTGTTTTCTACCATTTCCTTATTACATTTCGTTTCGTTAATATATTGCTGAATAACTTCCAACTGTTTATTCATGAAGTTTTCATTTTTCTTTATAATGTTGTCTTCTGCTTCAATAATAAGTGTCTGATTTTTTATAAGTTGCAGTGTATATTGTTCGTTCATTTTGATTTTCTGTATGTCTTCTGAGTATTTTTCGGCGAATTCGCTGTCTAGGACACCAAATAAGGTTCGTGCAAGATTTCCGACGCCGTTGACGTAACCGCGACGTCTTCGTTGTTTATGTTGAGATAGTAACAATGCGTTGTATTGATTCATATGGTTCATTTCGAACTTAAGTTGTTGAATCGTATAGCGACATGGCTCGTCAGGTATTGTCCCGCATATTTGTGCTAAATGGTTAATTAAACTCTCAACTTTTGTTGTACTTTGCCAGAATGTAGTTAGGTTGTAATATACCAGAAGTTTCCATTCATCATGTATAAGTTGAATATTTCCAACAGGGTCAAAGTACACCGGCTGGTTTTCATTTATTCTCGTTATTTGAAATGGTTGTAGGGGTGTTGCTAGGCCACATGACAGCGTTGTAAACGCTACTAATAAAACCATAAGCAAGCTGTTAACCCTTTTCTGGCTTTTTATAACTCCTTTTTGCTTCTTAGGGTCCTCACTTTCCGAACTCACTCTCTGTGTAGTCTCACATACCTCGTTAATAGGTAGTGGGGCTAGCTTAGTTATGGGTCTTTTTAGTAGCCCATTTTGTGTCTTAAGCGTGACTACACGAACTAAATTGTCGGTGCCCGGGTGTGACTCCACGACGCGGCCCATAGCCCATCTTCCCGGGGGTAGATTAGTTTCTCTAACAAGAACCAGTTGTCCCTTCTTTACGTTTTCTTTAGCTTGTTGCCATTTGTTCCGGTTTTGTAATAGATGCAGGTACTCCTTTGACCAGCGATCCCAATAGTGTCGGCGCATGAGTTCAATAAGTTTCCAGTTGTTTCTAATGTCGATGGTTCTCAGTTCTTCAGGCTCATTTAGTGGCAGTGAGAGTGTAGGGCTCCCCGTGAGAAAATGACCAGGAGTAAGGTAGTTCAGATCCTCTACATCTTCTGATAATGGACACAGAGGCCTGCTGTTCATGCACGCCTCAATCTGAGTTAGAAGCGTAGCAAACTGCTCGTAGGTTAGTTTCTGTTGTCCAATTACTCGTTTCAAGTGTGCTTTCATGGAACGTACAGCGGCTTCCCATAATCCTCCAGCCGATGGCCAGGAAGGAGCGTTGAAATGCCACTCGATTTGAAGGTCGTTAAGCTCCCTAAAGAACTCTGAAGACAGCATTGTTCGGTATAGTTGAAACTCTTCATGTAACACCTTTGCAGTTCCGACAAAGTTGGTGCCGTTGTCAGAATAAATATGTTTTGGCGTGCCTCTTCTAGCACACATTCTTTTTAATGCTGCGATGAAAGTTTGAGTAGATAGGTCCGAAACAAGTTCCTCAAATTGATAGACGTCTTCCTGCGACATTGTTAATAGAAAGTTGTATACTCACAAAGCTTCTGATAGGTCTGAGTGTTGACTTAGCAGTAGACGTAATCCCCGCTAGTTCTATTGTTGTAGTTTGATTGCAGTAGACGTAATCTCTGCAGTTGTACTGTTGTAGCAGTAGACGAAGTCCCCGCTAGTTCGTTACCAGTTGGTACTCAATGTAGCTTCCCTTCCTTACGTTATGTGCAACGTCTCAATGCCAGTGGTGAGACCCGCTTCTGGGAGGCCACCAGCACCGATTTGCTAACGTAACTGAGAAATACACACTAAGCACCCTTCCGACACAAATACGCCAAAAGGCTCGAAGGACCAAAAAGATGTTGGAGTTATCTCGTCGTTAACGGTACCCCGGTAATTGATAGTTGTAGTAATAGGTAAAAGTTCACACCAAACCAGTATTAAGCTTTTGCAAGATTTAATTTATAAGTATATAAATGTTAGGCTAGGTTTAGTAATCTGAGTCGTACGTTATGTTACCGAATATTGACACTAGCACGCGTGACGGAGTTGTTGTTACGACTGACTAAAATAATTAAGTACTACTATTTAAAAGTAAACTAAATTAGCTGTATGAGCATTATTGGCTCGTACAATCTATGTTAGGCTTTTTTCTCTCAAAAATAAAGATGACCTTTTAATAAGTGATCGCGTTAATTCCCGTAAAAATAATTATTACTATTCATATATACACGTATGGGTTTGATCAAAAAAAAATTTAGAGCTTCAGTTCTAAGTATGGGGACCCCCAAAATTTATTGAGTTTTTTCTATTTTGGTGTGAAAATCTTAATGCGGTTCACAGAATACATCTACTTACCAGGTTTCAATAATAGTTCTTTCTTATAGTTTCGGAAAAATAGTGGCTGTGATATACGGACAGACAGACAGACAGACGGACAGACAGGTAGACATGGCGAATCTATAAGGGCTCCGTTTTTTGCCTTTGGCACGGAACCATAAAAGGAACGGAAAAGCACGTAAGCCTAAGTTACTCCTTATATCAGCTACCTACCAGTCGAAAGTTCCGTCAAAATCGGTTTAGCCGTTCCAGAGATTAGCCGGCACAAACAAACAGACAGACAAAAATTGTAAAAAAAATATTGGTATATGTACCGTGTATAAATACATTCGCATTAAAAGCGATCAAAAATTATTTTTATAAGAAACATTAACATTATGTTCCATTAATATAACATATCATACAAATAAATTTCGTAAAAAACATAAACTAAGTAATGGTAAAAATCGCATTTAAATCCGTTGCTTACTGTAAAAGATTTAAGCTGACAAATAGTGCGAGCGACTTATTTTATACTGTGTAAAAATATATTATTTGTCAATGAAATGAATTAAAAATAATACACTTGGAACCCATACTCGGTCGTTGACGAGTTACTTAAAGCCTACGGGCTTTTCGATATGACCAAGATACATTGCGTGCTTTGTAGGTCATTCAAAACATTCTTCAAAGGCGAACAGTTAATGAATATGTAACTAGAAGGAAAAACCGAAAGTAAATGTATTCGTTGCTATGGTAAGTTGCAACAGTACCCGATGCGTTTGTGTGCATGTAAAATATGAATGTAGGTGTTCAACCACAACTTCCACGCTCGAGGACTACCTGATGAAAGTTTAATTACTAATTAGAGATTATAATATATTTTGCTTGTGTGAGACAACCCTACTTCTACTGTATAAATAATCCACTTAAAACAATATCGTTGGAACTTACAAGTTCGACATTTATTAGTAATTTCATTCGTGAATTCATGAAATTTTCTACTGTAGTATACCCTCTCTTATAACTAATCGTAGTCCCATTTGTTTGAGGGATACCTTGTCGTTTAAATTGCTCGTTTCTAGTTAATTGGTAGCTTTTGTAGAGACGAATTCGAAATCTTTGGCATATTATATTGAAGTTTAAATAATTCTCCTATTTAGTCTAATATAAAGCATTACTATAGTCATCACTACATAGTATAAAACAAAGTCGCTTTCTCTGCCCCTATGTCCCTTTGTGTGCTTAAATCTTTAAAACTACGCAACGGATTTTGATGCGAATTTCTTTAATAGATAGAGTGATTCAAGAGGAAGGTTTTTATGTATAATAAATGCATAATATAGCATAGAAACACTGTTAATTTTCGAGGTTTCTAATGTGCTGTAGCAAATAAACACATTTTTTTGCGCTTACATTGCAAACGCTGGTTGCACCCTACGAGATAGATCAAAATAATGTACTACAGTATTGTACACCTTAAAAAGTACTACAAAAAAGTCCGCGACGGTATATGTCTATCTCTTAGGGATAACCCACAACAACCATTTTTTATTCCTCTCTTTTTACGAGAAATAATGGCTTATTTACGAAGTGATTTTAAGCAATACGGAATGAATCCTTATACAATTAAGTAAATTAAATACATTGTGCATTTAATATAGATCAAAATGGCCCTTTACAGTATCTAATTTAAATGAATATATTCGAAGATATTACAGATTTAAAGTGCACGAATCGTGTCGTCGGCGGGGCATCTGAAAGCCGGGGCGGGTCGCTAGTTAAAATATAATTTGATCTCTGTGACAGTTGTCACTAGTGTCATTTTAGAACTGACAAGGTACATTATTTGTGTTGATTTCATATTTATAATGTTTTCCACTTCATTTGTGATAAAACTGGCACGTAGAGAATAAAATAAAATTGCTTGTTCAAAAGTACTTAGCCGGTTTCATAGCCATCTATCACATAGACTACGGGCGCGTGTCGAGAATCTATGGGTCATGTGATCCACCAGGAGACCTTTTTAGAAAGACACAGCCGACACAGGGGCATAAAACAATAACATTCAGCACTATGCCGTCACTTGTAAGCTGTCAAACTGAGTACTGGTGAAAGGGAAGGGGTAGTAACCCTCGATTTTTCTCCCTTGTCACATGATTTTTATACGGCATTACGGAATAATGGATCAGAGAGAATATATTGAAATTGTATGGAACGCCGTAAAAATTCAAATGATCAAATCGAGGGTTGCTACCCCCTCCCCTGCACCTGTATTCAGTTGAAAAACTTACAAGTGACGGCAGAGTGCTAAATGTTATTGTTTTATGCCCCTGTATCTTTCTAAAAAGGTCTCCTGGTGGTTCACATGACCCATCAATTTTCGACACGGGCCCGTAGTCTAACAGAGATCAAGTTATATATTCAAGGACTTTAAAAATAATTGGAACAGTTTTTTTTGTTCTTGTTGTTTGTTGATATAGCGGTAATCAGAAGCGTCATCTGATAGTGACTACCTTTGCTCATAAATATATCCATTTTTTTTTTTGGTTTTAGTCTTTCCAACTCTATCAAACAACCCCGCCGCAAACCCCGGTGGGGTGACAGCCCGTGGGGGCCGTGGGGGACAACACGTAAAGTAAAAAAAAAATTTAACAAAAAAACAACCGACTTCAAGAACGACCAAATTGAAATGGGCCCATACGAGAATATTGACTGCCGACGACTGCCTCGTTGGTCTCGCGGTTGGCGTGTGTGACTGCTGATCATGGGGTCTCGGGTTCGATTCCCGGGTCGGACCAAATGTTTGTATGATCTACAAATATTTGTTTCGGAGTTTGGGTGTTTTCTATGTATAAAATGTATGTATTTACAACAAAAAAAAAATAATGTATTTGTATCAGTTGTCTAGTACCCATAACACAAGCTCTGCTTAGCTTTGGACTAGATAGCGTTGTGTGTTAGATGTCCGAAATATTTATTATTATTTATTATTGAGTTATTCGTTAATTTGTCGCGCACATACTTAATGTAAATTGAAGACTTATATGATTTTCTCATGGATGACATGTCAGAACTGGGTCAAATTAAAATGGGACCACATAAAAAGCACCAGCTTTCAAATAAAAAAAAAATCATCAAAATCGGTTTTACCCAGTCGAAAGTTATGAGGTAACATAAAAAAAAAAGAAACAGTCCAATTGAGAACCTCCTCCTTTTTTTGAAGTCGGTTAAAAAAGGATTGGTATCAAGTTTTCCTTTTCTTTGCAGTGATGTTATTCTGCATAATTTGTCGATTCTAACGACACCCATGGGATGAGTAGGGGTGGCGACAATCTGTATTCTTAGTTTATCATCGCACGGAAATAATAAATACCCCCATTGGATTTAATGAGTAGCGTTGCTCGGTTATCTTTTTTAATTCATTCACCTGGAACCAAAAGAACCAAATTACTTCGTAGTGTATCTAAGGTATTGATTTTAGCAAAATCAATAAGTTATTAACCATTTTTTTGTGATTTTCTTTCTTCACCCCCACCACTTTAGCTCCTGTACATCATGATCAATAGCAGTGATAGTAACATGGCGAGTTATTACACTCGGAAAGTCTCAGGAAAAATTAAACGTCTTGAAACTCTAAATTTGAAACTCGAAAAAAGAACAAACTGGAGTTCGAGATATAATAACTTCATTTATATGACATAAAAGTTTCAAAACCCTTGCTTTTTACTAAAAGTAATTAAGACGAAGAGATAAAATTCTTGCTTCATCTTCGAGTCTCAGTCGCTTAAAGAAAAGTAATGATAATAAATGAACCAGGCAACACCGACGGTAATGCGACGCGCAAAAACTTCTTTCTTATTGTCTTTGACTTTGTAGATAGTGCTTTAAAGTAAGTAAATATCGCTTACAGAGCAAACATATACACTTCCTTACAAAGTATTATTTAGAAACGTTATTCTTTATAATGAATGTTTATTGAAAAAAAATTACACATGTTTGATGATTCACCATAGGGTTGCGGGAAGCCGTTGGATGCGTACAGCGCGTTCAGACAGGACCTGTTGTTGCGGAGATGGGGAGACCTATTCAGTCTAGCAGTGGACGTCTTTTGACTGAGAGGACGGTAATGATTATGAATCATCAAACATGTTTTTGTTTAATCTTGTTTTACAAATCAGATTGTATCGTTTCTTAGCAATATCGCGTTGACCATTAATATGAGTAATGAGCATTTACATGTACCTCAGAAAAAATCATTTCAATATGAAAGTCGTAGCCATTCAACCAAAAAGGAACGTGACTCTTTTGAAAATATAATACTTTAGAGAACGATAGCCGACATCTTAAACTTATCAGTGTTCGAGATGAGACAAAACTCTTCGTTATAAGTTCACAGAGACGAAATGCACTCTAAATGCACAAATTCTTTGATAAAACGTAAAGTATTATGAGATGCATTCTGTTTAGAAACTTGAGAACTTTCTTTGAAATGACATTCCCGTAAGTGGTATTTATATTCATTAAGAACTATTATTGCAAAGACTATAGTTTTAGTTATTTTACAATCATTGGAAGCAAAACTTTTGTTCTATTACTAGGCATGCCTTTTAAGTTCTGTCGTTTCCATATTTCCCGGCAATTTTGAATTTGGAACTGTTCTATATTCGAATGTGTTTAAATTTTGAATCTCAAAACAGTTGAAAGTATTAGGATTAATGCTATTGTTTAGTCACAACGTCGATTGGAATCTGTCAGGTTACCTACGATATTGAATCTTTCTAAGGAAAATGTTCGTGCAATAATTTTCTACAACTTTAGAAGAGGCCTGACACGGTTTCAGTGTTTTAAAGAGCTAACATCTGTGTTCAGTGATGAAGCCCCATGTCTGCGGACTGTTGAACGCTGGTATTTAGAATTCCAGCGTGGACACACTAGTGTTAGTGACAAATCTAGCGAGGGACGCCCAAAATCCGCTTTCACTGAAGATAACATCATTGCTGTTAGACAACTAATTTTCGAAGATCAACATGTGATGTATCAAAAGATAGAGGCTCTATTAGGCATCTCATTCCAAACAACAATCTACAATCTGGGTCTTTCAAGACGAGCCAAAGCCAACTAAAGTTGTTCGTTCTCGAAGCACTTCAAAGAAGATGGTGGCCATGCTCGTTGGAAAAACCGGCCGTGTTGCGACTATTGCACTTGAAGATCGTAGAACGGTTAACGCATAGTGGTATACCACAAGTCATCGCTAAACTTCGAAAATCTAACTCAAAGCGACCCATCATCCTGCTCCACGACAACGCAAGCTCACACAGCGCTCGTCAAACGATTGAGTATTTGAAGCAGGAAAAAGTAGAAATTCTTGACCATCCTCCATACAGTACTTTACATTTCCTAAAATAAGAAAAGTCTTCGTGGTCAAAGGTTCCAGTCCGGTGAAGAAGCAGTCGACGCTTTCAAGCGTTCAAGCCATTTTGAACACCCCCACTTTAGAGTGGAATAAATGTTATAATGACTGATTTGAGCGAATGGAAAAGTGTATTAAGCTACGTGGTGAATACTTTGAAAAACAATAAAAAGTATTAAAAGGTTCTAGTTGTGTTTTTTTCTTCAAACGACAAAACTTAAAAGGAATGCCTCGTATTTTTGTTGTTCTTAGTGTTCCTGATAACTTTATTGCAGTTGTTGATCTTATTTTGTCATCATTTTTTACCAATTCAAGACGTCAAGACTTGACAATTTACAAGTCAATTTCTTCATCATCATCAACATCCTCTACTAGTTCACTGCTGAACCGTAAGCCTTTTCATAGAAAGGAGGTATTTGACCTACTATACAACAATTGACGTCAAGTCAATTTGACGTCTTAAGTCAGTAAAAATATGTTAAGAGATTCAGTTAGGTTCCTGACGAGTACTAACTACCAAGCAAAGAGATCAAACTATAATAATAAAAATACACATACCTTTTAATGTTTTGTATCAACAAAATATCAATTATAATTTGTATAGTTAATCAGAAAAGACAACATGAACAGACTCATAACAATTTCGCTTCTCATTAGAAGGAAACGAAAACGTGACTTTTTCCTGTTTTAGCTTTTATAACAGCACAGTTGATTAAAAGTTGAAGACTTGACACTCATTTAAATGAACATGCAATATTGTTTCAGCATTTAAAGCGTTTAAATACCTAGAGTTTATTTAAAATTAAAGCATAAATCTATTATACTTATAATAAAAATGTAACAGGTCAAAACATGTACATTAAAGATATTTTGTAAATTTTTTTTGGAGGGCTCTCTATAATCGATACTGAAGCCAAAACTGTATTTTTTCATTTTTGTCTGTCTGTCTGTATCTTGGCCGCGCATCACGCCGAAACAACTGAATGGATTCAAATGAAACTTGGCATGATTTGAGTTCATACTACTAGGTAGGACATAGGATACTTTTATCCCAAAATTCAACACGGTTTCCTGGAGAGAGGGGATGAAAGTTAAAATATGTAAGTACTTAGTTGTAGTTCAATAACACGTGGTCCGATTTTATTCATTCCTTTTTTGTTAGAAAAAAAAAAAAAAAAGATAACGGGAAAAGTATTTTTGTTGTCAGCGACTGTACACTGCCTGTGGGAAGCTGAGACAGATATGTAAATATGACGGTACGAAGTTCGCCGGGTCAGCTAGTATTATCAAAACTTTTTTAACGTGCACGTAAATACTAATAAATCTGTATCGATTTTTTTCTGTACCTGCGATATAAACAAACTGAAAATTTATCATTTACGTATTTATTATGTTCACAACATATACCAAATACGTAATTTATTAAGTGAAATATTATAATATATCGAAGTCTAATGTCATGTAATTCGGATAACTTTGTTGGATCTAATTTTATTTGAATTTACGTGTATCATAATCGCTTTAGATTACATAACTATGTTCTAGAAATGTAGCAGAAGCTGCAAAACTTTTGTTCAGTCCTTAAAATATAGCTTGATTTCTGTTAAGAAACCGATAAAGTAAATTGGAACACGTGCGTGTGAGCTGAGGGACCATAGTGATATTTCACAAAAAAATATTGTAGGATTAAGCTGACTACAGACATTTAGTAAAGAATTTACAAAGAGATTTAATAAAAAAAACAAAGAAAAGATAAAAAATATAAGGACTAAACTGTTCCCTCAGTCTACATGCGAAAGATAAACGCTTCAGAGAATATTTAAAAAAAATATTTAAGCCTGTGTTTACAAACAACAAAAACTCTTTAGTTCAGTATCAGTATTTATCGAGGGAGAGCCACGCTTTGGCATGAATGGGCCGGCCCGACCGGAGTGATAGCACGGCCTCACAGAAAACCGGTGTGAAAAAGCGCTTGCGCTGTGTTACACCGAGTGAGTGAGGATACCAGAGGCCCATACCCCAACCCCTCCCCACATCCCTCTCCCCATCCCCCAAAGGCCGGCAACGCACTTGTGATGCCTCTGGTGTTGCGGGTGTCCATGGGCGGCGGTAATCGCTTACCATCGTACGTCTGCTAGTTTTCCCCCTATTCCATAAAAAAAAGAATGTACGTACGATGAATTAATATGAAATAAAAATCTTGATCTCGTCTCAAATTAGATATTAGAACTGTTTACTTTCCAAGAATAAAGTCATTTTCATCGAGCAATCATTGCGGCTATAAATTATTCTGCTGGTCGTAATATGCGGAGTAATAAACAGTGATCAAAGTTAGGCAAACTCAACAAACTCCCAGTTATAACAGGAAATGTCTAAATACTGCAATTAATTACATAAGACCTGACGGCTTGTGGTCGGCATGTACCGATCCCAAAGCTATAATGCATTTAATAAAAATGATAACATTGCACCGTCAACTAATGTCTCCCCGATACATTTTGACCATCCTAAGGTTGCCTGGAAGAGATTGCTTTCGGTAATAAGGCCACCCTTTGCACATTATACATTCGTCATTTTCTGTACTCTCTTTTAAATCTGTAATACAGTGTACAAATAAAGAGTTTTCGGTCTATCTATAATAAAATTTATTGCATTAAAACAAAGAAATACAATATATTCAACTTAAAACTAGTTTAAGTTATAAGTCGAACATGTTGCCAAACTAGGGTCATTATTTACATATTCTCTATTTAAATACGTGAAGGAAAATCTTTCTACCCCTTTTTACGAAAATTATGCGTAATAAATTAGACACAGAAAAGTGCAGAAAGCTAAAAAAAAGTATAGTCGACTTTTGACCCCTGGGCGACCATTATTATATATAGTATCTCATATCTCATGACTTTGAACATACGATGCCTCATTTTTTTGTAAAATATCAATGAAAAATTATCAAAATATTAGGTAATTTCAAGATAAAAATTATATCTTATTATTATTAATCATATTAATTTCTTTTTAAATAAATAAAACTGATAAAACGCAAAAGGTTCAACGTTATTGACTGAAATTCCTGTAAGATCATAGTCATTGAAATCATAATGAGATAATCCTCATCACAAAATACCTTATAACATTTAGTATAAGAAAAAAAGTAGCTAAAAATGCTTCTCATATCAAGGATACCTTATTTTATATAGACAGGGAAAGACAATACAATTCTAGTTTTATGTCTTCTGATAACACATTTTCTTATATTCTCTTTTAGTTGTTGTCTTTAAGCTATTAACGAGGTTAAGCGTTATAAAATTGAGTATGTTTGAATGCATTAACAAGTGATTACATTATCTATTTTTTAAAACAAGCTTTTATCACTTGTTAATAAAAAAAAAACTTTAAGCCCTTTCATTTGATACCCATATTGGGTGGGTTCTTCAGAAATATGTACGACGCCATTTTGTTATGGCGACCATTTTCAATTAATAATAATACCGATTATATAAAATTGCATTGTCATCAAAATTTAATGTAAATTACAAATTTCAGCTAATTCGGAAATCGGGAAGTGGATCAAATTTAACTTGCAAGATTTGATTACAGACAAACATCGGGACAGGAAGCTAAATAAAAGCTTGTAAAAATAAATCAACGCCGAGGTCAAAGTCAAGGTTCGTCACGTAATCATAAACATCATATATCCGTACGAATGAATGAACGAAAATAAATTTGACTGCCGTGGTGGTGCAGTGGTAGCACCCACTGCACCACCACATCAGAAGATGTTGTGACTCCTGTGCTCAAGCAAGCAAGGTCTCGGGTTTGATTCCCGCATTGGATCAAATGTTTCCATGATCGGCAAATATTCCTTTCGGAGTTTGGGTGTTTACAACGTATATTATATATGTATTTTAAAAAAAAACCCTTTACAATGCATTTATAGCAGTTGTTTAATACCCATAGTACAGCTCTACTTAATTTAGCACTAGACTAGATGATTATTTGGGTCGTCGTGTGTCAGGTGTCCGAAAAATAGTAACATGACATGAAGTTTTATAGTTAGTGTTAGTCTAAACTTGGATTCTTTAAAGTTCTATTCAGTATTATACGACTGTAAATTTGGGACTTAATCGCGATAATATCTAACACCACCAGACCACGAAAATCTACCCGTGACCACGATCGGTGCAATTCGATCGAAACGTCGGGCTACCAAAAAAAGGTACTGTAAGTTACAATACCTTTTTTTGGTAGCTCAAGTTACAATTTGTAACTTGTAGATGTTATCGCGATTAAGACCCGATTTACCGTCGAATAATATGTATAGTCGCGAAACTTTAAAAACAATCTATGCAGTATTATTCCAAACAAATACTAAAATCAATATTCATATAGTATTATTATACTACAGCTTCACTACAACTACACACATCAAAAGTGTCTAGGGATCAACATATGTGTCTAGGGATCAACATATATTTTTGCAATAACTTTTCTCCTGATTGATATTAATTAAAATTTTCTTTAAGGATTCATCAAATAAAGTGTTTTCGTTTGTCACAGTAACGATAAACCAAGTCACCTTTGCATTAATAAAGAAATTTGCCATTTTCCTAATAAACGGATTTTTGACATTTGAACCACTAACATTAAAGTTCTAAAAAAAGACTGAAATAACAGTTTTCTTTAAAATTTTATTAGGTAACTTAAACAATTAATAATCCGTGTTTCTACCGCGAACACTAACACAAGAACATCGGTTTGGCATACTCAAAATGAGTTCATCCAAATCACGCTGTGTAATGGCCGCCCATGTTCGTTGCAACAACAAAAAAAGGTCTTCTTGCGACTGGATACTCCATATTCGGCAGAGCACTTCTCTGTAGCATATCCCATGCATGCTCAATCGGGTTCAAGTCTGGCGACAGAGCAGGCCAGGGCCAAAGCCACATCTCAATCTCAAGAAATCGGCATAAAAATGCTTGATCCCTAGACACTTTTGATGTGTGTACATACTGCTATACATCAGAAGTGCTATATTAAAAGTAGATATTTACAAAACTGAACTGATTCTGGATAACTGAAACCATATGTCATTATTTTACGATCTGTTTGTGATTACAATCAGTAAATGTGTTACCCAATGTTGAGGTCATCATCTTTTGTGTTAAGAAGAAGTTGTAAAAGCGAAGACAAGCAGAAATTAAATATTTGAATACAGAATTCTTCACTTGATCAGTGAATATCTATGATTTATATTCGCCGCGTGCGAGATGACTGCGTCCCTATCTCTTCACAGCAGCTATTCATTGGCTCCAATTTCTATTCTGATGTTGGAGACGAATCCAACTTACATTAACCGTTTTTATCATTAGGTGATAATGTCTAGCCTGGTCGGAGGATCCTCCCTTTGTGTTGGAGGGACATTACACCCATTTTTCCACAATAGCCATAACCAAGTTGTAGAGACATTGAGAGCCATGGGGTCGGAAAATGGTCTGGCATCCCCGAATTATATATCTTAGTAAAATTGTATTATAATTTATCGAATAAACTTATATATGAGTATTTTATTTTTGTAAACGAGCCTGCCAAATTAACTTTCATGTTAAAATATCAACTGTAACTGGGCCTTCTTAAAAATATGGGGTAGGTATTTTAAAGGGAATTTTCATCTTCTTTTTTGATTTATCCTCATTAAATATAGGAGTTAAATAAATTAGGGTTAGGGGGCTAGTCGTCCCAGTTTAAAACTGGGATCAGGGAACAATGCCACCCTTTCTTATTTGACAGTAGGCAACTGGGCCCAGGTTAGTTTAGGTATTGGGGACGATTGCACCAGTGAACATTCTCTAGGGGTTTACTGATCTCAATAAAGTAATACTGGGTATAGCGAATAGAAATATTTGTTTTATTTATTATTATTAGGGAAAAAGACCTAATGTAAATACAACATATTTTCTTTAACAAATGTAGAAATTTTAAAAGTTTTTTAAAAATATAAGTCGTGATAGTTCACTCAAATATTTTCCGTTTAGTAAAATGTATTACATTTTTTTTATTATGTATTAATATCAATTTACTAGTACCCATAATACAAGCTCTTCTTAGTTTGGGACTAGATAACTTTGTGTAAATGTGGTAGAATAATATTATTACAGTTAAAAAAAACTTAGCTAATTAACTTCTCAAAACAACATCCTATACTAATTTCATTATCAATTACTTCTCGAAGTATTCTCTTTGGTTATTTTTCAGTTTCTATGGTCTAAGTGTTTTTTCTTTAATATAACCGTCACTTTTCAATTTACCAAAGTAATACTTACAATCTTTTTGTAGTGTTGTTAGAAGAGCAACTAAGTTGAGCTTGGCCGTCTAACAGAAATATGAAAAGCATAATTTAGTCACATTTTATTAAGTATAACTTGAAGCTAGCTCCTGATGGAAAATATTACTCCATCTTCAGACAACATTGATAACATATAGCATAATATAGCATGTTAAATGACACAGAACCGTGAGTAAATCAAACAGCAATAAAACCGTTACGAGATGTTCAGCGTCAAATATTAAAAGCTATACGGCTAGGGTTGGCGCGTGATCCGAAAAAAACTCTTCAATTTATTGGCATATCAAACGAATACATGCTCATAGCTTTCGCTCTGAAAATTGAGAAAATACTCTTCACTATAATATTAAAAGGACGGTATGATTTACATCGAACTGGGTATAAGAGATATAGCATATTGAAACTATTTGTTATTTTATCGTCTATTTCACTTATGTTTATCAATTCTTTCAATATGATCGATGTGAATGAATTTACTTTTGATGGATTAAAGGTGCGGCTGACGAAAGCTGGTTTTTGGACTAAAAAATGTTTGTTATTTGTAGTGTCGACTTAACAGTGGTGTGGTGATATATTTTTGCGAGTTATTTCTTTAAAAAGCAGTATCACTTTGTGTCTGGGATATTCCTTTAGTTTTCAGTATATTTATGAACTAAAACGATGTAATAATTGTAAAAAATTGTGAAAATAATTTTGCATAAGTTGTTAATTATTAAACTAGGTTAGAAAACTTTTAGTATGCCTTTTTTAATTTGTATAAAAAAAGTTTTGTAAAAAGCTGTTAGATTATTTTGATTATGAAAGTAAAACTTAAAAACTAATTAAGTAGGTGATAAATGTTTTGTATAGGGTCATTACTTAATTATAGGCAAGTAAATATTGAAATTAAAAGGCAAAAAATTATATTCTGGTAGTTCAGATTTTCTTATTTCCTCACAAATATTTAAAAAATCATCAATGTGTAACTAAAAACAAAATGAATATGTGAAAAAAAATATTAATAAAAGTTGCTTTCAACCCTATCACAGTTTAGGTAGAGCCATAATATTTTATGAACAAATCAAAAGGGGTGTTGTTTTCTCGCGATCTATTCAGAAACTACCACTTTCTTTAATGTGTGGCCTATGCCATTTCCTCTTTCATTTTGTTTTCAATATCAATCAGATTTTATTTTATTACTACTTTATATATTTTAAAACATAAACATTCATTTTGTATTGCATTCTGATAGCCGGCTGTAAGACTACGTTCATAACAAGCCATTCGTGTATCTTGACTAGATATACTAGTATAGTAGCATTGCCTGGCATTATTAATGCCAGGCAATGCTAAGGTTATGTTATAAGTTTTTTGTTCTAGTGAATTTGTTAGTGTAATGTTTTAAACTTGTATATTATTTTTATTAAATCAGAATATGTTGTATCTGTATCATAAATGTATTCATTTCCAGTAGCAGTCAGTTCTGAGTCAGGTTATATCAGGTCATATGATTTGTTTCAAGCTTTCCTTCTCATTGCAGTGTTGTTGTCCTCCGTAGTTTGTTTCCTTACGGTGCTTGCCCACGGCGGCGGCAGCTTTTTGCATCGCTACTAACGCGCTGTAGTCGTGTTTGCAACGCTACTAACGCGCTACAGCATCGCGACTATATCGATACAATGCGCGAGCGTGTCGGACGACATCGGGGGAAGAATAGAGATAGGGTGGCGCAACTTGCGACCACATCGCGCCTGTATTGCTGCGAACGAGCGACAGCCTCGCTGCTGCAGCGCTGCAAAAAGTTGCCGTGGGCGAGCGCCCTTAGTCGTCTTTTACGACTCCAACGGTATGAATAAAGGTGACACTTCTTATTCTTCATCCGTCACCACTTGGATTGTCTTCTATTACGTAAATGGAATTATTATTTAAGCTAACAAAATGTTTTTAAATATGCCTGTACTCACCCCTTCAAGAATATAGGCATGAGTGTATGTATTTATAAGCTTAACACTAATAATTTAAATTTAAGTATATCTAAGGCAGAGCTCAAACGTGGACACTTTTGTGTCTTGTGTGGGATACAAGCCACCGATGAATATTTGATTTCTATAGAACCATTATGAAATCATCTACTCGCTGCGCATACGTAAACATGTATTGTGTCTAGTTGCTTCCACTTAACACATACTCATGACGATCGAAAAGTGTTCGGTGTCGGTAACTGGAAACCTGTTGAAGACACAAGCAACATTAACAAATTTCCTAACAACGTTGTGAGACTGACGGAAAACAAGCGACGAATTGTGGCCAGTAGTAGCAACCGGTGACTGTTTACGGTTGCTGCCACCGGACACAGCAACTACGGTTACCAGTGACCAGTAGTAGCAACGGGCGACACGTTTGCGCAGCGCCTAACTTAATCGATATATTTTCACAATAAAAGAAACTCAGCTATCTGAATTTAGAATCTGTGTCAGACAAGTCAAATCAATAATCTCTAGGTTTATTTTTGAGGTAACTGCATTTAACTTCGTAGTCGGGCCAGGTTTTGGCCTAAATCCACGTTTAGCAGGAAAATAAATTAACACTTAGCTAAAGTTATAATTGTCAATTGAGGTCAAATAGATCTACTGTTTATTTTGATATATAGCCGCACAGGCATATTTGCATATGTATGGGCCTGCCAAAATGACTTTACTCTGCTAGATGGAAAGCATAAGCAGAATCCAAGAGTGGTGGTCAACATACTCATTGCGAACGCAGACAATGCAACAATGCAGCATAGTGACCCACACCATGGTGGCCTAGTGGTGCTACTGCATCATTGGGCCTCCAGTCCCGCACTCACCAACGAAATACGACAGCACGAATAATATCATTATGGGTTGATGCTTTGCGCGAGGACAATACCGCCCTGGTCGAGCCCCGCGGTGTTACCCGCGGTACGATAACAATCGCGGGTAACGCCGAAGTTAGACTAAATAAACTATCCTAAGTTGCGCCTTATATCATTAGGTAACTGGCAGCGAAAGTCACGATAAAATCGGTTCAGCCGTTCCTGAGATTAACCAGAATAAACACACATACGGACAGACTGTTAAAAATTAAAAAATAAATCTACTTTCATATGCATTTACTAAAAAGCTGAGAATTTGAAATTACTAACAGCTACTTAAACTTTATTTATTGGTAGATACTGTTAGAACAAAAATAATAAAATACCTACCAGTACCGTTACTAAGTGTTCTTTTCGCAAACATTTTAGGCGCTAAAACTCTTTGGATTATTTGTAATTATCACCATAGTAATTTCAAAACAATATTCCTTTTGAAAGGGGATTCCCGCTGCGTCTTTCATTATCTTCTTAATTGAAAAAGGGAAAACAATTTCTAACAAACAATTTTAACGGTAGATATTTCGTTAATTAGGACACGACAGGAGTAAAAAATGAACTGAAGATCACTGATTTCGTTTACAATGCATAGATACTTACTACTACTACTTACATGGGGTATTTTTTTTATTTATTTTTTCTTAAAAAGACAACTCCCGCACTAGGAATAAATCCTGTGTCGCGAGGGACTTTACAAACATACATGAAACGGACACAAATAACACCCAGACTCAAAACAACAATTTGTGGCTCACACAAATGGTTGTCCTACGTGGGATTTGAACCCACGACACTTGGCGAAGTAGGAAACGGCGTGGTGACCGTTAAACCACTAGGCCAAACGTGCAGTCAAATTATATTAATTTTCTCATCAAATTAAATTATTTTGATGTTAGATTCTTTCGTTGATTTTGATGTAATCATCATCACCATCATCAGTCCACTGCTACACATAGGTCCCTCCAATTGCACGCCACTTGGTTCGATCCTAGGCTTCTCTACTTCTTATGTACCTAATTTACTTAAACTTTTTTATTAATTCAGAAAAACATGTAATGTGTGTGTCTTTTCATTTCAATTATTTTCAAGAACATGCCGTTTTGACATTTAATATAAATATAATTATATTGACAGACAATTACCGTATCCCAACTAAAATGTCTGCCTTTATTTATGTTAAACATTATTGCACAAAAGACGTACGAAAGTCGTAACGCCCCGGGCTTTTGTCATGACAAGATTCAGTCACGCACAGTAATGAGATTCTTATTCTTCTGAAGCCCATTTCACCGTTGGCTTAAGATTAGGAGTTATTGCGATCAGACTACAAGCTTAAAAAAATAAATTACAAATGTTCTCTAGTGATTCCTAGAGTAACGTGAAAAGAAAATGTAATTGACACAATTGATACAACTAAATTCATTCTGATTAATATATTTTTTTTCTTTAAAAGACAACTCCTGCACTAGGAATAAATCCTGTGTCGCGGGGGACTTTAGAAACATACATGAAACGCACACAAAGAACACCCAGACTCAGAACAACAATTTGTGGATCACACAAAGTGTTGTCCCACGTGGGATTTGAACCCACGACACTTGCCGAAGTAGGAAACGGCGTGGTGACCGTTAAATCACTAGGCCAAACGTGCAGTCGCGAAATAAATTATGTCTCTGTGTTAAACTTTGACGGTTTAGCCACTGAATCAATTTTATATTATTTTGGAATTGAAATACCATGCTTTTTGAGGAAGAAAATAGACTACTTTTTATCGCGATAATGTTCTTCAGCCAATAACGGCCACGGTGGCCAGTCTCAACGTACACTAGCCAACTACGCAGGAGATATTATAGTGCACAAGTGTGTGCGCAAACACAGGTGCACTGTCTGTTCCTTTTCTCTCATAACCCGTTGGGACATCGGGGAGACATCAGGCGCAGGATTGACAACTTTACATGCTCTTCGAGGCACGGGGGTTTAGACCCCAACTTCCAAACTCTGAGCTGTTATTATCAGAAAAACTCAATAACACTTTTCGGGATTCGAAACCTAGACTTCTTGATCGGCAGTCTCATACGTGAACCACGACACTAACGAGGCAGTTATCGCTAAAAACCAACATATACGGGGACAGAGACGTGTTTATAACGCGCTTATTTTTAACAACACTCCTGACTTCATTTAAAAATAATCGTCTTAAAAGGAAAAGCTTTAAAGAAAAGTTACTATCTACTTAAACTTAGCCACTTCCCTCAGCAGCATACTAATAATCAGAAATTTACTGAGTAGAAAATAATTATATGTGTATTTTGTGGTAATTCAAATTAAATCGTGAAGTTCTGCATTTTAATACATGTTTGTACTGTAAGATACATTTTATATCTCAATTACTTTGCGAAAACTGTACACCTCTTTTTTAATCAAATTAACTATCAAAGTAAGTGTTCTTCATTCTGAAACAGCTTAGATTTAAAAAAAAAGTTTAGCTATAGAAGGCTGACGAGTAGTTTGAAGGAAAATCATGTCAACAAGGTCACTTTACACTTTGAAATGTTAGAATTTTTTTTTCTTTGAGAATGCCATAAGGTGAAACCGGTCAGGTGTAATGAAAAAATTAAATAGTGGAATAAGTACAAGTGAGTTTGATTCTAGAATGTATTGAAATGTTAGAAATTCAATATACTACCATTACCGTACCGAACCATTCATCGAAAAAACCGATAAAAAACCAGTGGTGGTTGATTGGGGTAAATGTTTCTTAAATAAGTCAAATTTATAAAATAACATTAAGGATTTGAATATTAAAGTACAAATAATAGAATAAAAGAAATAAGACTTAGAATGAATTCGGAGATTCGATTCCTACATGCCGATCCTCCACTAAAAAAATTAGGGCTCTTGATATAATCATTCTTTCTGATTAATAATGAAAGTACCCAAATTACTCAAGCAGTTCTAATTTAGTCTAAAATCCTCTATGTGCAATTTATTAGCACTTTGTCTGATGCCAAATGTATATTTATTGTAAGAAGAAACAGTAATAAATCTAAGCAGTCAACAACTTCTTGCTTTATTTTAGTACATTAATTATAATTGCTTTGTTAGGTTAGTATTTGTGTCTTGTATAGTTGTATTATTAGCTCTTTAACAAGACTGGAAATTTTAAAATGGCTGGTCTATTCGATTTTTTTACTAGCCTGCTTAGAGAGTTATTCGTAATCCCAAGAAAAATCTTCACAACGTTTTAACAACCCGTCTGATATCTGCAAATTGAACTGTTGCCAAGTTAAAAAATTACAAGAAAGTATTTTCATTATTCTAACATCTAAGTTAAATTAAACTCCTTCATAACAGTTTGGAGAAGTTGCATTGTTTTTCTTTAATAACTTGTAAATCTTACAAAATATACTGCTATATAGACTTAACAGGATATCGGTTAGTACTTTTTTTCCAAGCTTGTATAATAGAGCTCTTACTTTTGCCATAAAAGTCTTGAGTACTGAAATCTATTAAAGGAAACAAAGTATAGTGCGTACTAAAAGTAATCTTTTTCAAAGTTATCGCCAGTCGTTAATCAAATCCTCCATATCCCCAGTGATCTTTTTGAACTCTTAATAAATCTCGAGTTCCACTCTATTTTAAACTATCCCCTTAGCCTAGAAATAAGTGTATCACTTCGATTCTGTTTCTACAATCGCTAACGCCTTATACTCTCTTGTATTATTATCTAATGTTTTGTTCACGTCACGTTGATAACGTTACGACTTACTTGGCGTAAAATGCTCCTACATTTTACTGTTATTCGTTCATATAAGCATTAGTTCAACTAAACAACTCAAAAGAATCTGGTAATCGGTAGTATTAGTAATAAACTCGTCGAACCATCTTGTAGGGAGCCCCCAGAAAATGTTCCGACGACCTACCGAGGGTCGCAGGAAACCATTGGATGCAGGCAGCACATGACCGATTGTTATGGGAGCCTTGGGGAGGCTTATGTACAGCAGTGGACGTCTTCCGGTCGAAATTATGATATTGATGACTAATAAGTTCAATTTCTGAACGAGATCCATGTTTCGTCACGTAATTACGGGCCGGTTACACTGGAATGACATCAGGGCTCGATAGAAAAGCAATTATTATTTTTTACCAAATGAGTACCCACCTACTTAGAGCAGCCAGCAGTCCTAATTCTTTATAGGTAAGTAACGTAGGCGATGATAAAACTCGTCAGAGTATTTAATATAAAAATAAAATTACTGTATAACAGTGGAATGTTAAATTCGTCGACATTAGCCTGCGGTAACGCCCTTTGTTCAACTCAAAGTAAATATCTTTTAGCGGTCCGGTTTTCAAATATAACATATAAAATGTAATATTTAGCTAAGGTTTATTGTACATTGTACAATATTATTTTTAAAAACATAGGACCTGTCGTCGTTTAGAGAATTGGGAGAGGCCTATGTCCAGTGGTGGACATCCTTCAGGCTGAGATGATGATTATTATTTATTTAAAATAAGCCTTTATAAATTTTGGTTTCATACATTGGTACGAGTAAATATTTATTTTACCAAAACTTTTCAACAATTTGATGAATATCTAAAGTGATTTGACGGGATCATATAATATATGTCTGTGACATTTATGCCTTTAACAGTTAGGTAACACCATGGCAGGGGAGACACAGACTCTAAACTATGATCTCAACTTACCGCATAGTTTTAATTTAATAAATGTTCACCTAGTTTAGAAAAACACCTGTGTGGTTTGTTGCGACATTTATTCCCAGAGCCAGTCTTAGGAAATGGCGGAGCCTTCTAGCTGTAAAGTCCGAAAAGTTATCTTTAAAATGTAAAGAAATGAACATCATACTCCATCTTTATTCTACATGTTTACCTATTAAAAAAAATATAATAAAAAGTCAGCCTTACGGGATAAAAATAGGCTACTCAGAGACTATAGAACTCTATTTACTACGATCTATTTAAACTGCGATATTTTTACTTCAATTCAAACCATTTCATCATAGTTAACTCGATTAGAATAGGTATGTATCATGTATTCAAGGAGCGCCCGACGCATCGTTGATGGAGAAAACGCACTTTAAGTGTTCAAAACATTGCTCTACACTTTTGTGTTATAGTAATGTATTACAAGGTTAATAAACATTTACAGCGTTTTGAGGTAGTGAATATTAGTTTGAGAAAATTAAATTAACTAATTCTCTAAGTCTTACGGCTGTTTAGTATCAATAACATGGTCAAGTACTGGTATTTGGTATTTATACAAGCTACTAGTATTATAGTTTAACAACTATTCTATATTACATGTTATACGTAGCTAGAAGGCTAGCTAAGCCTTATGTACTATGAAGATTTAAAACCCGCAGACATGAGATCTTAACTTGAGTAACTATGTCATTAGGCATTGATCTAACGTCATCCGCGTATGGCCCTGATAACATACCGTCGTTTTTGGTTAAAGACTGTTTACCTGTGCTGGAGGGGCCTCTTTTATTTATATACAACCTGTCACTACGGCAGGGTATTTACCCAATGAGGTGGAAGACTTCTCGAGTAACGCCAGTACCCAAGTATGGTTCTTCAACAGATGTAACAAATCACAGGCCTATTGCAGTATTGTCGGTCCTCGGAAAGGTCTTTGAATCCATTATCAATGGCTACATATTCAATCAAATTAGTACGTACTTAAGTGATTGTCAACATGGTTTCCGACCTGCGCGCTCTACACTAACCAATCATATTAAATTCATAGACTACTTGAGCACTAGGGTGACTGCGGGCCGCCAAGTGGACGCAGCATATTTTGATTTCAAAAAGGCATTCGACCTTGTGGACAATGATGTGCTCTTGAGGAGACTTTCATTTGTGGGCTTTAGTACGCAGCTTTTGGGTTTCATGGCAGATTACCTTAGAGATCGCAGGCAGTATGTAAAGGTGGGAAATCATCGATCTCAATAATACTATACTCGATCAGGAATAAGTCAAGGCAGTACCCTCGGTCCCACACTGTTTCTCATTATGATCGATGACTTGCCCAATGTCCTTTCTGGGACTGAGTGTCTGATGTTTGCTGATGATCTCAAGTTATTCCTCCCTATTACTAACAATGAGGATTGCAAGGCGATGCAAAGAGATATTGATGCGGTCGTGTCATGGAGTGTGAAAAACAAACTATCACTCAACACCTCCAAATGCAAAATTATTACCTTCACGCGATCTCGATCACCAATCATAACCACTTACGAACTGGAAGGTGAACCGCTCGAGCGTGTCACTGGTATGCGTGACCTAGGGGTAACTATGGATGGTAAACTAAGTTTCCATGAACACATTAAACAAGTGTGTAAGGACGCAAATAGATCTTTAGGTTTCATTATTCGTACCTCGTATAAATTTAGTAATGTCCAGACCATAAGGCTGCTTTACAACGCCTATGTACGAAGTAGGTTGGAGTACAACGCTGTTGTTTGGCATCCCAAGGAACAGCTGTATACACTCATGATTGAGAAAGTCCAGCGTAGGTTCGCCCGGTTTATTTATAAACGTGCCTATGGCTACTACCCGTTTTTGTATCCTTCGATGTTTGTGTCTGGGATGGTTGGTCTCGATACGTTACAAACTAGGAGAGAGTATATGCACGTATTGCATTATTACTTGCTGCTGAACAATAGGGTAGACAATCCATCGGTACTTGAGTGCGTCCACCTTTATGTACCTAATAAGTATTTGAGTGGCACAGGACGACGGCAGCACCAATTGTTCACCTGCCCACCAACTTAGTGCACTCCTCAGGCACGTAATAGCCCTACGGCTAGAGGAATTGAATATTTAAATACTTTCCTGCAAAATAGTCCAGATACAGACATATTTTTTGACAAACCTAGTGCTATTTTCTCTAATTATATACAGCTAAATAATAAATTTTAATTTGGGACATGAATAGTGACTGACCAATAAATTCAGTGTATTAATTAATCATTATTATTTTAACTTTAGTTTTCTTTGTTTTTTTGATTATTGCTATTATTATTTTTTACTTGAAATTTTATTTTTTTGTCGTAAGATTGACAGTTATTTGTGTATAAATTTTGACATTGCTAGGGACATAAAATTGTAAGAATTAATTTATAATTTACGATTGACATTGTTGCTTATTCTGTATTATAATATATAATTGTGTATTATGTAATAAAATGTATTATGTAATTCACAGCATGCAAACGTTTTGGTAATGTACTGTAAGTTTGTACTGCTAATTTGAAATAAATAAATAAGGAGCTAGGGGGCAGGTTGCAAAGTTTCAATGGAAACTCATCTCAAAATTATTAGGTGAAACAACTTAATGTTTACCCAATTTAATTAGAATAAAATACAAACTTAACATTTCAATAATAAACAAAAAAAAACAGTTTTTTCTTTCAGGTATCTAGCTAGAAGCCCAAATACGCTTGCTAAATCAGTTGTGATATAGTAATCCGCTTAAGGGAAAAACTGCTAGTCAATCAGTATCTGACTCGAACTACAATCAGTTATTGTCATTGGTGATATTTTATCATAACTAACTTCAATCTGTTTGGTTTTTTCTGAATGTTTTATTATTATGAAAACCGACAAAATCAATAAATAAAATTCCCCTTTAATTGCCTTTAGGCCTTTGCGTCTTTAGGCTACCGCTGTCCACTGCTGGGGGTAGACCTATCCAATTTTGAGCCACTTAGATCGATCTTCGGTTTCTCGTATTTAGCTTCTAATTAGTATACTTGTTCTGCATCTTCGAACTAGATTATCTTAAATCGCTTTAGACTAATAAAGCGTAAAAATAAAAGAGTCTTAATTTGATATATCTGTTTTTTTGTTCGTTTAAAAACTTTTTGCGAAGAAATAAATCGCAACTCTTTCGAAGAGTTACATAGAGCAGTTGAGCGAATAGAAATAAATTGCGACAAGTTTGTAATTTATTATCGAGGTCAAAGTGATAAAGATGAAATTTATCAAAATTACAAATGTAGTTAGCTTAATATAAAAAATTGAATATAAAGAAAACTGAAACTATACGCAACAAATTTGCAGGTATTTTTACAGCCTATTAAAGTGTTTAAATAAACATATTTAAAAAAGGAAGATGAAATAAATGTGGTTTATGAATGAACGCATGCAATATACTTAAATTGGTATCAAATAGTGTGTAATAGATTTGTTTTACCAAAAGCTATGCAAATGTTAATTTTATGCTCGCAAAAATAGGTCAGATATGTAAATATGCCACGATAGGCTGTGAATACTGGCAGGAACAACTCAAAGCACGAAGCTAATAAAATAGAGACATGATCTTCGTGACAGCATAAATATTTGACTTATGTTATATAAGAAATTTATATGGTACTTGCTGACCCGGCGACCTTCGTACCGCCATATTTACCTATCTGTCTCAGCTTCCCACAGGCAGTGTACAGTCGCGGACAAAAAAAGACTTTTCCCGTTATCTTTTATTTTTTACTTTCTAGCAAAAAAAGAATGAAAGAAATCGGACTATGTGTTATTGAATTACAACTAAGTACATATTTTGAGTTTCAACCCCTCTCTCCAAGAAACCGTGCTGAATTTCGGGATAAAAAGTAGTGTCCTCATAGTATGAACTCAAATCATGCCAAGTTTCATTTGAATCCATTCAGTAGCTTCAGCGTGATGCGCGGCCAAGATACAGACAGACAGACAAAAATGAAAAAATTACAGTTTTGGCTTCAGTATCGATTACAAAGAGCCCTCAAAAAAAATATTTCAAAATATCTTTAATGTACAGAATTGGACCTGTTACATTTTTATTATAAGTATAGATTTCAAACAGTTATACATAAACGTAGTGTCGCCACTTTTATTTGTCCCGTGGGTGTCGAAAGAACCGATTAAGCACTGAAAAGCAAGGAAAACTTAAAAGAAACTATATATCAACCCGTCGTCTGACAGCGTAGTGTAGTAGGCCCAAAACCTCCTTTCAATAGAGAGGCCTATGTCCAGCAGAGGATAAATTAAAGCTGCTAGTGTTGATATTCAACACTAGCAGCTTTAAGAAGCTAGCTGCTATTAAGAAATTCTTAATAGCAGCCCGGAGTATGGAAGATGGCGGTGTTTCCCGCCCATGCCTCGGAGAGCACGTTAAGCCGTCGATATCGGTTATCATGAACATCTATGGCAATCGTTATTGGGAAGTCAGTGCCCTCAAATATACTGACAACTAGTTCAATCATCGAATTTAGTTCGCCCTCAGAGTTGCGAAGGTCCGATGCCAGTCGCTCCGTGTAAAAACTGATATTCAGGTAAATCCGGTTGAACTAGTACCCGACCCCAAATCTTGGGAATAATAAAGGCTAGGAAGAAGAAGTGTCGATATTCAACAAATTAAGGCTGTTGAAACCTCTACTAGTAATATAAACAATAACATTATTATTTTCATAAAGAGAAGTTCACATGAAATACAAAATACCAAAATGCCCTGTCATTGCATAAATAGTGCTAAAAACCGCGTAGTGACCATTTTAACACCGACCACATTGAACAATCAAACAAACCGGCCCAGTTGAATAAATAAAAACGTTTCACGTTTGATATTGGATAGGTTTAATGTTGTTTTTCAATCGTCTGGTATGTTATCACAAAATAAAGGTGAAGAATATTGAAAACAAAGAATATTATGGTTACAAATCTTATTCGTTATCAAAAATTGTTATCTCGTTTTGAGAAAAAAGTTGGTAAAGAATCATCTTAGGATTTAGTCAACTTTTAAATGTGCTACAAGAAAAAAACACAATTTTATAGATTAAGGTGAATTTGTAGGTATATCCTACGTTAAATATTTTTAACCATAAAATTCGTCGCTGTACGAATTTCCTTGTACGCAATTATCTAAACCATGGCATCCCTTTAAGCATAAAAGCTGAGAGAGCATGTTCTACTTCTTAAGTGAGATATGCCTACAAGAAGTAACAAGCTGCTAGTAAAATTAAAACAAACATAGAAAATGAAATGTGGTGACTTCCATACTATGCACACAACGCCATCTATCGAAGACACGCCGAACTACAGAGTAACTACTAATCCTGTATCGCAATATAGAAATTCTTGCGCCCTTCAGCATACACACCATTCCCCAACATCATTGGGTCACGGCCCGTCAGGCATGATTACCTTGCCTGGTTGGAGGATTCTCCCTTTGCATCCCTGGAGGGGCATGACACCCGTTACTCGCAACGTCTATAAACGTACTGAAACTCATTTTAGTGTGTTGTGTTATACTGCTTACAGTAATTATTTAGTTAGTTAATAAGCATTGCTCGTTAGATAAACAATCATTCATTTTTCCTTTGTTAAACATAAACATTGCAGAAAACTAAAATTCGCGATTAAATTTTACAAAATACGAACACGAGGAGATGTAATAATGTGTTTAATGAATACATTTTTAAATCCCTTCCGGAGTTTGTGGTATCCCGCTGCAATTATGAATTTACAGCAAAATTTCAAGCTGAAAAATGGCTGTTGGTTGAAACACTCTATTCACGAGTTGAAAACATTATGATTAGGTAAGTTTTAAAGACAAAACACGACGACTTTCAAGAACTTGGGAAATAAAATTGTGATTTATTTAATGTTATGCAGGATTGGTAAAAGTTTTGGGGTACATAAAACGGAACAAAAAGTATTCATAAGTTCATTTATTTACAAACTTGTTTGACTAAGAGTTTACGAAGACTTTTGACAATCGATTTAATCTGTCTGTCTGTCTGTCCGTCCGTATGTCACAGCCACTTTTTTCCGAAACTATAAGACCTATAATGTTGAAACTTGGTAAGTAGATGTATTCTGTGAACCGCATTAAGATTTTCACACAAAAATAAGAAAAAAACAATAAATTTTGGGGGTCCCCATACATAGAACTGAAACTCTTTTTTTTTTTTTCATCAAACTCATACGTGTGGGGTATCTGTAGATAGGTCTTTAAAAATTGAGGTTTCTAATAGATTTTTTTTTCTGAACTGAATACTTCGCGCGAGAGACACTTCAAAGTGGTAAAATGTGTTCCCCCCCCCCCCTTTAACTTCTTAAATAAGAGAATGATCCGAGGTCCGATGCCAGTTGCTCCATGTAAAAACTGATATTCAGGTAAAGCCGGTTGAACTAGTAGCCGACCCCAAATCTTGGGAATAATAAAGGCTAGGAAGAAGATTTGTCTAAAGTTAATTGCTTGTTATGCAAATTTTGGCCCTGAACCAAAATATCAAGATAATATGAAATGAACGTGCTTTAACGATTATCAGGTAGTTGATCTCTGGACGAGTTAGAATTGTGGTCATTCACCCATGAAAATTCGGATTGTAGGCAACAGGTGTTTGCTCCACAAAAGCTACAAGAAATTTATATTTAAGCTCAGTGTCTCGTCATTAGAATTTCATCTTCCACACAAAAAGATGAAATCTCTTAACGTAGAAGCGTAAAATTTCTGCTACGGCTGCTGAATGTTAAGTGTTGATACAATAAATTTATTTATCGCACACAACGTACTTCAAGTTAAATTAAGTAAGTTAAGACCACCTCGTTAGTCTCGCGGTTGACGTGTGCGACTCATAAGGTCTCGGGTTCAATTCCCGGGTCGGACCAAATGTTTGTATGATCTACAAATATTTGTTTCGGAGTTTGGGTGTTTTCTATGTATAATATGTATGTATTTACAAAAAAAATGTATATATGTATTTGTATCAGTTGTCTAGTACCCATTACACAAGCTCTGCTTAGCTTGGGACTAGTTGGCGTTGTGTGTTAGATGTCCGATTTTTTTTGATTTTTTTTTAAGTTATCATCAAGAACAAATAACAATTACGAGAAGCTGTAATATCTGCTGCAGATGATTTATCTTTTCTTTGCTAAGGAAAAAAAGCAATTACATCAAAGTAAATAATTTTGCAATAGATTACATAATGAGAGTATGTTTCTTTTACCATGTTAGAAACCTACTTGTACCAGTACGTTTTATAACAAAAATATCTGTTTAATGAACTAGCTTATGTTATTAATAACGAATATGATAATATTAGACATCTCCCACACGGTCGCTGATAAACTTAAGTATTTTCTTTTGTTTATAACCGACTTCAAAAAAGGTTCTCAATTCGACCGTATATATGTTTTTTTTTTATTTGTGTTCGCGGATAACTTCGCCGATTATGAACTGATTTGGATGATTTTAATGGAAAGGAGATATCCTAAAGGTGGTACCATGATAAGGACATTAAGAACTGATGTTGGCATCCAAGAGAAATCGAGTCGAACCTTGAAGTCGGTTTTGGTTTTTGTAAAAAAATTACTTGTTATTTAAGTTTTTATCTCTATAGTTTAATGTGGAATAATTGAAACGTTTATCAAGAGTGTTATCCACAGGCTGCTGATTTTTATTCAACAAACGAAATAGAAAACAGTAATATAATACAGACTACTAAACCTGCATGTAGTTCAGCTTAAAATTCGATTTAGAAGTGACTCTCAATTTATTTGCGAACAAGTGCAATATCAGCAACTTAGAGCTCGACTTTAAACATTGTTTGAATAATTACCTTTTAACACTAAAAAAGTAGTTCTGAAACTTGAGATAAGTTTCATAGCGTCACTTTAACTAATATGATTCAGACTTTATGCATAAGCTTTTGAAGATTGGTCTAGACAAACCAAAAAACCCTAATTCTCGTAAAATAAACCGACTCATATCCATATACTACTACTTTTCAACCGACTTCAAAAGAGGAGGAGGTTCTCAATTCGACTGTATTTTTTTTTATGTTTGTTACCTCATAACTTTGGACTGGGTGAACCGATTTTGATGATTCTTTTTTTTAAATTTTATTTGGTGCTTCCCGAATGGTCTCATTTAAATTTGGTCTAGTTCTGACATGTCATCCATGAGCAAACCATATAAGTCTTCACTTTGCATTATGTATGTATGCGACAAATTAACGAATAACTCAATATTCCCGTATGGTCCCATTTAAATTTGGTCCAGATTGAAGTCGGTTTTTTTTGTTAAAATTTGTGATTAATTATCGTATAATACTTGGTTACTAAGAATACCTTATAATTATATAACTAAGTTAAAAATTCATTTACGCTGAGATTGGTCGCAAGTTTTTTTTAGTTAAAGACTACTTCAGCTCTTGGAATATTCCTGTGTCGAGGGGTAGTTTATAAATATATATGCACCGCACACAAAGAACAAAAAAATGTCTATCACACTAGGAGTTCTACCGTGTGGGGTTTGAACATACAACACTCAGAGCAGGTAGTATCAGAAGAAACCTTTTATTTACTTCACGTATGGTGTAGTAGTTAAGCGAGGTCACCGCTTAACTACTACACCATACGTGAAGTAAATAAAAGTTTTCTACTGATACACCCTTGTGGAAGAAGATACTCCCTCGAAGATAAAGTGAGTTTCCATTTCAGTTTCTTAAATCTACTTTCAAATACATTCGGAAATATTCATAGATTCGATTCTAAAATGGCAAATCAGTGATCATTGCTTGAAGATTGGGCAGCGTCGTAATTCAGCTTGGTCCGATGCTGGATAAGGTTTAGGGATTTCTTCTAGGATTAATACAACATATAAAAAACCAACAATGGCCTCGTGACTTTACTAGTGGGATTATTCTTTATTTCGTGTAAAAACTACACAGTTCCATAGCGGCCAAATTTCATGAAATTATTTCTGAGAGACTTACAACATAAAATAAAATGCCAAAATAACGAGTTTGTAGCACCATTGGCTTAGGCTATGCGTTGACGACTCGGACAGTCAGTTATGGCAAATAACTTTATATATACCTAGGTATAGATATATTTATGACTCGCCGACCCGTGTCCACTTCGTTGGGCGTTAACCGCCCGCTTTTCTTCGACTTGACAAATACTATTTTTTTAACTGATTTTTTTGTTAAATCATAATTAAATATGGTCTTTGTCACTCCTGAATAGTGTCGCTTTCTGTTAGTGAAAGCATTTTCAGAATCGGATCAGTACTTCCGAAGATTACCCCCTACAACTATACAAACAAAGTTAGAAACTTTACCTCTTTATATTATTAGTATAGATTTAGTTGTTCTAGCCAACATGATGTGTAAATCTTATTATAGTAAAGATACAATTAAAGTTTATTTCTCACTGTACATTTAATACTTGGAAAGCTGTAAAATATTTACATATTATTTCTGGACATTAATTTTTACAATGTACTTGTTGCACACTTCACTTGTCCTAAGTACACCGCATGATATTAAGTGAACAATGTAATATGCAACTTTCTGAATCTATTTTACATAGTTATTCAGTAAAGGAAGTATTATGTTTATGTATGACTGAACTGTAGCAATTACGTTTTGCTATTGTTTTGCATAAATTATTTATCTTTAAATTAAATTGTTATAATCTTATTAGGGCCTTATTTGAGCGTCGACTTCCAGGAGAAATAGAAGAAACATATAACTGTATTCTTACAGTCCGAAAAGATGTTTAACAAAAATCTAAAATCGCTGAACAAATGAGAGTTTCTTGAAATATGCTCAAAAAGCCAATTTTCTTGTAGTACACAAAGAATAAATACTTTTAAATTTTCAATACATTTCTGTAAAACGCATTGAAATAAATGATCACAATTATATTGATTAGTGGTGAGCGATTAGGAAACCCAATAATCCAATTATTCGATATGTGGACTATCGATTACTAATTAGTAAATGAGTAATTTACTTTGACAATCAATTGTCTATGCGTCTGATAAAATATGTACGAAATAAATAATTGTACAATAGGTACTTACAGATCGACTGGTGGTAACACTTTTTTTTTATGTATGTGCCGGGCAGAATGACTCTACTCTGCCTGATGGAAAGCATAAGCAGAATCCAAGAGTGGTGGACCATACTCATTGCGAATGCAGACAATGCAGCATGGTGACCCACACCATGGCGGCCTAGTCATGCTTCTGCATCATTGGGCCTCCGGTCTCGCACTCACCAATGAAACACGATAGCTCGAACGCTGTCATTTTACGTTGATCTTCTGTGCGAGGGTAGTCGAACCGTCGACGGTACGGCTTTTGATAGTCCACAGTTGAGTATAGGCCTCTTCTTGGAAATTAAGTAGGTCTTGGCCTGATGGGTTAGTATAAGGTTTGTATCCAGTTTTCATTCCTTTTCCTGCGTAGTTTGTTCCTTTAGTCATCTCTTACGATACCTATCAACTGCGACCATAATTCCTGAGAATTATTCTATTCCATTAAAATATTAATCTTTTAGATATAGTATTATTTTTAATAATTAGACCGTTTCTTCTGCATCTGGGTGTAATAAAAGGTCTAGAATATATAAAGCCAGCGTTATTATAGTAGTTCAAAACCTTCTTGCATATATATCAGTTATCGCGATAAAAAGTAACCTATGTCCTTCCTCAGGAATTATAGTATCTCCATACCAAATTTCATTGAAATCGGTGCAGCGGTTTGGCCGTGAAAGCAGGACAGACAGACAGAGTTACTTTCGCATTTATAATATAAGTAATATAGTATGGATTGTTTATCAGCAACTAGTTACTATAGTACATGCTGTGAATTGTTTGGGATTGGAGATTATAATTACCCTTATCAAAGAAAACATTGACTGTAGTAGCAATATTAATTCATGAAAATCTGCCTCAGCTTTATTAAACACGATTTTTATAGTGTATGTGTGGCGATGCTCGTCCAGTCGTTTGAATTTGTTGATTAACCTACAAATTAGGGATTCTGAATAGTATTGTCACTCAACTAAAATGTGGTTCGCCGAATATTGTAGGCCAATTAAACACGTCTGTTGGACACAAGGGAGCCATCTAATAAGTATGCAAATTAAGTCCAAAGCTACTACATGTTAGACTTGTTCCAGCATTGTTCTTACGGCTGTTTGACACCTGACAGCTGCTGAGTTACACTGTGATGCATATGATGGTGAACAACCAATCGATACTTGATGATTGGTATATAGCCCTTTCTCTATAAATGCAAATGCAGTTACAGCTGTACGTTGTATACTGGTAACATAGTATCCGTTGTTGTGACAAATCTTGCAGGAGGCCTTTGTCCACCTGTGGCAGTCTTCAGACTGAGATAATAATGGTAATGCTAATTAATTCTCAGTCTCCAACTTTATTTGATTTTGCAATAAATACATGTTTAATCATTTCCCATATTATAGTGCTATTTACAAACAGCATATGGGGAAGGACTATGATGCGACGTATTCAGATTTCAGTGTGCTTATTAACATAAAAGACTGGCTTTTCACGACTCTTCACTAGTGTGAACTCTCGTGTACTTCAGGTCAGGTATCCGCCAATCACACTACTCTGTTTCGTGATAAATGGTAAATTATATCCTTCTTTGTAATGTTAACGATGCTTATGGAAAACTTCACGACGATGATCAGTTGAAAAGCTAAGGAGTAAAGGTATTGTAAGTAAACATATAAAGGATAGGTACATGATGAACATGAACATACACGATGAACATATAAAGGTAGTAGAGCCACGCTGATTTCAGCACGAACGGGCCGGCTCGACCGGGGCGGTACTACCCTCGCACAGAACAGTTGCCTTGTCTGCATTCACGATGAGTATGGTGACCACCACTCTCAGATTCTGCTTATGTTTTCCATCAGGCAGAGTCATTTTGGCAGGCCCAAATATACAAAAGAGAACCAGCAAACAAACTTTCGAATTTGTCGCCATTTTGCTTCGATTGCAGTCTGCCCCAACACCTGCGCCGTAGCAAGCTTTGATTAAAACAATAAACATATACAAAATTCAGACAAATTTTGGATCATAAAAAGTGCTTTCCAACCCAATGCGATTTCGGAAAAAAGTCGGAGTTGCTCATAGCAATGGCATTATTACAGAACTGATCAAATACTATCATGTCAGGATTATTACCCGACTACGGCAAAGCCAAAGGAGGGTTATGATTTTGACAGGCTATGAATGTATGTATGTTCATCTGTTCCCTTATAGCTCCTTAACTCAGCTCCGCAACCCGCAACCGCTCTCAGCAACTCAGACTTCAAACAGATTCTAGGTACCTAGCACACATTATAATACTACTATTTAAAGAATAAAGAATTAGGTATAGGTAATTTATAAAGAACCAGTTTATTTTACGCTTTTAAGTGTTTTTTTGGCAGAGAGTTTTCGTTGGATGTTTTTTGGAAGTCGGTTTTTTTTTTATAATTACTTTTTTTTACATATGCAATGACTTGCCCTGACTAACCGGAGCCTATATCGCGGGGGGTTTATTACAGCTGAATCTATATGTATTATGCTCATGGGTATATGTAGGGTGCTTGACCCATTAAGTTAGGGTTTTAAGCTCTAAAAGGATAAAGTAAGAGATAAGATAAGCGGTTTTAAGTTAGTTCGTTTTTTTAAGTTATAAATATTAAAAAACAAATAATATTACGAGAATGGTCGCTGTCAAACTACACTATATATTTTACTAACCTAATAAACTTATCATCTATTCTCTATGAAATCCAAGCCGATGCACTTTATAAGTCTGCATTACGTCCTGCGCACAGTGTGCATTAACCGAACACAACACAGAGCTGCAGCGAGCCGTATCGCTTTTGTATACGACCCGGGTTGGTCTATTGTAACCCGATGCTGCACTTGTCGCTTTCATCTTTGGTCGCATTGTCTTTTTTACGAGTATATATCGGCCACATACAAAATGACATTTTCTAACGGGTAACACGTGATTAAGGTTTTAAACTTTGAATTAAAGTTGGTTAATATCGTCAAGTTGACGAGTCAAGTTGAGTTGGATATCATCAACAGCATTTAACAGTCCATTGCTGGATAAAGACCTCTCAAAATTGTTATTAACTTATTTCATAATCATTTTTGTCTCAGAACTGTAGTAATATTAATCGTGCGTGATGAGATGATGAGGGGTTAAAGAGAGATTTCTATTATTATGCTATATTTTATACCTTTTATTAGTTTATAAGTTTTACAATAACCAAGGCACATTCGCCATCTTATTTTTTAGTTCTGGTTTATTCTATCTGTCACAAGTCACAGACTAGATCTGATACAGTCTAAATTATCCAGAGTATTACAATATATCCCAACAGAGTCCATAATTCATTAACTTTTAAATGTTTAGGTTATTTTAATGGTTGAGTACAAGGAAAATAAGAATTCTGTAAATACTGTTTGCGAAATATTGTAACCGTAACGTTTGGTTTCAGATATAGAAGCAAAGTTCTCATTTCGCAACTTTCGTTTAACAAAAACTTTTGCCTTAACACAAATGGTTAGGAAACCCAGTTGCGTAGACGGACGGACATTGAGCCTTAAGGCACGTGAACGCGAATCACAGCAAGTTTCATTAGGAACAACGTGCTTGTAAATAAATTTCGTCTTTTGTGAACTACAGCCGATGGGTACACGATCCTAGATGCAGAATAATACTATATTAAGTATTTTTAAATCGGTGAAGAATGATTTAATAAAATAATGCTTGAAGTTAACAGATCGAAAGCTTAACTACAATCAAAGTTATCAGCCAAAACCCTGATAAAAAGCTGATAAAACTTATTACAGATCTTTTAAATTGATATGATATCTAACGACGCTATCGGAGCATTGTTCTTAGTAATGTTTCATATAAAACATAGTGTTCCATAAAACGGCTACGAAAAGTAATTAACTTAAAGCATTTTCCGTAAGTAATGACAATTTGGAATTTCATTTAAGACGGTTATTAAGCATTCCGAGTTCAGTTGCCCGTAGATTAACTTAATCACATTTTGTAACTACTATAGATTATTGCTTTAGGGTAATAACGTATGATATACTTGTTGTGTATAAACATTATACTTATATAGATATTTGTACATATTATGAAGCCGTTGAAAAAGTTTTACGGTAAAAATTCTATCGACGTAACAATTGTAGTCTTTCTGAATAAACTAAATAAAATATTTTCTCAGACATGAGCTGTATAAATTATTATTATTGTGTATTTTACTGTATAAATCTCATTCTCATTTTTTTTTAATTTTTGGATATTAAAATATCCGTAATCAATCCCTAGTTTTATAAACGCAAATATCTGTACAATTTTTCCCTGACTAATTTCAAGTCTACATTCAAATCACAAGGCATGAAAACGGCACTGATATTAATATTGAAAAAGCTAGTCAATCTAAAACAGGTTTAAATTCCATGAAAATAGGCAAGAATACTTGTCTATAATATGTATAAAAATACTTTCAAAGGGCTAAATGTGAAGACTGCAATGTCACAATAGTTTTGTTCTATTTGTTGAAAAATAATTGTTTATTTTTAACAAAGGAGGTCCTTAGTGGCTATGATGGAGCGACATAGTCATAACTGTGGCTATGCTCCTTAAATAAAGATTTTAAAAAATAGTCCTTTAAAATTTGAGAGCAAAGTGAGTTTTGGTACCTTGCATATAACATGCCACAAACATGAGGTCAAAAAGTTTACTTCATTAGGCAGATAATGATACACACCTTCTAGTTAAAAAAACTAGGTAGAACAAAAATAACTAGATAGTAACTTGTACAAAACAAACTTGACCAAAACTAACTAGATAGTTATCAAAGGTCAATTTTGCTGTCTACAACCCCCATTACATAATCAATAACAAAGTATAAGTAGAGGTGTTGTCACTAGTCTACTTCGATTTCATTGACACTTTGTGAAAACAATGCTATATGCTGTTGAGGTGCCTCTGGATTACCGCTTAGCACTGTTTTAAATGAATAAAGATGACGCAGAAACATCGGTGTGGGTCACCGTGCTGCATTATTGCATTGTTCGTCTGCATTAACAATAAGTATGGTGACCACCACCCTTGGATTCTGCTCATGCTTTCCATCAGGCAGAGTAGAGTCACTTTGGCATGCTCATACATAAAAAAATGATTACAAATATACGTGGGTCTTATAAACTAATAATGTAGTAAGAGATATGATACGGCACTTAGATGAAAGAATAACAATACAGCGCCGAAACCCATAAATCATTATTCCGTTCGACTACACACATTATATTTTCTCAAATAAAAATATCTACTACCATCCCAAATGCTCTCAAAATAGTCACATTTGTCCCAATTGTGGAACCGAAGTAACCAATTATTTTCTAAATAGATCAGTTGTAATATTCGAAGTCGAATATTTCGAAGCTTTTCGCATTTATTTGTTTTGCCAAATTCAATTATTTATTTGGTTCTCCCTTGTTATTCGGTCTGAGTGGGTAAGCAATATATACCATAATAAATATTTCTTCACAGTGATTGGACTTTTATTCATCTATTTAATAGGGAGACTATTGTTCTGTTATGTTAATAATAACAATACTTACATAAAAATGTACAGGGGATGTGTTCATTGATTGTAGGCAAAATTATTAAACTTACTTTCCAAATACGCTAGTATGAATTTTATTCAAAATTACTAATATGTGTGGTGATGTTCATTTTTTGAACTTTGAGGACACTTCTGACTGTTTAAACTAAGTAACTAGAGTAACTAACTAAATTTGTATAAAAGTTGTTTTCTAGATAGTTTTTAATATTTCCTAAAGGAAATAAACCCAAACAAGCCATCGCCACCAGCGGGATTTAAGTGATAAACAAACGGACTCTACTTCGAATACTTTTCTGAATTCAACTCAATATAGATAATATTCGGTAGTTTCCGCAAAATAAACAAACTTGAGTCACAAAACTGTAAAAATAGCAGCCATTTTGTAGGGTGGCGGGCGCTCGGGACAAATAGGTAACTAAAGTCATTTACTTCCACCAACTTCTCCTATCTAATAAAATGGCGAGTGAACAGGGACGAACTTGTTAAGGAAGGTGCATTTTTTAATGGTTCGCTTGTCATCGGCAACCTGAAAGTTATAAAAGTGGAGGTATAGTTAATTTGTTTGATTATAGTTTGTGATTAGTGAAATCATACAATTTTTATGTTTTTTGTATAGAAGTTAAAAACTATAATATAAATGAATAATCAAAATGACAAAGGAAAAAAAAACTTCGTTTAAAAAAACCGACTTCAAAAACTAAAAAGTATAAAAAACTTAATTTGTATGTGCTACCTATTCATAGGTTTGAAGTCGGTGCCAAGCCAAATGTAATAGTAGGTACCACACTTTTAGCTTTTAGTCTTTCTCAAGTCTCTCATCATCATTTCACCTAAATAACTTGAAAGAATACGACTGAAGATAACATACATACACATAACATTTAAAGATTTAACTTCCAACTTCTAACCGTTACAGAGTTTTATCTTCCATCATCAGCTCATCATCATGAACTGATGACTACCAAATGTAAATACTGTAATAGCTTTAGAAAATATATGAAAAACATAGTACGTGCCTAACAAATTTGAGGGTTTCCTTCGATTTCCTTGGGATCCCATCATCAGATCCTGATATGGTCGCAATGGCCCAACATGGGGAGTATATCCTTTCGAATACCAAAAGATGAAATTGAGAACCTCCTCCTTTTGGAAGGTCGGTTAAAAAGATACATAGGTTGCAAATAAAATATACATACGTGTCATGTATAGTTGTAAACTATTTTTAGCAAATAGGGATAGTTAAGAAATGAAAATAATAATATATTTTAATAGATCTTCAAAGACTTCGTAATTCCTAATGTAATAAAAAGGAGTTTCTTTATTCATTTTGTCTTTTCCTCAACTGCTATCCTGTAAACAATTGCTCCAAAATTCAACTTAAAATTACAGTTAACAGTTTATTAGAAATCGACTGTCGTAAGCTTGAGAATATACACCAAAGAAATAGAGCGGACAGCGTGAAATTGTTAAAGTAAATATATTTTATATTATACGGCGAAATTTGAAGCGGTACATATGAGATTATATAAGTAGCTTTTGAGATTACGTTGCCATTCACGTTGAACGAATATCTCACTAAATGAAATTCCGTTTACTATGGTTTAATTTTACAAGAGAACAGTTTTTGTAGTACTTTTTGGATAAAAGCAAACTTTGATATTTTATTAATTAATTATGAAGATAATTCTGAACCGTTTTAAAACTAATTGGGAATTATTTAGCATTGTGGATGAGCCCCTTACAAGGTAGTCCGACGACCTCTTGAAGGCCGCGGAAAGACGTTGGATGGGGAGCAGCATATGACGGGTGGTTGTGGACAGCCTTGGGGGAGACACGTCCAGCAGAGGACGTCTTTCGGTGGAGATGACAACGATGATGAGTTTGGATGATGTGATTGTGCTTTGTAGGTATGGTAAAGTCATTGTGTTGTGTGGCGACCTCCACATACAGCGCAACAATATAACATACTACAGCGCCATCTACCGAAGATACGTCGAACTACGGAGTAACGAAGGAACTAAGAAACTACCAATGCTAAATCGCGCAGTGAAAGTTCTCGCGCCGATAATCATATACAACATCCCAACATCAACCGTTGGGCAGTTAGCCCGCCAGGCATGATCACCTCGCCTGTTCAGAGGATCCTCCCTTTGTGTTGGAGGGACATCACACCCGTTCCCTCTACAGTGGTGACCCCGACGTGATTGAAAGCAGCCTTCGATGCAGCATCAGCACGCCACCATCATGTTCACTCCCACAGCAAGTCTCACAGCCAGCCAGCAACCTCGGCCTCAACAGGGATGCACCATACGCAGGAAGCGACCGCTCCATCCTGGTTACCCCTACGACCTCATCAGCGTCTAGGCACAGCACACTGCACCTACGGTCCATGTAAGCAGAGCATATCTCTCCCGTCTATGCAGCAGCCAGCCACTACGCAGCAACCGCCCCGACTCACTAGGGACCTCACAGCAGCACCGCGCACCGCCTACCATCTCGACTCACTGGGATCAGCGGACTTCAGCCCCGACTCACTGGGACAAGCGGCATTCAGTTCCGACTCACTGGAACTTGCGGCACTCAGTTCCGACTCACTGGAACTTCTCACTCCTGGCACTGGCAAGCTCCGCAACAGAGCACAGACAGCTGACTCATCAATATATCAACCTCCGGTCTTGGAGGGGAGTGATTTGGCGGCCTCCACATACAGCGCAACAACATAACATACTACAGCGCCATCTACCGAAGATACGTCGAACTACGGAGTAACGAAGGAAACTAAGAAACTACCAATCCTGAATCGCGCAGTGAAAATTCTCGCGCAGATAATCATATATGCAACATCCCAACATCAACCGTTCAGCAGTTGGCCTGCCAGGCATGATCACCTCGCCTGGTCGGAGGATCCTTCCTTTGTGTTGGAGGGACATCACACCCGTCCCTCCACAGTTGTAATACGAAAGCTGTGTAGAAATATCAAATCAATTAAATGAAAAAGCTTTTTAAAAACAAGATTTTACTGGAATGCCTCGAGACGAATCCAACGAGTCCCAACTCGATGATGTTGTGATGTTTCTTTACAGAGTTCCAATGGCCACCTTCCAGCTCCAGCATCAGATTAGCTCCATGTCATTATAATATTGTATTGTCACGCTCTATACATATGCTTGCAAAATGTCAATAAATCGGTTGAAAATATCAGCTTCAAAATTGAGTTGCAAGATTCCACCCGAACATACAAGCATACACACATTGCAAGTTAATAAAAAGCTTGTAAAAACAAACACGCGATTTCCATAATAGATTAGAGTATATTTTCATGCATGAGCAGTTAGCTTTTGTCAACGAATTTTACTCACAGAACAAACAATCAAAGGGTGGCTCTATAGACCCAGTATTTATTTAAAAGTTTACATTTTTAGAACGTTATAAGTTTCAACGAAATGCCTTTTCAATATTAAAGTCAAATATTTGATATTAATCTAAATTGTAAATTACATCAGCAGTCTAAATGTCAAAAACTGGTTTCGTTTTCATATCTTGGTACTTATTTATTTATACCTATGTAAGTAACAGTTTTGAAAAGTCCCACATGGGACAACATTTTGTGTGATCCACAAATTGTTGTTCTGAGTCTGGGTGTTCTTTGTGTCGTTTCATGTATGTTTGTAAAGTCTCCCGCGACACAGGATGTATATTCCTAATGCGGAAATTGTCTTTTGATAAAAAAAGAAAGAAAACAACATTTTAGTCCTGCACTATTGCATTATATGGAGTCTATAATGATAGTATTTTTTATTAAATTGCAAAAAAAAAATTATGAAATAGGCGGGAAAACGAGCAAACATATCGCCTGATGGTAAGCGATTACCGCCGCCCATGGACACCTGCAACACCAGAGGGGTCACAAGTGCGTTGCTGGCCTTTCGGGGATGGGGGAGAGGAGATAGGGCGTGGGGTTGGGGTGTGGGCCTCCGGTATCCTAACTCACTCGGTGAAACACAGCGCAAGCACTATTTCACACCGGTTTTCTTTGAGGCCGTGGTATCACTTCGGTCGAGCCGACCCATTCATGCCGAAGTGTGGCTCTCCCACGGCCCTTGTCTGTGTGGTTATTAAAACACAAAATTATTACATTACCCTAGAAATGTATGATTGTCAATTATCTAAATATCTAAATATGTCTAAAACTTTGACTTTGAGGAATAAATAGTATTTTTGTACAATTATATAATAATATTAGGCAAGACCAGTGAAATAATTCTCATATCTTATCATGTCATCTTTTTCACCAGTAATGCAAGATTTCTCTTTAGCCGTACTCATTTATTATTCAGTTGGATTAAATCCAAATGTCAGCTAATCTTTTGCACAAAACATGAAATATCTTGCACTAAATATTTCATATTTTAGAAAGATTCTGCTCCTTTTGAGACTAATAAAGTAAAGATTGGCGAACTTGAGACTAATAGTCGAATAAATTAGACTTAATTTTATTACTTTTCAATATTTTTATACATTTTTGAATTTAGAATACAATACGTAACTGAATTTATTTTATGCAAAAAAAAATTAGATAGTAATATTTTTCCGTATTTTCTACCCATACTTTGATGCTTATGGAACACTACTTAATAAAGTGTCTGATATACTCATGTCAACTTATCTGTCAAATAACTTCAGATTTTAGTTTCGCAAGTCGTGGTTAAAGACATATGGTTGTGTCAGATTACATTTTTTGGCAACTTTTATCTGTCAAATAAAAGTCATGTGGCAGATAACTCTGAAACTTTATCAAGAACTGGCGAAACTATAAAATCGAGAGAGCGACGTTAAATTCATAGATAAGAATGTTAAATTGCAGATTTATTTAAGTGGGACATAACACATTATGACAGTAATTATGCAACAGTGATTGTTTTCTTTTTATTTTATTCAACGTCCAACGGGATGAGGTATTGTTTTATCATTAAAAGAATTTGCGGTGAGATTTCCTTTTATTCAACTCAATTTTATTATCTTTTCTATACTAACATAAAAGAGATAACGAGAAAAAGATTAGGTTACTGTCACACTTTTTTGTTTTCTTTGTTGCTTGGTGTTAAAGATAAAGAACCTGCTGCGATGGCGACATATTAAATTACAACAAGATTCTTATAGAGAAGTCTATTAGGATAAAATATATTGCTAAGTGTATCACAGCTACTTTATGTAGCTGGAGAGGTCTATGTGGACTGCGATAGACTGATGATTTTGATAATGCCACAGTGGAGTAAACTGCGGGAAAAAAAGTCTCGGGTTCGAATCCCGGGTCTGGCCTGAAGTGGGGTTTCAGGCCAGACGGGGGGCCAGATGGGGGTTTCTTGCTAGAAATTCTTAATAGCAGCCCGGAGTATGGAAGTTTGGCGGTGTTTCACGCCCGTGCCTCAGAAATCCACGGTAAAGGTAGTAGAGCCAAGCTGATTCCAGCACGAACGGACCGGCTCGACCGGGGCGGTACTACCCTCGCACAGAAAATCAACGTAAAATGACAGCGTTCGTGCTGTCGTATTTCGTTGGCGAGTACGTCAACAAGTTACATACTTGTTGACTAGACTAAAAGATGCAGAAGTATCACTAGGCCGCCATGGTGTGGGTCGCCATGCTGCATTGTCTGCATTCGCAGTGAGTATGGTGACCACCACTCTTGGATTTTGCTTATGCTTTCCATCAGGCAGAGTAGAGTCCTTTTGGCGGGCCAAACATAAAAAAAGCACGTTAGGTCGTCCAGTTAACAGTTGATGACAGTTGCTTCGTGATTAAGCTGATATTCGCTTCACTCAGTCTATTTTAGAAATTTAACGTCATTGTAATGGCAACATTTTTGATTGTCATTGATTTGATTTGATTGAATGCTTATATCATGGGCCTATAGGTATCTCAAATTACACAAGGTGATCGTTCCACTGGGGAGAGGATTGAACAGTCTAAATAAAAAAAAAATAGCTGCTGAATCTCTTTCTGTTCAATGAAGATCCTTACCATGCATTTGTTAAAATTGTTTAAAACTTTTATCTCACCCCCCCCCCCCTTTTTCTTTTGTAAAATGCACGTCCGTTACTTTACCCTACTCCATTTATCAACTCGTGGACAATAGTGTGGGTTATACGTTGTAAACACAATCTGTTAAATACTTGTAAAAACTATAATGTATAACTGTTTTTTGTCCCAAATAAATAAAATAAAAAAATAAATTAAAAAAAACAGGTAAAACCGGTTGAACGGTTGAACTAGTAGCCGACCCCAAAATATTAGAGTGTTCCAATGCCATCCTGATGGGTTTGTAATCATCAGGTAGACCCCTTAATAATACAACAGCCAAAAAATCGTCATCTATACCCTTTTCTATCTCTTGCAATCTTTGGGCGTTACTCATTACAGCAGCAATGTATTCATGCATAGTCGGATGCTTATCCAAGCGCTCGTCCAAGAGAGAGTTCATCAGCGATATTCGCCTGTTGATCCCCTTGTCCTCAAACACAGCAGCAAGAGCATTCTATGCTTGTTTTGCATATTGGCCATCTTTGACGTAAGAATAGAGATGAGGCTCAATATGTAGGCATATCAGAGCTAACGCCTCTTCATCCTTCTCTATTTGAACGGAATCAGACATATCAGGTTCCTTCGTGGTGCACCCAAATAGTTTTTCACGTAACAGAAGCATTTTCATCGCAAATTTCCATGATGAATAACTATCTAGTCCGGTTAATTTGTTAATAGTAGTTACAGAGCGTAATTTCTGGGTCATGACCTAATGCAAAGAATTAATTTGTGTATCAAAGTAACTTCGTATGTCGATAATTTTATTTGAAGTGAAAAGTCATAAACAGACAAGTAGCTAGGCAACAACGAACAAAATTGAATTTAGTGTTCTAACATTTCATGTGGCAAAAAAAATTGATCATTTATTATGAAAAAATCAATTTACTAAGATTTTATTTTCGTTCAAAACAATTAGTTACATAAATAGTGTTTTAGTACTATAATATACAAAAGTTTTCCTCAGTGTAAAGGGCAGATCTAAACAAATTAGTTTTGTTAGACTCTACCACTTAACACAAATTATTACTTAAACACTTTGATTATTAATATGCTTAAACAGCTAAGTAGGTATTTTCTGTTTGTAATTAGTAACAATAACTCAATGTTGACACTTTTTACACTCTTCATTTGTTTATTGAAATTTATTTCATCTGCCCGTTTATATTCCGGTTATCTAATTAAATTGAAACGAGCAACCTGAACTAATAGAATCAAATAAATTTTAAATGACGCCAGTCTAAGACTCAGTGCGACTATTGAAATTCCCAAATGTCACCAAAGTAGTTTCTTTATGTTAGTGTTTGTACAAAACAGATGTTTTGAATGCGTAAAATATATTTAAATATATATATACTATCGAGCGTGACTCGTGTACTCGTAGTATTGAAGTGACGATAGTCTAAATTAAAATACATTTACTGTAACATGTGTAAATTACTGGTTTAAACAATTAGCATAGTTATGAAGAACAAGAATAAGTTTGAAACACTAAAACTCGGCAACGTAAAAACTTTTAACAAAATCTATGAAGCCGATGTCATTCCGTATATTATTTTAAATTAATTGACATCTCATTCATAAGAATCAATTCCGTAGTTAAGACACCGTACAAACATACATAGACTGACATAAAATATCTACCCTTCATTTTTGTTTGGTCCTAGTCGGGAAAAATAATAATCATCTTCATCACTTTCTAATACTGAGTAATTTTTAAATTATACAAGGTACATTTTCATTAGTTTATGATTATAAGACTTGTGAATTAGAGAAGTTGACATTAATCTATCTAGGATTTTAACAGCAGATAAAAGAAATGGGCTATTAATATAAATTTATATAAATGTCTGCGAAAATATTCTCAAAATCGATGCTGAGTCTAAACAACTTATGAAAAAAAATATGTAAAAAAGTTTTTTAATTTAAACGGTTTTATCGAAAATAATGTACTAAAAAGTAAAAAATAAAAAAAACATTGTCTGATAAAAAATAAAATCGTTGGGCGTAGCGTAAACTGAGTTGACTTGATGGAAACACGAGCCCAACGATTTTATTTTTTATCAGACAATGTTTTTTTTATTTTTTACTTTTTAGTACATTATTTTCGATAAAACCGTTTAAATTAAAAAACTTTTTTACATATTTTTTATTTTCAAGTTTTTAGGTTTAATTTTTCATAGTAATAATCAGATACCTAAATTACAGATTCAATTTCTAAATTTAAATCTTATTATTATACGCCATTTGGTGGCTGCGCCCATCTTAAATATTGAGGTTGTATAGTGCACTGTATTCTTCTTGTCAAGCCCTTTTATTTGATACCCATATTGGTGGGATTGATAAAAAATTGTTATCAGCCATTTGGTAGCGGCGGCCATCTTAGATTTCAATTTTGCATAGTAAATTGTATTCTACTTGTTGAGACCTTTCATTTGATACCCATGTTGATGGGATTGATAAAACCTAAGTTATCCGCCATTTTGTAGAGGCCGCCATCTTGGATTTTAATTTTATATAGTACATTGTATTATACTGGTTGAGCACTTTCATTTGATACCCATATTGATGGGATCGATAAAACCTACGTTATCCGCCATTTTGTAGCGGCCGCCATCTTGTATTTCAATTTTTTATAGTATATTGTATTCTGCTTGTTGAGCCCTTTCATTTGATACCTATATTGATGGGATTGATAAAACCTACGTTATCCGCCATTTTGTAGCGGCCGCCATCTTGGATTTCAATTTTTTATAGTATATTGTATTTTGCTTGTTGAGCCCTTTCATTTGATACCCATATTGATGGGATTAATAAAACATAAATTATCCGCCATTTTGTAGCGGCGGCCATCTTAAATTTATAATGATAATGAATAAACATAATTGTATTGTCACCAAAATCCAAAGTGTATACAAAATTTCAGATCAATCGGTTGACAGGAAGAGGGTGAAATTTGAATTACCAAATTTGACCCAAGAATAATAAACAAATAAAACAAACGGGGTGAGCTAAATAAAACCGTTTAAAAATAGTAGTATTTTTTTGTTTCAGCTAAGGAACTTGTTTTTAGGAAAAGACGATATTATCATAGTTTCTTGTACACACAGAGTTCCCAGTATTTTAGAGATTTCTGCAAAAGAAAATGACTTTTGTTATAATATCAACAAATAACTGCACGGTGGGCCTAGTGGTTTAAGCGGTGCCAAGCCGCTTTCCATTGCGCTGAGCGTTGTGGTTCATACCCCACATGGTCCATGAATTGTTTTTCTAAGTCTGGGTGTTCTTTGTGTCTGTTCCATGTATGTTTGTAAAGTACTGCGATACAGGATGTATATTCCTAATGAGGGTGTTATCTATTTCAAAAGAAAAGAAACATAGTTTATTCAAAGGGGTCGTTTGTCACTAAAAATATGGATCACATGTCGCCTTTTTACTTTATTCTGAAGTTTCTCATTTTGTAAATAACAATTTAGATTTCAATGGCAGTTTACCAAACTAATTTTCCTCTGAAACGTTTTCACTTAATATTTTTTATCACATTCGAAACGGAAAGTTCCCGAAGGTCATTATCGATTCCAGCCTTAAATTCGACCGTTCGACTAATTGACTTAATCAATACCCATTACATACGCGGTAATCGGACAAGGTGACTCGGAACACGCAATGTGACACCAAAGAATAAATGAATAAATAAATAATATGTATACATATGAAAAGAACTACGGTTCTTTAAATGAGTCTAATAAATCTCCTTTCCTATTCCTGGACAGCCAGTCTCAATGGAGACCAGCCAACTGCACAGGAGATATTATTATGCACTATTGTGTGCAGAAACACAGATGCAATATCTCTTCCTTTATTCACCACACAATGAGAAAACATTCGTAATTGTTAATTTTATATAAAGTTTGTAATTGACTTATAAAATGATAAAAAAACCTTATGAGATAAAATGAGTAGGTAAGTTTAAAATAAAACTAAATCATACGAAGACCAGACTTATGACTTACTTATACACATTTTTTCATAAAAGCCTCCAAGAGACAGTAGTAACACCAAACGTAACTATCAATATCATGGATAAAAATGGTCAACTTTATGAAGAAACATAACACAGTCCTTGAGTGTGACTGGTCGACTAGAAAAATAGACATATAAATTGATTTTTACCTGAGAACGGTCAGGGCCAAGTTCATAGTGTCATGTCTATATATAGACATGCACACATATAATGTTACTCACAAGCAAAATGTTGGTAAATTGACGTTACGTAGCGTATACAAAAACAAACGGAGGCGAATGAATTTCACCTTACCTTTTAGATTTATTTATAAAGCCTTGTGTACATGGATATCTTTCCACTCTGAACCTTTTTGAATATTTTAGTGCAACCGCTTACATGTAACAGTTAACATAGCGTTTTGGCAACATCCTCACTGTGTTCAGCTTTAACAACTTTATGGATAATTAATTGTGTTTAAAAGACTGGCTGTTTTTTATTAATATAGCTATATATGTAGATTTTCATTAATCGCGGTAAAGATTAGTCTATGTATTTATTTATTTACAACTTCATGCAATTATGTACATCGGCAGACATAATGCCTTAGGTATTCTCTACCAGCCAACCTTTGGAGGGGGGGACATCTAGGAAGGTAAGTGCATCTAGGTGTTCAGAACAACATACAATTGACATGAGCTAAGAGTTACTACATGTAAACGTTATATGTAATGTGTGGTTCGCTGGCGTGCCTAAGGTAGGATAGTAATAAGTAAATACAACCCGAGCATGATTGAAAAAAGCGGCCAAGTGCGAGTCGGAGTCGCCCATGAAGGGTATCGTAGCAGCAAGTAACATTTTTTTTTATTTGTTTTGATTAAATGAAAGGTAAATTGCAGTTTACGATTTATAACGTATATAAAAAAAAAAAACTAGATTTCGTTCGAACCAATTTTCGGTGGAAGTTTGCATGGTAATGTACATCATATATTTTTTTTAGATTTATCATGCTCTTATTTTAGAAGTTACAGGGGGGGGGACAGACATTTTACCACTTTGGAAGTGTCTCTCGCGCAAACTATTAAGTTTAGAAAAAAATGATGTTGGAAACCTCAATATGATTTTCGAAGATCTATCCATAGATACACCACATGTATGGTTTTGATGAATTTTTTTTTTTTGAGTTTCAGTTCTAAGAATGGGGACCCCCAAAATTTATTGTTTTTTTTCTATTTTTGTGTGACAGACAGACAGACATGACGAATCTATAAGAGTTCCGTTTTTTGCCTTTGGCACGGAACCCTAAAAAAGGCGGAGATGAATTTGAGTCAGTCAGCTACTAGTAATTTATGTCTTAACCGTGTTAACATTAACATTTTATTTAAATTTACTCTAAAATTTAACCTTACCATTGGTTGATATTAATCATAGGAACGCTTGTTTTAGTACCTGAAATAAGAAAAGTAAATACAAATTAATAAGTATAATTTAAGAATCACATGGTCGTCTTTTTTCCAACTGGGCATGGTTTATCTGTTTATCAATGTTTATCAGATAGTAGTGTGGATAAACCTTTAACTTTATTACGAAACAACAAACATACTAACAAACAAACCTTTGTAAGAAGAAGCCAATATCCAGTAATGTACTGATAAAGGCTGTTGATGAAACACAACTACTGGTGAGGAGAAATTGAGTTCACACGAACATATACCTACTTTAATATTTTCGTAGCACTCTCAAAGGACATGGGCAACTGTTGTTGTTATTTAATAACTTCATCACTTTAATATTTTTGTAAGAAAACTATCATCAACAACCCATAATGTCCCACTGTTGGGCTCGGGTCTCCTCTCAGAGGAGGGTTAAGGCCATACGTCCCCACGCTGTGCGGGTTGGGAACTGGCAAGACTACATTGCGGCTACGTAATCTTGCCGTTGCGTTGGATATTTTTAAGCCGCCCAAAGGCCTCCCAACCAAGCTTCACGACTGTTATCCTATGACAACAACTGGGACCGACTGCTTAGCGTGACCTCCGAATCACGGAGACGCTAATGGTATCATGCCACCAGCGGTCACCCATCCAGGTACTGACCGCGCTGTTGTTGCTAACCCTCGACGATTGTTTCTAATAACCGAGAATGTTTCTAATAATAATGCAACTGGGCTATGAGCGCCTCATCAGAAAACTATACATCTATCTAATATCTTTAAACGAATAATTCTTGTATATGTCGCAGGATTATTGTTAAAGCCGTAATTGTAAGAAATGAAGTCGATTGACAATCTACCGGTTTATTGTAATATAACTAGTAAAATTGTAATGTGGCTTTGATAATACACTTTTTTGACTGCCTCGTCGGTCTAGCGGTTGGCGTGAGCGACCGCTGATCATGAGGTCTCGGGTTCGATTCCTGGGTTGGACCAAATGTTTGTATGATCTACAAATATTTGTTTCGGGTGTTTTCTATGTGTAATATGTATGAATTTACAAAAAAGAAGTATATAAGTATTTATATCAGTTGTCTAGTACCCATAACACAAGCTCTGCTTAGCTTGGGACTAGATGGCGTTGTGTGGTAGATGTCCGCAAATTTATTTATATATTTATATATAATCCGAATCTTGGAAACGGCTACAACGATTTTCATGGAATTTAGTATGCAGAGGGTTTCGGGTGCGATAGGTACATCGATCATGCTAGATTTTATTTTTAGAAAATTTACCAAAAAAAGCGAACAAAGCTCAGTCATCCCGGATGCCCGAACTTTGTTCGCTTTACTTAATAGAATTTATCGATTTTTTAACCATATTATTATCTTTCTCAACAATATTACAACAACACATTTCTTATCTCAAATGGTAAAAAAAGTAAAAGAAAAGATAGAAATAAAAACATCCTCATTAACTTTACGACATGTTTGTGGAACAGACAGAAACTCAGTAACAAAGTGTGGTCTACAAAGAGCCATTATAATGCTGGATGTTTTATTATACTTTCATCGCGGCCTAGAACAATGCTTCCTCGTTAGTTACAGTTCATTTTAAATGAGACTTTTATAATCACACATATATTAAAAATACATTTTATTTGAGTTTTAATATAATAATAATAATAAATATTTCGGACATGTAACACACAACGCCATCTAGTCCCAAGCTAAGCAGAGCTTGTGTTATGGGTACTAGACAACTGATACAAATACATATATACTTTTTTTTTTGTAAATACATACATATTATACATAGAAAACACCCAAACTCTGAAACAAATATTTGTAGATCATATAAAACATTTGGTCCGACCCGGGAATCGAACCCGAGACCTCATGATCAGCAGTCGCACACGCCAACCGCGAGACCAACGAGGCAGTCTACGGGATATCGAGTAGTCTTATTCTTCGGGTAAAATTAAGCAATGCCTTTCACAAAAAGAAGAGAATAAAGATGGTTTTGGTAAATAATGGTAATTATAATCCGTATTCATTACACATGCATTTGAAACAGTAATACTATTATGCGCGTGCCCAAAAGGAATCTATGTATTTTCATATTTGTGAGTTAGTCACGGCGCATATACTCGAATAGATTTATACCAGGTATTTAAGAGGCTATATTTCATACTACACACATCAAAAGTGTCTAGGGATCAAGCATTTTTATGCGGATTTCTTGAGATTGAGATGTGGCTTTGGCCCTGGCCTGCTCAGTCGCCAGACTTGAACCCGATTGAGCATGCATGGGATATGCTACAGAGAAGAGCTCTGCCGAATATGGAGGGTATCCAGTCGCAAGAAGACCTTTTTTTGTTGTTGCAACGAACATGGGCGGCCATTCCACAGCGTGATTTGGATGAACTCATTTTGAGTATGCCAAACCGATTCTTGTGTTGTTAGTGTTCGCGGTAGAAACACGGATTATTAATTGTTTAAGTTACCTAATAAAATTTTAAAGAAAACTGTTATTTCAGTCTTTTTTTCGAACTTTAATGTTAGTGGTTCAAATGTCAAAACTCCCTTTATTAGGAAAATGGCAAATTTCTTTATTAATGCAAAGGTGACTTGGTTTATCGTTAGTGTGACAAACGAAAACACTTTATTTGATGAATCCTTAAAGAAAATTTTAATTAATATCAATCAGGAGAAAAGTTATTGCAAAAATATATGTTGATCCCTAGACACATATGTTGATCCCTAGACACTTTTGATGTGTGTAGTTGTCGCCCGCGTGTATGTCGGTTATCGCGGCAAATAGTAGCCTATATGTTATTCTGATGTACTCGTATAAGCTATATACTTTAAAGTTTCATCCAAATCCGTTCAGTCGTTTTTGCGTGAAAGAGTAACAAACGTCCATCCATAGTTACAATCTTTCGCGTTTATAATATTAGTAGTATTAGTGTTAGACGATATTTAGAATTGTGTAGTTTAGTCTTTATAGTAATTCTAATTTTTACTCAAATTGATACTTACAGACAGATGGAGCGTTAAAGTGGGGGATCAAGGTTATATTTGGCAACTTATAAATTGATCCACCGTCAAATTAACCTCCAATCGAGACGTGTACACGGAAAAAATGTTTTATTTATTACTTTGTACATTTATTATACGCTCTGCAAAACATTTCATCGCAGTATGCACTTCATCTAACCTTGCTCTGCCACATCATCCGCTCAATAGCATCAAACATTTTCTTGTTTTTATTTTATCAACAAGTAATCAAACAGATGTTCGCAACAGCTTTCACGCTGCCTTAACACTGACCCTGTATTCCATCATCGATTCTAAGATCTAGTTTATATTAAAAATAAGAAGGCCATCTATTTATAAAGAAGTTTATACCTAGTAGTTGCGGTTTCCTTTCAGATGCAGTGAATGATTAAAACCATAATTTATTTATTTCTACAGCTCCACAAATAAGTAATTCAAAGAAATTGTTGTTTGTTATTTATTCTAAAAAGTTAAGCTTCATCCACGATGTCGTTCTGTACGTTAGTTGATCTTTCTTATATTTATAGTAAAAATGTAACAGGTCCAATTCTGTACATTAAAGATATTTAGAAATTTTTTTTTGGAGGGTTCTTTAAAATCGATACTGACGCCAAAACTGTAATTTTTTTCATTTTTGTCGGTCTGTCTGTCTGTTTGTCTGTATCTTGGGCGCGCATCATGGCGAAACTACTGAATGGATTCAAATGAAACTTGGCATGAATTGAGTTCATATTACGAGGTAGGACATAGGATACTTTTTATTCCGAAATTCAGTACGGTTTCTTGGAGAGAGGGGATGAAAGTCAAAATATGTACTTAGTTGTAATTCAATAACAAATAGTCAGATTTCTTTCATTATTTTTTGCTAGAAAGAATAAAATAAAAGGTAACGGGCAAAGTATTTTTTTCTGTCCGCTACTGTACACCGCCTGTGGGAAGCTGAGACAGATATGTAAATATGGCGGTACGAAGTTCACCGGGTCAGCTAGTACATAAATAAATATGTACGCAATAACATCAAAAATCATTTTTCAAAATAAATATTTGTGTATAGTAGGTATGATATAAAAGTGGAATTACATATTTCATGACCGATCTAACCAACAGATACACAAAGTTTTACTTAATAGCCATTAATCGTCCGATTGATAGCTATTATGTACGTCTATAAAATCCCTCTGATAACTGAATAGATAAACTATCAGACAAAAAAACATGTATGGTTTATTTGCACTTTGTTAATTTAATGTGAAGAGTTATTCGCTACTATTCTATCTATGTTTGCAAATCTGAGCTTCAAGCAATAGAGGTTTCAATAGGCTATTTGACTGATTTTTGGAAATCGTTTTAAATTATTCTTTATTACGTAATAAGCACACTGCGTTAATATTTTGCGGAATTTCATCTGTATTATGAATTAAAATTGAAGATAAAGTTCAAGTTTGACAACCGCGTCAAAAAACGACATTTCTATAATGGCGCTGGTCACATGACACGTGTGACGTCACACGCTAGTAAAGAAATTCACAAAACGCGAACAATACTCAGTCGAGGAATCTTTCGTTTACTAGCGTGTGACGTCACCAGAGTTGCAACAAATCATAAGGCGTTCATGTCGCAGAAAATATTTCAAAAAATTGTTACAATTTATTTCGTGAAATCTGCGAAAAAATCACATTATTTTGTTTAATTCATAGTGAAATATGTCTTTTTAGGTTATTATCTTATAGGATGACCACAATCCATAGTTTATTTTCAATATTGTCAAATAGCCTATTCTTAATAATAATGTTTCTATAGTATCTATCATAAATTATGACAGTAAACAAAAGAAAAATATTTTAAAGGATGACTTCTTGCATGCAATGGGTGTTCTTTGTGTCCGTTTCATGTATGTTTGTAAGGTCCCCCGCAACACAGGATTTATTCCTAGCGCGGGAGTTGTCTTTTTAGAAAACGAAAGAATATGATAAATATACACACAGTAAGTAAATACTTCAGAAAATTGTAAAAGTTAAGGACAGGACATAAGCTGAATTACTCACATTCTAGGCATTTACGTATATACGCATGTATACGTAAATGCCTAGAATGTGCGCACTAAACCATGGACCAATCCTAATTGTAACAGGTGCATGCTTATGTGATAGACAGGTGTTTTACTTCAGTAAACAAACGAAGCTAGACGAAATCTGTCTACTTTGGCAGCATATTTCATCTGTATTTTGTTTTCCATTCATTCATCTGTAACAACTGTGGTTTTTTCATTAATTCGTGTATTTGTTAGTGTAACAACATGATAATATAAACGAAATTGAATTGTGATTTAAACGATTTATATTACAATTGAAGTTTAATAATGAAATTATATTGTTCATATCTATATATATAAAAGAGTAAGGTGACTGACTGACATACCCAGAGATCAACGCACAGCCCAAACCGCTGAAGCTAGAATCCTGAAATTTTGCATGTAGGTTCTTTGTATAACGTAAGTGAGCACTAAGAAAGGAATTGTTGAAATTCCACCCCTAAGGGGGTAAATCAGGGGATGAAAGTCTGCGTGAGCGAAGCCGCGTGTAAAAGCTAGTTGTTCATACAATGTAATAAAACCTTTAGATATATGATATTATTTAATTATATTTCGTTATATGTATAAAGATTTCGTAAATTATGTAAACTATACAGTTACAGTATAATACCTAATACATTATGAGCCTAGATTACTCTAGATCTAACTGTAACCAAATTACTTACATTAAGAGTTCTATAAAACGCATAATACTCATCACGATCTTCTCAAGTGAAAGATGTTCACATAGGTCTACTACATACAAGGTTCGCCACAACAACCAGTCTTGTGCGGCCCACGTCCAACGGCAATCCAATACATTTATCAATTTTACCAAGTTAATGCAATGCATGTTATATATATACATACTTATGTAAAATCTACTTAGACTGAGTGCCTGAGACGCTTGGTGCCAAAATTGATAATATACAAAGAAATTAAAAGCAAAATGTAAACAGTTACATTTTAATTGCCAGTTTTCATAGCACCCCGAGTACCACGAACGAGGTACTAAAAGTCGCTTTAGCATATTATTATAATAATAAAACTTTGTAGTTAAGTTTCAAAGTTCTGACACCATTTTAGTTTTAAGCTGGCAAAACTGGTCGTTGGCATTTAAGCGTGATGAGGAGGACGCACAAATTAAATTCTTTCTTCCATCGCATTTTTTAATATTTTCAAAAGTTTCACTGTATTTATAGTAAGAACCTCAGAAACATTTTACATCAGTTGAAAACAACTTTGTGACTGGTAATCTTGTCTCACAGTTTCATCCAAATTTTTGTCGATGTCATGTTACATGATGTCATCGAAATAACTAGGTATGAGTTTTAAAGTAATAGATAGAACGCCGATCTCTGAGACCTTACAATTTTTCAGTATAACATATTTGACCCTTGTGATTGTCTCAGAATCCGCAAACGTCTTATAATATACATTGTTATTGCTAAACAGCGTGAATAATACATTATTATTATACAATACATTCTTATTGCTAAACAGCGTGAATAGCAAAGAGTCGAAGAGTGTTTTTGTTAATAAAATAAAACCAATAATTCTTATTGAATCTCAGTAACTGCCCAATAAAAGTTCCATCGCCCCTTTTACTGACAGCGAACTAATAAAAAGCTCTGAAGATACTACCATGTACATTCCTTTCGGTATATGTGAATATGCCCTGGTATTACGAGTATTCGTAATTTCTGTGTACGCAAACTGGAATAGAAGTGATAAAGCGTAAAAGCGCGTAAAATTGTCCCTGGGGTATGTTTTATGGGAAGATTGCAGGAATTAAAGCTTTATGAGGCAAGTAGGGACGCGTGGATGATTCTTGAGGTAATTAGGAATGTTCACGGCTTTTGAGAATGGGTAATGGCAAATGTTATAGTATAAATTAGTCTGTCTTGAAGTGTGTTCTCTTGGAATTTTTACGAAGTATTCTGCGTATACATTTTGATATCTACTAACTTCTAAGTGTTTCATCGTACGCGTAGTTTTAGGGCTTACCCAATTAATAAATCATATGATATCGTATCTTCTTCCAAGGCCAAAAACGATAATCTAAGTCCAGAAATAATCATACTTCAGGATTTTTTTTTCTTTTTTTTTTTCATGTTTTGCCCTGCCAAAATGACTCTACACAACCTGATGGCGACCTCGACACCCGCAACACCAGAGGCGTCACAAGTGCGTTTCCGGCCTATGGGGGATTCGAAGGGGAATGGGAGGGGGATGGGGGGAGGGGTCGGTGTATGGGCCTCCGGTATTCTCACTCACTCGGTGAAACACAGCGCAAGCGCTATTTTACATCGGATTTCTGTGAAGCCGTGGTATCACTCCGGTCGAGCTGGCCCATTCATGCCGAAGCGTGGCTCTCCCACGGTAAACATGAATGCAGACAATGCAACAATGCAACAATGCAGCATGGTGACCTAGTGATGCTTTTGCATCATTGGGCAGTTTGGGATGATTGTCATGTTTAGGTCCAAAAGGCAAATTCTCGCGTTAAAGTCTAAAAAGACAACTGTAAAGATTAAGAATACTTAATCGAAAAAGGACAAACAATATAAAAAAACCCCGACTTAAACAATTTTTGTTACAAGAGATAATAAATGTAAACATTACACTCTTCTGACGCAGTCGAGTAAAAAGCATATAGTTTTGGTTTAAAATCGCATCTAAATCAGACTAGTAGTTTTGGTTTTGCACGACAAATTTTAGCGCCCCCCTAGTGAGTTGTCAACGTTGATTGCACAAACACCTTATCACCCACAACGCATACCTATACCTTCTCCGAACCGTCCTGAGCAAAATCTCTTTTTTTTATTTCAGATGCCCCCGCCGACGACACGATTTGTGCATTTTAAATCTGTAATATCTTCGAATATATTAATTTAAATTAGATACTGTACAGGACCATTTTGATCTATATTAAATGCACAATGTATTTAATTTATTTAATTGTAAAAGGATTCATTATGTATTGCTTATAATCACTTCGTAAATAAGCCATTATTTCTCATAAAAAGAAAGGAATAAAAAATGGTTGTTGTGGGTTATCCCTAAGAGATACTTTTTAAGGTGTACAATACTGTAGTACATTCTTTTGATCTATCTCGTAGGGTGCAACCAGCATTTGCAATGTAAGCGCAAAAAAATGTGTTTATTTGCTACATCACATTAGAAACCTCGCAAATTAACATAACTCGAAAGTTTCCATAGTATATTATGCATTTATTATACATAAAAACCTTCCTCTTGAATCACTCTATCTATTAAAGAAACCCACATCAAAATCCGTTGCGTAATTTTAAAGATTTAAGCAAACATAAGGATAGAGGGACAGAGAAAGCGACTTTGTTTTATACTATGTAGTGAAGCAAAATACATAGGCGTACCCAGGTTGGGGCAAGGTGAGTTTTTAGGGTTCCGTGCCAAAGGCAAAAAACGGAAACTTTATTGATTCGTCATGTCTGTCTGTCTGTCCGTCCGTATGTCACAGCCACTTATTTCAGAAACTATAAGTACCTACTATACTGTTGAAACTTGGTAAGTAGATGTATTCTATGAACCGCATTAAGATTTTCGCACAAAAAAAAAACAACACATTTTGGGGGTCCCCATACTTAGAACTGAAACTCAAAATTTTTTTTTTCATCATACCCATACGTGTGGGGTATCTATGGATAGGTCTTCGAAAATGATATTGAGGTTTCTAATATCATTTTTTTCTAAAGTATAATATAGTATATATAATAGTTTGCGCGAGAGACACTTCCAAAGTGGTAAAACGTGTGTCCCCCCCCTGTAACTTCTAAAATTAGAGAATGATATAACTAAAAAAAATATATGATGTACATTACCATGCAAAATTCCACCGTAAAATTGGTTTAAACGAGATCTAGTACGTATTTTTTTTTAATACGTCATAAATCGTAAACCGCAAAAAAAATACACTATTATTAAAACATCGATCAAAGTTACAACGAACTACAAGAACTTTTATGTTAAGTTACTTGCTGGGCGAAGAACCTAAGAACCCTTCATGGGCGAGTCCGACTCGCACTTGGCCGCTTTTATTTACCTAATTGTATTACCTAATTAAAAAAAAATCAATATGAACAGTTTCCACAGCACTTTCGGGCCGATTAGTCCTCTCCTTGTTCCTCAGTCGGGTAATAAAGAATTTTTAACGGTGATTACGAATATCTATATAACTTACATGTTTTATTTAAACAAAAATTTAACGAAGATGGTAGATATTGACGCAGTCGGGTTTTTATACCAATAAATATTGTCGATGTGTTCGTGGGTCACTTGTTGATCCTGGTGTACAAGAGTTACAGAAGTGGGCGTGTGGGCGGGATTAGTCCCATATTCCAAATATGGCAACTATGTCTCCGTGCACCAATTAACTCTTAACACAATATATATGTAACTAACTTTCGTCACGGCGGATTTGGTAGATCAGGAAGAATGTATTTATAAGTCAAAGATCGTCCTATAAGCCTACAATGTATTGTCATGCTTATTTACTCATGAATATATTATATAATTCACTGTCACAAATTTCAATTGGCTCACGTCCAATTCGCTACCTCAAATTACACTTTCACGACTCATACTGTACACAATTGAGTGTTAATTATGTTTGAAATAGTTGACTTTCATAGATCTATTATTGGCTACAGAAAGTTCCTGTAATAAAGCGCAGAATGTTATTTAATATGATATCATACATGTTTCATAACAACAAAATCATGATGTACACGTTCTACAACAAACTATAAACAGTTTGTTTAGATTATAACAAAAACGTAGACTAGTCGTGATTAACTTCTAAAAAAATGTTGCTTAAAATTACTCATCAACTTTATTTTTATCAATATCCCAACTGTCAGACTAGAACAGCATCGCTTGTATATACAAATAAATAAAATTTGAATGTCTGTTTGTAATTTATAGTTAACAGTTTTTTTGCACATGGAAGCATGGCACATTCAATTTTTAAAATTTTTGACTGATTTTCTGTCTGTTTGATGTTCTGATGTTATAAGGAGTAAGTTAAACTACTTATTTAAAAAAGTGAAATTATTTTAGTACAAAATTTTAACCAATTACGTTGTGAACAATGTTCTAATTAAAAGCAGCAAAATACCGTAATACCGCGGGGCGTAACAAGCCTATAATATAATAAAGAAAATCATTTATTCGAGTAACTCATAACAAAATTTTCTTACAAACAAATGTTAGTTTCAAATCTTTTACAATTATAAATGTAGTAGGTATACCCACAGTCGAAGTAATATTAGTAAAAATAAACTCAGAAATAGGGGAAGAATAAAATAATTGTGTACATGTGTGCGCTTCTATTATTGACAGCACACATTGTCACTCTACGAACAGCCTCAACGTATGATATTTTAATTACACGGAACACACTTGTGTGAAATATTTGAATAGTATTATTTTTGTCTGAAATTCTCGGGGATCTTAGTATCGAGGGCATTATGAAGTGATTATAATTGTACACGCACACATACACGCTAAACTCTACGATAGTCGGGAAAGGTGGAACCTATTACAGAAGCATAGAATGTTTTTGTGATATATAGAATAATATAGAATAGATAAATAGAATATAGAATGTAATATAAATATTTCGACCAATATATATTTATGCGTCGCATTTTCTTTTTCTCTAAACAGAGTTATTTCGTAATAAGAACTTTCTTGTCTTTTGTTTGCTATCATCTGTTCTTCAGTAAATCCTTCTCACATTTTAAAAGATTGGCTATTATTGTGGCACATATATGATTTGTTCTCGGTCCAAGATCATATCATATTTACAACAAATTTTACATCTATTTATATTCGAAACTATAAATCATGACGTCTCATCTATCCGTTAGACAGTATTTGGCAGGTATATGAAGAGTTGATTGAAGTACTAAAATGGTTTCCGCATTAGAAAACTTTTCTTAGCGCTTTAAATCTGTGTGATTTAACAATATTTATTTTAAGTGCGCTAATTTATACCCTAATTTATTGATGTGTTGCAAAAGGTCATCTAGTAACTGGTGTATCACAGGTGACCTTTAGTTCTAATGTCAGATTTTGCAAAAGCTAGCGTAGCTAGTGGCTTCACTGACTGCAGAAACAGGCGTTGTGAAATCCTGAAGGGTAAAGCTGCTAGAATTTAAATGTTAACATAAATCAATAAATCAAATCAACAAAACAAATCCCCCCGGATACCACCTGCTGGTGTCTATGTTGGACTCGAACCGACTAAAAACCGCACGCCGTCTCGGGTACTAAAAGCCGGGGAACCAGGTGCACCTTAGAAAAGAAAACCCTGGAACCCCTATGTAACTCGGGCCACCTACGGTTTGTAGCTGCCTCCTGTGTGGGAACCCTTTTGCTGTCCCCAAAAGTGGGCACAACTTAAATTCCACCTCTCAAAAATATTTCTAACCGGCATATAAATATCAGGTCAAGTTGTTGGTAATAAATTGCATTCACAATAATATTTCAACTTTAATGCACCAAGGTAAGGTTATCAAGGTATGATGGATGTAATGTTCTAGTCTATTCTTCATTCTTTAAGTTTCTGCCCTTATTAATATTTTTGACATATTTGAAAAAAAAAACTACAAGCAAGGAGTTATATTTTGATATAAAACAAAACGAAACGCTTTATAAGCAACAATGCACGGTTGGCCTAGTGGTTTAGGCGGTTGCCACGCCGCTTGCCAATTCGCCAAGTGTTGTGGGTTCAAATCCTACACGGACAACACTTTGTGTGATCCACAAATTGTTGTTCTGAGTTTGGGTGTTATTTGTGTCCGTTTCATGTATGTCTGTAAAGTCCCCCGCGACACAGGATGTTTATTCCTAATGCGGGAGTTGTCTTTAAAAAAAAAAAAACTTCTTAGGCAACAAGATAAAAAAAACATAACCATGTTAAGAACACACGTTTTCTTTAAAATTTTCTTAACTTCAAGATACGGTATGATTATGTCATCTAAAATACTCTCGAACCAGCCCCAAATAAATCATTTTAATAAATATTTCTGCAAGATTTACGTTTATAGAAGTCTTATTTACGACCTCATATTATTATAATAGCTATTGCTCAGGTTTTAGTGGTCTTTGGTATCTATTTTGAGAAAAGTAGTAAAGAAATGTCATATAAATAGTTTATATCCTATAAAGTTATTGCAAAAAATATTGTTTTGTTTGGAAAAGTCTGTAAAAGAAAAACCGGCCAAGTGAGAGTTGGACTCACGCATGAATCGTTCCGTACCATTGATGATCTATGAAAACGGCAAAAAAATAACGTTTGTTGTATGGGAACCTCCTTAAATATTTATTTTATTCTGGTTTTTAGCAATACATGTTCTGGCGGCAACAGATTTCTGTTGCCGTATGATGATGTATTTACATCATCTGTGAAAATTAAAATTTCAACTGTCTAACTATCACGGTGCATGAGATACCTGAGAGCCTCGTGACAGACGGACAGATAGATGGACAGACAGACGGATGAACTGCGGAGTCTTAGTAATAGGATCCCGTTTTACCCTATGGGTTTGGAACTCCAAAAACGAAAGGGCGGTAAAGATATTATAATTTAGTTTAGAGCGTTATTATTATAAATCAAAAGAATAACGGTAATATAATTTTGTGAAATTCATTTTTTAATTTTGTTATATTGATTTTATAAACTTTTTGCCTGTATTTTTAAGATTAGAATGGCCTGAATGATGTCTTTCACGGACATCGACGAGAGTTCTTTTTGGAACTGTAAAGTTAAGTTCGGGGACTTTGGTTGGTTAGTTAAGGAACTAAAATATATGAGAAAGTCTCTTGCTTTTTGGAAATGTAAGAGAATGTTGGTATTCAAGTACCTTCAGACCGCAAAATAGACTAACAATAGTCCAATTTTACTTGAAACTTGTTAGAACGATAAGTAACCAATCTGACCGGCCTTCAATACGTGAGGTTACTACTAAATTGGGTTTCTCCTAATGGAGTAATAACAAGTCGACAGCAATAGCCCATATATTTCGTCTGTTAATTATAATTAACCACACTCTCGGAGATTTGAGGCGAAATAGAGACGTGGCTACTACGTTAACCACAGTTTATTTCGTTATATAAATTTAATGAAATACCATTAGATCTAACAACTTTTGTCTTGTTACTGTGATCTGAACGAGATAAAGTTGGAGGATTCTTTGTTATTTCACTTATTGACTTACTAACTGTTGCCCGCGGCTCCGCCCTCTTGTATGTCGGTTATCGCGGCAAATAGTAGCATATGTGTTATTCTGATGTATAAGCTATATTACTGTAAAGTTTCATCCAAATCCGTTCAGTAGTTTTTGCGTGAAGAAGTAACAAACATACACACAAACTATCGCCTTTATATATTAGTGTGATAGGAAAAAGAACAAATATTGAGCGTTATCTTATCAGTAAATACTTCTTGTAATATTAGCAGAAAATCAGCTCCCTCTCAGCACCAAATAAATTTGGTTAATCAAATATGATAGTGACTTTGTAAAAACGCATTTTAACCGACTTCCAAGGATTCTTTATTACATTTGGCTTGGCATCGATGTCAAACCTATGAATAAGTAGCACATACAAATAATAGTGTTTCATCAACATTAAAGGTTTGCATATGAGGTGTATTTAATTATTTCTTTATTAAGTTATTTCATACTTTTTAGTTTTTGAAGTCCGGTTTTTAAACGAAGGTTTTTTTTTATTAAAGAACCAGTTACAAAGTCGTTGTAACGTATGTATAGTGCCTTTAGCTAAGATGCTTTCACTACGCCAAAAAATATTGTATGACTATTTGTTAAATATTGATCAAGTACCATTATTAGCCCATTTTCAGATGACGAGCGCTCAACGCGCGTTTTGCTAACGCGCGTTTACAACTACATGTAATTTCGTTTTAGGAGTACACATGCTAACGCGCGTTTTTACATGTAGTTGTTAACGCGCGTTGAGCGGTCGTCATCTGAACATGGCCTAGTCTGGTACTTTGTTCAGTGCTCTCAGTATCTGTCAAAGTACATGGGACTAGATTTTTACTTACGTTCCGAATCTACTGACCGTACTTTAAAGTAACAGTACAAAAGAGTTCAGATTTTGCGCTAAGATACCTTTGTAGCGAGTTCAAGAAATAACTTGTAAGATTGGATTACCTCCTTTGTAGCATATATCATGTTCCAAATAGTATTTGAAGGATTTTGAGCATGTATATAGCGAACATACCAACAGACAAATATTATTTTATACTTGAGTTAAGTTTAAAATACTTTCACGCTAGTAATTACTTTATAAAAAAAAATGGGTCTACCTCTATTAAAATTTTCCCAATTTTGTTTGTAAAAGTAAAGTGAAATAAATAATATGTAGGTATTATCAGTTCTTTCGTTACAACAAAATGTAGTAACCTGTAGTTCTTCCTTAGTTAATTATCATTCTGGAATAAAAAATTTGCAATTTGATTGAGATCAAACGAAAACCTGTCAATTAAAAAGCTTTATAAATGATTGAGACAAACCAAAATCAAATAAAATAAAAAAAACCGACTTCCAAAAAACATCCAACGAAAACTCTCTGCCAAAAAAACACTTAAAAGCGTAAAATAAACTGGTTCTTCAAAAATTGCCTATACCTAATTCTTTATTCATTTAAATAGTAGTATTATAATGTGTGCTAGGTACCTAAAATCTGTTTGAAGTCGGTGCCAAGTGATTATCGCTTAGACTTTTGTAATTGTTCGTTTGTGTTCTTTTCGGCTTAGCACCGACTTCAAACAGATTTATGAAGAACCAGTTTATTTTACGCTTTTAAGTGTTTTTTTGGCAGAGAGTTGTCGTTGGATGTTTTTTGGAAGTCGGTTTTTTTTTTATAAAAAGTTTTTATTTTTCAGTTTTTAGCGCAAACAATCGTAAGTAAGTAGTAAGTTGAACTATTTCATCAAATTTCATCATCAAGAATACAAATTAAGGTCTATACGTACGTGTAATATTAAAATCACCCTCTAATCCCTAACTGTTGAAGAGTTTAACCTTCTATCATCAGCTCACCTAAATAACTTGAAGGTATACGACTGAAGGTCTTTAGATACGTATGAAATTGAAAGAATTATCCTCCAACTCCTAACCGTTGAGGAGTTGTACCTTCAACCTTCCATCATCAGCTTACCTGAATAATTTGAAAGAATACGACTAAAGGTAACATATGTATATATGATATTTAAAGATTTATCCTCCAACTCCTAACCGTTAAGGAGTTGTACCTTACATCATCAGCTCATCATCATAAAATGATGAATACCAGACGCAAATACCGGTGTAACCGTGGGAGAGCCACGCTTCGGCATGAATGGGCCGGCTCGACCGGAGTGATACCACGGCCTCACAGAAAACCGGTGTGAAATAGTGCTTGCGCTGTGTTTCACCGAGTGAGTGAAGATACCGGAGGCCCATACCCCAACCCCCCTCCCCCTATCTCCCCCCCCCATCCCCCAAAGGCTGGTAACGCACTTGTGACGCCTCAGTGTTGCGGGTGTCCATGGGCGGCGGTAATCGCTTACCATCAGGCGATACGTCTGCTCGTTTGCCGGCCTATACCATAAAAAAAAAAAAAAAACTTCAGAAAATATACGAAGAAAACATAGTATGTGCCTATAAAAAATTAGGGTTTCCCTCGATTTCCCTGGGATCACATCATCAGATCCTGATATGCTGGCAAAGGGACCACCTCGGTATCATACCCTTTCGAATACAAAAAAAAAATTCAAAATCGGTCCACAACTGACGGAGTAATCGGTGAACATACATAAAAAATAAATAAAAAAAATTTAAAAAATACATACAGTGGAACATAGAACCTCCTCCTCAAATTCAGCAGCTCCTCCTTTCTTGAAATTCCCTTCGAATATCTTCGAATCGAAAATATTATAAATTTTTATACCTACTTCTGTTATACTTGTTCATTCGCTCGCTCATTAACATCAGTTACAAAGCCTACGTGTTAGGTAAGGATACATCATATCCATGCATAGAGTATTTTCAGTTTTCCCTAAAGTTTATGCTTAGGAATTTTGCCGGGGGAGTAATGAAGACTGACGGGGTTCGCAACGAGTTTATCTGTAGTACTTTTAAGATGGCTCCAATACAGAACAAGTTGATGGAAAGGGGATTAAGATGACACGGACATATTATGAGAAGGTCAGAGCAGCACATCGTACGGACGGCTATAAGCTTATCAGAAGGCAAAACAAGCGGAGGACGACCTTCGTTGACATGGTGAATCAGTTTGACCAAGATCCTGAAGAAAGAGAATTTACCGTACTTGACAATTATTGACAAAACGTTTTGGCGCCGTGAAACAAAGAGAGCCGATCCCACCTAAAGTGGTAAAAGGCTAGGCAGAAGAAGAAGGAAACTCATTTCGTAAGTATAGTACCTTTCATTGATAGACCCGTTATTTCGTAAATTATCGCGTGTGAGATTGGTACATTAATGAGGTAAATATAGTGAATTCAAGTAGACTGAACTCCAAGAACGGGTAGACAAATATATTTTGATTTCAATTACTCATAATCAGTATAACATTATTATAAGATTATATCATTTTAATGGCAAAAATTGAGACATCTGTGAAAACGTTTCGCAGAGCAGGATTCCTTCCGTAATGTAATGAGTTTAAAAAGCCATAAATTTCTAATTTTAACAGTCGTCGTTGGCAAGCTGAATAATTTTCATGCGTCGTGTACCGGCTACATCCAGTCATACTGTTATTGTATAATAAAATAATTTTAGTTCAGACTTTATCATTGTTAGGGTAAAAGTAGTGTGGATTTTATTAAAAACACATTACAAACATTGTATGATTGAAAATAGGTTGATAAAGTTATTTATTTTCAGTAGGTTGGAGTCGGCTGTAAGTCTACTGCGATTCAGTTGAACTTCGATTTTTTCGTAGAGTGACAACAAATCTCCATAACTGAAGTACTAAGCGATATATAAGTTGGATAGAATTTCGTAATGCCACCTGAAAGGAAATTACTCTTAATACTGTATATAGAAAATTTTATTCAAAGAAAACATTCCTTTATTTTTGAAAAGAAAGAAAACAGCATTTAAAAATTTCCGAAAATTCGCTTGCAACACCCAAGAATTGAAAAGACTTAAATCTGTAAAAATTACAGACTGTACTTTTATTGCATCGATCGTTAGGGTCAAATATGAGAATGAAAACTCTCTAACAAACTTGATAAATCAAATGAGAGGAAGACCATGAAAGCTAGTTATGTAGTTCATCTGCTCAAAAAAACTTTAACTTGCAAAAGTGTTCTCGTAACCTAATTGCAGAATAAATGACTTCATTTCATATCTTATTATAAAGACCCACATCGTTCTCTTAGTTGACGAGACGTTCAGTTTTGCTGCAAATTAAATTTAAGCTCTTGCTAGCAACTGCACCAAGAACGGCATATTACTTAAGTTCTCTTGTAAGCTTCCATTAAGAGTTATGGAGGTTTATGATATTATAGGATTTTCACGACAGTTTCCAAAGTAAATTACAAGTCTTACTTTGCTATAAATAAAGACAAGGAAGATTTTTTCACAAAGTTTCCCTTAGACTCAGTAGTTAAATTATAAAAGAAATTGTTTGTTGAGAAAGTAGGTGTTGTACGTAAAATCTTACTGACTTAATTTAAAAATAAAGCGTAAACAGCTCTTGAGTTTTTCTTAAATATTTTATAGGTTTCTTCGTTCATCGAATAGTTGACTGGGTAAATAGCAAGTTGTGATAAATTGCCAATGAACTATATTGGGTAGCAAGTAGGTAAAATAATTGTGCTTATTATTTATTGCATATACACTAATTATTTTACAATGGGGAGTGCTGCGAGGAATTGTTCCCGGACCAATACGACTTTCAAACCTTCAAGAAAAGAGCGTAAGCCTTCTTAAAAGGCCAACAACGCACTTGTGATGCCTCTGGTGTCCATGGGCGGCGGTAATCGCTTACCATCAGACGAAACGTCTGCTCGTTTGCCCCCGGTATTCAATAAAAAAACATGTCTTGCAATTATGTGTCGGAAACAAGAATAAGCACAATCATCATCATGTCACAAAATTTAATTCTGGGCTGTGCAGCGGATCTAAAAAGCAATGCCATGGCGACAAATGCGATTCAAGAAACGATTTTTGCAAAACCTTTTGTAAAAAAAAAGTAAAAAGTAAAACCTAACTGAAAAACAAAAACGACGCTGAAAAAGTATGAAACAAGTTTCAAAGCCGTAGTCACACGTTACATAGAAAAAGGTTTTGGTGCCTCTATAATATTAATTTCTTTGGAAAGTATATTATAAATAGATACCATAGAAATATCACAATTATCGAATGAATACGGACTTTTTTTTAATACAGAACTTTATGACGGCTAGAAGGCGATCAAGAGGCTTCTAACGATACCTCATTTGTCCAGTTCTAATAAGTAGTTAAGGACTTATGAGGGTACAGATACATCCATACATACTTACATACATAGCCTGTCAAAATTATAACCCTCCTTTGACTTTGCCGTAGTCGACTAAATAAAAAATCATAACCCTCCTTTGGCTTTATGATTTTTCTCACGAAATATTAGTACAATTAACATCAGATTTAGTTGTTACGCCGTATCCAGTGCCAGTCGTGTTGTTGCTAAAAAATTCACCAGCACCAGTGACAGCAACAACAACAGCAGCAGCAACTGTAACGACAACAACAATAACTACACCAACAACGATAGCAATAACAACTGAAGAAACAACAACTAAACTGGACATGACAACACAACATTTGGATTTTCAAGTTATTTTAATTTTTTTTACCGTTTAAACCTTCCTTACGATAAACATTTCAAGACCAAAATCAGCTAAATCAGCCCAGCCGTTCTCGAGTTTTAGCAAGACAAACGAACAGCAATTAATTTTTATATACTTATAAGAAAATAACTTCGTCAAAGGTTCGATATTAATGTAAGTCACTAGTTCAACTTTATATGGAATTAAATAATGATTGAATAAAAATAAAAATATTGATACGAAACTATTTAATCACCTTATCAAATTAAATAGAACACTCTGTACACAAGCACTATCGCCAACCAGAAAAGCACATCGACCTTACGTTATCCATTTATGCTGATTCGAATTACTAATACCTTACTTGAGGAAATTGAATTATCGCCGGTTGAAGCAGATCGTCGACCGGAATCCACATCGTGAGATGAAATTTCTATACGAAGGTGTATTTGCATTGATCTCCTTACTTACATATATTGAACAAGTTTGGTATATTTACTGTAGTTTGTTGGTTTATCACGAGTGACACTATGACTAGTTCTGGTTTAATATATCTTACATTATAAATTATTAACTAGGACTCTTGGTAATTTTCAAATATTAAAATATTTCTGACCACTGGCACATGCAAAAAAATCGACTTCCAACAAAATCATCTAAAATATAAACTGCACTAAAAAGTAAAAAAAAACCGACTTCCAAAAAAACATCCAACGAAAACTCTGTGCCAAAAAAACACTTAAAAGCGTAAAATAAACTGGTTCTTCATAAATTGTCTATACCTAATTCTTTATTCATTTAAATAATAGTATTATAATGTGTGATAGGTACCTAGAATCTGTTTGAAGTCGGTGCTATGGTCGGTTCGTTGGATGTTTTTTGAAAGTCGGTTTTTTTTTTTTTAAAGTTTTTTTTTCAGTTTTTAGTGTAAACAATCGTAGGTAAGTAGTAAGTTGAACTATTTCATCAAATTTCATCATCAAGAATACAAATTAAGGTCTATAGGAACGTGTAATATTAAAATCATCCTCTAATCCCTTACTGTTGAAGAGTTTAACCTTCTATCATCAGCTCACCTAAATAACTTGAAAGAATACGACTTAAGGTAACATATATACATATGATATTTAAAGATGTATCCTCCAACTCCTAACCGTTAAAAGTTGTGCCTTACATCATCAGCTCATCATCATAAAATGATGACTACCAGACGCAAATACCGGTGTAACTTCCGAAAATATACGAAAAACATAGTATGTGCCTAAAAAAAATAAGGGTTTCTCTCGATATCCCTGGGATCCCATTATCAGATCCTGATATGGTGGCAATGGGACCACCTCGGGAGCATACCCTTTTGAATACAAAAAGTTTTCAAAATCGGTCCACAATTGACGGAGTAATCGGTGAACATAAATAAAAAAAAAATACATACAGTGGAACATAGAACCTCCTCCTTTTTGGAAGTCGGTTAAAAATAGTTACATATTCTTGTCTCTCCAAATATTGTTAGTTTTGGAGTCAGAAGAAGTTATGAGGTACAGACACAAAAATACAATCGAAATTTAGAACTTCCTTCTATTTTGAAGTCGGTTAAAACACCCAAACTCCGAAATAAATATTTGCAGATCATACAAACATTAGGTCCGACTGGGTATCAAACATGAGACCTCAGTACACATTACAGCAGTCGCCGAAATATTATTATTAAATACTAGCTTTTTACACGCGGCTTCGCTCACGCAGACTTTCATCCCCTGATTAACTGCCTTAGGGGTGGAATTTCAAAAAATCCTTTCTTTGTGCTCACTTACGTTATATAAAGAACCTACATACAAAATTTCCGGATTCTAGCTTCAGCGGTTTGGGCTGTGCGTTGATCTCTGGGTATGTCAGTCAGTCAGTCAGTTACCTTCCTCTTTTATATATACATATATACATAGATATTTTTTTAAATACAGGGTCTAATGGCCTATATTATTAATGGTACCCAAAAGAATATGAAACTAAAGTTTTAAATGAAGCTTTTAATAACCGTGGGAGAGCCACGCTTCGGCACGAATGGGCCGGCTCGACCGGAGTGATACCACGGCCTCACAGAAAACCGGTGTCAAATAGTGCTTGCGCTGTGTTTTACCGAGTGAGTGAGGATAGCGGAGGCCCATACCCCAATCCCCCACCCCTACCTCCCCCCCCCCCCTCCCCAAAAGGTCGGCAACGCACTTGTGATGCTTTTGGTGTTGCAGGTGTCCATGGGCGGCGGTAATCGCTTACCATCAGGCGATACGTCTGCTCGTTTGCCCACCTATTCCATAAAAAAAAAAACACATCGTCAAAACAAGTGTTTTTATTAGGTTTTATGCAAGAAAACTACCACATCGTCAAAAAATGACAAAGTTAATAACGTTAAAATCAGACTTTGTATTTTAACAAATAAATCGAAGACCATTAGCTTGAAATGAAAATCTTATTCCAGTAATTTATACATTTAATACCTTTAAGTACTACAGGTAACTGAAGTTATGACTCCTTAGCACGCGAAGTACAATGTGGTTAAAGCAGGGTTTGTCATCCAATGCCCATTAATTAAGAGTGTGCAATATTAGTTCAGTAACTTGACTACTAATGGACAGAACGTGACTCATAGACATCTAACGTTGATGATTATGCGGTATAAGAGAAGCCTTATGTGGTTTTTAGAACATAGTTAAGCAAAAAATATACATACTATAAAGAAGAAAAAAAGTGAAAGAAACAATCTATATAAATAAAAATGAATCGCCGAAATGTATGTACGCGCATAACTTCCGATCGACTGCACCAAATTGGATAAATATTTTTTCTTTATGTTCGTTATTGTTAGGACAAGGTTTGTGTAGAAGAAAATCAAAAGTTAACGAGAAAAATTATGTATTTTTATGTCCACGACTGCTGCTGACCGGGAAGCTGAGACGAGCATAACTACTAATAACAAGTTTTTTTTAGAAATTTAGAAAATATTTACGAAAGAAAAATATGGCGATACGAAATTTTACAAAACTTTACTTCTCATTTATAGCTTAGATATATCGAAAGATTATTGAGAAAGCAAAACATCTCTAATATTACATTATTCAAAACGTATTTATATAATAAAGCTTCTAGTAGTAGTACATATTTCATTTGATCTTAATTAATAAATTATTTAATATTGCCCTTCTTGAATAATTCTAAAATCAGTAATTGTTGCGAAATAAATCATATTTATTTAACTATCAAATAGGATGCTCTAAAAAGCACACTGATATGAATTTTGAGTTAGTGAAATTGACCAAGAACTTGGTTTGGTTGGCAAAATTGTTTTTTCTGAGATTAAAAAATAGTAATAGATATAATTTATTAAATCAATTTGATAGAACAAAACAAACAATGTATACTGGAAGTGAACAAGTTTTTTAAAGGCAAATATTTTGCTAATTCAGTTGCATCAATCATGATTTATTTCTACTTATAATAAAACTATTATAACCTCACTGCGTTTGCTCTTTAACGTTATAGAATCTATCCACGTTTCGTCACCACTAGATTCATCTGATACACGACATTGACTTAGCAAACTTATTGCTACAGCAACAGTGTTTTATAATTTATCATTAGGTATGTGAACATGTGTTTTATCTTTAGGTACTTTACAATGTGTGATGTCCAACAACATTTCCAACTTGGTAAGTAATGTAAGTATCAAAATCTTATCAAACATCTTGCAAATCTCTCCGAACTCCCTGGAACTAACTAGTTTCTTAACATACACACATCAAAAGTGTCTAGGGATCAAGCATTTTTATGCGGATTTCTTGAGATTGAGATGTGGCTTTGGCCCTGGCCTGCTCAGTCGCCAGACTTGAACCCGATTGAGCATGCATGGGATATGCTACAGAGAAGAGCTCTGCCGAATATGGAGGGTATCCAGTCGCAAGAAGACCTTTTTTTGTTGTTGCAACGAACATGGGCGGCCATTCCACAGCGTGATTTGGATGAACTCATTTTGAGTGTGCCAAACCGATTCTTGTGTTGTTAGTGTTCGCGGTAGAAACACGGATTATTAATTGTTTAAGTTACCTAATAAAATTTTAAAGAAAACTGTTGTTTCAGTCTTTTTTTCGAACTTTAATGTTAGTGGTTCAAATGTCAAAAATCCCTTTATTAGGAAAATGGCAAATTTCTTTATTAATGCAAAGGTGACTTGGTTTATCGTTACTGTGACAAACGAAAACACTTTATTTGATGAATCCTTAAAGAAAATTTTTATTAATATCAATCAGGAGAAAAGTTATTGCAAAAATATATGTTGATCCCTAGACACATATGTTGATCCCTAGACACTTTTGATGTGTGTAGTTTGGTAAATATTTAGCCAGTTTAAGTGCTTGTCTCATTTAATTATAGACTCCCCATTAGGACATTATGGGTAAATACATTGAAGAAGCAATCCTTTATAACTGGAAGCTATTTAAAATTGATTATTAGTACTTCTTCTATACTATAAAATTCTAAGGTGCATGAATGGAGTTAAAAACGCATAAAATAATTTTGAGATTATAATTGAACATTTTTCTGTTTTAATTTACTAGTTATATGCAATAAGAGGCGCTCATAGGCCAGTTGCACTCGGTGATTGAAAACAATCACCGAGGGTAAGCAACGACGGCGCAGTCAGTACGCGGATGGGTGACCGCTAGTGGCACTATACCATGAGCGTCTCCGTGACTCGGAGGTCACGTTAAGCAGTCAGTCTCTGTTGTTATCGTAGAATAACAGTACTGAAGTATAGTTGAAGGCCTTTGGACGGCTTAAAAACATCCAACGGCAAGATTACGTAGCCATAACGTTATCTTGCCAGTCCCCAACCCACACTTAGCCAGCGTGGGGACGTATGGCCTTAATCCTCTCCTGAGAGGAGACCCGAGTCCGGCAGTGGGACGTTATGGGTTGTAGATGATGCAGTACAAAATTTTAAGTCTATATGCTTAACACCTGGTATAGAACGGTATATTTGTGCGTGACTCAAATTATAAGTGTTTTTTCCCAGATGAAAGTAACTTACAAGCAAGTTATACTCGTTGGTAATCATAGGTGACGTCATTAAGTTCACTTTTTTATACCATGAAACTTGATAATGCAGCATCACATATAACGCAGTAAATCATTAAAGAAGCTCTCGTAAAAGTTGCTTTAGATATAATTAATGTTACTGCACAGCTTAGCTTTCTACATTTTGGTAATCAGACACGATTCTTTCCCGACCTCCTTACACCAAATAGACAATAAATCTTCTGGTTACGACTCATGTATGAACTGTTATCTTTATACTATATTATGTTATTATATGAAACACTAAATGATTCCGTTACACTACTCGACGTAACGTTTATACAGGGTGTCTCAAAATTCAACGATAAGCGGGCGCCTAAAGGTAGACCTTCTAATGAGTACATAAGGAAAAAAAATAGAAAAAATATACCTAGTTTTTTTTTTAGTTACAAGAAAAATTTAGAATTTCTTTGAAAATTTATACCTTTCATGATATTGCTACTATTCACCACAACTCTTAAAAACACCAAATTGCCCGCAGTTTTTACACAAAAAACGTTCAAAATAATTTTTTTCCCTACAATTTTGAAATATTTTTACTCTTAGTGTACTTTGACTCATGGTCTTGTAAAAAAAAAGTATGGACACCACTACGTAATAAATAAATTTAAAAAAAATGAAGGGTGTAAATTTTCAAAGAAATTATATTTTTATCTTGTAACTAAAAAAAACTAGGTATATTTTTTTATTATTTTTCCTTAAGTACTCATGAGCAGGTCTACCTTTTGGCGCCCGCTTATCGTTGTATTTTGGGACACATGGTATATTTAATCAATGTAGATGTAATAATTAATTTTACTTCTGAAGGCACATGCTCATATTAAAATTTTTCTTCGAAAGGTATTGAATAGAAAGTAATTGAAAAAAACTAAAACTTTTCAATAACTTTCTATTGTTATATTTGCATTAGTAAGGTTTCTGTACTAAATAATGACTTGAAAAAATAAATTCTTATCTAATATTTCGCTATACACAAGTCTTTCGAAAAATGTTTTGTTAAAAAAATATTAGCATTTATATAAATGTTTTCATTTTTGTAGATGAAAATTTATAAGTGGACCAAGAGGCTGTTCTAACATACTAGATAAAGAATATAATCATGCTATGAGACTTCAATCTTCTAAGAGCTTAATTTGAATTTTATATCAGTGTACGGGAATACGTGATTAACAAATGGAATCTGAATTAATTACCAGTTGCTTAATAAGTATTGCTATTTGAAGGATAATAAGTTCTGTAAATGTAGGATGCAATTAAACAATTGGATGAAAAAACTGAGTATATTATTATAATGCTTTAAAATTAGTTGATCAATGAAGATTTACAGGATTAAATTGAAAAGTTTGATGACCACCATTATCTGTGTTGAGTGTGCTTACCTATGTCTGTGTATAGTATGTATGACGAATATAATTTTTATTATTTACACTTCTTGTAATTATGTTAGATAAAGGGGACTATGTTTTGTAGGCACTTTTTATTCAGGGGAGCTTTATAATTATTCAGAGCTGTGTATAGCTAAGGTTATATTTTAAGATTTATCTTTTTAAAAATTGCCGAAATTTTATCTAATATTTATGATTGATGTTTTTTTTTTATGTTTGACCCTGCCAAAATGACTCTACATATTTTTCTTTTTCATTACCAAAATTGTGTTTGACTTAACAAACTGGGTCGAACTAGATGATTGAAAATAGAAAAAAATGTTTATTTTTTTCATTATGCAAAATAAAAAAAACTGTAACAGTTAAGAAGCAAATGTAATAAAGACGTACTGTAAGCTATCTAAAAATTTATAATAGTCTAGTTTAGAATCAGTACCTATTCGTAGCAAAAAACCTTTTTGCATGCATATATATAGATATACTAGTTTACCCAGTGAACTTATTTTCTAAATAATCGAAAAATAGCTTTTAGTAAGCCCGTACAACTTCCCGCAGCGCTGCAGTGTATAGAACTAAGCGGACTAAGAGAATAATAACACCTTTTTTATTTTATTCTCTACAAACCTTGTCCTGACAATATCAACATAAAAAATAATTATTTAATTTGGTGCAGTCAATCGAAAGTTAAAGGGGTACATAAATTTCTGTGATTCATTTTTATTTACATAGATAAGATTCAATATTCTAGCTTCCAGTAAAACATTTCGCGAGGATGGAAGCTTGTACTGCGATTTACGACGATCTTTAATTCAATTACAGTCTAGAAACGTATTATTAACAATCGATGCATCAAGAATCGAGCTTTTATCGAATAGATTTTATTGCAGTGGAATTGGAATTAATTTCTTACATCGAGGAAATGTACGTAGAGTGATTGGAGCTTTAATTGGTATTGTAACAAACAAAAACAATTAATTATCGTGTAAATGCTGTTTTTTATTTTATGAATTTATGAAGGAAATCAAACTTCCATACAGGCATATTTCATTCATCATCATCTTTATTCCCGAAGGCAAGACGCATGAGAATTAAATATCAAAACTTTATCAACAAAATACTGAGAGCTATTACTGAGTAATTGCATATCTTGGTTTTATGTCCTTATGTTACGTTCTTTAATATACGTTTAACGAGCTTAGTTTTGCGTCTAATACTAAATTCCTTAAAGAAGCGATCAAGTAACTATTTGTGAAATGATGATCCAAACCCTAGTCTGGATTTAATACATCCTTTAATGACCTACTGTATGACAATGTAACTCCAAAAAACACACACTATAAACTCCAAAATGTATTAGCAAAGATTTTTCATTGCGTTGAATTTCTTCTTTTATCACTTATTACTGAAACCACGCCTAAGCTAAAAAGTATTTATAACTCCTACTGTGAGAGAAAATAAAACATGCGATAGCTATGTAAAAATATTAAAAAAATACTGAAAATGTTGACAGTGCACAACATTATTGGAATATAGGCGTGAATACTCTACAACTGAAAATCCAAGCATGTTTGAAACTCGTGGAGCATTTTCATCCTAAATAATTAACATTGCAAAGTGAAAACAGAATCCGGTCAACATTGTTGACAAAAAGCCATAATGAGGACAACATATTATTCCATCTTTACTCATTTAAAATATGGATGACTAGTACTCTACGCCTAGATCTGAGGCCCGAGCCCCAATAATGCAAAAGCATCTCAAAAAGCCGACATAGTGGGGGTCCCTATGCTTCATTGTTGCATTGTCTGCATTCGTAATGAGTATGGTGACCACCACTCCTGAATCCTACTCATGCTTTCCATCGGGCATAGCAGAGTCACTTTGGCAGGCTCAGACTTAAAAAAAAGAGAGTGAAGACCTCTATTAGGCAGGTGTAAGGCGTCCTGCGACCATTGTGTTTCAGCACGCTTGACACTACACTTACACTATACACTATGACCGATTACTTACGGAAAGTAATTAGCAATATAGATGAATGCAGACTGTCTAAGACTGGGAAAGTTGGTGCTCCTAGGTAAGCCTACGTTTTTCAGTGGACGACAACGGGGTAATGATGATGGCGATGATGAGCAACGGCTCATTTCATTCATTCATCCATTTAAGGCTTCAAGTGCAAACGAGAGATCTATCTTCACTTGCACTTCAAGCCTTAAATGGAACGCCTAAGAGCGAGGTAACGCCGCATGAAACATGTTTTTACGTGTGTGCAGCCGGCTCCATCAATTTATAAGACGTTGTCACGTCAAAAAGTAATATATGTATTTATATCAGTTGTCTAGTACCCATAACACAAGTTCTGCTTAGCTTGGGACTAGATGGTGTTGTGTGTGATGTGAAATGTCCGAAATGTCCGAAATATATATATATACTATTCAGCACTATGACGTCAACTCAATGTTAAAAGTGTCGTTACAACTTAATCCGTCTCGCCCCCTTTCGCAACGCGCCTTAAGGAACTTCGTTCCAAAAATTAGAAACAGAAAATTTCCATGTCCATTACTTTTTCCAGTCTATCAAGAAACATCGGAAATTCATTTCCTCCAAGTAGTCCATTATAGAACCGAAGGAAATGGATTATTATGAGTAACTTTCCTTTACTTATTGTAAAATCAATTCCAGAAACTCAAGAGCTTTTTTGAATCCAGTAAAAGAATTTCATGAAACAAGTAAATGATAACGACCTTCTAACGACAGTTCGTTTAACTCTTTTATCTTCAAAAGAAATAAATGGTTAAATTCAGTAGGTACACTACTAGAACATTTGAATCAGAACGAATACAATTTTGCAAATTAAAACTATGAAGTACGCGGGATGAATAATTTAGAATGCGAATTGATATTCATAACAAGAAATATTCAAAGATTGTCGCGATTGAAATGTGCACAATTTTCAATGCTTTCTTCAACTTTGAATGGAATAATATATGAGCTCTCAATAAATGGCTATGATTTTAGTAGTTCGTTTCCATAATGGAAGAAAAATATGTGATGTTGGTCGTAAGTTAACTTTTAGTGGGGATATTTAATGAATTTTCTTGTAGTTTCGCCTCATATGGTATCATTTTGATGCAAATAAAGTATGAATATAAACTAATTCAGACGTTTACCTCATGCGATTGCCAGTTTGCTAATTCAGAATGTCTTAGTCTAAAATGAGTAAGAACGAACTGACAAAATATTCACTTGAACAATAATAAAATATTTTTGGAACGAAGTTCCTTATGGGGCGTTGCGGAGGGGTACCCTAGCCGGCAAAAAACGTCCAGAACGTAAGATTGACGCCTCGGTGTCAAAATAGTAGCGTATGAGAATGATGTGATTGAGGTCTCGGGTTCGAATCCCGGGTAGGATCAAATATATATTTTTGATCTGCTAATATTTGTTTTTTAGGAGTTTGGATTTTTTCTGTGTATAGTATGTACCTATGTATTTAAAAAAATGAAATAAATATTTATTTATTTATTTAGTGAACAAAATATTTTGTATAGCACCATCTGTATTTTTTATTATGAACTTCGTTCCTATCTAGTGTCCCTATCTAGTGTAGTTTTTTTTTTAAAACAACTCCCGCACTAGGAATAAATCCTGTGTCGCGGGGGACTTTATAAACATACATGAAACCGACTCAAACGACACCCAGACTCAGAACAACAATTTGTGGATCACACAGTGTTGTCCTACGTGGGATTTGAACCCACGACACTTGGCGAAGTAGGAAACGGCGTGGTGACCGTTAAACCACTAGGCCAAACGTGCAGTCAATCTTACAAAACAGTTGTAAGATATCTTGTAAATACCATTAAAAATATTCATACTTATTACAAACAGCGTTTGTAAATATATGAAGGTGACTTAAAGCATCAAAAGCTTTAAGTAAACCTCATATGACCATCTAAATTTTACATACCCAATACTAAAGATACAGATTAAGACATACGGTTTCTTGAAACTATCATCATTATTAATAATCATTTAATAGTCTACTTCTGGACTCAAGCCTCTCTTTAGATAGGAAGTGACAAAAACTTTCTAAAATAGTGGCATTCTAGATTTTTTTAGACACATTTGGTACATCGCTGCACATATTTTAGTCTGAACTGAGAAGAGCTTCAGCCTTGCATCGACAAATTTGTTCTACCCTTGGCCTGGTAAGCAGGCCACCTATACTGGTATGCACTGACAAGTCACAGCCTTGAGATACAAGTGGTAGCTTGAACGAGCCTTGGTTTAAATCAATTTGGAATTTTCGTCTTTTTATTCACACCTGGATTCGGATAAAAATATTTATTTGACAAGTCTTTTCTTAGAATGTGATGGAATACTATGGTTTTGTCTCTATCTTTCATAAGACATTAAACATCACTAACAAAACAGAATTATTTTACGAAATAGTGTTAACATATATGTTACATTTATACTATTAATATGTATTCTAAAGCTGAGGAGTTTATTTGTTTAGTTGGATGCGCTAATCTCAGAAAGTAATGGTCTGATTTGAAAAATTATTACCCGACTGCGAAAGGAGGGTAATGTTTTTCGAGTGTATGTATGTATGTATATATGCATGTATGTATATTTCTTTGGCACGCCCTAGAGCCTAAATGGCTTGTCGTATTTTTATGAGAGTGTTGTCAATAGATTCGTCTTAGTCGTGAGAGTGACACTGGGTACTTACATCAAAATTAAAAAAATAAATAAGGATTGTATGCGCCAAAAAGTAAAAAAAAAAATATGTTTTCAAAATACATCGAGTGTGGTATCAAAATAAAGAATTTTTTACGGTGATTACGAATATATATAAAACTTATATGTTTTTAATGTTAAATATTGAAGCAGTCGGGTTTTTTATATTTAATAATTTGTACTTGTTTTACTGTAATATATATAATAGCTCAGTTATTGAGGAAGGGTTTGGTTTTATATACCGCTTGCACCAAAAGGAGCGGAGCATCATTAAAAATGTTGCAAAAACGTAGGAAAATTAATCATTTTGAGAGCTTTCTTTGCGACCGGAGTGATACCACGGCCTAACAAAAACCGGTGTGAAACAGCGCTTGCGCTGTGTTTCACCGAGTGAGGGAGGATATCGGAGGCCCAACCTCTCCCTTCATCCCCTCATCTTCCCCCAAAAGCCGGCAACGTACATCTGCTTGCTTGCCCCCTATTCCATAAAAAAAAAACCAATTACTTAATAAACAGAATACAGCTTATAAGCATAAATATTCGTATATGATGAGATATGTAGATGTAAAGTCAGTGAGAATGGTATTTAACTTACTTATTTCTACGAATTCGCGAAATGAGGCAATCTCAGATTATGAATAAAACATTATTGATTATTTTAACTCAAAGACTATAATTGACCTTATAAATTACAACGTCTTTGAAAATCAAAGTCTCAGAATTTCTTTATGAATATTAAGGTTTGGTTTAGGTTTATCGCTAAACATAAGTGGCAATGGGCGGGGCACAATGCTATCAGAAAGGATAGCCGATGGGGCCATAAATGGATGGAGTGGCGACCGCGTACTGGAAGACGCAGCGCTGGTAGTCGGTTCCCCACAAGGAGGTCCAACGACCTGGTGAAGGTCGCAGGTATCCGTTGTTTTGGAGAAACTTGGGTAAGCCTAGCAGTGACGTCTTTTAGCTGAGATGGTAATGACAATGATGATTAGGGTTTTGGTTTTGGGATTTGGAAATAAATGCAATGCTATAACTAACTATGACTATTTAATTTTTATCTCAATCTTTAATGGGATCTATTAGTAGTAGAACTACGTAGACTTAACGTAGAAATTCAGCATATTTTGTCATGTAGAAACAACAATTAACAATGTTACGGAGTAATTTCATGAATAAAATGTAATAAATATATAAATGATATTGCTCCATTCTATGTCGACAACTTGATTGATTGCTGAAATTAAAAACAAGTGTGTATGGGAAAATATCTTACGCTACTTACGCTAAAAAGAATTTTCTAAGCTGTACAGCACTACAAGAATTAACTTTGTAAAATTTATTTCGAATTCAAGAACAGTAAATGCAAAATATGTAACGCTGAAAATGCTTTTCTAAACTATACAGCGCTACAACAATATGACTTTTTAGAAATTATTTCGAATTCAGAAACAGTAGATGCTAAACAATTTACTCTAAATAGAGTTCTCTAAACTGCACAGCCCTACAAGAATTGATTTTATAGAATTTATATCGAACTCAGTAAAAGTACCTAAATAAAAAAAAAATAAAAAAAAAATGCTTTTCTAAGCTGCACATCACTACAAGAACACTTTTTTGAAAATATTTCAAATTCAGTACCAGTAGTTGCAAAACATCTAACGCTAAATAGACTTTTCTCAACTGCGCAGCACTACAAGAATTGACTTTGTGGAAATTATTTAGAATTCAAGAACAGTAGATGCAAGCATGCAAGTCACTGATTGGCTCTTGTGCAATATGTTTTTCCGGATCTGTTTACTTGCGATGATGCGATATTTGAACTTTGGAATGGAACGTTCCATTTCTTGTTTACAAGAAGGAATAAAATAATAAATATTAAGCTAAGATAAGTTTAGAAGTTATTTTTCTTACCACATTAGTACTAACTACTTAATCCATTAAACATTTAAAGTAGTGCTTGTTCACGTTGACTCGCGGGCGCGGTCGCGTGCACGGTCACGAAATATCAAACATATGACGAGATAGTGTTCACGTATGAAACGAACGTGCGGTCTAAGCAGTGAGCAAAGTAGCGAATGACGCGTGCGGCGCGCTTGCGGCGATATCAAACGCGAGAGACGTTTGTGTGTGTTCACGTTGAACTAGCGGCGGAGCGCGCGATTCACTCGCGACGTTAGGTAAGTTCAACCAATTTGAACTTATCGCTCGCGCAACCGCCTGGTGGCCAATGTGAACACGAGCACGCAACGTATACCGCGCCCGCAACCGCCGCCGCGCCCGCGCGTTCCTACGTGAACAAGCACGTACTTAGTAAGAGAATATTGCAACTAAGTTTGAGATTTACAAAAATCGGTGCAAATATTATGATAAAATTCGTAATGAGGTTATTCGACAGAGAACTGGAGTAACCGACATCGCACAGAGAATCAGTACGCTGAAGTGGAAGTGGGCCGGCCATTTCGGCCATCGGACCATCGGTTCATCTGGAGATATCTCCAGATGAACCGATGGTCGCTGGAGCCGAAATGTGTTAGAGTGGAGACCACGACTAGGCAAACGTAATGTGATGATGATTTAAAGAAGGTGGCTAGTGTAGGCTAGGATATATTATGATAAAATTAACATAATGTTTATTCTGAAATTAACTTTGGAAAGCTCATTGAATGGTGAATAGAAAACATACAATTTGAGACGGCCCGTACAAAAGGCGGCCTTATTGCCTAACGCAATCTCTTCCAGGCAACCTTAGCAATGTACGCTTTTATTTGAACGCATAAAAGTAATTATTATAAAAACAAGTGTCATTAATGCGTCTTCAATCACGGATCATTAATATCAATTAATACACAAACAATTTATCCGATACAAATTAATTAGAATGTGAATATTAATGTTGTCATTAGTATTCAGTTGTAATAGTTTGCTTTATGCCACACAGAAAAGAAATAGCTTCAAGCAGAATTTCATCTATAAATTTACAACCACCACAGTGTAGAGAATTAAATTTAATATTTAAATTCAATCCGCGCACTTCGCACCTAAGAGTTCGTGATGTTAATGTCAGCAGTAGTATTAACCTTTAGGTTCAAAGTGACAAGGGTTTATCTTTAGCTTAATTTGCTTCTGTGGGGAATGGTTGGACGCTGTTAGCTTCAGGCATATACGTACGTAACAGTATAGTTCACTGTGACAAGGGATACACCAACCAGTAAAATGAAAGGCGATGTTATTTTAAACTCAGTTTCCGGCTGTTTGTATAGTATATTTATACGTTAATAATTCTTTGTGTGCATTTAGGAAATGCGTACATGCAATGTGAAATTGGAAATATTTAAAGCTTGTGTACATAAAGCTTTTTTGTACACAAAAAGCTTTTGTGTACAAAAGCTTTTGTGTACAAAAGCTTTTTGTACACAACAAGCCCATAAATACTGTAGGCAAAATAAAAAAATAAATAAACTTAACCAATTTTGCCTACATCCTGGATTCATTTAAGTATTTATGAATCTATGTAGACAAAAATTATTCTTAATAATATTTAGTTTTCGAACAACAGAATCAGTACCAACCCCTATTTTTTTTTATACTATACGAAAATGTAAAACTGAGCTGGAAATACCGAACCTTTTAACAACGTACATAAATTTTCTTATCCTCATCTCTTAGCTTCGAAAACTTCCGTGGCATTTTATCTAACTTTTACCTTCTGCTACTTTACGTAAATAATTACCTACACAAATACTAAATTCTTTGATAAATCAGACACAACAATAATAATTCTCAAACAATTACTCGCGTGTGTTTGAATTAAGTATTCTCCTTCACCTGTCCAACATAGTAAACGTTTAGAACTACTAACCTAAATACTATTCATCAAAGTGTCTCTAGTTGAAGCTCTAACACTCGCAATCATGATTATTTTATTACAAAAGACATAACAATGACTTGATTACTCTCACTATCAAAGGATCGTGAATCATAAATATTCTTTAACAATTTGCTGCCACAGTTGTCTGATAACCTCCAGTCAAAAGCATAGTTCAAAAGCTGTGTAGATTTGACCAGTAGAATTTAGCTTGGGTTCACTTTTCCTGAATAGTGGGTTGGTTTATATCCCGTTAGTTATAATTGTATGGCAGCAGGACTAATCTGCGGGAAATTCGCTTTGCACCAGTAACAGCGTCAAGACCCTAATTCATGAAATCATAAATTACCATTATTGAAAAGTTGTACCCGCAAGCAAATCTTTGATACACAATACATTTTCAGAAATTTCTTTAAGCAAATTCTACTATTACACACTATTTGATGAAACAGTAAAATTAAAAATCAAATCTATAAACAACGACAATAAGCTAAAATTCAAAATTAAAAAAACCCCCTACTCAAGCACATAATCGAGTAATCATACGCCAATGATATTTTTGCAGACATTCGGTTATTCTTCCCCACTTTCGCCCCCATAACTGTTAAACGACTCAACCGATTTTCATGAAACATGTCTAAGAACACTCGCACGTAACTCACCTTTCATACAAAAAAAAACTAAATTGAAATCGCTTCATCCGTTCGCGAGCTACGGTCCCACAGACAGAGTGACAGACAAACAGACAGACAGACACGTCAAACGGGGAATAAAAAAGCTTAAGTACTAAACCTCTTTAGCGGTTACAAGCAGATCTGACAGCCTACGTAGGTAAACAAATACGAATTCTATGTGTTCTCCCGAGGAAAAGAAGACACAGCTTGAAACAGTTTCAGCCCCTAAATATCAGTGTAGTCCAATTGTTTTGTCTGAGTCTTTTTATCTAAACCTAAATAACGAATCGATTTACTTGTAATAAAAATTCAAACAAACTTGCACAAAGTTATAACCCCAGAATCAATAAAAGTGTTGAAACAGTTTCACTATTTTCGGCACACATATAAAATCTTGAGCATAAAGCTCGTCAGTTATTTCAGTAGCAATAAACTTGATAACATCGCCATGGCAATCAATATGAATGATAATTCTGGAACTTGGTCTCGTTATATAGGTATATAACTATAATAAAATCGTATAAGTAACAATAATGCCGCTGGTTTCTGCTATACTCTGTCATGTTCAAGTCGCATGACTATGGAAATATTTTTGCCCGCTCTTCAAACAGCACTGTTTGTACTTCATGACAAACCTTACCATAAAAAAAAAGAATTAAGAATTCTGTCAAAACCTATGCGTAGCGTAGTAATATATTTTGAATGAAAAATAAGAAATACATTGTACACCTAGTCTATACTCAAACTATTGCATGCCGTTAAGGAAGACCAAAGAAGACGTAATCTATACTAATATTATAAAGCGGCAGAGTTTGTTTGTTTGTTTGAACGCGCTAATCTCAGGAACTACAGGTCCGATTTGAAAAATTCTTTCAGTGTTGGATAGTCCGTTTATCGAGGAAGGCTATAGGCTATATTTTATTTTATTTTAAATTAGGGATCCGTAAGAAAATTGCTATTTTCCAACCCAAGGTGTGAAATCGAAAACCTATTTTTGCGTGCGCTGCAGAGACTATTGACAATAGAACAAAATAATGTATTACGGGTTTGTAGGGCCCATTAAGGTCTACAAAAAAGTCCGCCAGAGCATATATCTAACTATCATGGTTTAGTCACAATAACCGCTTTTTTGTTCGAAAAAAATATTAAATCGTCTGAAGAAAGAAACTACGTTAAATGTGTATCGTAATATTAATCCTTATCCAAATTAAGCTTTATGTTATCAAGAGTGTTTATGTAGAAGTAAAATACTTTTTGTTTCATCCCAATACGACATTTCGTTTAGAAGTTATCACGAGTATAAGACGCTAAGAGTTGGTACCTAATAATGAGTTATTTGCCAAAGAGTTTTTATCAACATAATGCGTAATATTAATCTTTATCTAAATAATTGTGTTGTTAATTATGAGTAGTAGATCTTAGAAGAGTATAATAAATACATCTATACTAATATATAAAGCTGAAGAGTTTGTTTATTTGTTTGAACGCACTAATCTCAGGAACTACTGGTCCAATTTGAAAACTTATTTCAGTGTTAGAAAGCCCATTTATCGAGGAAGGCTAGCCATAAAGGCTTCCATAAAATAATAAGATAATAATTAAATTTATAATAAAATAAATAAAATTTTAAGATCAAGGTAAAATAGCAATAGGGGATGAAAGTTTGTATGGAAATATGCAAGGTTTGTGAAGGAAAGGCAAGGCAAGGCCTATGGCCAGCAGTGGACTGCGATAGGCTGATGATGATGATGCAAGGTTTGCAAAAATGCTTTATGAGTTTGGGACAGGAGACAAAATATTAGAGCTATTCAGATGTAACATTTACTGAGTTATCACAATATGCTTAAGTGTGCTTACCCGAACGGGCAGACATGTGAGGGCAGACGACTGTGCCGCATGCGGATGTTGAATTTTGCTACTACAAATTCGTTATTATTCACTACGATTCGATTTGTTTACATGATTTTTTGTTTATTCAAATAATTTTCTTCGTGAAAAAATCCGAAGGAAAAGTATCCGGCGGGATTTAAACACAAAAAAAAAGCAAAAGGGGTACGCCGCAAGATGAAATAAATGCCTGTATGAAACATATGTATTAGGGTACATGTTAAAAAGTTTTGTCTTACTACAATTATGCGAGTACAATTTCACAATGATTTATGAGCAGTGTCAATATGCAAATGCTCTTCTAAAAATAGGAGATGATTGTATGCCAAATGACAGTAACGACATGATTACACTGAGACGTGAGTTCTGGTATATGATAGCACACATGATCTAAAAATAATATCTATTCTGATCCGCCGACTAATGAGACAGTTATCAAATAAACGAACGGATCATGTCAGACGTGGAGGAAGATATTAACGAATACCTCTCAGGAAACAATGCAAGGGAAACTGAACCAGTCATATCATAGCTTATGCATAAAGTTTTATAAATCTTTAGAATCATCAGGAGCGCATTCCCATAAGTTAAGACTGAAAGTTAATGTTCCAGTCCTATTAATAAGAAGTCTTGACCGCCAAAGCTATGTAATGGTACACGGCTACAAAATACACATCTGGGGTATAACATTGTAAAAGAAAATGTTTCAATTCCCCGTATTCCAATAATTCAAACTTATTTGCAATTTCAATTTAAAAGAGTGCAGTTTCCGCTCAAAACAACATTTGCACTACCAATTATCAAAGCCCAAAGACAGATGGTTAAAGTTGCAGTTCATTTAAAAAAAACATGTTTTTCAAATGGGCAGCACACTCGCGTGTATCAAATCAGCTAAATCACTATATTTTGACAAAGGATGGCAAATCAAAAACGTAGTATTTTAAAATTAAAAAAAATGGGAATTTGCTCAGACTGAGGGAAAACTCAAGCAGAATCCAACAGTGGAGGCAACCATACTCGCTGTGAAAGCAGACAATGCAGAACCAAACCGTTTGGTTCGAGAGCTTATTTCTAAGACTGAGGCGGTGACTTCCAAGACCAGCACGTGTTGTTCTGTAGAGGAAGGGAGAAGGTGGGATCAGTTGGAAGAACGCTTTAGAACACTCTCCATGGTAAAGCGGTAGAGGACTGCCATAGAGGCGATATCTCTCCGCAACTGCAGAGGCTCAAAGGAATCGGTAGTATTGGGACTGTTGATAATGCGGACTGATTGCCGCTGCAAAAGATCGAGAAAATCAATGCCTAGATTCATCACAAAGATGAGAACAGTACGGACGAGCGTATTTGTGTCTTATAAAGGAGTCACAAATGCTCGGGCGCGAAAAACCGTCTCACCCTGTTCAGGCTGCCTTAGTGGTGCCCTCTATGTACTCCCGTGGGTTGAGGTCTCGGCAAATATCCATGCCCAGGACACCGAGCTTATCCCGTAGTGGCAGTTGAGTGCTCTGAAAAGTGGGGAGGGGAAGAAACGGAGACTTTTTGTTAGAGAACGGGCACACCTGTGTTTTCTTAACGTTGAACTGGACCAGATTCTCATCACCCCATTGTTAAATGCGGTTCAAAACCCGGTCAAGCTCAGCGACAAGCTCCTATCCATTTTCCTCAACGTCTACTATCTTGGCTGCAGGGTATCCATAATATCGCCCATGCACTGTGCTATCGTCTGCATAGCAATTGCCAAGGGCTAATATGTCATTGACATGCAGAAGAAACATCTTGGGCGACAGGACCGAATTCTGAGGTACGCTAGCGTTTGCCTCCAGAAAAACAGAGGCCGCGCCGTCCGTCGCAAAGAACCCGAATGCGAAGGCGCTGATGAAGAAAAGAGTCAATCTAGAGACGACTCTAGGAGGCAGACCGAATGCTTAGAGGTCGGAGAGAAGCGAACGGTGCAAGAACAGGTTGGCCATGTCGAATGTCGAAATAAGCTCATACAAAATACTTTTTATTTTATGTACTTATATAAATACTTATATAATTAAATATGTTTTTAACAGTGAAAAGTGTGTCTTATTTTTAAAATAATATTAGCCTTAATAATTAAAACTGCTACCCAAAGTCACTGTTCCACGCGGACGAAGTCGCGGGCGCAGCTAGTATACTAGATACTTAATGACAATGCATATGTGATCAATAAAAGAAAACACTATTACAATGAATTAGTAACGGGAATAAAAACTCAATATAATACTATATAGAATTTAATTGCACAATATGTGTTTAAGTAGTCGTCTTTTTGTTTGTCCCTATTCGTAATTACTTTGGTGCAGTACGATGCGTGCAGGATTCACGAATTAGCACAAACAAAAAGAATCAACTTAGGATAGAATAATAACATATCTAGACTGTTTAGTAAATGGTAAAGGTAACATAAAGGAACATGTATCTGTTATAAACCATATGGTTAGGTACACGGTGACTATTGGCAGGCCACGACAAAATTTTATTATGACTATCGATTGTGTAATCACACACCTTAACCTAAAGAAAATTATTCCACTTTAAACTCAAAAATACCTAAGACATGTCATCATCACTTTCATTTCAATACATAATAATGTCTTGAAGATTATCTTCCTAAAACTAACTTGAGTTCCTAACAATACACTAACCGGTGATGGAACACCGTGTGATTTTATTCTGTTCAATTGTCACGTCATTGTAACACTTGACGTTCATTGAATAATAATCAAATATATGATTATTGGCTGCTTAACAGCATCCTGGAGTATGGAAGATGTCGGTGTTTTCCGCCCGTGCCTCGGAGAGCACGTAAGCCGTCAGTCCCGGTTGTCGTGAACATCTATGGCAATAGTTATTGAGAAGTCAGTGCCTTCAAATATACTGGCAACTAGTTCAATATCCAAATTCTGTGTACCCTAAGGATTGCCGATGCCAGTTGCTCCGTAGAAAAACTGTAATTCATGTAAAGCCGGTTGAACTAGTAGCCGACTAGTAGCTATGAAGATGATATGGAATTCGATATAAGGAATTCATAGTTTTGAGAATAGAGTATTCCTCTAAACATATAAGGCACTCATTATACTGTCCAAACTAGTAGAAGGATACCAGAGTGAAGAGAGGACAGCATTTATTCATTTATTTAATAGTTCAAATTTTTCACTATTTTTCCAAGTGACGTACCTACTAATTAATTATTAACTTTATTTCTTTCTTGTTTCTTTACATGGTTTGATGTAAAATAAATATGAAAATGGGAAAAGGAGTGGCAACTTTAGATCTTCAATTTTAAGGTTAAAATCGAGTATAACCTGAATTTTTCAGAAAAATAGCGAAACTAAAAAAAAATGTATGAAAATTACCTTAGTTTGTTACCTCAGAACTTTCGACTGGGAGAACCGATTTTAATGATTGTTTATTTGAAAGCTGTTGTTTCCCACGTGGTCCCATTTCAATTTGGCCCAGTTCTTGAAGGCGGTTTTTTTTGTTAAAATTTTTGATAACCTTTAACGACTGCCAGAACCCAACTGCTAGGTGATATCGAATTTCTGTAGAAAGACTTGTTGGACTTTTTAAGGCTCCAATTACCCATAACGATTGTCACAGATATTTGATAGCTTGATAGTAAGATGCATATATGTGAAATAAATGCTGGCAGCAGATTGCGGACAGCCCAAGAGCGGGATATTTGACGCTCTAGGAAGTCTTCATTCAGCAGGGGATGGAGATATGCTGATAATAAAGATGTAGCTTTCACACAGTGAAAAACAGTACACCAAGCAATTATTCTACTATTTATTCAGTTACTGCACTAGTCTACCATTTTTCCTTACACATTATGTCTAAGTAAATCTATGAATAGGTGGCCGTTCCGTGACTTAGGCAGTTGAATTTTGCATGGGCGGTTGTCGAAGTGAGGACGCGTGACTAAAGGTCGCTTATGTTATGTTAGCCACTTTTACTCATACTTGACTAAGTTTATATTGTAAATAATGAATGAACTCGACCTTAGGGACTTACTTTTGTCAATATTTTACACGTACCTATGACATCGTAGCGACTGGCAGTGTCTGTGTTTTTATATTGAGGTTAATAAAACTTTTTTATGTTCATTAACATTTTTAGTTAGGATTTTTATAACGTGAAATTTAGAGAAACAAGAAGTAATTAAATAAACAAAAGATATAAAAATTCAACATTAATGTGTCATCTACTATATAAAAATAAGTCGGGTTTTCCTTCCTGACGCTATAACTCCAGAACGCACGAACCGATTTCCACGGTTTTGCATTCGTTGGAAAGGTCTCAGGCTCCGTGAGGTTTATAGCAAAGAAAATTCAGGAAAATTTTCAACAGAAAAGCGGGAAAGTGTTACATAAAACGAAGCCATCTGGTGGCGAAACGGAGTTCGCCGGGTTTGCTAGTAACTCATAAGACTCATCAATTCCATTCCACACACGTCCCTGCTCTTGATCGGAGTATTCTCTATGTAGAATCACAATAAAACTATTCGTTTGATACAAAAACTACTGAATCAAAAGCCTATTCAGTTACTAAATAGAACGTAAACATATGTATTATAATACAATTAAATATACAACTTTACGTAATAGTAGGTTTGGTAATGATTAGTATTATTAATCAACCTTGACACAATGAAGGACAATTCCCGATAGACGATCATAAACTTTGATTGGTTGATTACTACATAAACGATGGCTGCCGTAAGAACCATTCTTATTGGTCTTTTTAACCCCCGACGTAAAAGAGGGTGTTATAAGTTTGACGTGTCTGTCTGTCTGTTTGTCTGTCTGTCTGTCTGTGGCACCGTAGCTCACGAACGGATGAAGCGATTTCAATTTAGTTTTTTTTTATGAAAGGTGAGTTACGTGCGAGTGTTCTTAGACATGTTTCAATGCGTTAGACATGGGGTGAAAGTGAGGAATAATAACCGAATGTCTGCAAAAATATCATTGGCGTATGATTACTCGATTAAGTGCTTGAGTAGGGAGTTTTTTAAATTTTGAATTTTAGCTTGTGTTATGCAGTTTTAAAGTGATAACATTTCTGAAAGGGCGTAAATGAAAACTGACGAAAGAGACATTTCAAACTACGTACGTTTATTGACAATAAAAGGTAACATCAGAAGGTAGTAGAGCCACGCTGATCTCAGCACGAACGGGCCGGCTCGACCGGGGCGGTACTACCCTCGCACAGAAAATCAACGTAAAATGACAGCCGCAGTGCTGTCGTGTTTCCTTGGTGAGTGCGAGACCGGAGGCCCAATTAGTCTAGTCAACAAGTCCCATACTTGTTGACTAAACTAAAAGATGCAGCAGCATCACTAGGCCGCCATGGTGTGGGTCGCCATGCTGCATTGTCTGCATTCGCAGTGAGCATGGTGACCACCACTCTTGGATTCTGCTTATGCTTTCCATCAGGCAGAGTAGAGTCATTTTGGCGGGCCAAACATAAAAAAAAAAAAAAAAAACAATTCGAATACCTTTAAATTGGACTATTAAAAAATACTCGTTAAAAATTAGTACTCATTTGTTCTTGTAATTAGTAGTTCTTCATGTACAGAATTTCAGCACAAAAGGTTTTATTTAGCGACTTAGCAGCAGGTTCAGATTTAAAGATACGGATGAAACTATTATTGGCGAATACTGACTGACAATGCGCCATTATTAATGAGGTTTTACTTACTGAATGGGAAATGGCGTTGCCTGTCGAACGCAAGCTGTCAGTAAGTTACAATAGTGAATAGCTGTCTTTCTATGAATACAGGTCAATGCCGAATTAGTCGAATTTATCTCGAAAATGGTTCTTGTTTTTTTTTTAAATTAAATCACATCAGCAGCCTTTAACAGTTCACTGCTGGTCTCAGGCTTCTCAGAAAGGTGGCCTTGGCCCTTTATGGTGGTGATACTCTTGTTATCATCACTAAATTAAAATTTATTAAAATGTGTTATTGGATTATATACTCTCATTTCATCCACTTACAGTCCACTTTTCGATATCTCACATCTGAGATGTCACTGTGTTTAGTTTTGTACCATATACACATTAATCAGAAACATACGCTCATTTATTACTTGAAAAAGTAAAATTTACCTTGGCATAACCAAAATTAGTTAAATTACTCAACTTAGACCATATTTTTCTTTTGCTATACTTGTGTTGAACGTTTAAAACGTGTAACGTGTCACATAAAACTTAACATGTCGCACTAAACTTAGACATTGTCTAAATACATGTCGACTAAATTACCTATGTAATTATTTCTTATTATTTTTACATTTAGAGTTTAGTTTAGTCTTTTTTAATAATAAACAAGAGTGTATCTCTGATCAAGTTTGATTCGGTACTGAACTAAATATAGAGAAAGCTAAGATATTGAAAAATGGACAGTAAGGAGATGAGATTAAAGTATATAATCCAACAACAAATTTTAGTGAATTTTAGTTAAGTGTTGACAACAAGAGAATCACCACCTATACCACGCTGGTCAGACGGGATAGTATAGGGTGTGTTTTTCTTCTCATGCTTTCCACCAAGTAGAGTCACTTTGGCAGGCTCATGTCTATAAAAAGACTAAAATGAAATACTAAGCTTTACACAATTATGTCTTCATGTCATTGCAGTGTATCTCACATATTTTTAGACTTTGATGCTTAACTGAGTATTTCTTTGCTTTTCTCTAAATTAATCCCAACGCAAATTGATATTTGACACTTTATAACAATAATAATTCACACTAAGTATTCATATTATTTTTATTTTTTTATGTAACATGCAAAGGAGCAGACGTATCGCCTGATAGTAAGCGAAATACGCGATTTAGGCTTGTCTCTGGACTCGCGCCTGACCTTCAATACTCATATCACCAATCTATGTAAAAAAAGTTTTAAATCCTTAGGTTTCGTGATGAGGATGTCTTCGCCTTTTCGATGCAGGAACACTATCATCGTGTTGTACTTCTCTTTTGTTCGAAGTACTTTGGAGTATATCTCCATAATCTGGGACCCGCACGAGGCGAGGTACAATACGATGCTAGAACGCGTCCAACGGAAATTCGCGCGATTTTTATTCCAAAAGCTATATGGGTTCTACCCATATTTATACCCATCGCTCTTCGTTCTCGGCATGGTAGGTCTGGATACACTTACAATGCGTCGTAAGTGTGCTCTAATGGTACACTGTTATTTATTACTAAACAATAAAATAGAAAATCCAAATACGCTGTCTCGTTGCATGTTCTGGGTACCAAACCAGTATACACGGCTACGATCTTGCCGTCTCTTAACTGCGCCGCAGGTACGAACGTGTACGGCACAATACGCTCCCACGAGCCAGGCAGTTAGTCTGCTCAACGCTCTAATTGCTCAATACCCGGATATCGACTTATTCCATACTGTTGGCGCCGTTTGCGCCACGATTAGATTACATTTTTTAAATTCTGTGTACTTTTCCTTAGGAGTAGGCTTTAATATTAGTATTGATAAGCATCAATTATGCTATTGTTAACATTATTAAATAAAAATTATTGTACTGGCTCACTGTACGTGTTGGGCAAACTGTAAGTGCAGTGAGCAGCTGATTGTATAAATAAATAAATAAATAAATTACCGCCGCCCATGGACACCCGCTACACCAGAGGCGTCACAAGTGCGTTGCCGGCCTTTGGGGGATGGGTAACGGGCCTCCGGTATCCTCACTCACTCGGTGAAACACAACGCAAGCGCTGTTTCACACCGGTTTTCTGTGAGGCCGTGGTATCACTCCGGTCGAACCAGCCCATGCATGCCGAAGCGTGGCTCTCCCACGGTAAAAATACAACCAAACACAGAATTAATTGTCGCTCCTTATGCAATTATTTGTTCTATAGAGGAATCGAACTCTCTGTGTTAGTAGTCAAGACCACTATCTACTAAACTATTAGGCTTATCAGTAGAGAGAATAGTATACGTTTATAACATAAAAAACCGACTTCAAGAACTGGACCAAATTCGTATGGGACCACACGGAAAATACCAGCTTTCAAATAAAAAAAGAATCATCAAAATCGGTTCATCCAGTCGAAAGTTCTGAGGAAATAAACATAAAAAAAACACAGTTGAATTGAGAGCCTCCTCCTTTTTTGATATTTTTTTCATTTTTTTATGGAATACGGGGCAAACGAGCAGACGTATCACCTGATGTTAAGCGATTACCGCCGCCCATGGACACTCGCAACACCAGAGGCATCACGAGTGCGTTGCCGGCCTTTGGTTGATAGGGAGAGGGATGGGGGGAGGGGTTGGTGTATGGGCCTCCGGTATCCTCACTCACTCAGTGAAACACAGCGCAAGCGCTTTTTCACACCGGTTTTCTGTGAGGCCGTGGTATCACTCCGGTCGAGCCGGCCCATTCATGCCGAAGTGTGACTCTGCCACGGTAACAATATCATATATTTCATTATAATAGGTCTTTACCTATGAAATTGCCGTTTTGTATGCAATAAGTGAAATAACTTATTTTTTCAAACTTTTTTATATCTGTTATTCGAAGTAATCACCCATGCAATCGACGCATCTTTGCCAACGCATTGGCAGTTTATTGATGCTCTTCTTGTAAAAATCAGCTGGACGGGAGGCAACAAACTCTTCAAAGGCATTTTGTGCTGCCTCTCGGGAATTGAATTTTTTACCCACTAAGAAGTTGTCAAAATTTTGGAAAAAGTAATAATCGGTAGATGCAAGGTCTAGTGAGTATGGCGGATGAGGGAGAGCTTCCAACCCCAGCTCTTGCAGCTTGGAGACTGTCTGTTGCGCAGTATGGGGTCGCGCGTTGTCGTGAAGGAGCAGTGGGGACGACCGATTGACCAAAGCTGGTTGCAGATGTGGGTGACCAGACCTTGCACCTACCGACTATTACTTTTTCCAAAATTTAGACAACTTTTTAGTGGGTAAAAAATTCAATTCCCGAGAGGCAGTACAAAATGACTTTGAGGAGTTTGTTGCCTCCAGCTGATTTTTACAAGAAGGGCATCAATAAACTGCCAATGCGTTGGCAAAGATGCGTCGATTGCATGGGTGATTACTTCGAATAACAAAAATAAAAAAATAAGTACTTTCACTTATTGCATACAAAACGGGAATTTCATAGGTAAAGACCTATTATTATATATCATTTAATTAACAGTAACGAATTCCGTTAAATATATATATATTTCCATTACTGTAAAGTTAGAGTACTACGAAGTAAATAAGTAATATCTCAACGCTTGCAGAAATAGGAGTTACTAACGCGAAACTTTTAAAGTTTATCCTGAATTAATATTAACTTTAGCATATAAAATAACAAAGACCTTTATGGATATGCTGGAATAATCCAATTCAATTGAGGAAAATGTCGAGACCAAATCAAATAACAAATGAAGTTATCAAAACTATTCTCTCCACATTCACGTTAAACATAGGTAAGTCAAATGAAATAGTGTCCCTTATAATCATGTTATATTATTCAACCATCAGACCCTATATTTTCTAACTGCTTTTCCTATGATATTGAACATCTAATTTAATTGGATTTCTCTTACCCACGTGGTATTAAAATTTTATGTCGCATAACGTGTTGTTTAATTCCTTTTTGCCAAATCTATCGTGGAAACAGTATCAGTGTATGTAATTATGTTTCTAATTTTCTTTTTAAAATGTCACTTCCCGCAGTAGGAACGCTGAATACACACATACAGGATTCGAACACCCAAACCCAAGACAACAATTTGTTGTGGGTTCACAACCTCCAGCGCAATAGAATGCGGCGACGTCACCGTTTAAACCACGAAGCCATCCGTGCAATAAATATAACTTGACCAGATGAAGAAGTCAATATATATAAGCTTCTAATCAGGTTAATATGAATGTATTTAAAATAATAGCTTCAGCCTTAACCTGCGCAATCGATGTCAAAGACAGAAGGTTGTTCGCGACTGTCGGGGCCAAACCACAAAGTCCCTCACAGCAGTCACAGCCCATTCGATTGGTTATAATTGTTTAATTTTGTTACTGAAGTAAAAAAGTAAAGAGCTATTCTCTTTATTTAGTAGAAGTATAGTAAAATCAACTTGTTGTTTATATTATGTTTACTAACAATAGCGGCAGTTTTGTAGCTGTATTTCATTTTTCTAATAAAATATATTAAATAACTCTATTACGATAATATTTCGGCAGTATTAATTTTAACTTATTATTAATTGTTGATTAAAATTGTAACAATCCGGAAAAAACAAACTAAACTTTCTTTTTATAAGTTTGATATAGAATATTCACTTTTGGTAACGTTAATCTTTAGCTGAACTTTGCAATTTTGCCTGGATATCACTAAATTTAATTGAATATTGTTGCTGCCTAGCATTCAGAAGGCCAATTGTCCTCTTATATTCGAAAATAACACTATGAATATATGCTTAATACAACTCGTTACATCTAAACAAATAAATAAAGTTGAAGTGTATGTTTGCAATGCACGCTAATTACCAACTTTTCACTAAATTCATATGAAAGTATATACGGTAGTTTCATCAAAAAGCATGTTTTTTTTCATTTTTGTTTGTCTGTCTATCTGTCAGTCTGACTGTTGGTTTCGGATAATCTCTGGAACGGCTGGACCGATTCTGACGGGACTTTCATGGCAGATAGATGATTATATAAGGAGTGAACTAAGCTAATTTTTAGACTAGCTTCAGCCCGCGGCGTTACTCGTGGTTGTTGTTCCGCGTATAACACCCAGGGGCTCAGCAAGTCATAAAATAATAGTGATCGGATCTCTTGGGTGACTTTCCATTTCAAAGTATCGTTTTATCAATCGACATCTTATTTCACTACTTCACTACGCTATTAATATATTCCACGAAAATAAACAGAAAGCAGACCACTATACCTATATAGTCCATTCGTTTAGATAGTGTCGGTGCACCCGCATGCAATTGTGGTTATTGTTGTGAAATACGAATATATTAAGTTATACAACGGCGTAAAATGACAAGTCATACTTGCTTGTGGGTGTACACCGCAGGCGGGCCCTTTCATTTTGTGGCGGCTTGCCGTACGTGCGACGGCGTCGCGATCAAGATGACCGTATATAAGCGAATGGACTATATAGGTTGTCTAAGAGTTCGCCATGACCGATAAGACCGCCAAATTGTCACATTTGTATATTGCAACTCTTTTCTTATCTGTTATGTGTGTACAATAAAGATAAATAAATATACACACACTTTTCAGTCGAGTTACGGACGAGATATCTATTTTCAGCAGTGGACTATTAAAAGATGTTGGTGATTATCACTGACTTGGCTAGTTTGAATGAATTCTTAAATATGTATTAACAGCCACAGTGATACAATTACCGTGGGAGAGCCACGCTTCGGCAGGAATGGGCCGGCTCGAACGGAGTGATACCGAGCGATTGCGCTGTGTTTCACCGAGTGAGTGATACCGGAGGCCCATACGCCAACCCCTTCCCCCATCCCCCTCCCCATCCCCCAAAGGCCGGCAACGCACTTGTGACGCCTCTGGTATTGCGGGTGTCATGGGCGGCGGTAATCGCTTACCATCAGGCGATAGGTCTGCTCGTTTGCCCCCTATTTAAAAAAAAAGTGTTACATCAACACCACATCACATCAACAGCCTTTAACAGCCCACTGCTGGACATAGGCCCCTCCTTAAAAAGGTAGTTATGGTTTACTATACCACGCTGACCAGACGAGTCGATATAGGGTTTATTTCGAGTTTTCCTTTCCTTTGCAGTAATGTCATCTTGCGTAGTTTTCTCCCTTAGTCGTCTCTTACGACACCCATAGTATGAATAGGGGTGGTGACGCTCCATAAGTAATATTAATCCGTCACCACACAGACAGATACATACATAAGTATTACATACACAATAAAATAAATAAATTCATATAAGTATTACACACACACTAAATAAAGATTAAATATACACATCTAGATATATTTAACGTTCATCAATAACCCATAACGTTCCACTGATGTGCTCGGGTCTCCTCTCAGGAGAGGGTTAAGGCCATACGTTCACACGGCTGGCCAAGTGCGGGTTGCAATCTTGCCGTTGGACGTTTTTATGCCTCCCTAAGGCCTCCAACTAAGCTTCACGACTATTATCCCACGATAACAACCTGGACCGACTGCTTAACGTGACCTCCGAATCACGGAGACGCTCATGGTATCATACCACCAGCGGTCACCCATCCAGGTACTGACCGCGAAATCGTTGCTTACCCTCGGTGATTGTTTCTAATCACCGAGTGCAACTGGGCTATGAGCGCCTCAAATATTTTGAATATTTAACTTTATACGAATTATTTTACATCAAAAAGGACCAAGTTTTAAGGGTAGGTATAATTATAAAGCCATTATAACACAACATTCCTATTCTGAACATACTGCCTATCATAATCCCTTCCATCGATTAGCGTCGATGTCATTTTAGTAGCTTTGTAGTCGAAAAGCCATAAACATTTTGCTAAGCTGTTAATCTTATTGTCGATTCTACGTAACGAAGGTGAAATTCATTAAGGAAGGTCAAATTTCTACTTAAATCCACCATCTGGTATTTTCCCATAATATTTTATCATTTAACTTTCAACACAAATAAATATAAGGGTGTCTATTTGTAATGCCAAAATAATAGTTTTTAAGTTCATACAAATATTTGCATGATATATATGCCTATAAAATAATTATTCAAATTGTTGTGTCTGTATGCCTACTCCGGTTATTCTACTAGGTGCTACTCTGACAGAATTTTACTGGCAAGTAGCTAACTATACGAGAATAACTTAAGAGTAATCTAGCCGAATATAACTATTTAGGCGATCGAACAAAAAAGATTATGGAATTAGGAACAAAATACGGTTTCTATATATTTCAACATTTTCATCAAATTTGACACGGATTAAGTTACAAATATTAGGCAGTGTAATGAAATTGAACTATATTGTGGTTTTAATTAAGTACAAACTTTTAAAATAGTTTCCACACAAGAATGCAAAGGTTACCTACAGTGTTTCAATTATGTAGTGTTATTTGCAGCCATGTTCAGTTATGATCATTTCTGCAAAACGGATCACAACACAACGTTGCATAATCGGACGAATCCGTTTCAACGTTCCTTCGAATGAATTTTTGTATTTTTTTCATGAATGAATTTCATTTCAAAAACCTACTAATATTGAAAATGCGAACGTTTGTGTGGATGATTCTTATTTTAACAAGGAAAAACTACAAAACAGTTTAAATGAAATTTTGCAGATACATACCTATTTATCAGAATAACATATTGACTACCATTTAAGGTGAAAACCGACAAATATTCAGGAGGATCCTCGGGCAATAGCTACCAATTTATTAAATTTAAAATGATTTGTAACAAAAATCGAGTACTTATAAATTTTAATATACTTAAAGGAATATGAGATTATGAAGTAATTGTAGGTACCTTAAGAAGTCCTTTTCGAAAAAAAAATGAAGAAACAATCAACAAATCAAATAATTTACCTATACCAGGACCCCTGCTGGACAAAGGCTTCTCCCAAAGTGCTTAAGAGTAACCAGTCCATAGGACAAAATCTCTCGCAGAAGAGCAACCGAAAATGATAGCATTCGTGCTGTTCCGTTGGTGAGTGCGAGATAGGAGGCCCAATGATGCAGAAGCTACTCAATAGGTCGCCATAGTGTGACTCACCATGCTGCATTCGTAATGAGTATGGTGACCCTTGGGTACTCATGGATTCTGCTAATGCTTTTCATTAGGCAGAGTAGAGTTACTCACTTATTTTTCAAGTAGACTAGTGCAACTCGTTTTACTGCCTCAGGGTCGCAATAGTGGCGTATAAGGGCAAATCCATGCCAGTCGGACCAAATGTTTGTAAGATCTACAAATATTTGTTTCGGAATTTAATAATTAATATATTTGTGTTTACAAAAGAAAACTAAATGAGTATTCTCAGTCAATATAATCAGTCAATGTACATAAGTATCACAGTATAACTTCTCCGTTAAGCTTGAAGCTAGATGGCGTAGTGTTTCAGATCTCAGAAATATTAACTGTAAGGATATCACTAAACAACGGACTTATATCGTCCTCATAACATCGGCCAGTAATGCTCTTACACCGATTTTTTTTTTCTATTGAGAACTACTTTTCTTTCCGTACATTTGGGCCAACCACACGAGTAAGTATCACCACAGTTTTGCCTGCGCAGGCCGGCTTGTACACGGAACACCGTGCGTGTGGTTGGTAAAACTATATCCGGCGCCTACGCGCCGTGTGGTAGGCACATAAAGAGCAAAAGACATGATGACACATATCATAGCGACAGAGACAGAATATTTGTGTCAAATGCTGATAGTTTATTGACAGATTTGTTTTGATTAATCACATGTTTCTTGTCTAACTTTCATATATTATGTAAGACTAGCTGACCTGGCGAACTTCGTACCGCCATATTTACATATCTGTCTCAGCTTCCCACAGGCAGTGTACAGTCGCGGACAAAAAAAAACACTTTTCCCGTTATCTTTTATTTTTTTTCTTTCTAACAAAAAAAGAATGAATGAAATTGGACTATGTGTTATTGAATTACAACCAAGTACATATTTTGACTTTCATCCCCTCTCTCCAGGAAACCGAGCTGAATTTCGGGATAAAAAGTATTCTATGTCCTACCTCGTAGTATGAACTCAAATCATGCCATGTTTCATTTGAATCCATTCAGTAGTTTCGGCGTGATGCGCGGCCAAGATACAGACAGACAGACAAAAATAAAAAAAAATACAGTTTTGGCATCAGTATCGATAATAGAGAGCCCTCCAAAAAAAAAATTCAAAATATTTTCAATGTACAGAATTGGACCTGTTACATTTTTATTATAAGTATAGATAGATAGATAGATGCAGGTATGTAGAATCTTTACATACTAATGTTGTTTTTTTTTTAGAATTACTGATTATATGGATAAGTTATATATGTGTGTTTATGTAACTGATTTTAAACAATTGTGTTTTATTGTTTTCATTTGCCTGGCATTACAGTAACACCTCAGTTTTATTTCCTACATAAACGAAATACAGTTGTTCCGCGTCTGCGACGGCAGAAAACAAATCACCTAATGTTAATAAAATTACCGACACCCAGATAATAAATACCTTCAAGGATTTTTACACCTTATATATATAGGATACCAACCTTTTTTAAATTTTATGCTAGAAGAGTAAGTAAGTGGTAGTTAAAATGTCGAAAAGGTTTGTTTTAGTAGTACATTTGTAGAGGAACGGTTGTGATATTCCTCCTACACAAAGGGAGGATCCTCCTCCGACCAGGCGAGGTGATCATGCCTGGCGGGCCAACTGCTCAACGGTTGATGTTAGGATGTTGTATATATGTTAACTAGCGCGAGATCACCTCATAGCGTTTCACTGCGCGATTCAGGATTGGTAGTTTCTTAGTTTCCTTCGTTACTCCGTAGTTCGACGTATCTTCGGTAGATGGTATGTTATGTTGTTGTTGCGCTGTATGTGGAGGCCGCCACACATTCATAAAACTTGAAGTTCAAATGAATCAATAACATAATAGTCAAAACTAAGGAGAGAGATTATATACTTAAAATAGAGACAAATTAACTGACAGAACTGTTCAGCTGAGTGTTCCCACAACCCCAAGGACAAATATCCATTGTTAAAATGGCCTTGACTCGTGTGAACGACAAAATATTTTAACAATCATTTGATTAATAGACGGTTTTTTATTTATCTATCATAGTATTTTGAATGTTTTCATTCGTGTAACATTAATTGATTTGTAGAAGAAAAGTTCGTAACATTTGTTTAGACCCTAAACGTATTTAAAAATACCATGTATTTATTAATATGTTAACGACAATAATACTAGATACTAAAAGCAGGTGAATTGCGAGCCTGACAAGCGCACCGTATTAAATATAATTTATTTAAAAATCTTTTTAAAAACAAGCTTTTACTGGATGCCTCGATACGAATCAAACGAGTCCAAACTCGATGATGTTGCGACGTTTCTTTATAGAGTTCCTACGGTCACCTTCCAGCTCCAGCATCAGATCAGCTCCATGTTATTATAATATTTGATTGTCACGCTGTATACATATGCTTGCAAAATTTCAGCAAAATCGGTTGAAGATATCTGCTTCAAAATTGAGTTGCAAGATTCCACTCGAACATTCAAGCATACATACACATACACCGCAAGTTAATAAAATGCTTGTAAAATAGTTCGTGCTTTTGGGGCATAGTTTTTGCCTTTTTTTTTTACTAACAAATTTAACTTTGACGTTTGAAAATACACTCTTCATTACAGCGTTGGAGATGACAGTAAGTTAATTTTTCCAGGCACAAAATGTCAGTTTTTCTACTGCCAATTTACATTTTACTACTGAACATGATTATCAGATATTTTTCTAAATTTTATAACTCTAGGTCACATAAAACACCCTCAAGAAATTTATCTATAGAATATTAAATGGGCTTAATTTCCGTATTTATTTATTTTTATAAATTAGAATCTATATAAATAAAAAAAACACAAAAATGTATGTAGGTACGCCCATAACTTTCGATCGACTGCATCAAATAGAATATTTCTTTTTTTATGTATTTGTTATTGCTCCTGTAAGTTGAGTTGGAGTTGACAAATAAATATTAAATTAACCTAATGAACAGAACAACAATTTATGGATCACACAAAGTGTTGTCCTATGTAGAAAGCAGCAAGGCAAGGTGACCGCTAGATAAGGATGTAGGGAGTATTATGGCAATGGAATATAATCGAATTATTCCATGGCCATAACAATTTTAGGTATGAGTGTAAGTTTATTTTGAATCTATCTCTTTAAATATTTCAATTGAAAGTGTATCGATCCACTGACTACTAATTATTCATTAGAACACCATTTATAAACATTTTAAAGTAACCTTCATACAGGTTTAAACACTTCCACTGAAAATATTTTTAGATTTCTAGAGAAACCTTAAGCTTATTTAGATATGTTGATTGCAACTTGAATTGTTTATGTATGTCAAAGTTTTAAAATTTACGGATTTCTTCTTTTTAGTTACGTTTTTGTCGTTTCAAAGTTTTAGAGACATGGCCGCGCAAATTATTTCACATAATTATGAACTTTTTCAAATGAATTTAAGCAGTTTAAATGAAAATTCATTGATTGATGTATTCACAAATTCAAAAACTATCCAAAATAAAAATGTAGATAGGAACGAATAACTAAACTTCATTATTAATTTTGCAAAACATAATTTGTTGTATAAATATGTAAACGCTTAGGGCAAAACTAGACCTTAGTTGTTCTATTTTATTCCCGCTTGTGTTCCAAAGTTCCTGCCCAATTTCTCAAATAAAAGAAATGTCTTCATCCTCTTACACGTAACCAATCTCACATATTAACTACCCCATTTGCTACGCATGTAATATAATGAGCTATATTCATTCTGTGACGGTAATCAAATTCCATCGTTTGGTATCCATTCCTAATATTCTCCTTGACCTACTTTCCCACTCGCGGGAGGTCCAAGTCAAATGAAGGTGGGAAGTAGCAGAGAAATGGATTAGACCGTGAATTACACTGCAAAATTGAGAAGTGAGCCAATTTGGCGCATAGCCAAGATTGACCTGGCAGACAGTTGCTACTGCATCCATCGTTAATGAATGAATATATAGATAGCTTTGACAAACAATTAACATTACAAAGTTATTCAAAATGGTTTTTAGAGGAAATGTTCTTCTTTCTCCTTGGGCCTTTTTTCCAAACGGAATAAGAGGTCTGCAAGCTTATATGGTGCTATTTCATATTACCATCTTTAGCTTTATTAACTGAAGTTATTTCATTATTAATCCAAAATATACGTTAATATAAAGATAGATCAATAACCTAATATTATGATACCTGACTAAATAACTATTGTTTTAGAAATAGTTTCATATTAAATATATAATTAATTTATAGTGAAAATTGTAAATTTGCTTGCTTCTGTCTGTTACAAGCCTTGTAGATTATAGATTATAAAAAATAGTTGCTTTGAAATGAGTAAAACGCAGAGGAATGTTTCGTCTACTAGTTTGAATAACATCAGTGGCTAAAATCCGGGTCGGAAAACATCAGATCCGTCCATCGTAATAAAGAAAAATTATGAGACAAACTCTATCTGAATGCTTAAACAGGCTATCAGTTGAAACAATAGAATACGTCCTTCTCTTCGAAAAACATTATTTATAGCGACTATTATATGTAATACTAGTGGTTGCCCGCGGCTCCGCCCGCGTATATGTCGGTTATCGCAGCAAATAGTAGCCTATGTGTTATTCTGATGTATAAGCTATACTACTGTAAAGTTTCATCCAAATCCGTTCAGTAGTTTTTGCGTGAAAGAGTTACAAACATCCATCCATACATCCATCCATCCATACATCCATCCATCCATACATCCATACTTACAAACTTTCGCGTTTATAATATTAGTATAGATATAGAAGTATAGATATTAGTATAGATATAGATTATTATTTCTTAAAAGGCCAATTTCACCAGTTCCTGATAAAGTTTCAAATAGTTTTCTACCATATCACACTATTTAGCAGATAAAGTTTGCTACACATGGTTATCTGACACATTGATACCTGCCTCCTTTTTCCGTCATCGTCCTACGTGACAGCAGTTTCATCCCCATCATTTAAATGGTTGGTAGTTCACAACTGTGCACCTTTCTCGAAACTACTAAAACGATCAATACGACACCGCACCTGTGACGCCTGTGGTGATGCGGGTGTCCATGTTCCGCACTAATCTTCTACCATCAGGCGATCCGTCTGCTCGTGTGCCATCCCATAAAAAACCGAGACTTGTGAAACACGAATCTGTTGATTATCTTCTATCTCTCTTTCATTCGATTTCGCAGAAAGTTCTGTAACAGTCAGGACTATTATCAGAAAATACTGAATCTGGGCCTTGATCCAGCTATTCTAAAACTACTTCTATTTTCTACAAATTTTGATGGATTTTGAGAGGTTTGCATTCAAAATGCATACAGATACAGAACAGAAGAAACGCGCACACGCGCACACACAACACACAATCAACAGTTGTAAGTTTAGTTCTAGTAGTTGAAAAATAACAAACAACTACTCAGTGTGTAAGTTTTAATGGCGTGCTCGGATGTGAACAAACATGTTTTGATGACCTATCGCGTCGTGTCCTTTCAGTCGATCTACCGTTTACCTATCCCTCTATTTAGTAAGGTATTTACTCGTGTGGTTGAAAATATTCTGTTCAGACTATAGTGCATTTAGAACCACATTTATGTCATGTGATGTTCGATTTAAAACTTCAATAAATTTGGGAATTCAAAGATTGGGTTGTATGCTGTGGTGTGTTCGTTATAAGAAAGAAAGTAAAGGGAGTAATTAAGTTTGCAGGCACTTTTTAACCGACTTAAAAAAAAGGAGGTGGTTTCTCAATTCAACCTTTTTTTTTATGTGTGTTCGGGGATAACTTCGTCGTTTATGAACCGATTTTTATGATTCTTTTTTTAATAGAAATGAAATATCTCAACGGTGGTACCATGACCACCAACCCTACAAGACCAAGGACACTAAGATCTGATGATGGCATCCAAGAGAAATCGAGTCGAACCTTGAAGTCGGTTTTTATTTTGTTAAAATTTTTAAAGTGACATGACCTAAAAAGAGTTATAGCTACTCATATTTGTTATTGTGACATCTCAGTAATTGTAACATTAATTACTTTAACAAATGATCGTCGAACATTAGATAAATGCTCGGTAATGAAAACAGGCATACATTACGTATAATTCAGGCTCCCTCGCGCAAATATCGGTTGTTGTGGCAAAAGGTAGCATATTCGAATTTGTAATATAATATTTGTTTGGATTTATTTATATCTTTACTAATATTATAAACGTGAAAGTTTGTAAGTATGGATAGATAGATAGATGGATGGATGGATAGATGGATGGGTGGATGTTTGTTACTCTTTCACGCAAAATCTACTGAACGGATTTGGATGAAACTTTACAGTATTATAGCTTATATATCAGAATAACACATAGACAACTATTTGCCGCGATAACCGACATATACGTGGGCGGAGCCGCGGGCAACTACTAGTTTTAAATAATTTAATAATCTAGCTGCTCTGCAAATTGATGCGATTCAAGTAGTCAGATCTTATTTAATACAACTACTAAAAAATGGCAGGTAAGAGAGTGATAGGTGGATAATAAAGCCTTTATTTTCCTAAACTCGGAAGTAGGAACGAAATTTAAATTATATCAGAGATGAGTGACCTTTTGAGGGTCTTCTGAAAATCCCAACAAGTCTTGCAGTAATAAAAATAGAGATAAAAAGTAAATATATAATTAAGTATGTATGTATGTACATTTGCACCTAATAATTTACCTTAGTACCTTAGTTTGCAACTGAGTGTAAATACTTACGAAGAAAAAAAATAAACAGCTGTCCCGACTGCTTTGTTTACGTAAATACTTTGTGAACGGCTGACGATCCGTCTCTCTAATGCATTTTTACCCTCTCACTCATAACCATCAACAGGGTTGGGTGGAACTAGAGGCTTAACATCGTAATTTTGCCTCTTCCAATATTTATTGAAGAGTTCCATTTGAAAGTTATTGGAAGTGGTCGTAGTCAAAGCAACTTGGCTAAGCGCCCTTATCTTTGTAATTAAAAGTAGGTAGTCTTTCAAGTGCCGACTATGAAATAATAGTTGCTGTGTAAACCATTATTTTATTCATACAACAACGAGTTTGGCTAAGCGCCCTTATCTTTGTAATTAAAAGTAGGTAGTCTTTCAAGTGCCGACTATGAAATAATAGTTGCTGTGTAAACCATTATTTTATTCATACAACAACGAGTTTTAACATCTTGGAAAGTTTAATTTCAAGTGTTTTGTATTTGGAGTTTGTGTTTAGGCAAGTTTTTATTTATATTTTAACAGACTTTATAAAGGGTGAGGTAATCAATTCAGATTTTTATTACATTGAGTTTTTTTATTATGTTTGGGCAAAATATTTTTTTGATAGGAAGGGTTTTATTCCTAAATACACACATCAAAAGTGTCTAGGGATCAAGCATTTTTATGCGGATTTTTTGAGATTGAGATGTGGCTTTGGCCCTGGCCTGCTCAGTCGCCAGACTTGAACCCGATTGAGCATGCATGGGATATGCTACAGAAAAGAGCTCTGCCGAATATGGAGGGTATCCAGTCGCAAGAAGACCTGACAGCGTGATTTAGATGAACTCATTTTGAGTATGCCAAACCGATGTTCTTGTGTTAGTGTTCGTGGTAGAAACACGGATTATTAATTGTTTAAGTTACCTAATAAAATTTTAAAGAAAACTGTTATTTCAGTCTTTTTTTCGAACTTTAATGTTAGTGGTTCAAATGTCAAAAATCCTTTTATTAGGAAAATGGCAAATTTCTTTATTAATGCAAAGGTGACTTGGTTTATCGTTACTGTGACAAACTAAAACACTTTATTTGATGAATCCTTAAAGAAAATTTTAATTAATATCAATCAGGAGAAAAGTTATTGCAAAAATATACGTTGATCCCTAGACACTTTTGATGTGTGTATTTAAATTTCTTATAAATCTGATGATGAATTTCGAAGACAGACAACGAAGTTCTTCATAAAATTACCACAATTCTACAGCGATTGCTGTTATGACTGCCTCGTTGGTCTCGCGGTTGACGTGTGCGACTGCTGATCATGAGGTCTCGGGTTCGATTCCCGGGTCGGACCAAATGTTTATATGATCTACAGATATTTGTTTCGGAGTTTGGGTGTTTTCTATGTATAATATGTATGTATTTACAAAAAAAAAGTATATATGTATTTGTATCAGTTGTCTAGTACCCATAACACAAGCTCTGCTTAGCTTGGGACTAGATGGCGTAGTGTGTTAGATGTCCGAAATATTTATTTTATTTATTTATTTTTATCACATAAATGTCTTATTTACGCAATCACATAGTATTGTTTGAAGTCGGTTCAACTTTATTTTAAATAAAAAAGGATTTGTGGAGACTTCCACATACAGCGCAACAACAACATAACATACTACAGCGCCATCTACCGAAAATACGTCGAACTACTGAGTAACGAAAGAATCGAAGAAACGACCAATCCTGAATCGCGCAATAGAAGTTCTCGTGCCGATTATCATATATACACCATCCTAACATCAACACCAGAGGATCCGACAACTTGCGAACCAGGCCAACGAAAAGGGCAATGATGAAACCCATGACCCCCCGTTCACTAAGGGCGAGCTGCGAAGGGCTGCGCAATCCTTTAATCCAAAGAAGGCACCCGGGGGAGAGGGTTTCACAGCAGACATCTGCGTACGGGCGATGGAATGTGACTCTGACCACATGCTGTCACTTTTAAACAAGTGCCTGGAAAAACAGTACTTCCCGAGGATCTGGAAGCAGGCCACTGTGGTGATTCTCAGGAAACCGGGGAAGGACTCGTACATCGTGCCCAAATCGTATAGGCCAATTGGGCTTCTGCCTGTTTTGGGCAAGATGTACGAGAAAATGCTGGTCGCTCGCCTCAAATTTTACCTACTGCCAGGGATAAGCCCGAAGCAGTACGGCTTCATGCCACAGCGTGGCACCGAGGACGCCCTCTATGACCTGATGAGCCATATACGTGGCAAACTAGCCGAAAAGAGACTAGTGACGTTGGTCTCACTGGACATAGAGGGCGCCTTCGACAGTGCGTGGTGGCCTAAAATAAGGTTGCGACTGGCGGAAAAAAACTGTCCCGTGAATTTGAGGCGGGTGATGGACAGCTACCTAAGCGACAGGACAGTGACGGTCAGGTATCAGGTCGCAGGGGTCCATAGGCGGCCCACTGCTGTGGAACCTTATCATAAACCCGCTCCTAAAGGACCTGAGCGAGCTCGGGATCTACGTGCAGGCATTCGCTGATGATGTGGTACTAATTTTTGACGGGAAACTAGCAGCCGAAGTGGAGGTACAAGCCAGTGCCGCCCTCGAACATGTGAGGGCGTGGGGTGTCGACAATAAGCTAAACTTCGCACCACATAAAACATGTGCTATGACGATCACGCGGAAGCTGAAGTATGACACGCCGCGCCTAAGCATGGGCGGGGTCGACATTGGAATGTCGGAACACGTAAAGCTGCTGGGGCTGACGATCGACCGGAAACTCACGTTCAATACACACGTCGCGAATGTCTGCAAAAAGGCGATTGCCATTTACAAACAGCTTTCTGGGGCAGCACGGGTTGGATGGGGATTGCACCCTGAAACAATAAGGGTAATCTATACAGCGGCAGTTGAACCGACGATCTTGCACGCCGCGTGTGCGTGGGCACCGTCGGCACAAAAGCTGATGGTCCGCAGGCAGCTAAACACAGTGCAAAGAGGGTTTGCGCAAAAGCTGTGTAGAGCCTACCGGACGGTCTCTCTAGACTCCGCACTGCTTCTGGCTGGGATGCTCCCTCTAGACCTGCGTATTGGTGAAGTAGCTTCACTATTCGAGGCCAAGAGAGGGGTGCCCCAGCCAATGCTAGGGGACAGAGAGGTCGAACGGATATCTCTGGCAATGGAACTGCTGCATCCTGCCGAAAGAATAAGCCTGAAGATCGAGCTTCTTGCGAACGAGGAGCAATATAATGCCACGCAAAACCTAGAAGTGCGCATTTTTACGGACGGCAGCAAGATTGAGGGCAAGGTCGGTGCGGCGCTGTCATTATGGAACGGTAGTGCCGAGGCCAGGGCCCGCAAACTTGCTCTGCCGTCATATGCGACCGTCTATCAAGCCGAGCTCCTGGCTCTTAACCGAGCGGCTGCAGAAATAAAGAAGCAAAAGGCGGCAACGTTCGGAATCTTTTGCGACTCCATGGCGGCTCTCCAGACCGCAACAAACCCGGACTCCCTCCACCCACTAGCGGTCGACTTCCGAAAACAAATTAAAACCTGTCTTTCCCAAAGCAAAACTGTTGTTTTGTTTTGGATCAAAGCCCACGTGGGATTACAAGGGAATGAGAGGGCAGACGCGCTCGCGAAGGAGGCCGCTCTGGGGTCGAGAAAGAGACCGGATTACGACTGGTGCCCGGTCTCATTTGTCAAGCGTCAGATTCGTAATCGGACGATTGACGAATGGGACAAAAGGTACCGATGTGGTACTACAGCCGCAATAACAAAGTTATTCTTTCCCAGCGCCACCGAGGCGTACAGGATCGTACAGAAGATATCAATCACACCTCAGAAAACACAACTAATGACGGGGCACGGTGGGTTCTCCGCATACTTGAACAGGTTCAAGTGTAAGGAGGACCCATCGTGCATCTGCGAACCTGGAGTGGAGGAAACAATCACTCACGTGATTTCTGAGTGCCCTGTGTTTGCTAGGGAGCGCCTAGAACTGGAGTTACTGCTGGAGGTAGAGCTGGTCCCAGAAAATTTTAATTCTCTTATTTCAGGGAAAAGAAGGACAGTATTTCTGGAGTACTGCACAAAAATTATAAATATTGTTAAAAACAGAAATAGATAAGTAAAATATGATTAGCTTATATTTTGAGAATATAACGTGTAAGCATATAAATAATACTGTAACTAAGAAAAATAGAATAAGCCGTAGTAAGTAAGACAGAAATACTAAATTGTAATAAAATGAAAGAATAGGTAAAAACACAATGTAAATAGATGTAAGAATAAAACCCTGTTTTAGATCATGAAACAAAACATAAATGTAAATAGAAAGTAAATATATAAAACCCTATGTATAATAAATAAGTAGCATAGAAATAAGACCTAAGTTAAGAAAAAGTAAAACAAAAGAAAATAAAAGACCCTGTATAAAAATACGTACATAGTAGATAAGGAAACAAAAATGTAAAGAAAACTTGTTTATAAAAATTTATTTACCCTGTGTTCCTAGATGTAAAAAAGATAAAGATAAAAATAATGTAAAACAAAAAGAAAATAAAAGACCCTGTATAAAAATAAGTACATAGTAGCTGTAAGAAAACAAAAATGTAAGAAAACTTGTTTTAAATAATTATTTACCCCGTGTTCCTAGCAATAAGCAAAATAAAGATAATAGTAGATAGGTTTCCTAAAAATGGATAGATATAGATGGGAGTCCCACCCATAGAAAAGAAGAAAGATGCTGAGTGAAAGAAAGATAAAGTATGCGGAATAATAGTACGAGAAGCATAGATGATAGAACTTGAATGAATGAGAAATTAGTATAGCTATACAATGGCCATGCTTATGGCATGGGTTTATAAAAAAAAAAATAAAAAAAAAAAATAAAAAAAAAAATTGACATATTGTCGTCGTCGAACGAATAATAAATAACCAAAATACTAACAATCTGTGAATTCAATGGAATCGAGTTTATAATGAAGTGCTTATGAAATGTTTTAAATAAAAAAGATATCTCAGTTTTCTAAAGTTATATATGTATAACGAGACTGATACAACAGCAATCATAATATACTAGGATATAAACACCTAGACATCTTAGTTCGTATCTTTACACGGTATTTAATCTACTCAACGGATTTTAATGGAGCTTTCGGCAAGAAATAAAGTGATTATAGAGGAAGGTTTATAATATGTGTTATACATGCATATTACATTTCAAAGACTTCTGTGAGAAGCTGGGTCGGGTCGATTGTTTTAAATACAACTTTAAATCTGACCGGCATTCGCACGTCGCCGTCGCTCTGAATGGTTTATTCACAAGCTATTACTCGTAATGCGCCGCGTGACAATATTTAACATACAGTTAAGATATATGGCTGAAAGGAACAGTTACAGTACATAATAGACTATAGATAGCCATGCGAGATAGCACTTTACGTCGCGAAACTCACTATTCATTGGAGTGCTTTTAGCGTGTCACAAGAGCGTACTTACGGGTACATACGAGAGCATACTGAATAAAGGTGCTAAATATATAGAGCTATTATAGATAGAGTGGGGAAGACATACGGCTGACAGTAAGCGGAAACGAAACGTCCAACGGTTAGAAAAAGAGAAAGGATCGCAGTACCCCGTCTGTCTTTCTCTATTGACGCATGCGCAGTAAAGGACTAATAATGGTAATTCAATCACAACAATTAACCGTCGAATCGTTCTGCTATGCGCATGCACGAGTAGAGAGAGACAGATGGGTACCGCGATCGTCTCTCTCTTTCTAACCGAGAGACGGCTGGAGGCTTGGCTCCCCTACTCTACCTATAATAACTCTGTCAAAATATACTTACCTAATGTTTTTAAAATAGAATAAAATAGATAAGAAATATTTGTTATCTATCTCGTTTCGTAAGAAATAGGCAGGTAAATATATATATATGATAAATGTTATTCCTGCTTATTGCAATTCTCCGAAACTATGGAACATGGATCTGGTCATTCAGCAGGAAGCGAAAGCAGCTGCCCTAAGACCAAGATCAAACGGACTGTGGAAGCTGAACACAGAAGCAACACACTCAAAAGTTCTGCAGGGGATCCTTAAGGAAATTCCACTACTCGAGGCACCCACGGACAGAACTCCATGTCAAAATCTTCGTCTTCAATCGAAGTTATTATAAATAAATAAATAAATATCGTACTTCTAACACACAACGACATCTAGTCCCAAGCTAAGCAGAGCTTGTGTTATGGGTACTAGAAAACTGATACAAATACATATATACTGTACTGTGTATTGTAGATCATACAAACATTTGATCCGACCCGGGAAACGAACCCGAGACCTCAAGATCAGCAGTCGTAAACGCCAACCGCGAGACCAACGAGGCAGTAACTAATATAACAGTAATACAGTAATATCTAACTAATCGTAGAAACATGGTACCGGCGCTTTGATTGAATACAGTTTATAGCATATGAAATATCGGTTTAAGTTCAAAAGCCATTTGTGGTTCTTCATTTTAAATAGACCAGGTTTAAAAATAATTACAGCGATGTATATACAAAGAAGATATATTCCATACGTCGAAAAACATTATTGATAAATGACTATGTTAATTGAGAGTTTATGCGTGTCTAAACCAATCTAAACTATCGATATTAACATTATCTATCTGAAGAGTTTGTTTGTTTGGCTTAACGCACTAATCTCAGGAACTACTGGTACGAAGTGAAAGATTACTTTAATTTTGGATAGAATATTTACCAAGGAAGGCTAAATTATAATACCGCTCAGTAATAACCGAGCAAAAACAGATAAAATTTGGTCCTTTTGAGAGAAGTTGCGTGGGTTAGTTATACAATGTAATAAAATTGTATTAGCCGCATTATGTTACGATACTTTTATTATATTTGGTGTGCCACACAATACAAAATAAATTAATAATTTGAAAAAGCACCTTGAGAGTATATTTACGTCTAGTCAGTTAGAATTTAAACATGGTCTCAAATCCTTAATTGTACAAATGTTTAGGCAAACAAATCATCTTTATCTTATCTTTATAAAAACACCTAACCTATACCATTTAGCCAGATGTGTGAAAAACTCAATAACGATCCGACATATTGTATAAATTTCAAAAGGCCTTATTGTGACGTGGATAAGCTTATCCCTTTACTTTCTGAATATTTTCTGTACAAAAAATATTTTATCTATGTGAAGTTCGCTCCAAAAAAAGTTCATATCGTATAAAGTATATACACATAGACAATGGCATCTTATTATTTTTAGATATAACATATTGTAGATGTAATAAAATCTTATTTTTTTTCTGTTAGCTCTTTAGATAATATAATTTGTCACTAAAAAACTTCAAAGAATAAGTATGAGTTAGGGTAAGGTAAAGTGGTGTTATGAAGAAGCGATAGACTGATTGCATATCAATCTGTCATTAGCATTGGCGCCATTTTGTAACAAAATTTTATTCGCACACGCGTCCGTCATTCGGCCTATTGGCTATTTACCCTATTTTATTGTGTGAGTCACGAAAACGAAAGTATTGTTTGCAAATTGTAACTGTACTTCACCATTAATTTAAGTTCGGAAACGACATGCCCATAAAACATACGCACTAACATTTTTTTAGTCGAATGAATTAGGATAACAAGATGGAAAACGAATAATGAAATGGAACCATGGAACCATATAATGTTACTAGAGAGTAAGTACATACACTTATACATAATTATGTGTTAGGCTGAAAGAAAGAAAACTATCGCTAATCGGCTAATTTAAAATACGTTTTTTCGATAATGATTTCAATTACCATTTGGAACCACCACACCACCATTACCATGTTAACATTTGGAAGATATGAATATAATTTATAACATTTAGCACTCATGAATAATGCAGCTACATATTAAACCTACTTCCTATTTTCTATTAAAGGTTCTATTAAAGGTTGACTGGCAGAGAATGCCTTAGGCATTAAGTCCGCCAATTTACTTAAAGTGCATGATGTGTAATAAATAAATAAATATTAGTAAAATATTTTCCGAAATCGATTCAGCAGTTTCAAAGTACATACATACAAACTTTAGCTCTTTATAGTATTAGAACAGCTCTCTATTAAACAAAACCCTTATAAAAAGTCAAATTAGTAGGGTGAATCGTCATACTATCTAAAACTTTTAGAACATTAAAGGGAACTTACGGAAAACAAACTCACAAATTCTTCATTCGCTTGCCATTTGTCGGTAGAGCAAATATCTAGTAAATAACACAGCGCAATATACTTTATTTTAGTTTATACAAAATCCCTCAGACTTAGGACTTGCAAGTGTAGAAACAATAATATATCTTAATAACTCAAAACTTTCACACGGCCGCCTGGACCCAAACTGGCCAGAGCGTGTACCGTCAAATTGCTGTTAAAAATACATAATATATATACGCAATGAACGGAATGAAGATAAAAAAATAAAAATAAAAAAATTATAGACTTGCTAACCCTGCAAACTTCGTACCGTAGTTTTTTCGTAAATGTTTTTATTAATTTAAAAAAAAATGTTTTAGAACTCATACAGTCGTGGACTAAGATAATATAACACTGTTGGTTTTCTTAAAATTTTCTTCTCTACAAACCTTGCCCTGACAATAACAAACACATTTCCAATTTGGTGCAGTCGATCGGAAAATATTCGCGTACATACATTTCAGTGATTCATTTTTTATTTATATAGATAAAGAACGTCGTATGAAAAATTATATTGTTAAATATTACGCAGTTTGGTGCTAAATTGTTTTATTTATTTATTTAGTTATTTATTTTTATTTACACACACAGTTATAGTGTTTGTATTTTGTTATTTTTTGTTGTGGTCTGATTTATTTTCACTAGTAGGTTTCTTAGGTTCTTTTTCAGATAGTAAACGGCTGAGATTTTTTATATGCCCATATGTATCGTAAAAATCAGCAATAAAATATATGTATGCCCATTTGGGCATACCAATGAATGCTTGTTTTAAAAAGTTGTACAGAATAGTAACTTCTGCGTTCAAAAATTTTTATTCGAAACTAGAATCTCTTTTGTTTCTTTGTGGACAAAACATTCAAGGTTAACAAACTTTGTGCAGGAATCGGGCTAAGTGTAAACAGATGTTCTGTTATAGTAAGCCCAATCTAAAAAAATAATTAAATCTGAATATGTAAATTGCCTTATTCCTTAGTGTTCCTACTCGAATCAAAATTTAAATTAGGGGCGACACGACAACGTGCGTCATTTGCAAAATAAAACATGGTGGGGGTGACAATAAATAATTTCCTCACGTTACGACTTACTGCAGGTTGTTCAGCAAAGCGATAGCAAAATATTTATTAGGCAGTAATTAAACGATAGCAGTATTCATTGTTTATTACTCTGATATTGTTTTTGCTCAGGGTAGCACATAAAAGCTCCCAAATAGCCAATATTTCATACACAAACTAATAATCACAATAGATCACAATTGGAGTAATTGAAACAATATACACGTATGTGCCACGCTTCAGTACGCCTTTGGATCTAAGACTCTATAGAAGAAAACACGTAGTAACTATTAATAGTAGGTACACTGTAATAATTCAGGCATTGAATTCAGTAAGTACACAAATGAAGTATGAATTTAAAAGCATCAAACCGTATAAAGCATTTAGTATCATAATGAATTACTTAGAACTAATAACTCATATGTTTTGGCATGAAAGCGTAACCCAGCATACGCTGAATAATGTCATTGATTACAAAGATAGAACATTAGTAATCGAAGCGGCAAGGCGACAGTTTCACACAAAATCGAGTTATACCACTTAATGCTACACCAGCTAATATTGTGGTACAAATATGAAATAAATTTACGCTGATTAACTAAATACTAAATACATATTTGAATTGAATGTCACCATGGGAGAGTTATTCTTTGCCACATATGTATGCCTTACCATGGTTTCGATGCAAACCGGTGTTATGGAATTTATGAACTTTTGTTATTTTCAGCGGATCAGTGAGATTACAGAAACATATATATAGAAGCTGGATATAAGTTTTGAAGTCTTCGAAAAATCGAATTTACTCATATGGTTATGTTAAGAGATTTTGATAAAACCAATTTACACGAAGCATACTTCCAATGACATACGGCCTAGTAGACACCCTACGGAGATAGACTTTATTTCGATATGATTGATTCAATACCTTCATTTTTCCAGGATAATTTTTATTAACAAGTTTTAGTTGTAAAAAAAGAACAAATACTCTTTTTAAAGTAAATTCAGATCATTTTCAATAACCTTTCTCTGAATAAAAATGATAGGTAGTCTACTGGCTGCATATAGATCTCTCCATCGTTATACTCTGAAATAAATAACGTGACATATCAATAAAATATCATGAGAATTATCAAACCTACTAAATTGTTTCCACAACAATGAGTTGAAATTCAGAATTGAATACGCATGTGAACTATTTTAAAGTGGCCTGGCCACAGTAAAAGTGATTCATGTATACGACAGGTGTCACTACAAGCTTTGAAATTTAAACTGTTCTCAAAGTTTTTTTTACTGGGCAGAGCTTACACTGTGGTAACTCGACTACTAAAAACATATACTTCTAAACACATACACTATAGACAAATTGCACACAGTCAGTCCGTGTGGTGACGGATTAAGAATATGGATTGTCAACACCCTTATTCATCCTAAGGGCGTTGTAAAACGCGACTATAGGGAGAACTACGCTGGACATCATTGAAAAGGGAAGGAAAACTTGAAACAAATCTTACACTAACCTGTCTGGTCAGTCTATTATAGTAGGCTAAAACCCATCTTTCTGATGAAAGTGTCATGTCCAATAATGGATTATCACAGGCTGTTTTTGTAATGTGATGTACACAGAACACATAATCATACTTGTAGTACATTGAATGACATCGAACCCACGACACGTCCGTAGTTAGCAGTCAGAGCCTCTAACTGTTAGACCACTAGGCCGATTAATATAATTCATCATCACCATCTTTTAATCCTTTTTCTAACTTTATTTGAAGTCACTGTAACATTGCAGAAAAATAAGCCTAGTTGATTTCAAGGACTGTCGCCTCCTTAACCCCAATCATCTTTGGGAATGTGATCGGTTTCAAAAAGAACAGAGAAAAGGAATAGAGGAAAAAAAATCGGGTAGGGCCTGACAGAAATGGGACTTAAATTGCAGTAGTTTGAAGGTCACTGCATTCTCATACTCGTATATCCAGTCTATTATTTGAGACGTCAATAACACGCAGACAGTAAAAGGCACCTTAATTTATTTCCCTTTAAGAGTTCTAATTAAAAAAGTTCCAAGAATATAATTTCGACTTCTCAAGTTACAGATCGTTTAGTCAAAAGCGAAATTAAGTTTTTCAACAATAGGTACGTGAGTACTCATTGTTAACAATGCCCTATAATTGCAAGTCGGTTGTTTAGAAAAAAATGGCAGTCATGAGGTCTGCCGATAGAAATGAAAACTTTTAACTTATTTGTAAAATTTATGTGTAAAATTACAAACTTCATAACATTTAAATTAAAATTATCAACATCAGACATTAGCATGTCGGTGACGCGAACCCATAAGATTTTTCCCTACCAAAAAGTGCTCAACGCGGCTTAAGAAGTTTTCTCTTCGAAAATGTTATGTCAGCATGTCGGTGACGCGAACTCATAAGATTTTCTCCTACCAAAAAGTGCTCAACGCGGCTAAAGAAGTTTTCACTTCAAAAATAAGTTTAACATTATTAGTCATACACGTGCTCTTTCTACATTAACTAAACATAGTTTGCTTTAATTATATATTAATTTTTTATAATTTAATTTTCTTTTTAATTTCAAACCAACGTCAAAACAATAATCAAAAAAACCAAAAGCACCCTGCAATTCTGGAGCAGTATAAATTTAATGTTGCGAATAATATAATTGTTGCTTATGGCTTTCACCGCACGTTAGCAGAATAAATTTGTAGCCGATTGAATATTAATGATTGAAGTCGATGGATACAACAAAACAGGGTGAATATTTGAATCAATTTAATGCTATCCATCGCTACAGATTCTAGCCATCCTATTGAACAATTCCTACCTATATATTTTGTTATATTATTATTAGAGCTTTTCAATGGAATCATATTTTGATGAGAATCCACGCACATTTTGTCCATCAACTAATGATACAGATTTTTAGAGCTAGACTTTCGTTTTGTGTTCTTCATGATAACTATAGTCGACGTAAAATGAACTTTTTGTTTGATCTTTCTACTTGGGTACTGCCAAGATCCATTTTACGTAATTTTTTGCTAATAGGAAGCGATTTTCAAATAAGATAAGATAAGATCCTCTTCTTCAGGAGGCAAACATTTCGTACAGTTGTTTTTTAAGAATCTTGAAATTAGTCTGATTAATTTAAGTTACAAACTCTGTAAATTCATCTTTAGTAACTAAATCTCAGTTGTGGTTGTAATTTATTTCGTTTTCGTTATAAACACAGTTTAACCACACTGACCGTCAGAAGTTAAACTCCATAGAAAACTTACACTATCGTGAAACTTAGCATCCCAGCAGAAATAGTGGCTGGCATAAAACATTTATTAGAACTTTGTAACTGAGATAGCAGAGACATACAGAGAAAGAAACTAAACTTGACGACCTACAACTGTTCCGAAGTAGGTTCTCTGTTGTTAAGAAAAAATAAGATTCAGACTAGTGTAGAAGCAGACCGTTACCAAAATAATAATATTTGGATTGGCTTTCTTTATTTCTGTTTTTCGCCATAGATTGGGGCTACATTTAGTCTATATTTCGTCAAAACCAATTACTTCTTTAACAAGACCCTGTAAAAATATGAAAGACAGGTCAGAACGGGCATCATTTTTTGAGTTTATACAACATACCTTCTAGTAATTAGATTTCTCTATTTACATCGCTACTACAGACGCTACTAATAAATTCACCAATTATGCATAATCAAGATCAATAGGCTAGAAGAAAACACGTTTATATTATAAATTACGCTACGGTTTAGCTTATTGGATTACACAGTTCGCGTCCATAGTTCATAAATTGACTATTAAGGTAATTTGCCATTTGATGACCAATGATCACAAACAATAATTGTATTCAGGAATTAAACATGACCTTATGTGTTTGTGCATTGACGTATTGGCTTGATTTGTGTTTCAAAAATAAGCTTATATTTCTATACATAATAATAATCACAAACTTTATAATATATAATAGTTATATATTCTATGCATTATATGTATGAAATAACTGTGTATAAGTAAAAACAAGCATGCTATAATGCCTTCTCATTGCTGGAAACTGTGTTCTTTAAATGGATTCCAAGTCTTTAGACATTTTAGTATGTTCATTTTCATTTTAAGGACGTACGTAGTCATATATTTCAACAGTTCAATAAGTTTTAATGTTGATATTTAAAGATTGTGAATAACATTAAACTTGGCAATCAATACCCACTTTTTAACCGACTTCAAAAAAGGAGGAGGTTCTCAATGCGACCGTATATACGTTTTTTTTTAATGTGTGTTCGCGGAAAACGTCGTCGTTTATGAACCGATTTTGTTTTACTTTTAACTTTTTTTAATGGAAAGGAGGAGATGTCCCAACGGTGGTACCATGATAAGGGCATTAAGATTTGATGATGGCATCCAAGAGAAATCGAGTCGAACCTTGAAGTCGGTTTTTTATTTTTGTTAAAATTTTTCTTGTTAAATATGTTACTCTTTCTGGCAAACATTCATTATATATTATATCTATACTTATAATAAAAATGTAACAGGTCAAATTCTGTACATTGAAGATATTTTGAAAATTTTTTTGGAGGGCACTCTGTTATCGATACTGAAACGAAAACTATTTTTTTTTTCATTTTTGTCTGTCTGTCTGTCTGTCTGTCTGTCTGTCTGTCTGTATCTTGGCCGCGCATCACGCCGAAACTACTGAATGGATTCAAATGAAACTTGGCATGATTTGAGTTCATACTCCGAGGTAGGACATAGGATACTTTTTATTCCGAAATTCCGGACGGTTTCCTTGGGAGGGGAGATGAAAGTCAAAATGTGTAATTAATTGTAATTCATTAACGAGTAGTCCGATTGCAATAATTCTTTTTTTGTTAGAAAGGAGATACTCTGAAGATTGTAGCATAAAGTATTTAATTTATCACAATCTCTCTATCTATTGGAAAAAAAATTATAAAGAATTTATCATTACGTAAAACAACATGTAGCGACACCTATTGCCAGCCATGCGTAATTAATAACACTTTGATTAATATATCGTGGAATAATCGTAGAACGTATTACGTATAATTCGGTGTAGCATTAAGTATTTGATTTATCGCAACCTCTCTATCCATAGGAAAAATAAAATCTATATCTCTCTGTAGACGTCGAATCTGTGTGTTTGGTTGTGCCCGCATGACTTAAATATTCAAAATAATCGTGGGAACGTTTTATGCCCAAGCATTGTGATTAATGTGGTATATAGTTAGTATTTGATAGGTAGGTATTTGTTTTATGTTCTCTCTTTCCATAGAAAGGGTTGTTTTAAATTTTCTTGAAAAATTTCTTTGCTTAAAACAGCGACATCTTTTGGAATCAAGTAACTAACTTTACAATAGGTACGTAATATGATTACTCTTTTTAACGTATAATAAAAATGTAACAGTTCAGTTCTGTACATTAAAGAAATTTAGATTTTTTGGGAGGATGCTCTTATTGATACTGAATCAAAAACTAGAATGCCATAAACGTTAAATGGTCATTTATAATTATGATATTTATTTTAAGTTTAAAATACTTGAAAGAGGAGTAAACATATAACATAATAGTTCATCATAATTTACCAGAAAATTATACAAAACATCTTTATGATAGGTATATAGGTATAGGTATGATAGGTTATGGTAGTTTTTTTAAACGAAGTTTTTTTTTAGGATTTTGTCAGGTTATAGCATAGGTATAAGCAGGCGATTTTTGTTGTACCTAAATAATTAGCAAATAGTCTTTTGTAGATACTAATTGGTTTTCTCGGTATTTTTAGAATTTTGTAAGGTTATAGCATAGGTACCTAGGTACCTATAATTTACTTTTTTATAGGATTTTGTTAGGTTATTGGTATAGGCATAGGTAAGCAGATGTTTTTCGTTGCAAATATTTAATTACTTAGCCTTATTTGTTGGTGTTTTAATTTCTTTTAGTAAGTTGTAGATACCTTCCATTTTTTTCGTTGAATTAGTTGTAGATACTTAATTAATTTAGTTTTATTTACGCTTTGAAAATAAGCTTCATTCGTTATGTCTAATTTTTCATTTAACTGTAGTGATAAATTTAACATTGTTTTTCGTATTCGATTTTATCACATCACACTAATTTATAAAAGCTAATGTTTGTGAGGGTGTATGTTTATTACTTCATCACGCAAAAAGCACTGGACGGAATTGGATGAAACTTTACAGTAATATAGCTTACTAGCTGTTGCCCGCAGCTTTGCTCGCGTGGAAGTTGATTATTTACAATATATTTAATTAAAACTGTGTAAGTATGTATGAATAATTTATTCATGTTTTTAAACGTACCTATTTATTTATTTTTAATCAATAGCCCATTAAAAAGGATTTCATACTAACGTTCGACCCTTATTTTTACCCCTTTAGAAATAGAATTCCCATAAATGATGATATAGGTATTAATTTATTTGTACTTAAAAGCCTAAGGACAAAGTTTCAGGCTACTAAATTAAAAATGACTGACTTCCAAACTAATCTACTTACGACATTTCAACACCTAATTCACCCCTTAGGGGTAGAAATGTCATTTATGGGATTTCCTTTTGAGGGCGCTCTGGTTCCCTGGTTTCTAGAACCCGAGACGGTGTGCGGTTTTTAGTCGGTTCGAGTCCGACATAACCACCAGTTGGTGATATCCGAGGGAATTTCCGCACAAAAAAAGAGGTAGATATAATATCCAGAGACACTTAGTATCTACGCGTTTTTAACTATTAGCCCAAAGATAAAGTTTCATGTTTCTAACTTAAAAAAGACGGACTTTCATACAAACTTTCAACCCCTATTTTACCCTCTTACGGGTAGAATATTGGGAAACGCTTAAATACGTATCTCCTATTTTTTTATCAATAGCCCTAAAATAAATTTTCATGTTTCTAACTTCAAAACTGACGGACTTCTAGACTAACCCGCTTACGAAATGTCAACGCCTATTTCATCCCTTCAGCGTAGAATATCGAGAAAGGCCTAAATACGTGTCTATTCATTTTTAATCAGTAGCCCAAACCAAAAGAAAAGTTTCATGTTTCTAATTTAATATGCCAAACAAAGTTCAACCCCTATTTCACCCCCTTAGGGGTAGAATATTAGGAAACGTTGAAATACATATCTACTAATTTTTATAATAAATCCAAAAATAAAGTTTCATATTTCTTAAATAGCCCTAAAATAAACTTTCATGTTTTTAACTTCAAAAATGACGGACTTCCAGACTAACCTACATACAAAACGTCAACCCCTATTTCACCCTTAAGGAGTAGAATATCCGCTCTATCTATCAGAAACGCTTGAATACGTGTTTACTCATTTTTAATCAGTAGCCCAAAAATAAAGTTTCATGTTTCTAACTTAAAAAATGACGGACTTGCATACAAACTTTCAACCCCTATTTCACCCCCTTGGGGGTAGAAATTCCAAAATTCCTTCCTTAATGGGTATCTACTTAATGAAACGATCATACTCACCAAATTTTGTATTCCCAAGTTTAATAGTTTCCGCTCGGCGATGATGAATCAGTCAGTTAGTCAGTCAGGACATGTTATTTTATTAACCGACTTCCAAAAAGGAGGAGGTTCTATGTTCCACTGTATGTAATTTTTTTTTTTTTTTTTTTTTTTATGTATATTACCTGATTACTCCGTCAGTTGTGGACCGATTTTGAATAATTTTTTTTGTATTCGACAGGGTATGCTTCCGTGGTGGTCCCATTGCCAGCATATCAGGATCTGATGATGAGATCCCAGGGAAATCGAGGGAAACCCTCATTTTTTATAGGCACATACTATGTTTTTCGTATATTTTCTGAAGTTACACCGGTATTTGCGTCTGGTAGTCTTCATTTTATGATGATGAGCTGATGATGTAAGGTACCACTCCTTAACGGTTAGGAGTTGGAGGATAAATCTTTAAATATCATATGTATATAAGTTACCTTTAGTCGTATTCTTACAAATTATTTAGGTAAGCTGATGATGGAAGGTGGAAGGTACAACTCCTCAACGGTTAGGAGTTGGAGAATAATTCTTTCAATTTCATACGTATCTAAAGACCTTCAGTCGTATACTTTCAAGCTATTTAGGTGAGCTGATGATAGAAGATTAAACTCTTCAACAGTTAGGGATTAGAGGATGATTTTAATATTACACGTACCTTAATTTGTATTCTTGATGATAAAATTTGATGAAATAATTCAACTTACTACTTACCTACGATTGTTTGCACTAAAAACTGTAAAATAAAAACTTTTTATAAAAAAAAAAACCGACTTCCAAAAACATCCAACGAAAACTCTCTATCAAAAAACACTTAAAAGCGTAAAATAAACTGGTTCTTCATAAATTGCCTATACCTAATTCTTTATTCATTTAAATAGTAGTATTATAATGGGTGCTAGGTACCTAAAATCTGTTTGAAGTCGGTGCTAAGCCAAAAAGAATACAAACGAACAATTACAAAAGTCTAAGCGATAGTCACTTGGCACCGACTTTAAACAGATTTTAGGTACCTAGCACCTATTATAATACTACTATTTAAATGAATAAAGAATTAGGTATAGGCAATTTATGAAGAACCAGTTTATTTTACGCTTTTAAGTGTTTTTTGATAGAGAGTTTTCGTTGGATGTTTTTGGAAGTCGGTTTTTTTAAGTATAGAAGATACATCAGATTAACACATAGGTTACTGTTTGCCGCGATAACCGACATACACGCGGGCGGAGCCGCGGGCAACAGCTAGTTGTTAATATAACTCTAAATTTTCAAGATCTATTGGTCGCATTTTTTATAAAATTATATGGGTCTACTAACCAGGCTTAAAATATGACCACACTATTGTGTATCTTGTTGTTTGGTAATATAAATATTACACTTTTTACAGTTAGGAGAATATGCGAGCTCACGAAACATTATACAGCCCCTATGGTCTGTATTGTAGGTATATGGGGTCAGAACAATAGGTGACCTTTTTGTTCAATGGAATTTCTGCACGGCAACTTTTGGAGTAAAATATATTCGTAGCGTAAGTGACATTTGTTTACATCTTAATCTTAATATATATATTTCTTGTGTGCGTGTGTATGTGACTGAACTCCTCCTAAACGACTGGACCAATTTTGATGAAATTTTTTGTGTGTGTTCAAGGGGATCTGGGAATGGTGTAGATTCACAAAAACGACTGGACCGATTTTGATGAAATTTTTTGTGTGTGTTCAAGGGGATCTGGGAATGGTTTAGATTCACAAAAACGTAAACGATGTTACGTGGGTCATAAATATGGCGGTACGAAGTTCGCCGGATCAGCTAGTTACTTATAAAATTAAGAGGGGATCGTGGCTTAGTGGTAACCGATGTAGTTAACAGATTGCAAAGTTTAGCAATCCTGGTTAGATCAATATCTATACATACAAATACAAATAAATAAAATTGGAGTGTCTGTTTGTAATATTTAAATAACCACTTTTTAATAAATGCATATGTATGTATACACGGTTCATGTACCAAAATATCATTTTTTTACAATTTTTGTCTGTCTATCAGTGTGTTCCGGGTAATATCTGGATCGGCTGGACCGATTTTGAAGGGACTTTCACTGGCAGATAGCTGGTGATCTAAGGAGTAACTTAGATCACTACACTACTTTTTTTTAGACTAGCTTTGTCCCGCGACGTTACCCGCGGTACGACGATAACCGCGGGGTTCAGCTAGTATCTATACAAACATCCCTACTTGGCCTTTGGCCAACGATTAAAATCGAAGTTCTGTAGTACTGCCCGATTGTAGTGAATCTAAAGCCGACCTCAACATGGTATGGACAAAAAGGCTAAGAAGATGAAAGTTTGATTGACATAAAGGTATAATGAAACCTATGAATCTTAGAACAACTATGAATATACGGTTATGAGACAAACATATGAGAGCGAATGCAACCTAGTCCATTGTACAAAAGTGAAACAAAAATATGTTGGACTATTGCCAAAAACATTAGACTTTTTAAAGGTGACATTATTTGAGAAAATAACGTGCTTTATGCAGTGTGCCATATTGACGAGTTGAACAATTCGATTTACGGCGAATACTGTTAGTTAAGTAGTGAAATTATACTTTTTATTGCAAGATTGGTGAATTCAAGGTAAACCTGTAGTTAGACTTTGATACTTTCAGAAGGGAATAGCTTAACACGTGCAATTAGACTAGACGGCGTTGTGTGTTAGATGTCCGAAATATTTATTATTATTTTTATTAATTACTTTACAGCCGTTTTCAATAACCTATTTAAAGCAGGGTTGATAAAAATCATGTTTATTTAAAAAAAAATCATAATAATAGGATTAATTTGATTAAAATCGGATTTTTTTTATTTAAATCAGATTTTTTTATTTTTTTACTTCTTGTCTTTTTTATTACTATAATGGTCAGTATTTATTAAATGAAAAGAAAAGCATTTTTTTATTTATTTATTAATATATTACAATTAAAAGGTGATTTAAACAGTTCTACTAAAATCAACAATATAAAAAACAATAGTGTTGAAAAAATAACAAGGACATTCTAAATATTTCCAGGTAATTCACACAAATAGGAAAATTCAGAAAAATTATTTTTTCAGTAAGATTCAGTCAATGCTTCCATGGATATGAAGGATAATTAACTTTTGACAAGTTGTCAGAAAAACGGACAAATACTCCTTTTAAGATAAATTCACACCGTTTTTTCTTTATCTCTAGTTAAAACTGTAGAAAAGTAATGAAAACGGCCGTTAGTATAGCAGTTTTCCACAGTTAAAATAGTAGATTTTAACTGTGGAAAACTGCTATACTAACGGCCGATTCCTAATAAACAACAGTAATCAGTGACTTTAGTTTGACTATTTAATCCCAAAAGAATAACAGTGGACATGTATAGAGTAATACCTAGTTACGGAATCAGTTTTAAATTGCAACTATTACATGTTAAGTAGAATATATTGTGAAATATTGTGTGAATATTGGCATAACAACTCTGACCACACGATGTAAGTGTCCGACGTGTGGACATAAAATTGTATTACCTAACTTTAGTAATAATACGTAGTTTTTTTTAATTGTATTTTTCGATGGATAAACATTTATTTATCATTATACAAAAATATAAAGAGACTATGATTTTTACAGATTTTTTAAAATTAGATGGCTATTTAAGTTTTTCTGATTACTATAGGTAATCAGAAAAACTGTTTTTCAAGTAACTGATATGACCAATACAAGAAAAATTTAGTATTATTTGTATCAAAATGTCTAACTATATGTTAATACGTAATATACACATTTTTACGGCTCAATAACGTTCAATAATTGTGTCCGGCCACGACCTTGCCGGCATCAATAACCTTGAAATACTTGGAACAACAATGAACAATGTCCGATGTACGGCGAAGAGCTACAGACAGACGATTACTAATAAACGGTTATAAGTACGGGTACTGAATCGCATAGGAGTAATAAATAGTATAATAGTGACCACGGGCGTAGCCAGGGGGTGGTTCTTGGGGTTCAACCCCCCCCCCCCCCGAAATGTATCTACACTAGGTATTGAAATAAATAATATTAATATTTTGAGAGGCCAGTACTTAACATAATTAATATTATTAGACTAATATATATTTGTGAGCGACCGCGTCTCTGTCCTGCTGCTCAAAAACGTTCGTTCTAAAACGAGTTATTTGAAACGAGAAGAATGATGTAGCGCAAAAATAGCAAATGTAGCATTCAAAAATGGAACCTTAGCTAGCTGGATATGATACATAAGACGATTACATTATACCTTATATGTATATATGTAAACGTCAATAACTTAGAACATTAAATTTTCACTGGACTGGGTGCGACATAGAGTTATACCTAATTGCGACATAACTTTTTTTGTTTAGTAATAATTTTCGTCTTATCTATGTTAATTTTAAGACCAGCGAGTATTTGAAGACCGTACTGAGGCCATCGAGCATTGTGCTAAGAGCTTCCATGGTTTAAGCCATGACGACTAAATCATTAGCAAATCGAAGGTGGGGTGATACACTCGCCATTAATATTGATACCAAGTCCATATCAATCTAAAAGTCAAAAAACATCTTCTAGTGCTTCACTACTGGCTTGTTCGGTACCAGTAGTCGATAGGACTGGAAAGATTATTTTTGACACACCCCAAGTTTTAGGTTATATTCTTCGGACTTCTGTTTAACCTGCCGGCATGTGATCTATGGTACTGAAGCCTTTTCGGAAACCAGTTTGTTCGGGAAGCTGGTAGTCGCCAAATCTGCATTTCAGACTTTCGAGAATAGCATAAGCTATTCTCGAATAGACATGACTTAAAAAAGAGATGGGTCTATAAATAATTGATTAGCTGGAACATCGCCCTTTTTGAAAAAAAGCCCCACCACATTTCCGAACCAAAGCGGCTACCTACTGAGTATGACGAAATTAAATATTTTCTGAAGGACTTTTATGACATCTTTCTACCTGTCTTCAGGAGCTTTGGTATTTTTTTGTTCTTGAGCTGTTTGAGAGCCATACTAATCTCATAGAAGCTGGCGTCTGGTATATCTTCGGCTTAGTATCGAATATACCTTGGCCCTTGCATCTTTCGGCAAGTCAGAGCCAGGGTCAAGTATTGTGGAATGGAAGTTCTCAATTTCACTCAGAAGCTCAGGTTTTGACAATTCGACGTCGAATTCAACGAAAGTTTGCCAAGTCAGCCATGATCCCTCTTCAGTTTCGTCAACTGGCTATGCTCAATAGACCGTGCTCTTACGAATACTTTTGTGCTTTGTTTCAATTTATAGCCTCTTTAAAACGTATGATATTACATTATTATGTGTAACGTGTGATTTTGGGCTTCCGGCATTTGAACGCATCGTCTGGATACTGCAAAATCAGTTTGCATATGTCATCCACGAGTTTCAGATTGACGGGTCTTGAATAACTAAGACCCGACGGTGTGGTCAGTTTCCACCAATGTTACTGATTTTGTTACTATCAACCCAGTTCATTAGATATTCATAAAAAAAGTTGTGGATACATTTTTTAAAGAAAAATAGAACATATATTATGTTCTTTCCACCTCGTGTCTCTTTAGTCATTTTTAGGGTACCGTACTCTATACCAAGACCAGATCCCTTAACAAAGATCACCAGTAATGGCAGTTTTAGTGGTGACCGTTGAGCATAAGTCAGTCGTAATTAATATCTAATACTCAGGGGTCTGTGGTCCCTTGCAGAAGTAAAAAAATCAAACTTAAGTCTACGCGATCAAAATATCGCTTAAGCCCATGTTCAGATAACGAGCGTTCAACGCGCGTTTCGCTAACGCGCGTTTACAACTACATGTAATTTGTTCTAGGAGTACACATGCTAACGCGCGTTTTTATATGGAGTTGTTAACGCGCGTTAGCAAAACGCGCGTTGAGCGCTCGTCATCTGAACGTGGCCTTACGCTCCGTTATTGCCGCATGTTTTGACACTCGCAACGTACTCGTATAAGGTACTTCCTGTTGACCTAGAATCATAATATTTGACATAGCACAGAAGAAATCCGAAAATCTTGAAATCCCCCCGAAAGTGAATCCTGGCTACGCCCGTGATAGTGACTGCCTCGTTGGTCTCGCGGTTGACGTGTGCGACTGCTGATTATGAGGTCTCGGGTTCGATTCCCAGGTCGGACCAAATGTTTTTATGATCTACAAATATTTTTTTCGGAGTTTGGGTGTTTTCTATGTATAATATGTATGTATTTACAAAAAAAAGTAATATATGTATTTGTACCAGTTGTCTAGTACCCATAACACAAGCTCTGCTTAGCTTGGGACTAGATGTCGTTGTGTGTTAGATTTCCGAAATATTAAAAAAAAAATGTATAGAAATACATGATATATGCACAAAATGTACCCACACACACTACGCAGACATTTCCCCATGCAGTAACTCGCATCTGATTGCTGTACTCCCTACTATTCGGGTGGCAGGATCTCGAATCCCTAATAGTAGTATTAGGGATTCGAGATTTTGAACCCAAAAACGCTCACGACAAATGTCTGTAAGTGATTTAAATGCTTCTACACATAGTACATGTTGGTTTAATTTAAATAATCTCCTTAAATACATCGCTGTGAACACCTAACAAATAGAAACGCTTTGCATTTATAATATTTTGTGGATTATATTATTACTCATTTACACTACCTTGATTTAGCAATAACGAATTTCCATCTTCTCACGTTTGGAGTAAGGTTATAATAAGATTATAAACGCATAGGTGAAACCCTCGGTGTTGCGGGTAACATGGGTAATGGTGATCACTTACTATGATACTATTCATAGGTATTTTGCTATCTTAGTTGTTTACTGCACTTACGACATCTTATAACATCGTGCAGGGTACAAGAAGCAATTGCATTCGATTAAGTGCTTGCTTATGGGTTTTTTTTAATTTTAATTTCAGCTTGTAGATAACTTCGATTTATTATAGCTTTAATCATTTAAGCGGTGTAGAAATGTTTCTAGGTCAGACTTAAGCAATTATATTTCAAAATTAAATCACCTCAGCGTGGAATAGTTTGTTTGGTTAAATATTTAAACACAACGAACGACTGAGAGAACGAAAACCTTTGTGTACATTCCTAAGTTGCCCCTGCCCACGTTCATGACCTTACAACTGTAGACTCAATGTAATAAAGTATGTAGGAATCTCGAATATTTCACCACAAATGTTGCTTTTGGACTTCAAAGGTAGCTGGCTCCCGGGAGTTCAATGCATCTTCAAAACTACTATTATATTCATAAATTGAATTAATACTCTTGCACATGTATAAGTTACTTAACTAGCTGAGGCCCGTGGTTGTTGTTATTCCTTTACAACAATAACCACGGTTAACGATTAACAGTAACGGATAAGCTAATCTAAATAAGTAGCCTAAGTTACTCCTAATATAACAAGCTATCTGTCATAAAATCCATATAAGCTTCCATATGCATTTGAAAAGCTATTAATCTATATCTGTCTATACTAACTTTATAAACGCGAAAGTTTGTAAGTATGGATGGATGGATGTTAGTTACTCTTTCACGCAAAAAGTACTAAACGGATTTGGATGAAACTTTACAGTAATATAACTTATACATCAGAATAACACATAGGCTACTATTTGCCGCGATAACCGACATATACGCAGGCGGAGCTGCGGGCAACCACTAGTATGCAATAAAAACCAGACACTTCAATCTTGTTTATTTGCAAAGATTTAATTATGAAAGTCATTTCTTCCTTCTTTCTTTTTAAAAAGACAACTTAGGCATATTTCACCGTCCATTTTTGATCTCAAAGTCACATGCAATAAATTTGTTCATATACAAGTAACTTATTTTATCGTTCAGACAAGGAAATCAATCTTTGCTTAGGAAATAAAAGATTTCGGATGTTTACGATAAAAAAGTATCACAAATTTTGGAAATTTCAGACAAAATATATATACCTAAAGCCAATATGTCTGGGGTCCTGTATTTGAGGAGTTATGGCTCTAGTAAAATCATAAAATCGACATACTGCCGTCTTACTACCAATTTCTACGTTACTTACAGAAATATAAAAGTTAATAAACATTTCTTATGGATAATGAAAAACATGTTGCTATGTTCTTATGAAACTGGTACAGAGTTAAGTCCCAACGATGTAACGAGAAAATCCTCAAAGGAATAGATTTGCATACCAGTCTTATAAGAAACCTTGTCGCATGAGCCCGGATAAATTACTTTCTTTGTTCCTAAATTATAAGTTAGAAAGGTTTTTACGGATAATTTTATGACCAACATAAATACTTAAATGTGTAATTCTAAGTACGTTTTTCTTGTAACTGGACAGTTATTTCCAAAAAACATATGTGCAGAATTTATAGCAAGCGTGGTTGTGCCGAAACCTCATTTCTAATGAGAGACCTATGTCCAGAAGTAGACTCTTGAAGTTTTTTTATGTGAATTTATTTTGATGGTGTTTAAGGTACCTATCAACATATTCAGTAGCTCGCGCCCTACCAACTATCGGCGACCGCATGGCAGGCATGGTCTGCCACGGAGACTCGATCTCCCCCGAACCATCCTCAACACCCACCGGACCATTCTCTACATCCGACCTAGTGCTGGCTGACGGGCGCTTCTTTGGGTCTATACCTCTAGAAGCTCGATCTCGCTAAGTACAGGTCACCACTCTGGATAAGCCCCGTTATTAGCGGGTCCTCCAGCTAGTTACGCCCAAACCGGGACTAGCACCCTTGAACAACCAACCTAGTGACGCGGCGTGGAATGCTACTTAAACAGGTCATAGCCTGGATAAGTTACCTATTTATATATAATTAAATATATAATATAATAATTAAAATTAATTATAATTTTTACTGGTAAGTAAAAATTTCCAGATTCTTTCAGCTGTTCCGGCGTGATTGAGTAACAAACATCCGTCCATCCAAACTTTGGCATTTTCAGTACTAGAAGATAAAACATAGCGCATTCTTCCATTTAAATGATATTGTTCTCCATCTTGTCCTGTTCCGATGTCAATTTGTAGTTTACAAAAGTTCATGAGTCAAAGTCAAAAGATTTTTATTCAAATAGGGACTTATTTTACAGGCACTTATGAATAGTCAATATTTAAAAATCGAGTGATTCTATTCGCCAGCTCCAAGTGCAGCCTACCTTTCATGGAGAATAATCAAGCAAGAAACTCCATTAGGAGTAGAGAGGACCAGTTACATAGTTTTTTGTTATTTTTATAAGACAACTCCCGCACTAGGAATAAATCCTGTGTCGCGGGGGACTTTACAAACATACATGAAACGGACACAAAGCACACCCAGACTCAGAACAAAAATTTGTGGACCACACAAAGTGTTGTCCTACGTGGGATTTGAACCCACGACACTTGGCGAAGTAGGAAACGGCGTGGTGACCGTTAAATCACTGGGCCAAAAGTGCAGTTATTAAGTCCGCTCGTGCAAAAGCCACTACTGAAAGTGAAAAAATAAAAATTAGGTTCTATTTGGATCTAAGTAGTAGTGAATATATATTTCAGAATGTTAGCCTTCTAAAATATGAACATACCTATGTACATTTCAAAATGCTAAAGTAAAGTTAATGAAAAAAAATAAAGTCATGTTCCACATTGCCACTCACCGCTTCTTTAATTTCATGCTATCCTTTTTTAAACTTAACCACAAATGCAATTACTCAGCAATATCCGAATTATTAGAGCACGAAACTGAATATTGGCTAATAATAAGATCGCTGAAATAACTTAATTAGCGATAAAACAGAAATAAAGTGATAAACTGGATTGCACGAGTCACGCTAGGTGTAAATAGTTACATCATTTCTGACAGTGGACATTTGGCTAAATATTTCAAGAATTTTCAGACAGGTATAAATATGATAACTCATATAATATAGGTTTGTTAACACAAAATCAAATCCTAATACATTTGTTGTGTATAGGAAATCAATCCTACTAATATTATAAACGCGAAAGTTTATAAGTATGGATGGTTGGATGTTTGTTACTCTTTCACGCAAAAACTGCTGAACGGATTTGGATGAAACTTTACAGTAATGTAGCTTATACATCAGAATAACACATAGGCTGCTATTCGCAACGATAACCAACACACACGCGGGCGGAGCCGCGGGCATCAGCTAGTATATTCCATAAACCATTGTACTTTCAAGGTGAGAGAAAGGAGAAAGCAAAAAAACTTTTCACTCGGAGACTAATCTACATCTACACTTGTTTTTAAGATAATAATTTTGTGTAGTATGTGGTGTTGCAGTGTCTTCTATTTAGAAATTTTAGGCCAACTTAAATATATTAAAATACCTATGTGAGCTTTCAGATAGCTTTCAAATAATATTAAACGTGTTGATTGAAAACACTGCTCTGAAATTTTAAAACAATTGATTAGTATCTATACTAATATTATAAACGCGAAAGTTTGTAAGTATGGATGGATGGATGGATAGATAGATGGATGGATGGATGTTTGTTACTCTTTGAGGCAAAAACTACTCAACGGATTTGGATGAAACTTTACAGTAATATAGCTTATACATCAGAATAACATATGGGCTACTATTTGCCGCGATAACCGACATATACGCGGGCAGAGCCGCGGGCAACCACTGGTTTAATATAAATTCTTAAGATAAAAATGATTTAAGATTGTGACACTGTTCAAATGGGATCTGGGTTACCACCATCCGGCCTTGACCAAATATTTAACTGAGAACAAATACAATCGCATGAATTTTTAACGTCTATTGGAAACACGATCTAGTTTTCTACCTAATGGGGAATGGCAACTACTACTCGTTGACATCGACAAAACTGCTGTCTACAATGGTAACGTGGGTCTAGACTTAAGATCTGGCTGTAATGGAATAGTGTTTATTTAATTAAGAATAAAAATAAATGATTCGAAACTAGATGTAGTTTCAACCAAAGCGGAACTTGTACTAAGAAGGCAAGTTTGACTGATATAACACTATACTTCGATTTCATAAATACATAATTCTCATATATAGAAGACATCCAAACTCCGAAACAAATATTTGCAGATAATATAAACATTTAGTCCGACCCGGAAATCGAATCAGAGACTTCAGCCAGCAGGCGCATACGCTACCACTGCGTCATCGAGGCAGGCACAAAACAAAAATTACTCTATATTTACGCGCCCTACAAGTACAACTGGTTTTAGCTCGAAAAAGCTAGCCCTCGCAACTCTTACACGATGAGAAGCAATAAATTGGTAGGAAAGTTTAATAATAAATAAATAAAAAATCTCAATAAATATATATGTGTAAATATATCTGTAATCGATATGAAGTCGGTTAAAAATGACAGTATGTCAAAATGTAATCGTTCTGCGCCTTTAGCCTTACCATTATGAATTAAACATTATTGAATCGATACATCCGCAATAAAACTGTATGTTGGAAAGAATAATGAAAAAATGACTGAAGTCAAGGAGTTGTGTAAAGAGAGCTTTTGGTACGGTTAAAGAAAAGATGAAGATAAAATATAGCAGCTTGAAAGCTTAAGAGATACTGTAACGATTCTTAGTTTAATGGTACATATTTCAGTAGAGTAGATAATTTTAGAAATGAATCAGCGAAGTAAATAATAATCATCAATCGCGATCATTGTAAAAATGATTCAGTTCAGTCATACAATCGATAAACGTAGTTTAGGATGCCTCCAGACTAGGTGGAGTAACGATTTGAGCGAGATGGCAGGACTGGCAGGAACTGGGTGCGAGAAGTCCAATATCGATCAAAGTGCGATAGGCCGACGATGATGAAGATACAATCGAAACTTCGCATTACTATTACTGGTGTTGTTGTATCACTGACTGATCACCACTGTTTTTTGATTATTTAAGAGAAAATTAAGCTATTAGTCTGGGATCCCCGGAACCAATTTTACAAATTATTACTATCAAACTATTTTTTTGTGAGTGGCTTCATTTTGATGAGACCCCCCTTTTCCTATTACAAAAATCTCGATTGTGTTAGATAACAGGGGCAGCAGGGACAATACTATAGGGAAAAACAAAAACTTTTGAGCGTAGGACCGGGATGACGTACCACGCAATTTGTAGGACAATGTGTCTGTTAAATTATATAAATATTAACTAAGCCACTGTTAAAAAATCAGCTAGTTAGTATCATTTTTGATGACCTAAGACCTTGCTATGGATATATGATGGAAGGATCAAACTATACGTTTAGTATGTAGGACAAATATATTTTTCCAGTAAGTAATATTGTTACTTAATATTTATATAATTTAACAGCCACATTGACCTACAAATTGCGTGGTACGCTATCCCGGTCCTATGCTCCAAAGTTCTTTGTCCCTGCTACCCCTGTTAGCTACCACAATTGAAAATTTTTGTAAGGTGAAAGGTGGGCTTCTTATGAAAATGAAGCCACTCACGAGGGATTAGCTTGATAGTTATTACTATCAAGCTAATCTTTTTTTTATGTATGTCTCGCCAAAATGACTCTACTCTGCCTGATGGAAAGCATTAGCAAAATCCAAGAGTGTGGTCACCATACTCATTGCGATTGCAGACAATGCAGCATGGCGACCCACACCATGGCGGCCTAGTGATGCTTCTGCATCTTTTAGTCTAGTCAACAAGTATGGAACTTGTTGACTAGACTATTTGGGCCTCCGGTCTCGCACTCACCAACGAAACACGACAGCACGAACGCTGTCATTTTACGTTGATCTTCTGTGCGAGGGTACTACCACCCCGGTCCACCAACTTGTAAAATTGGTTCCGGGGATCCCAGACTATATGGTTTATCTGTGTTGTAGCGATTTCAGAATACACAGAGTGTCACCAGCCCTATGCATGCAATGGGTGTCGGTAGACTAATGAGCAAACTACGCAGGACATCGGCACTACAAGAAAGAAAACTTCTATTAAACCCTACACCCTCGTCCAGCTAGGGTAGTGGGCTAAAACCTGTTTCCTAAGGAGAGGCAGCAGCAGTAGAAGATTATTCCGATAATTATGGACACTAGACCATGGAAACTTAAAGAACACACATGACACAGACTGTTCTTTCCCGAATAACTGAAAGTACTTCATTACAGCTTGAAGTTGCTCATCTTTATACATATCCTTCTCCACTTAATCGATTAACCAGAAGTAAAATATTTGTTGGTAGAATGCAATTTTACAAAGTCACTGTGTCCCGAGTCAATGTGGGTCTACTGATACTAATATTGTATGAGTTTGTACTATTTGTCATTTTTTATTTTTATTTCTGTAAATATAGTTAATTTCTTCTCATGAGATCAACGTTTGCTCGCTATCATGATTTAAAAAAATGTCTATGAAATGTTTATTGGTGTTGTCATCACTGCTTATTTATTTAGGTAAACAAGTTTCTATCATTAATAACGATTAATGGTTTGGATTACGTCAGGTAAAAGTATGATTAAAATAACTGAAATGCTTGTTAAACCTTGGGGCTATATGGTCACATGTATATAAATTAAAATTAATGTTATTTTTGTAAAAGTAACATTATAAACATTGTTGGATTGTAATCAGTTTCTCGACTTATCGAAAGAATTTAAACCGAAACTCATAGTTTACAATTTAAAGCATTGTTTTGTAGGTCACTCCTTACTCCATCAGCTGTCTGCTAGTGAAGGTTCCGTCAAAATCTGTACAACCGTTTCAAACATAAGCCAGAACAAACAGACAGACAAAATTTTAAAAATAGTTTTTTTGTTTGTAAGATCCGTACCTATATACTTACTTTTATATGCATTTAGTGAAAAGCTGTCAATTCGAAATTACGAAAAGACATTTTAAATTATATATATTTGTATAGATTTTTGACATATAATTAAAACCGTGGTAGAGCCACGCTTCGGCAAGCGTGGGCCGGCTCGACCTGAGTGATACCACGGCCTCACAGAAAACCGGTGTGAAACAGCGCTTGCGCTGTGTTTCACCGCGTGAGTGAGGATACCAGAGGCCCATGTTTTTAAAAAGAGGTGTTTCATGATATACAATGATATAAAACTTAGTATAAAACCTGTAGTTAAATCAATTAAGTATGACATTAATATTTTGTTAAAGATGACATTTACAATAACAATGACATATATTTAGTCATTGTGAGAAATTATTTTATATCAAATTTTAACAAAATATATATCGACTTTAAGGTTCGACTCGATTTCTCTTGGATGCCATCATTGGATCTTAGTGTCCTTATCATGGTATCACCGTTGGGATAACTCCTTTCCATTATAAAAAATAATCATCAAAATTGGTTCATAAACGACGAAGTTATCCGCAAACATACATAAAAAAATATACCGTCGAATTGAGAAACCTCCTCCTTTTTGAAGTCGGTTAAAAATCAATGGACGATAAATAACCTATCCAAATTTTGCCCTTAAAATTATAAAATATATTTTCGATAAATTTAGCTATGGTATAAGTATGAACAATTAAATTTATTATCTTTCTCCAGTATGAGGTCAAGTCGGATCTGCATTCCTTTTTTCTCAACTCATTCTCAAAAATGTGCATTAGCGTTATCAATAGTGGTATGGGTAGACAAGAAAAAAAATAGAAACATAATGTGCCATAAGACCATAATTATGGGCTTATTTTGACATTCGATTTGTCCATTAAAGGTGTTCAAAGGCAATATAGATTGATTTAACCTTCAAGGTATAATCCCACAAGTTCTAAAATGATATGTGTTATCTAAAAAGTAATCACCAAAGCAAATTGTTAATTCTTCACTATTCAATAATATTTTTTTACTAATTAGTAGTCCTCCTTTCATAATATCAGATGTCACTAAATAATACTTAATTTAACAGATTTATGATTCGACAGTTTATTTTGGCTGTTAATATTTTCTTGGCCTTGACGAAGTGAGCGCTCAAAACCATCAGTTAATTTTAAAATTTACGATTCTCGATTAAGACCGTTATGCAGCGTCGACAGTTGACGATTAGAAAAGGACCGAAAAGAAGCTTAATGACCCTTTAAAATTTAAATTACCTTAATAAACAAACTCGAGGTAATCCAGCAATTTCCTTGAAAGTTTGATGACACAGACACTTTGCTTTTAACACAGTTTAGTTCACGTAAACGTAAATCGACTGAAACTTTTGACTTCGATTACGGTAAGTGAAAATACGCGAGCGTGGCGGCGCGGCGATGGGCGGGCGGGACGTCCGCCCACTGTAGACCGCTGAGTGCGACTGAGGAACGATTGTATTTAAAACTTCAACATTATATTATTAAACTAGAACCACAAATAATGTACTTTTTCCGTGACTACAACACGTGTTGAGAAATACGAAGTACTTTTGTTTTTTACGATAATTTGTTTCTACACTTTCATTAAACCATCTGTCGCGATTTCAAAATAGCGAGAGACATTTCTGGCATCATATAAATACTTTTATTTCGTAACTTTTCAATTATCATGCTACAAACAATACGGAAAAAAGACTGGTGTAAAACGTTTATACGTACGTAAATTTATGAAAGATAAAAAGGAAAATTGTTAAAGGAAATCAAATCGTTACAATGAGAAGCAAATATAATACTCATAATTTGTCTTCTATTTTGTATTACTAAGGCACTTCTATAACTTTTTTCTATATTTCTGAAGTGACTTAAATTGACCAACGGCTCTTTTCCCTTTGTAGAAAAAGTATTTTTACTTTTAACTAGAGTTACTAACAGACACTCAAGAGTTTGACTGCCTCAGTGGCTCAGTTGGAGCGTATGTGGCCGCCATGATGAGGTCTCAGGTTCGATTCCTAGGTCGTACCAAATGTTTGTACGATACACAAACATGTGTTTCGAAGTTTCGATGTTTCTTTGTTTAATATGTATGTTTATATGTATTTAAGAAATAAATAAATATGTAGAATATTCTATCACTATAGGTTTTATAGTCCAAGACTCTGCTCAGTTTGAAACTAGATGGTGTTGTGTGTCAGATGTCCGAAACATTTATTTATTTAGTTCAAATCAAGCCTTTAACCTCCATCATCATATCAGCTACAAATATAAAACATATGAAATTCAATTTCGATGTGTCAATAAGAAATAGGTGATTAATCGTGGGAGAGCCACGCTTCGGCATGCATGGGCCGGCTCGACCGGAGTGATACCACGGCCTCACAGAAAACCGATGTGAAACAGCGCCTGCGCTGTGTTTCACCGAGTGAGTGAGGATGCCGGAGGCCCTTATCCCAACCTCTACCCCCGTCCCTCTCCTCATCCCCCAAAGGCCGGCAACGCACTTGTGACGCCTCTGGTGTTGTGGGTGTCCATGGGCGGCGGTAATCGCTTACCATCAGGCGATACGTCTACTCGTTTGCCCCTAGACCGCCAAACAGTGACCATCACCTTTTTAGGGGTCATTTTTGGTTTAGGGCATTGCTTTGGTGCTGAACTAGGGTCTAACCAACTTGCTGAGCGCTTTCGATTGTCGAACAGAATCCATTTTTCGTCGCAGGTAACAATTCGTTTCAAAATTCCTTCATTTCTTTGCCTGTTGAGCAACGCAAGGCAGGTCTCGACGCGTGCGTTGCGCTGGCGATCCTTAAAGTCGTGGGGCACCCATCTATCAAGCTTTTTTACCTTGCCAATTTGTCGCAAATGGACAAAATTGTTTTGATGCTTACATTAAAAGCTACTGCTAGCTCAGCTGTAGATTGAGTTTCGTCAGCTTCCACAATCGCCTTTAATTCATTATTGTTAACCAAAGTCTCCGGACGACCACGAGCTTCATTTTTCAAGTCAAAATTTCCAGAACGGAACCGGGAAAACCAATAACGGGTTGTGCGTTCGTTTGTACAGTTCTCTCCGTAAACGTTTTTGATGTTACGTGCCGTTTGTGTCGCGTTGGTGCCACGACGGAACTCATATTCCATAATTACACGAATTTTTAAAGTATCCATTATGACGAAAAATGTTTAAATGTAATGAATATACAACGCTAATCAAAAAACAAAAGACTGAGTTTGTAAATAGAATGTCAAGGTTTTAAAACAAAATTAATTTGAATTTAGAATACAGAGCCATTACAAACTTTTTTTTATTTGAAATGACCAGTACTGAAGAACGGCAATTTCATAGGTAAAGACCTAATATTATGAGAATTTACCTTGGAAGAGCTATCGGGGAAAATATCTCACTTCACATCATCAATAGCCTAACAGTACATATGACTCTCCTTAGAAAGAACTCCTTTCTACCGTGGGAGAGCCACGCTTCGGCACGAATGGGCCGACTCGACCGGAGTGATACCACGGCCTCACAGAAAACCGGTGTGAAATAGTGCTTGCGCTGTGTTTCACCGAGTGAGTGAGGATACCGGAGGCCCATACCCCAACCCCCCTCCCCCTATCGCCACCCCCCCCCCCACCTCTCAAAGGCCGGTAACGCACTTGTGACCCTCAGTGTTGCGGGTGTCCATGGGCGGCGGTAATCGCTTACCATCAGGCGATACGTCTGCTCGTTTGCCGGCCTATTCCATAAAAAAAAAAACAAAAAAAAAGGAAGTTTTAGCCTACGCTGACGCTAATACTTGGTAAGCTTAAGTATTAGCGTCAGCGTTAGCTATATCTTAGTTGAATCACTGCAGACCTCGCTCGTCAGTCCCCGAGGAGCCGGAGATCCAAAGGGATTTTCCACCTCGTACCCAAAAAAAGGCTAGAACTGTGGCAGGCAGCCTACAGTTTTATATAGAGTTTGTTTTAAGTTTCCTTTCTCTTTGCAATGATTTCCTTCTAGTTTGAAACCAAAAGTCGAATATTTTCTTAAATTATTTTATTTAAGAGTCACTTACCAGATTATAATTATAAACCTGATACTTTAGCTTGTAGCTAAAACTTCCACTAAGACAGTTCATTAAGTTAAATTTGACACCGTTTCGAGAAACTGAAACCGATTTAAAAATTACGATAAAGAATTATGTAACATTCTATTTTGAAGAGTACTGTTACGTGTTAGAGTTGGTATAATTTGGGAATAATCGTCATGATGGGTAAAAGATTCTTTATTATCTATCTTAAAACTTTAAAAAAACGCACAATAATCATTCGTAATGATCGCCTTTTTGTCTGTGACCCGGGGTCAGTGGGTCGGTACAGTACAGCATTTGTTCTTTGAGTGCCCAGTGCACTCTAAGGAGCGTTATGAATTTGAGCAACGTACAGTCTTCAAAGTTGAAGCTTCGAACATGGCGTCCATCATCTTAAGCAAACACGGGAACACAGGTTACTGGATTACTTTGAGAAAATGGCAAAAATAGCAATAAAAAGAAATTAAAGAAAACTCTAAAAATTATGCTGTCACAATATAGTAGTAATATTGGTGTACAGTATAAACACAATGTAAGTAGAATAAGTGGATTAAATAGATATAAGCAGTAGTGTAAGTAGCCCGTAAGAAATTGTAATAAAAAAATATGTGTATTGAGGAGGAACGAGTGTTATGTCCCTCCAACCCAAGGGGAGGATCCTCCAACCAGGCGAGATGATCATGCCTGGTGGGCCACTGCCCAACGGTTGATGTTGAGATGTTATATGTATGTTAATCGACGCGAGAACTTCTATTGCGCGATTCAGGATTCAGGATTGTTTCTTAGTTTCGTTCGTTACTCCGTAGTTCGACGTATCTTCGGTAGATGGCGCTGTAGTATGTTATGTTGTGGTTGCGCTGTATGTGGAGGTCACCACAGTGTTACTCAGAATAAACAAAATAGAATAAAATTAAGCACTGGAATAAGCCCCATAATGTATACATGCTGTAGTACGTAAGTAACATGATATTTTTATTGAACTGTGCCTTAGTCAGTTTAAACTGATAGATGCAATAGAAAAATAACTGTGTAACCTAGAATTACCAAAATATAATTAAGTATTATAATAAGATTTATGTACACATACTGTAGCACCTAATTAAACATTATATTTTTTTCATTGACCTAAGACTGTATTAAATAAAGTGAAATATTAGATAGAATAGTGTAGCGATAGGGAAGTCCCACCCATTCATAATGTAAAATGATAAGTATTAAAGAAAGAACTAGTATGCGGAATGATAGTACAAGAAGAATAAATGCGAGAACTAGTATGAACGAGTAACACAGAGATAACAGGCTCCAATTATGTTGGAGGATCTAGATTTAAAAAAAAAACAACAGGCCAGCGTGGTATCAACACCTTTTTTCCTGTGAGCCCTTTAGGCATGTCCAACAAGGCTTTATATACGCATATGTGAATACTTCAGTTGTCATTGTACAAACTTTTCAGTCATGACAGGTTATATTATTATAGATCCCTGTAGTTTCATGCATTTTACATATTCGTTGTTAATATTATTTAATATCATCTATTCTACAATGTTTAAAACATTAAGTTTTCAAAATGATTTTTGAAGAATACGCCCGCATTTAGTAATAAATCCTGTGTCGCAGAGGACTTATCAAACACATGAAACAGACGGACTCAAAACAATAATTTGTGGATCACACAAATTCGAAAGGAAACGGCGTGGCGACCGTTACCATCACTTTTTTTTTATTAATTAATGGGGCAAACGAGCAGACGTATCGCCTGATGGTTAGCGATTACCGCCACCCATGGACACCTGCAACGCCAAAGGCGTCACAAGTGCGTTGCCGGCCTCTTTAAGAAGGAGTACGCTCTTTTCTTGAAGGTTTGTAGGTCGTATTGGTCCGGGAATACCGCAGGCGACAGTTCATTCCACAGTTTTGTTGTGCGAGGCAGAAAGTTCCTAGAGAACCGCAAAGTTGTGGACTGCCAGCCATCTAAGTGATGGGGATGAAACTGCTGTCGCGTAGGACCATGGCGGAAAGAGGCGGCAGGAATCAGCCCGAACAATTCGTCGGAGCACTCCCCATAGTAAATGCGGTAGAAGATGCAAAGCGAAGCCACATCTCTACGCAGCGCCAGATGTCCAGCCGAATTGAAGATTCCTGGCAGTCGACGATTCGAGTCGCTCTCCGTTGAATGCGGTCCAGAAGGAGGAGCTGGTACTGGGGTGCTCCCGCCCAAAGATGAGGACAGTATTCCATATGTGACCGAACCTGCGCCTTAATAAAAAATCACTTTATCACTCCGCCAGTTGTAGCATATGTAATGTTTTCGTGGGCCTCTTTTGTTTCAAAAGGGTTACAATGAATTTTCTTGAAGTAATATTTGAACTATTACAACCTACTTTTGTAAACTCCTTGTTATAAAGTTAGGTTACTGAACGCGCTGAACGCACACTTCAGATTTTATTCATTCTGTCTATCAGCATGACGTTTTCGAAAATAGTCTGTGCTGTATGAAGAATTTATAATAAATTTTATTTGCCCAAGTTTTATGCGAATGTGTTGGTTTATTTATAAACGAAAACTTATGTGAGATTGGTAATTACTTTTTATCTAATATATTCTAAGATATGTATCCAAGTAAGGTTTTATTGTAGGACTTTTTAGATATTTTACATTATCTAGTTATTAGGTATTAGGTGACGTATTTATAAATCTTATTTAGTTTCTATTGGCTCATTTTTTTACATTTTGCTTATTTTTAGTTGATATTAGTTATATAAACTTAACCTTTTTATTTATATGGACAAGTATATCTATAATCTATGCGTATAGTTACACAACTATTATATAAATCGACAAATAATTCCTATACTGTTACATCACTGTATTTCCTTCTTTTATATAGAAGCATTAACGACAATCTCCTTTGACAATACCAAGTAATAAAATGATTTCGTCGTAATAAAAACGACAAAAATCACAAAGTATTTCGCTATACCAGATGTTTCCCTCGATCGTCATCCCAAAATAAATCTTCATAACATTGATTTGATTAGTATGTTTCTAGGGCACAATACCAACTGCGAGTGTATCGAATATTACATGCAATATTTTACAATTCCTAATTTCCTTTTAAACCTTCACCAATCAACTTCCAAGTTTCGTGTTATATCTATAAACAAAATCATCAAACATTTAATCTTCCCATACCTAAAATACTCCCTACTAAAATTTGGGGAAAGTTGTTAGATGTATAAAACGTTTAACTGTTTGTGGTATCATGGATTTAAAAATACTTTTCTATTTTGAGATATGTTTGGTGTACTTAAATATATTCAGCCAGTTTGAATATACCAGGTATAATCGTACGGTCGTAACTATTAGTTAAAGGTTTTAAACAGATTACACACTCCTTGTTAAAATAACGTTCCAGCTTTAGAGCTATGTCTCAAATGTCTCAAGGTATGACTGAAAATGCGCTAAATTACCCGTTATCAATGTTCTTCGCCTCCAAGCTGACTCAGAAAATTATATAGTTAGGTATATACAATTTTCTGAGTCAGTTTGTAAATATACATATGTAATAATCGTTAAACAGTCAAACAAAATACCAATATTTTACTCACAATCGTGACGGGTACCCTAGCTACTCAAGTATAATTGGAAACTGAGGAACTTCACGTCAAGTCCTTTGATGTCAATTGTCAACGTAATCCTGTTTGTCTTTTTACGATCATTGCATATTTTACGATCATAATCGCCATAATATGTCCATATACGTATGCCGTTTCCCAAATAATGTTTTATGTGGTATTGATGGATATTTATGATAGGCTCTAGTGGCTGCTACGCAATTTCGGATATGTTTCTAAGATTTCTATTAGTATCATTTGTGCTAACTAGCGTTTGTTTTTTACCACAATTCTGGTCGTGGGACGCCATGATATTTACAGTGTACCCTTTAATGAATCTTGAAGGATATGTCGCGCATCTTCTAATATATTCTTTTACTTGCTTACCCACGCAACTACGGCTGCGCCTCTTTTCGACTCCTATTGATCTAAACGTGATGTTATTAACTATTCTATCTTAGACACGCAAGCAAAACATAATATATTTAAAATCGTGAAAATGAGTTAGATAATTTCGGAGTTTATCGTGAGCAAGAACGTGACACGAGAATTATATATTAGCCATCAGTAGACTAGGATAGGTTCATGCAAGATGCATGAAACTAAGTTTTTTTATGGAATAGAGGCCAAAGGTACAGCAGATGTATCACCTGATGGTAAGCGATTACCGCCGCCCATAAACACCCGCAACACCAGAGGCGTCACAAGTGCGTTGCAGGCCTTTGGGGGATGGGAGGGAGATAGGGGGAAGGTTTGGGGTATGGGCCTCCGGTATCCTCACACATACGTTGAAACACAGCGCAGGCGCTGTTTCACACCGGTTTTCTGTGTGGCCGTGGTATCACACCGGTCGAGCCGGCCCATGCATGCCGAAGCGTGGCTTTTCCACGTAAAGGTTGGAACTAGTAATACCACAAGAATATTAAAATGTTCGAAAATAATATTATATTATTTATTTGTATTCAGGACTGTAGAATACGGCTCAAGAATTAAAAGGATTCTTCTATATTCTACTTAATATCAAGCATGTCAGTAAAATATAAGACGTCATTAGTTATTTTATTTAAATAGGCCCACAAAAGCGATGGTTTCCTTTGGAGTGCGTCACTTGAGTAGCATATGAAATGAGCTAATTCGCAATCACAATGACTTATTTGAAGTTTTTGACATACAATAACACATTAGGCTGTCACTTGCACGCTTTGTAATGTATCTGTTTGGTATCTAACGACTTGACCTTTCAAATTAGATGTAGTACCCCCATTTATCCCTAGGAGTATTTGTTGTTTCCACTCTGAAAATCGTGACAGCTGGTATTAAAAGTGCTCTTCTCTGAGATGGAGCTGAGTCATTATTTCAGGTCCCATCCAGACGAACCCCGAGGTCATAGGATAGCTACGGGGGTAGCCAGGCCCTATCCTATGTACATAACCTCCATATTTCCTAAATCTGATTTATGTATTTATGTTTTCAGTGACAAGGACGTTATCATCAAGCCTGATAGTGATAATGCCACTGGCATTAATCCGACTGTACTGAACGATTTGTTGTTATGTGCTATATATGCAGTTGCTTTGTTTACGCTATAGACTTCATACAAAGGTATGTTTTTAGTAAGTGTTATTAACCTATATATAGTATATAGTTGTTGCCCGCGGCTCCGCCCGCGTGTATGTCGGTTATCGCGGCAAATAGTAGCATATGTGTTATTCTGATGTATAAGTTATATTACTGTAAAGTTTCATTCAAATCTGTTCAGTAGTTTTTGCGTGAAAGAGTAACAAACATCCATCCATGCAAACTTTCGCGTTTATAATATTAGTATAGATTATACATTATATACTCTACTTTGACAACCTTTGGATAAGGAACTCACTGAATATTTATTATTTACCGAAATAGGAAATAATAGGTATTTACTTATGAAATTGCCGTTTTGTATGCAATAAGTGAAAGTACTTATTTTTTTAAACTTTTTTATTTCTGTTATTCGAAGTAATCACCCACGCAATCGACGCATCTTTGCCAACGCATTGGCAGTTTATTCTTGTAAAAATCAGCTGGACGGGAGGCAACATTTGCCGGATACTTTTTGACAGAGGCAGACAATTTATAACTTTATCAGGAACTGATTAAACTAGCTCTTATGGGCCTACCACACGCGTTAGTATCACCACAGTTTTTCCTGCGCAGGCCAGCTTGTACACGGAACACCGTGCGTGTGGTTGGTAAAACTGTATCACGTGCCAACCAACTGTATCACGACAGTTTTGCCTACGCAGCTATAACTGTGGTGATACTTGCGCATGTGGTAGGCACTTTACTCTCATGGTCATTATCAATGTCTGAAATGTAACATATTAGGTCTTTATCTATGAAATTGCTGTTTTGTATGCAATAAGTGAAAGTACTTATTTTTTCAAACTTTTTTATTTCTGTTATTCTAAGTAATCACCCACGCAATCGACGCATCTTTGCCAACGCATTGGCAGTTTATTGATGCCCTTCTTGTAAAAATCAGCTGGACGGGAGGCAACAAACTCTTCAAAGGCATTTTGTACTGCCTCTCGGGAATTGAATTTTATACCCACTAAAAAGTTGTCTAAATTTTTGAAAAAGTAATAGTCGGTAGGTGCAAGGTCTGGTGAGTATGGCGGATGAGGAGCTTCCAACCCCAGCAAGAGCTGGGGTTGGAAGCTCTCCCCCAAAAAAAAAAAAAACGTTCGTAATTTCAGAATGTTGGCATTAGTCATCAACAAATTATAGGCGTGGTTGTTACCATGCAAATTAGCTTGCTAAAACCGTTCGTAAGAATAATAAGCAACTTAACGATCCTTCTCAAGTCTTGATGAAGTAAAGTCTTCTCAAGTCAATGATAACTTACTTCACCTTATTCTTTATAGAAATAGGTAAAGGAGATCCTCGATTAGATTAGTAGGTTCTTATCACGATAAACTGAGCAACATCGCATTGCTATTTGTATTATTACCTTTTCAGTTTGTTGAAAGGCATAACCGAAGGGACCTTACAAGACCCTTTTACGTATTTCAAGAGGTGTCGCGTCCCACAGGGAAACTTTGGATGAAAGCTCGTTTTCAACTTTCTGCACGTACTACACATAAGAAATTGACTTCGAAAACTTTACCGATTCACGTTCGCAAGCAAATTAAGTGTAATAGTTATGTACCGTATCCAGTAGATACGATTTACATCGGTGTACTTACATCTGAAAATATCAAAGAATTTAATGCAAAACTTTGAAGTAAAATAATAGCGTTCTTATGGTTACCGTCAGTCCGTAGAAAGGAGACTATGACCTGCTATACCACGCTATCCAGACGAGTTTGTATAGGGTTGTTTCAAGTTATGCTTCTCTTTGCAGTGAAATTATCCTGCCTAGTTAATCCCTAGTCGATTCTTATCCATGGGATGAATAGGAGTGGTGACACTCTGCAGTCTCAACGTCACCACACGGAGATCAGTTCCTATCATAAGCTTCCATTTAAATTTGTAACTAGCTTTTACACGCGGACGCAGACTTTCACCCCCTGATTTACCCCCTTAGGGGTCCAATTTCAAAAAATCATTTCTTAGTGCTCACTTACATTATATAAAGAACTAGAGTATTTCAGGATTCTAGGTTCAGCGGTTTGGGCTGTGCGTAGTGTGCGTTGATCTCTAGGTATGTCAGTCACCTGTCTCTTTTATATATATTAAATAGATAAAAGATTGCTCTGACAAAAAACCGAATAAATAATAAATAAATATCAAACATTCTTACGTAGTCGGGTTACAGTTTTATTAAACATTTTTTTTATACTCATAAGGAAGTGTAGTGGCCTATGTTTAAAGAAAACTACCAACTAACGAGAAACTAATTTAATTAAACCTTCTAGTTCGTGTTATATTCGCAATAACAGTACCTACCAAGTAAAGTAAGTCAGTTTATGTAAGATATTTCACTCAGGGAACTTAGTAAAGAGATATGCGAGCATGACTCAATTAGTTTAGTACTCGTAACTTGATTTAAATGTGAAAGAATATCTAATTATATAATAATTTGGTCTAAAAGATTTATGTGCATTATGTTCAAAAGTACTTACACTGCGATTCCAAGTGACATCTTCAGAGCGGGTGTGGCTAAAAAAATCTCATATTCCTGCCGATTGATGTACTTTCTAGCTATTTTTAACCGACTTCAAAAAAGGAAGAGGTTCTCAATTCAACTGTATATATGTTTTTTTTACGTGTGTTCGCGGATAACTTCATCGTTTATGAACCGATTTTGATGATTCTTTTTTTAATGGGAAGTAGATATCCCAACGGTGGTACCATGATAAGGACAGATCTGATGATGGCATCCAATAGAAATCGAGTCGAACCTTGAAGTCGGTTTTTGTTTTTGTTAAAATGTTACTTGTATCATCATCATCAGCAACCTTTAATAGTCCACTACTTGATATGGGTCTTTCATTAGCAAGAAGGCTTTGGTCTACTACACGCTGGCCGACAGGTTATTAAAAGGTTTGGTTTCAAGCTTTCCTTTTACCTTGCAGTGATGTTGTTCAGCGTAGTTTTTTTTTTTTAAACACATTACCATCTAGTCCCATGCTAAGATTGTGTTATGAGTACTAAACAACTGATATAAATACATACATACTTTTTTTTGTAAATAGATACATATTATAATAGGTAGTAGAGCCACGCTGATTTCAGCACGAACGGGCTTGCTCGACCGGGGCGCGGCGGTACTACCCTCGCACAGTAAATCAACGTACAACGACAGCGATCGTGCTGCCGTGTTTCGTTTGTGAGTGCGATACCGGAGGCCCAATGATGCAAAAGCATCACTAGCCATGAACTAACCAGAAGTCACCATGCTGCATTTTCTGCATTCGCAGTATGGTGACCACCACTCTTGGATTCTGCCTATGCTTTCCATCAGGCAGAGTAGAGTCATTTTGGCCAAACATAAAAAAAGAGAAAACACTCAAACTCCGAAACAAATATTTGCAGATCATACAAACATTTGATCCGAGCCGGGAATCGAACTGAAACCTCGACACAGCAGTCGCATACACTGCCACTGCGCCACCAAGATAGTCTAGTTTGTCTCTTATAGGCCTACCACACGCGCAAGTATCACCACAGTTATAACTGCGCAGGTATAACTGTCGTGAATGTCGTGATACAGTTGGTTGGCGCGTGATATAGTTTAACCATCCACACGCACGGTGTTCCGTGTACAAGCCGGCCTGCGCAGGCAAAACTGTGGTGATACTTGCGCGTGTGGTAGGCCCATCAGTCGGCTCTTACGATACCCATGGGATGGGTAGAGCTGGTGACACTCCGTATTCTTTATACTTCACAATACAGATAAAATATCAGACTTAAAAAAATAAAGAACAGTTTTATAATTTTACTAGCTGTTGCCCGCGGCTCCGCCCGCGTGTATGTCGGTTATCGCGGCAAATAGTAGCCTATGTGTTATTCTGATGTATAAGCTATATTACTGTAAAGTTTCATCCAAATCCGTTTCTTTCGTCTTTATATATTAGTGTGATAGTTGACCCGGCAAACTTCGTACTGCCATATTTACTTATCTGTCTCAGCTTCCCGTAGCGAACAAAAAAAAAAGATTTTTCCCGTTATCTTTTAATTTTACTTGTTCAAAAACCTTGTCCAAACAATAAGAAACACAAAGAAAAAAATTGGTGCAGCGGATCTGAAGTTATGCGTACCTACATACATTTCGGAGATTCATTTTTATATATATAGATGGTAGGCTTGTGACGATAGGTTAGTCGATTATTCTATTTTCAGTTCAAGTTTGGCAATTTACTAACTGCTTTAACAATATAGACAAATGTATCAATTACAAACAAACATGGATAATAGTATTACGAAAGTTGATAGCAAGTTAGGCGCCCGTGTTTACTTGCACTTGGTATTCATAACGCAAAATCGGACGAATAACGCAATTAACAATTTATACAAGGTACGAACTCAATTGGAATATTGTGAGCAAATCTGTAGGTACGCGTGTGTCGTACGAGTAGGTAATATGCAATACGCAAGGGTGGAATGAGAATTATTTGTACTTCGGTTTCAGCAATTTCATTTCAAAAAAGATTTTAAAACACTAAATATAACGTGCCTATGAGGCCTAATTCCAATTGTGGACTGTACGGGCTGATGTAATTAATAATAATAGAATATAAAATTAACAAAACAGAAAATGTTATCTCAAGAAGTTAATGTAAAGTCATAAACCATTAAATATGCTACAGTAAATTTATCAACAATGATTTTAGCCACCCTCTTAGTATTGTTATCTGCTTGTACGATAAAAAATGAACATTAAACGTTGACTTAAATTACAGTCAATAGTAAATATTTATTTGTTTATTTATTTATTTACATGCAAGATTTAGAAACAGGAAAATGGAATATGTAGTTAATGCAAATTGCAAATGCTAGTTTTGTCTAAATGTCAATCATTGGCTGGTGTTTATTTATTTAAAGAATGTAACATAACATTAGACATGAAAGCTTCCCCATGCTGTTTCGTAAAGAACACAAAAATCCAACTTCTCAAGTCTATTTGAACGTTCAAATATTGATAATACAGTAAGTATGATTTAAAACTAGCTGAGCCCGCGGTGTTACCCGCGGTACAACAACAACCGCGGTTAAAGCCATGGGACAAAGAAAAAAAAACTATGTAAAAAGTATCTATACCTATACGGCGATACTGACATCAAAAAAAGCTATTAAATTGTACAGTCTAGCATATAATATTTAAATTAATACTTGTTTAAGCTAAGGCCCTTAAAAATAAATAAAGAGAAGAAAAGTATCCTATGTCCGTCTCCTGGTTCTAAGCTACCTCCCCTCCAATTTTCAGCCAAATCGGTTCAGCCGTTCTTGAGTTATAAATAGTGTAACTAACACGACTTTCTCTTATATTTATCTATATATATATATAGATAAATATAAGGAATAATACTTGTGTTACTAGTGCCTCATAAAAATTAAGAAAGGATTTTGGAAGTTTCATCCCTCTCGCGCACTCCCATTTGCAAAATACGCAGCGGAGTTCTTAAAAATGTGTGTGTCTTTACCAATAAATTTGTGAAGGAATCTTTTGTTCATGCATATTGCTGATGTTTACTTACACATAAACAATCTTGATGATGTATGTATACAACATGAGGAATGTAGATGTATACTAATGCGAATTAGCTAATATCTTCTCTTTCAAAGTAGGTATTTAAATTATAATAATCGATGAGACGATTAAAATTTTGAGAAAACCAAATACATTTCGACATCACTATAAAAGTGTAATGGGTTCGGGAACATTACCTTTAAAAAAACCCCTTCGTCTCGTACTTACGTGTTATGATAATGGATCAGTGTCTTGAGAGTCTTAGCAGGCTTTTTTTTTTTTTTTTTTTTTTATGTTTGGCCCGCCAAAATGACTCTACTCTGCCTGATGGAAAGCATAAGCAGAATCCAAGAGTGGTGGTCACCATACTCATTGCGAATGCAGACAATGCAGTATGGAGACCCACACTATGGCGGCCTAGTGATGCTGCTGCATCTTTTAGTCTAGTCAACAAGTATGGTACTTGTTGACTAGACTAATTGGGCCTCCGGTCTCGCACTCACCAACGAAACACGACAGCACGAACGCTGTCATTTTACGTTGATTTTCTGTGCGAGGGTAGTACCGCCCCGGTCGAGCCGGCCCATTCGTGCTGAAATCAGCGTGGCTCTACTACCTTTTAGGCTTCTTAAAATGCACATTGTTTCTTACAACCTGGGAATTTAATCACTAATTTGCTATTGGAACACAATCTATCTATTCTGTTCACTGAAATTTATACCAAAATATATAAATTATCTTCAAAGGACAAGTATCTGTACTGGACACGGTCTTGTTGGTGTAGTGGTGGCTCCGTCCACTAGGGTTCCCTGCTTAAATCCCCTGGGGGATTAACTAAGGTATTTTTCTGCCATTTGCATCCCCCGCTTAAACCGATGCGGGATTTATTTGATTTTTTTTGTTCTCAATTTTAGTCCGCATTACTTCACATCACATCAACAGCCTTTAACAGACAAAGGCTTAACCCTACAAAGGAGAAACTCCTTGGTTTTTTTACTGGTTTCATAAAGTTGTGTTTTTTTTCAGGCTTATCACCTGTTGTGTGCTGTGCCTACTGGGTTACGCAGTGTGCTGTGGCCTTACGATCGCCGTCATTGCAGGCATCGCCTACGGATATAATTACTCCTTGGCAGAGTTTTTGTCATTCACACGTGAGTCAATTTCAGTAGTTTTTGGATAAAGCAAATGCTAAATTATTGGCCATTTGAGAGTAAAAGAACTTTTTCAAATTCTTACAAAGTGTTAAATATTATAATTGTAACAATGAATCGCTTTATTGTACACCAGTTAATTGAAAAGATAACTTATTACAACTAGGTAAGTACAAATGTTCTTACCTAGTTGTCATAAGTTCAAGTAGTAGTTAAAGAATCATCAAAATCGATTCACCCAGTCGAAACTTATGAGGTAAAAACATAAAAAAATGCGTGAAGTACCTCCGCGCGGAAGAAGTGAAACTTCGTAATGTGCAACAGTGCTTTCATACCCCCTCCATGGTAGCGTTTAACGTTTGAAAACTTCGTAATGTGCAACAGTGCTTTCATACCCCTCCATGGTAGCGTTAAACGTTTGAAAACTTCGTAATGTGCAACAGTGCTTTCATATCCCCTCCATGGTAGCGTTAAACGTTTAACGCAACCGTTAAACGTTTAACGCAACCTTGTTGGAAGTCGCATTAGAAGTTTCACTTCAATAAAAATACATAAAGTGGAAAATAGAACGTCCTCCTTTTTTGAAGTCGGTTAAAAATGATAGAAATACAAATTTATAAACTTACAAACATTTCAATATGAATACATATATTTAAATAAACATACAGCATATAGTTATTGCAGAGAAATAGTGATCCTTGATGAGTATTCGAAATACGTTTAAAAAATTCGTAATGTGCAACAGTGCTTTCATACCCCCTCCATGGTGGCGTTAAACGCCACCTTCTTGGAAGTCGCATTAGAAGTTTCACTTCAAAAATACAGTCGAATTGATAACCTCCTCCTTTTTTGAAGTCGGTTAAAAAAAAGAAAACTTGAAATAAACGCTCTATACTCTCGCCAGACGATCACGTGCCGTCTGACGAGAACATTTATATAGATTAGAATGAAGTTAAAGAATGAATGTTCATAAGTTAATTTAACGGATGAGCGGAACGGATGGATGGATGAGCTTCCAACCCCAGCTCTTGCAGCTGCTTCACGACAACGCGCGACCCCATACTGCGCAACAGGCAGTCTCCAAGCTGCAAGAGCTGGGGTTGGAAGCTCTCCCTCATCCGCCATACTCACCAGACCTTGCACCTACCGACTATTACTTTTTCCAAAATTTAGACAACTTTTTAGTGGGTAAAAAAATCAATTCCCGAGGGGCAGTACAAAATGCCTTTGAAGAGTTTGTTGCCTCCCGTCCAGCTGATTTTTACAAGAAGGGCATCAATAAACTGCCAATGCGTTGGCAAAGATGCGTCGATTGCATGGGTGATTACTTCGAATAACAGAAATAAAAAAGTTTGAAAAAATAAGTACTTTCACTTATTGCATACAAAACGGCAATTACATAGGTAAAGACCTAAAATACGTTATACACCAGTTGTCTAGTACCCATAACACAAGCTCTGCTTAGCTTGAGACTAGATGACGTTGTATTAGAGGTTCAAAAAATAAATAAAAATATTGCTCTCTTTTATACATATTATGAAGTAAGATAATGAAAAGAAAATATTAATAACATTTAATGTCTACCATAATTACCCAGTCCTATTTTATTATAAGGTGTTAAATGCCGTTTGAAACATTCAATTCCTTTTATTAGGCACGTTAAAATGTTTATTGGTTCTTAGTTATAAGCTCGTCCTAAGAAAGTTCTTACTACGCTTATTTACGTATAAATTAAATTGAACGATAAAAGTAAGAGCGGTTGAATTGTTTTCGGAAGATAGACTTCTAGAAATTGTAAGGTTAAATTTCTTTTTAATTACTCTATCAAGTCTGAACAATTAATTGTATTTTTAATAATCATCTCACACAATTCACAGACGACCGTATGGTCCGTCCCAAATTTGGCGGAGCCTGTACTATCGTTAGTACTGATAAACTACTGATAAACCTATTTATATACTTCTAAACACATACACATCTATCTATATAAATAAAAATGAATCATAAAAATGTATTTACGCCCATAACTTTCGATCGACTGCACCAAATTGAATAATTCTTTTTTTTATGTATTCGTTATTGTCAGGACAAGGTTTGTATACAAGAAAATAAAAAAGGAAGTGTTATATAATCTTAGTACGCTTACACTGTAGCGCTGCGGGAAGTTGACACGGGCTTGCTAAAATATTTTTTTCTATCATTTAGAAAGTATTTACAAAAATAAATAAGGCGATACAAAGTTCGCCGGGTCAGATAGTAATAGAAAAATTACACTCGGACACAGCACAAATGATCTTGCTCATTACACAAACATTTGTCCTGGCTGAAAATCGAACCCACAGACAGTCGAACAAAAAAATGTTTAATTTTTTTTGATACCATATGGTTGTTCATCGAACACAGCAAGTTAGTTAAGTACCGTTTTTTTTTACGAGCCTATTGTGTCCCACTGCTGAGCAAAGGCCTCCCCCGCAACAAACCACTTCCCTCCATCCAAGGCCAGTTCCGGCCAGTCTCTGTGATAGGCGTCAAGATCGTCGCGCCATCTTTTACGGGGTCTGCCTCGTCGTCGGCGTCCACCCTGAGGCACCCAGCGTTCGACGACGACCTTGGTCCACCGGTCTGAATTCATTCGACATGCGTGTCCGGCCCAGTCCCATTTTAATCTGGCAGTCTTTTTGCCCACATCCGCAACTTTAGTTTTGTAACGCAGCTCTGTGTTTCTTATGTGATCCTGTCGCTTGACACCCAACATACTGCGTTCCATTGCTCTTTAGCAAACCTTGAGCCCGGACTTCTGACCCTCTGTCAAAGACCAAGTTTGGGCGCCATATGTAAGGATGGGCAGGAGACACATGTCAAAGAGTCAGCGTTTTAAGGAAAGGGGAAGATCCCCTTTCATGTACTGTTTCATGGACCAGTAGCTCTTCCAGGCGTTATCAATTCGGCGATCGATTACCTTTTTAACCGACTTCAAAAAAGGAGGAGGTTCTCAATTCAACTGTATTTTTTTTTATGTTTGTAACCTCATAACTTTTGACTGGGTGAACCGATTTTGATGATTCTTTTTTTATTCGAAAGCTGGTGCTTCCCATGTGGTTCCATTTCAATTTGGTTCAGTTCTAACATGTTATCAATTATAAAACCATATAAGTCTTCAATTTGCATTAAGTATGTGCGCGACAAATTAACGAATAACTCAATATTCCCGTATGGTGCCCATTTAAATTTGGTCCAGATTGAAGTCGTTTTTTTTTTGTTAAAATTTGTGATTATCTTGCCTGTTCTCGAAGGATGCTAACAGGCCCAAGTACAAGTATTCTTCGACATATTGTATCTCCTGCCCGTCGACCTCCAGCTTACATTTTCTGCCGTTGGTCATAAGTTGGGTCTTGGGTCGATTCATTTGAAGTCCAACCTCGAGGCTTGCCGCGCTTAACTCTTGAAGCATTTTTGCAGTTCTCGGGCCGTGGGTGCGAAAAGTACAATGTCGTCGGCGAAACAAAGATTTGTCAATCTTCGCTCACCAACGACAATGCCCCTCGTTTCCCATGAGATTGCCAGTTTTTTAAAGACCTCCTCCTGCTTGTAAATAGTTTCGGCGATAGAGGGTCTCCCTGTTTCACGCCTTTCTCTATTTTAAATATCGGCCCCTGAGAGTGTAGTTGGATGGATGCAGTACTGTTCTTGTAGACCATCTCCAGAAGCTTGACGTAAGTCTCATTAGGTAGGTCTTTTAAAATATTGAGAGGTTGCTAAGATTAAGCTATTTTTTTATTTGGGTATCTGTTTGTGCGAAATTCAACTTTAAAGTGCCTATTGCCCTTTAGGTACCTATATTACTACTTATTTATACTACATTATTAACATAGCAAGTACTTTTTAGAAAATATGACAATTCATTTACACTAACATTATAAAAACCAGCCAAGTGCATGTCAGGCAACGCATAGAATAGGGTTCCGTAGTCACCTATTTGTTATGTTTTTTTTAAATATTTTACATGTTTACTTTATTTTTGTACGAAGTTATCCAAGTAAGCGCATTTACAAGTTAGGTCTTTAACTCCTGAACTAACAAAGTTATCTATAACGTTATAGTTTTCCTTCAAAGGTCAAGACATGGACTTTCATCATCGTTTACGTTTTAGAGGAGGGGGATGGCTCCTGTTTAAACAAAAAATGCACTTCAAAGTTGAATTTCGCACAAACTGATACCCAAATCAAAAAATAGCTTAGTCTTAGCAACCTCTCAATATTTTAAAAGACCTACCTAATGATGACCCACGCTATAGGGTAGATGCGAGAACAAAAAAAAGCATGCCCACTTTACGTGTAGGGGAGGTACCTACCCCAAAAAAAAATATTTCGTATGTTATTTAAGCACTTTGTTTATGTAGTAAAAACGCGGGCAAAAGATGGTGTCAGATAAATAACTAAATCATGTTTTAGGCTCCGATGTGACAGTGTACATGCGGCGAGGTCAGTTCTACGATAAGCCAGACTTGCCAATGGTACGGAGAAGGTCAGGTGGTGGTAGTGCTGGCGAAGAAGCAGGTAAGGGATCATCCCATAAATGAATCTTTACAAATACTCAAATTATTTTAGAAATAATCAGACTGTACAAAATATACTATAAAACAGTATATTTTCTGTAAATAAATGCAAAAAGCCAACATCACGTGGTATTCCCAGGCGGTCACCCATCCAAGTACTAACCACGCCCGATGTTATCTAACTTCGGTGATCGGACGAGAACCGGTGTATTCAACATGGTATGGACGTTGGCAATCAGTTTGTTATATTTAACGTTCAGTATCCAGCACTATGACGTCAACTCAATGTTAAAAGTGACTACAACTTTTGGCGCGAAAAGTGTCGTTACAACTTTTGGCGCGAAAAGTGTCGTTACAACTTTTGGTCTTATTTTTTTCCATCTAGTCCCAACTTCGTTAGAAAACCATCTTCCATCGCGTCAAAAGTTGAGCTCAATTAGTGCAGTTTTTTTTTGTAAGGTAATATGAAGTATACATAAAAAAAATATTAACGTTTTAAATGAATATGTTATCTGTTCTACTTTTATTATATAAGTCAATTTCTTTAATTTTTCACACTATTATTTTTCACGTTATTTTCAACTGCTGAGAAGCTGTTGTTAAGCTACAGAAAAAGACATAAAATTTTAGTAATAATAAAATAGTAATAAAATAAATAAATGCAGGAAGCCGAGGATCGAACCAAGTGGCGTGCAGTTAAAGAGGCCTATGTCCAGCAGTGGACTGCGATAGGCTGATGATGATGATGTGATGAAATAAAATGGACAAAGGCTAGTAGAAGCAGAATATTCTAAGCTAGGAATGGTGAAAACGACGACGACCCCGAAAAAAATATTCATATTGGTCTTGCTAATCATTTTAAAAGTGACTTTACTTATTATTTATATTATTATTAGGCTAATGCCTAAAATGACGATCTTTTTTCTTGTAGTGTTCTCTGGTAACCGGTCTTTAGACTATGAAGATGCAAATCAAGGTCAACCTTTAGCGGATACATGGCTGCAGTCACAAGATACTAGAAAATATGCTGAGAAGCTAACTAAGTATTCTCCTGCGAAACGAACGGAGAAGTTTGTAGAACGACCACAGGATTTTATTCCGGTGAACATAGTTTTTATTAAGTACACAAATGGATTGCCATCGATCTGAATGCAATTTAGTTTAAAGTTATTGAGGAAGGACATAGCTGAGAATTGAATTGGGAATCTACGTCAAATCTTTGAGTCGTTTAATACCGCAACTGTTAAAAACAATTACATACGGAGCTGAGATGTAGATATCACCGCTGGGCTGGTTGACAAGTGTAAAGTAGCTCAGCGGACAATGGAGCTTTACATGCTCTGTGCTTTTATAACAACGTCATTTGACAGAGAGCACGGGTATTACGGCAAGAAATATAGTTATCCTTACATACCTAGGTTCAATTAGTATCTTTCGATTCAATTAATACGGTGTTTTTTTTTTCAGGCTAAACCACAAGTTATTTCAATATTTCCCAGTCCATTACTTGCAACTGTATCATGGCAGAGTGGGTCATCAGAAATAATAATGAGAAGCTACAAACCTCTGCAAGACATAAACCCGTCAGAAGATGTAACAAGGACACCAGATAATCCGTTTTTTTCTAATGAAACACCGATTAAATCAATAGGATTTCTCAGAGGCCAACATATGCCAAAAAGTTTACAAGAAAATATAGTGCACTCAGAAACTATTGAAAGGTAGACTATATTGTGAAACTTAAAAGTATAGTATAGATAATGACCAGTATAGCGGCTTTAACTGCACGAATAGTTTAGTGGTTTAAGCGGTCGCCTTGTCACTTCCTTTTGCGTTTTTTTTGTATTCCCTATTGTTTTGTAGGTTCAATTCCCACAAGCTAAAAATAATATGATCCACAAATTGTTATTCTCAGTCTGTGTGCTCTTTATGTGTTCATGTATGTTGGTAAATTACCTCGAGACACAGAATTTATTCATTGTCCCGCACTATTGTTTTTTAGCAGTAAAATACCAATGCGTGTGTGGACCACAGCTGCATCAGCTCGGCGTGTCCCCGATTATGTTACAGAAGAAGTGGATGAAGACAGTATTGTGTACAAGCCAGTATGAACATTGTATATCAACTGAAAGGATTTCAATTTTTCGTGTAATTTTTTAAAGATGCTAATTAAATGCAAGAAAATAATATTATTATTTTTTAACTAAATTTTCCCTACTTCCTCTTGGCTACGTGGTAACCGAGCAAGTAACCTACTCGGTTACCACGTAGCCAGGAGTCCATTTGTTGTGTTTGTTAACATATTATAAAGTTAAGCAACTCTGTGACCAGTGTGACCACTCTAAGCACATTGAGATCCCCCAGTGCTTCAGTAAGCACGTTAAACGTTTGGTCCTGGTTACCATACCATACATCCGTCATCCATCTCTCATAATTGTTACGAATAGTCTGGAATCCAATAGGTCCTACAGTTTTTGATATCGCCTAATACTTGTGAAGTTCTGATGGCAGTTGCTCTAAGAAAATAAAAAGGATAAGGCCAAACTCCAACCTAGTAGAAAGATATTTGAGTTCGTTTCAAAAGTATTTTCATTCATTCATCAACAACACATTACGTCCCGCTGGTGGGCTCGGGTCTCCTCTCAGAAGAGGGTTAAGGCCATGTGTCCCTACGCTGGCCAAGTGCGGGTTGGGGACTGGCAAGACAACGTTGTGGCTACGTAATCTCAAAGGCCTCCAATTAAGCTTCACGACTGTTATCATATGATAAAAACCGGGACCAACTACTTAACGTGATCTCCCAATCACGGAGACGCTCATGGTATCATGCCACCAGCGGTCACCCATCCAGATACTGACCGCGCCGGCGTTGCTTGCCCTCGGTGAATGAAATGAAATGAAATTTAAAAAAAAAGTAAATAGAACAACAAACAAGAAAAAGTTCAAAAACCATAACCCGATTGCGTAAAAACGTTTAATAAAATTGATATGGCTTATGTCACCTGCACTATAATTCCGATTCTATTGACCTCGATCATTTAAATTAGTTCAGTAGTTTACGTCCTACGGTGGAACATACAAACATACATAGACTGCCAAAACTGTTACCCTCCCATTTGGTTTCGCCGTAGTCGGCATCCTTATTCTTCTCTTATATATAAAAATGAATTGCTGTTCGTTTGTCTGGCTAAAACTCGAGAACCGCCGGGCCGATTTAGCTGATTTAGATTTTGAAATGTTTGTCATAGTTCAGGGAATGTTTAAACGGTGAGACAATATGGAAAAATTGCGAGGAAGATAATAAAAACAACAATTTTCTTTTGCCCATATAAACTGTTCTACCAACTTTCCTGTCAAAGTTTTGACTGTCAAATTGAAGCACTTATTAAATTATGGGTTTTAAATAGACACCATATATTATTACACGAATAAAATTAAGGGTTTTAAATAGACACCACATATTATTTATATATTATTATCGCTTATTTTAACATTATTATTTTGATGGTTGTTATTGTTGGTTCATTCAGCAATTTTTGTCATTGTATTGACATATTTTGATGGTTGTCACTGTTTAGAATGCAAATCGAAAGTCTTTATTATGCCATATCCATAGAGGTCATATCACAAACAAAATAAGATAACACTGTTAATAAAATCAAAACGCTGTTTTGTTGGAATGCGAAAAAAATATTGATGTCAATCGTCTGTCGAACGTTAGACGAAAGGTTATAAATACAGGCAATTTTTTGCACCTACGGTATATAAAGTACCTATCATTCTATTACCGTTATAAAATCTTCTATTATCAGTTCGTTAGTGTGTGAGAATTTTATTTACTATTATTGTTTGAAAATGCCAAGGCAAAGACGAACTGACATAGGTAGTCGAAGTCAATTAGATGTGCGACGAGCTACCTCACGTGCAATCCGCACTGATGACCAGCGAGAGACGGATAATGATAATATTCGTATTGCTATGGCAGAATTGCGTTCTACAGTGAATAATAATGACATAGACAGGCGGCTCCGTCCACTTAGATCCCCTGCTTAGATCGCCTGGGGGATCCATGTGGAAATTTCGTCCACACTGATCCCTTAGGGGATCAATTTGGATTTCGATTCCATTTTGATCCCCCAGGGGTTTCATTTGGAAGATTTTCGTCCACTTCGATCCCCTGCTTAAGCCGATAAGGGACCAAACAGCGAGCACTACGCAATGAAATCGAGCGATACCGCAGAAACAGTGCTCCTGTGAACCTGAAACGAGTAGCATTCCACTGTAATTCGGAATTAGATTATTGTGCCGACAAATCCGTGACAATTGGGGAAACGACAATTATTTGTCAATATTGTAAAGCGTTAAATACATTTGTATCACAAATAATAATTTAACAAAATAATTGCAGATACAAGGACAATTTATCACTGACTGGGAGCACGGTTGCCACTGCCAGATGTGGACCATCAATTTTTACAAATTAATTTTATGGGCAATCAAGATGCTGAAGTTGAAAGGCGTTGTGCTCATAATCCAACAGTAAAACGAACTACAATAGTTCGTTTTACTGTTGGACCAAGAACTGCAAACGATTCTTCATCAGAACAATAATTTAGTCAAAATGTTCAAAATGGCCTTAGATCGTATGCCATCGGACAGCCATAATATTGTAATCAGAGCTGACAAAACACCTGCTGGTGAGCATGCAAGGAGGTTTAATTCACCGACAATCGGCGAAGTGGCTATTGTCGTTGTTGGAGAAATTTGCAGTCTAGAGATATTATGCTTCATTGTCGGAACAATGAATTGAAACGTGTCTGAAATGCATAGATCTTATATGACGCGTTACAATATCCATTAATCTTCTGGCAGGGAGTAGATGGATATTATTTTAATATCAAAATGGTTAATCAAGTAAATGGTAATGTAGAAAAAAAAAATCAGTATCAACATATCTATTTATGTATAAACTAGCTTATCCGGCAAACGTTATTTTGCCATAAAAAAAAGAAAAAACATTGGTATAAAAAATAGATGTTGGTCGATTCTTAGACCTACCCGATATGCACACCAAATTTCATAAAAACTGGTCCAGCCATTTTAGAGGAGTATGGTAACTAACATTGTGAAACGAGAATTTTTATATATAAGATGTATCGCCGAAATGTATGTACGCGCATAACTTACGATCGGCTGCACCAAATTAAATAATTCTTTTTTATGTGTTCCTTGTTGTTAGGACAAGGTTTGAGTATAAGAAAAAATAAAAGATAGCCGGAAAAGTTTTTTTTTTTGTCCGCGACGGGAAGCTGAGACAGATATGTAAATATGGCGGTACGAAGTTCGCCGGGTCAGCTAGTTTGTTGAATAAAAAGCAAGTACTTAAAAAATCACTAGATTTTATTTTATTTCCTAGAAATAAAATCTATAAAACATTTATTGTTATTATAATTCTACAATACTTGATTAAATCTCATATTTTACGACTGTACATAAGAAAATTTTAACAAAAGAATTTGATACATAAAGTGTGGTATATGAAATACCTACAGCATGAGAAACCAAAGGTTTTATTTTATTTTTTTCATTAGCGTTTGTGTAGGATATTGTGCTTCTACTGGTAAGTGACTTTATTTTTTTACTTGATATGATAATAAATTAAGTTATTAAGCAATCGATGATATGGTTTGCAACAAAATTAAAAACTGGTTATTTCCTGCACCTCGAACAAAAAGCTAATACGCTTATACGCTAGGTATATGTACATGTGCATTACTGATTAAGAGGTCAGAAACTTAAAATAATTGTGTATAAAATAATATCACGAGTACACGAATACCTCGAAAATAGATAGTTATCGAATTTAGAGTGAATAAAAATCGTATTAATTATAATTAAATTACTATTATTACGTTAGATTATTAGCTATTACTGTTCAATAAGTTACTATTCATTTTTTCACTTTTTATTTTACGTTTTTATTTTCGTGATATCGTCCTATGAAAACATAGCCGATCGTGCCTCTCTATCGCTTGTTCCGCGTTCTCGCTTGCAAGCTCGGCTCAGGCAGAACGTGACAATGAGTCATGCTTTTCGTGCGTGTAGTCAGTGTTCATCGATTTATAAGTAGTTTATAAGACGTTATCACGTCAAAACTATCTTACTTAGTCACGTTATTGGTTCTTTACAAAAATGTAAACCTCATATGAGAACTACGATCGGAAATTTGATAAATTAGCATCCTCATCATTATTAATATTAAATTAACTAAAATGCATTTTTACTAAACAACAATATTGCAATTTCTGTGTGTTGTTAAATCAAAATAATTTTAGTTATTGCATCTTTAAATGCCCGATCAAGTGGGTCGAAATCAATATATTTGATGTTAATAAAAACTTATAAAACCATTTAAAAAATCTACAATATCATTATTGTCATTAACAGCCTGTAACAGTCCACTGCTGGAAGTAGAACTATCCTTAAAATTAGGTTTTTTTTTTTAATAGGATCAAACGAGCATACGTATCGCCTGATGGTAAGGGATTACCTCCGCCCATGGACACCCGCAACACCAGAGGCGTCACAAGTGCGTTGCCGGACTTTTAAGAAGGAGTACGCTCTTTTCTTGAAGGTTTGAAGGTCGTATTGGTCCGGGAATACCGCAGGCAACAGTTCATTCCACAGTTTTGTTTTGCGAGGCTGTGTGTTTCAAGTTTTCCCTCTTTTTAACCGACTTCCAAAAAGGAGGAGGTTCTATGTTCCACTGTATGTTTTTTTTTTTTTGTTTTTTTTTTATGTATGTTACCCGATTACTCCGTTAGTTGTGGACCGATTTAATTTTTTTTTTGTATTCGAAAGGGTATGCTTCCGCGGTGGTCCCATTGCCAGCATATCAGGATCTGATGATGGGATCCCAGGGAAATCGAGGGAAACTCTCATTTTTTATAGGCACATACTATGTTTTTCGTATATTTTCTGAAGTTACACCCGTATTTGCGTCTGGTAGTCATCATTTTATGATGATGAGCTGATGATGTAAGGTACAACTCCTTAACGGTTAGGAGTTGGAGGATAAATCTTTAAATATCAGATGTATATATGTTACCTTTAGTCGTATTCTTTCAAATTATTTAGGTAAGCTGATGATGGAAGGTGGAAGGTACAACTCCTCAACGGCTAATTCTTTCAATTTCATACGTATCTAAAGACCTTCAGTCGTATACTTTCAAGTTATTTAGGTGAACTGATGATAGAAGGTTAAACTCTTCAACAGTTAGGAATTAGAGGATGATTTCAATATTACACGTACGTTTAGACCTTCATTTGTATTCTTGATGATGAAATTTGATGAAATAGTTCAACTTACTACTTACCTACGATTGTTTGCACTAAAAACTGAAAAATAAAAACTTTTTATAAAAAAAAAACCGACTTCCAAAAAACATCCAACGAAAACTCTCTGCCAAAAAAACACTTAAAAGCGTAAAATAAACTGGTTCTTCATAAATTGCCTATACCTAATTCTTTATTCATTTAAATAGTAGTATTATAATGTGTGCTAGGTACCTAAAATCTGTTTGAAGTCACATATAAATATAACATATAAATCAGATGATGAGAGACATTTGGTTATATTTTATTGTATCTATTAGTATATATAGTATATGTGTTGTTTTGTATATTCTAATATCAGCGGTGGCACCGGTAAGCTGTTTGATTTTTTATCAGTACATAGTATAAAACAAAGTCGCTTTCTCTGTCCCTATGTCCCTTTGTTTGCTTAAATCTTTAAAACTACGCAACGGATTTTGATGCGGGTTTCTTGAATAGAAGGAGTGATTCAAGAGGAAGGTTTTTATGAATAATAAATGCATAATATAGTTTGGGAACACTGTTAATTTTCGGGATTTCTAATGTGATGTAGCAACTAAACACATTTTTTTGCGCTTACATTGCAAACGCTGGTTGCACCCTACGAGATAGATCAAAATAATGTACTACAGTATTGTACACCTTAAAAAGTACTACAAAAAAGTCCGCGACGGTATATGTCTATCTCTTAGGGATAACCCACAACAACCATTTTTTATTCCTTTCTTTTTACGAGAAATAATGGCTTATTTACGAAGTGATTTTAAGCAATACAGAATGAATCCTTATACAATTAAGTAAATTAAATACATTGTGCATTTAATATAGATCAAAATGGTCCTTTACAGTATCTAATTTAAATGAACATATTCGAAGATATTACACATTTAAAATGCACGAATCGTGTCGTCGGCGGGGGCATCTGAAATCCACCCGTGCGAAGCCGGGGCGGGTCGCTAGTTAATATTATAAAACTGAAGAGTTTCTTTTTGTAAAAAATCATTTGTAAAGTCTCCAAGACACAGGAATATTCATCTTTTTTTTTTCAATAAAAAGAAAGGCTGCTCTTTAATTAAAATAATGCATAAAAGTAGGCTTAGTTTTCGTTTCTATATTGCATTTAAGAACTGCATCAGAATATATGGGCACACAATGTCATTGAAATTATTTCACACTAGCATTTAGTTTTTTGCTTACGCAACAAACAAGATGTGGCCAAGCAACATCAAACTTATAATGGATTTATTTAGCAGGATTCAGGAGACAGGAGTAACAAGTCTCTTGATTAAACGTCAAAACAATATGATCTGTAGCATAAACGTTCTTCAAGAGTTTTGACGTCATTCTTCGCCGCTGACAAAAATACTGTTGTATAATTTTGCAGTTCAAAATAATTTAACAATATTTTTTTAAAAGAAGATAAGCAATTCTTCGAAATGAAATGCATGTTGGCATCTAAATATTTAGTGATGTATGGTGGTGATGATTAAAAACATGATGATGTTCTTTTTTGTCTTTGTTCAATCTATATTTATATAAATGAATCACCGAAATGTATGTACGCGCATAACTTCCGTTCGGCTGCACCAAATTAAATAATTCTATTTTTATGTGTTCGTTATTGTTAGGACAAGGTTTGTACAAGAAAAAATAAAAGATAACGGGAAAAGTCATTTCTTTTTCCGCAACGGGAAGCTGAGATAGATATATGCAAGATATATGTAAATATGGCGGTACGAAGTTCGCCGGGTCCGCTAGTAAAAAATAAAACTACCTATTACACAAATCTAACCTCATCATTACGAAGCGCCGCTGTTTAAGTTTTTAATCAACATCAATAAGAATGGGACCGATCTTTGAATCATAGACCGTTATGACCGAGTATTGTAACTGCAGACTAATGATACTTGAGCTGATTGTATTTATTATGACATCTGTCATCCATTCAAAAAAGTTAGTTGTGAGTAAAGTCGATTTACGAACGATAATGCTTCGTGATAATGTCTTCTTCTTTTGATGAAATGGCAACCAGCCGGATCTCTCGGATCAGCTGCTTCTGCCAATGTCAAGTGTTTATAGTCTTCATATCATAAGTCTTCAAGTCTTTAAGTCTTCGTCGTGATAAAATTAATGATAAAAAATATAAAAATGTGGATGAGATGAAATGGGGACCGTCTTCCGAAAAAACCAAAAACAATCTCCACGTGATGATGTCATAAGAAAACATTGATGAAAAATATGTGTCACAAGTCGAACGCTTAGCACGATCGTGCCAGATCGTGCCTCTCTATCCGCATTTTCCACGCTCTAGCTTGCACGCTCTTCTTAAGCGGAACGTGACAATGAGTCATGCTTTTTCGTGCGGCAGCCGGAGTTCATCGATATATAACCTTATATAACACGTATTTATATTACGTCAAAAAGTGAATTTATACAAAAGTTTCTTTCACTTTATGTTCTAGCAGTAGTCAATTGAATTGTTTTTAGACAATAGTATAAATGCATAACTGCTGATGTAGAAGGAATGGAGGTGATAAATGATGATATGATAAATATTAATAAAACAAAAATAATCGAATTAATAAAAATACGTGCTAAAAACTAACTTAGGCACGAAAGCAAAATACATAATTATTTAAGAAAAAATCGGTTATATCGTTTTGGAGTTAACTGTAAGCAACAGCTTGACTCGAAAATTCGTCGGGAGCAATAGATCAGCGCTTTTATCATTTTACGTAACGATTTGGAGAACGTTTGATTGAAAATAACTAAAGAAAACGTCTAATTGTGTTTTAAACCGTGTCGTACTACTTTGGTAGTAAGAGATAATCATAACATATTATTTTATTTTATAAAACTGTCATGCATAGCATATAAAAAAATACAGAAGTTACTAATAATTTAATTATTATTATTAAATAATATTAAACTTTTTATCTTGAATTGGGAGCCATTTGAGTTTTCTACGAAATTAGGAAATCCTACTAATATTGTAAACGCGAAAGTTTGTAAATATGGATGGACGTTTGTTACTCTTTCACGCAAAAACTTCTTATCGAATTTGGGTGAAACTTTACAGTAATATAGTTTATACATTATAGTTCACACATATAATACAATCCGACGGGCAGATCTGTGCGTGTATGGCTAGCTATAATGTTTTTTCAAGGGACATTTGACAGATAGAGGTCATTGATGTTCATATTCTTATTTGAGTCGCATAGTAACCTCTTAGATAGTAACTTATGGATCTGTCGGGCTCTGTGCTTATGGCCAGCAGCGGACTGTTAAAGACTGTTGATATTTTTGTTATCTTAAAATATAGATGGCTCAGACGATGATACGACCACATATGAAACCCTAAAACCACAGGAAGACAGCTGTTGGACGACATTCAAAGCCCAAAAACTGTTCCAAGTTATGGAGAAAATTGACAGTGAGTTGGTTTCCATAGCAGTTTGTGAAAATAATATAGATTGACTTATTTGTTTACTTTAGAAATAGACATTCACTCTTTCACAATAGACAAAGGGTGTAAAAGGGATGTAAAGAGATACATGGAGCCCACATTTTTTTTTATAGTTGACCCTGCCACATTGACTCTACTCTGCCTGAGGGAAAGCATAAACAGAATCCAAGAGTGGTGGTCACCATACTCACTGGGAATGCAGACAATGCAGCATGGTGACCCACACCATGGCGGGCTAGTGATGCTTCTGCATCATTGGGCCTCCGGTCTCGCACTCACCAACGAAACACTACAGCACGAACGCTGTAATTTTACGTTGATTTTCTGTGCGAGGGTAGTACCGCCCCGGTCGAGCCGGCCCGTTCGTGCTGAAATCAGCGTGGCTCTACTACTTAGAAAATGTTACTGTTGTATTAATTTCCTATACTGATATCCCCGGAGGTTAAAGATATTTGATATGATATGATAAAGATAGTTATAGAGGTAGGTAGTAGAGCCACACGTAGGTAGTAGAGCCACGCTGATTTCAGCACGAACGGGCCGGCTCGACCGGGGAGGTACTACCCTCGTACAGAAGACCAACCTAAAATAACAGTCTTGGTGCTGTCGTATTTCGTTGGTGAGTGCGAGACCGGAGGCCCAGTGATGCAGGGGTGACAGTTATCGGGGTAAGTGTGTGAGCAGTGGAATGCTCGTGGAGTCTTGTAGAGGGTGACGTGGATCGAGCCGTCGGCCAGGGAGACCCGTAGAAACGGTGGTGCCGCTGGCCGCCCGCGGCATAGAGAGGGGCCCAACCGCGGCTAACCACCCTGGGAGGCTGCCCCGTCAGGTCGTGCATAATCCACGGAGTGGCTCGTCGTGCCGGTTGGTGACCGGACGGTGGGACCAGGCGACCACTTCCGGGAGGGTACGGGGGCCCTTCCGTCCGACGTTGTATGACGCCACAGCATTCCAAGTCTTAGTATTACACTGCCACGATGACTGTCACGCCTTTTACGCTCCCATTTCCCTCCCCCCCTTTTTTATCATGGCAGCAAGGAAAAAGCAAAAACGTTTTACAGCGGCACTTCATTCTCCCACCAACCCACTTTTTGAGGTGGAGTTCACTAACATCCGTGGACTCCATGCAAACCTCAACGCCGTCCACCAGCATCTTGAGACGGCAAGGCCGGCCATGCTATTCCTAACGGAGACACAAATACGCCGCCCTGCCGACATGACATATCTTCACTACCCTGGCTATGTGCTTGAGGAGTGCTTCCTGGCGAAGGCTGGGGTATGTCTTTTCGTCAGGGCGGATGTTTGTTGTCGCCGATTACGCTGCCTTGAGGACCCATCCTTCTCCATCCTATGGCTCCACGTGGATATTGGCTCTATGAGCCGTATCTACGTATGCCTATACCGATCCCACTCTGGAGACTCTGAAACAACTCGACTATTTGAACATCTCAGCCAGGCAGCGGACAAAGCGCAGGAGCAGTTTCCGACCGCCGAACTGGTGTTTCTGGGAGACTTTAACGCCCACCATGAGTCCTGGTTGGGATCTTCCAGAACTGACCACGCGGGTCGGACTGTCCACGCATTCGCTCTCACGCATGACCTCACCCAGCTGGTACTCCAGCCCACCAGGATACCAGACGTACCTAGTCAAGCGCCTTCCTTGCTGGACCTACTGCTGACGAGTAACCCAGTTCAGTACAGTGTATCGGTGCTCGCCCCCCTGGGATCCTCCGATCACTGCCTGGTATCCACCACGGTGCCTCTTGCTGCCCCTCCACGACGAGTGGCAGCAAAAAGACGTTTATGGCACTACTCGTCGGCAGACTGGGATGGAATGCGGGATTATTTTGCATCCATCCCGTGGGCTCAACGCTGCTTCAAAGATAAAGATCTGTCGCAAAGTGCGGCTGCCGTGGCTGGCGAGATCACTGTAGGAATGGAATACTATATTCCCCACAGTGAGGTCGCCAGCGCAACGACCCGTCCCTGGTTCAATCGCGAGTGCGCCCATGCTGTCTCACAGAAGCAATCGGCCTACCGCGCATGGATCAGGGCCCGCGCTCAGGGCTCCGCTGACGTTGATCGACTAAAAGCAGCGTTTAACAAAGCCACTAGGGAATGCAAGAAGGCTTACATCAGAGCGGATGCCCAGCGCATCGCGCGGCTTGGTCAAGAACTCGTCGCATACCCTACGGGTAGCCGAAAGTTCTGGCGATTGGCCAAAGCCGTGCAGTCCAACTTCTGCCAGTCCTCGCTACCACCGCTGAAATATCCAGATGGATCACTGGCCCATCAGCCGCAGGAGAAAGCGAAACTGCTTGTTGATCTTTTTGGGGCTAACTCCCGAATCGATGACCGCGGCAAGCACCCGCCTACCATTCCGACCTGCGACACTACAATGCGAGATATTCGTATCCGGCTGAGTGATGTCCGTGCGGAGCTTCGGTCACTCGACGTCCGGAAAGCCAGTGGACCCGACGGTATTCCAGCGGTGGATCTCAAGAACTGTGCACCAGAGTTGTCTCCGGTATTGACGCGCCTGTTTCGCCTGTCATATTCCTCGGGAGCTGTTCCGGAGGCTTGGAGAGAGGCAAATGTTCAACCGATCCCCAAAAAAGGCGACCGCTCCGACCCGGCCAACTACCGTCCGATAGCCGTCACCTCCATTATCTGCAAAGTGTTTGAGCGGATACTAAACAAACAACTGGTCCACTACCTGGAAGATCACTCCCTACTAAATGATCGTCAGTATGGTTTTAGACCGAACCGATCTACGGGTGATCTTCTAGCGTACGTCACTCACCTTTGGGGTGAGGCTATTGACAGGCATGGGGAATCCTTGGCCATCAGCCTCGACATGTCCAAGGCCTTCGATAGGGTTTGGCACCGCTCGCTTCTCTCCAAGCTACCGGCTTTCGGCTTGCCACCCAAACTCTGCAACTGGGTTGCCGCATTCCTGCACCAGCACCGCATCAGAGTCCTTTGCGACGGTGCGGCCTCCGATTTTCAATCGATTAACGCCGGAGTACCGCAGGGCTCCGTCCTGTCGCCCACACTGTTTCTTCTGCATATCAATGACATGTTAGCCCTTGGCAACATTCATTGCTATGCAGACGACAGCACAGTTCATGGGCGATATTTTGGACACACTACAGCCAAGCTAGCAGATATTGAGGAAAAACGACACGAGCTTGTGCGAGATATTCGTATCCGGCTGAGTGATGTCCGTGCGGAGCTTCGGTCACTCGACGTCCGGAAAGCCAGTGGACCCGACGGTATTCCAGCGGTGGATCTCAAGAACTGTGCACCAGAGTTGTCTCCGGTATTGACGCGCCTGTTTCGCCTGTCATATTCCTCGGGAGCTGTTCCGGAGGCTTGGAGAGAGGCAAATGTTCAACCGATCCCCAAAAAAGGCGACCGCTCCGACCCGGCCAACTACCGTCCGATAGCCGTCACCTCCATTATCTGCAAAGTGTTTGAGCGGATACTAAACAAACAACTGGTCCACTACCTGGAAGATCACTCCCTACTAAATGATCGTCAGTATGGTTTTAGACCGAACCGATCTACGGGTGATCTTCTAGCGTACGTCACTCACCTTTGGGGTGAGGCTATTGACAGGCATGGGGAATCCTTGGCTATCAGCCTCGACATGTCCAAGGCCTTCGATAGGGTTTGGCACCGCTCGCTTCTCTCCAAGCTACCGGCTTTCGGCTTGCCACCCAAACTCTGCAACTGGGTTGCCGCATTCCTGCACCAGCACCGCATCAGAGTCCTTTGCGACGGTGCGGCCTCCGATTTTCAATCGATTAACGCCGGAGTACCGCAGGGCTCCGTCCTGTCGCCCACACTGTTTCTTCTGCATATCAATGACATGTTAGCCCTTGGCAACATTCATTGCTATGCAGACGACAGCACAGTTCATGGGCGATATTTTGGACACACTACAGCCAAGCTAGCAGATATTGAGGAAAAACGACACGAGCTTGTCGTTCAACTTGACCATGTTCTGGGCCGCATTTCTCAATGGGGCTGTGAGAATCTGGTCGAGTTCAACGCCAAAAAAACACAGGTGTGCGCGTTCTCTGCCAAAAAGTCTCCATTCCTTCCCCTTCCCACTTTTCAGAACACTCAAATGGCATTACAAGGTAGGCTCGATATCCTGGGCATGGATATCTGCCGAGATCTCAACCCACGTGATTACGTTGAGAGTGTCACTAAAGCGGCCTCGCGTAAGCTAGGTGTTTTAAACAAGGTGAGACGGTTCTTCTCGCCCGGGCATCTGTGTCTTCTTTACAAGACCCAGGTTCGCTCATGCGTGGAGTACTGTTCTCATCTTTGCGATGGTGCCGCACAGTACCTGTTTGACGCTCTCGACCGGTTGCAGCGGCGAGCAATCCGCATTGTCAACAGTCCCGAAGCCACCGAGTCCCTTGAGCCTCTGCAGTTGCGTAGAGATATCGCCTCCATGGCAGTCCTCTATCGCTATTATCATGGAGAGTGTTCTGAAGAGCTCTTCCAACTGATCCCTCCCTCTCCCTTCCTCTACAGGACAACACGTGCCGGCCTTGGAAGTCACCGCTTCAGAGTAGTAGACATACGTTCTCGTACTCATCGCTTCGGTTCTTCCTTGCTGTGCCAAGCGGTGAAAACCTGGAACTCACTACCAGCATACGTGTTTCCTTCCCACTATGATCCCGGGTCTTTTAAGCGGGGCGTGAAAAAGCATCTCACCAGGCCGCCATAGTGTCGGTCACCATGCTGCATTGTCCTTATTCGCAATGAGGATGGTGACCGCCACTCCTGGATTCTGTTCATGCTTACCATTAGGCAGGGCAGAGTCATTTTGGCACCTAACTATAAAAAAAAAAAAAAAAAAAAAAAATATATATATATGTACTAATATTATAAATTCGAATGTAGCTCTGTCTGTCACGCTTTCAAGGCTACAACACTGCATCGATTTCAATGAAATTTGGCATGGAGATACTTTGATTCCCGAAGAAGGACATGGGCTACTTTCTATCGCGATATCTAACATTAACGCGGGCGTAGCCGCGGACAAAAGTAGCAGCAACTAAATAGTGCTATACTGGCTTTAAAATGCAGACAATGCAGTCAAAGTGGCCGCGTTCTGGTCTGCTAAAATTTAATTACACTGACTCAAAACGTTTGCCGTCAAAACGCTAAGAAGAAGACAGGTTTTAAACACTCTTTATCAATTTTTACTGCCATAAAAGTGTTTTTAATTGCATTTGGTATTTTAATACACGACATGACTTACACATTTTTTTACTTTACAGACGAATACGCTGCAGCACGAACAAAGGCTCAAGAATGTTTTGACAACATGAAAATTGACGATGGTATGATTGAGGTACTATACAATATCTATTATTCATGACTAGCTGAGTCCCGCGGTATTACCAGCGGTTATGGTCGTACCATAGTTTGTTTAGACAAGCAACAATTAACATGTTGCTACCAGCATAAAGTTACGCCAATGAGAAGGCCCAGTGTAAACTGCCTCGGTGGCACTGTGGTGGCGTGTGCGGCTGCTGTGCTTGAGGTCTCGGGTTCGATTCCCAGGTTGGAGTTTGGACTAAATGTTTGTATGATCTGCAAATATTTGCTTTGGAGTTTGGGTGTAGTCTATGTATGGTGTTCATTTATCTCGCCAGGGCAGCGATCACTTTGTGATACTTGAGATATCTTACGGCCCATAGAATAAGGTATTCAATCGCTATAACAATGTCCCCTGGAAGGAGCAATGAACCACGGCAGGTCACCGTGTTCTTAATCTAAACTAATGAATAAAGCACTTACTGGAGTTGCGTGATGTCCTTGATCTCGTCAGCCGTTGATGGGGTACCCCACTGCCTGGTTCACACACATATGCTCCAGAATGCTGTACAATCTTCAAGGAATTCGAATCACAACAAACTCGCTTCAGCTATCACGGAACGCGCCTACAAAACTCGCGAGTCCACGACCTAACACAAAACGGTTTATCACTACAGAGACCGGGTCGATGGACAATACAATTAGCTTACTATCAATTAACTTTAACAAATCGTCGGCCGTTTCAACACGCGTCTTATCGTTTTTTTCACATATTAACCTCAAACGTCAAAACGTCAACACGAACCCGAGACAATCAAAATGTTGCCAGTACAATGACGTTCGAAATCCAACATATGGTATGTACGTATTTACAAAAAAAGTAGATATGTATTTATATCAGTTGTCTAGTACGCATAACACAAGTGTGTTAGATGTCCGAAATATATATTTTTATTTATTTCTTTTACATCAACATACAAGCTATTAAATATAATAGTACACAATCTTTTCATTTAGCTTTTCAATTTATTGTGACGATTCACGTATAGTGATAAACTATGATCATTTCAATTACTTTTGTTCCTTCCGCAGAATATATTGACTAATGTTGGTGCAGCCCATCGTGAATTAGGCAAAGGCGTCAAAATTCCCTCAGGAATAAACTTGGGAGGTCTATGTATGATGAAGATGCAATATTCTATTATGTGAGTTTAAATTCTAGTACCTGGATGACTGATCGTTACTCGGTGTTTTTCTTTGGTAAATTTTCTAAAAATGAATTTCAGCTCGATTGATTTATCGCCCCGAAAACCCTCTGCAAAGAAATTTCTTGAAGATCGTTGGAGCGGTTTCCCATATTCAGACTATGAATACGCAGGAATTGCTCGTTTAAAGGTATTAGATAGATACTTAGATAGATAGATACTTAGATAGATAGATACTTAGATAGAAAGATACTTAGATAGATAGATATTTATTTAGATAAATAGATACTTAGATAGATAGATCCTTTGATAGATAAATACTTAGATAGATAGATAGAAAGATACTGAGATAGATAGATATTTAGATACTTAAATAGATATATGTTCACATAATCATATTATAAAAAGTTTCTAAGGTCTTTTAAGCAACACTCGTCTGGTTGTCTCAAAGAAACGTGTCCTTGAAAGGTGGATTTTCAGCTCACATTTTTATAAGCATGTGAAGATAGTTTCTTGTTTTAGTTAAAGTTACATAAAAGTAAAATATCTGGAGAAATATGCCACGGGATCACAGGATGCTTTTAAGGTGTCCGTAGTCAAAATACTTATAATATTTGTTAGATTAGATACTTGTAAAGAGTTACAGTAATCTAATAAAACTAAACGAGCATGTCTTGTATAATTAGAATCTCGGAAACGACTCCAACCATTTTGCGGGGGGTTTCAAGGTGATAAATCAATCTAGCTAGGATTCATTTTTAGAAAATTTTCAAATTGAGATACAGGGAAAAGCTCGGCATCCAAGTCTCACGATCCCCTAAGGTCTTTCAGTAAATAATAAGGAGTGATTATTTGGATTGTTTTAAACATGTTTTATAAAACGTAAACGTAATAAAACGTCTGTAAAAACGCTTTTTCGAAAAGTGGGACATCTATATCCGGCATTTCAAGCCAAATAATCTTGCTTAAAAGAAAGGCTAGGAAGACAAGGTAGAGAAAAACTAAAAGAATAGACATAATTATGAAAAAAAAAATATTCGCACAGAAAATCAACGTAAAATCACAGGGTTCGTGCTTCGTTGGTGGTTGCAAGACCGGAGGCCCAATGATGCAGAAGCATCACTAGGCCGCCATGGTGTTGGTCACCATGCTGAATTGTTGCATTGTCTGCATTCGCAATGAGTATGGTGACCACCACTCTTGGATTCTGCTTATGTTTACCATCAGGCAGAGTAGAGACATTTTGCAGGTTCATACATAAAAAAAACATAAGTATACTATACTTGACATCATTAAACAAAATATGCATTGCATAAGATCTTCTTCATTTGTGTAAGAATTTTTTTTTCTTTAAAGACAACTCCCGCATAAGGATTAAACATCCTGTGTCGCGGGGCACTGTACAAACATACAAGAAACGGACACAAAGAACACCCAGACTCGGGACAATAATTTGTGGATCACACAAAGTTTTGTACCGCGTGGGATTTGAACCCACGACACTTGGCGTAGTAGCAAGAGGCGTGGCGACCGCTGAAACCACTACGCCAACCGTGCAGTCAGTTTTAAAATAGACAATGTTGACTCTCCGATACGTAGTTTGTGTGTGTGGCACGTCCTGACTCTTTACTGATACAAATAATCACAAATTTTAACAAAAAAAAACGACTTCAATCTGGACCAAATTTAAATGGGACCATACGGGAAAATTGAGTTATTCGTTAATTTGTCGCGCACATACTTAATGCAAATTGAAGACTTATGTGGTTTTCTCATGGATGACATCTCAGAACTGGACCAAATTGAAATGGGACCACATGGGAAGCACAAGCTTTCAAATAGAAAAAGAATTATCAAAATCGGTTCCCCCAGTCGAAAGTTATGAGGTAACAAACATTAAAAATAAATTAAACAAATACAGTCGAATTGAGAACCTCCGTAGTAGCAAGAGGCGTGGCGACCGCTGAAACCACTACGCCAACCGTGCAGTCAGTTTTAAAATAGACAATGTTGACTCTCCGATACGTAGTTTGTGTGTGTGGCACGTCCTGACTCTTTACTGATACAAATAATCACAAATTTTAACAAAAAAAAACGACTTCAATCTGGACCAAATTTAAATGGGACCATACGGGAAAATTGAGTTATTCGTTAATTTGTCGCGCACATACTTAATGCAAATTGAAGACTTATGTGGTTTTCTCATGGATGACATCTCAGAACTGGACCAAATTGAAATGGGACCACATGGGAAGCACAAGCTTTCAAATAGAAAAAGAATTATCAAAATCGGTTCCCCCAGTCGAAAGTTATGAGGTAACAAACATTAAAAATAAATTAAACAAATACAGTCGAATTGAGAACCTCCTCCTTTTTTGAAGTCGGTTAAAAAAACAAAACTTGTTAAAAGATACTCAAAATTCTTCGCTAACTTTAAATTCAAATTTTCAATAATCCCCATCTCTTTCAAAATATGCAGATTTTTTCACCGAATGCAACTTCGAGAAGACACATTCTTTGAACTCAACTATTTGCACAATGATATTGAAAACATGGTACTAAGGCTAAACCTGTCGTTGAATACATTACATCTGAAAGGGGCCTACGACCGTTGTATGTTGGACAGTGATCCATCAGCTCTGATATATGCACCTTCGCTTGGAGAATTACAGTAAGTAAATTCTTTTACCGCCTAATATTTAACAACAAAGTATGTTGTTAAATGTTATTTACTTGTAAAAAAACTCTTAGCAGGTCAGCCATAACGCTAATTCAAAGTATCAACCATATATAGATCTAGCAATGGGTATGCATGAAACTTGTCTTGATTTAATTGTTGTCTGTAATACAAAAGTGCATAAAGTCTAATAAAATAAATAAGATATTTAAATGTAGCCACCCTTTTTCGATATTAAATTATTATATTAATAGTGTAAATCACTGAAGTTTTGATCTTTATTCCGTCCATTGCTTTAATACTGCTTCCTTCTGTCGAACTTCTTTAGTTATTAAATTAACTTTTTTATGTATTTCATTGTCTTCTGTATTTATTCGACTTTCTTTTTTCTGATTAATACAACTGCTCGCATTTCCATTATGTAACGAGTCTAATTGCATTATTCTTTAGAAAACATTTTGAGGAAATGCAATGTTTTGCAATAAATGAAGGAAAGTAAATAAATTATCTTGTTTCAGAGTTGTGGTGAATAACGTACAATATATAGTACAGGGTCGCTACCGATTGATGGCAAGAAGGCCATATATAGAAGTTATCGTATCAACCCTGGACAATAAAGAAATCGCATTGATGGTACCTACTCTTTTTGTTCTCATAGCGTAGAAATATTGAGGTTTACGCTTGGATTCATACCGTTTACAGAATACCATATTTACCTACCACAAAGTATACCTATTATAATGACATTCCTGACGTCTCCGTTTCTTCCTGTTATCAAAAACCTTTGAAAACATGAAAATTTCATCAACGTTTTTTTTATTATGATTATGAAAACATGATTACAGTATGCCAAGGACAATGATACCGAACCACCGAAGATTCTGGAAAAAAAAGACATGGGTAAGAATGTTGTTAGTATTAAATACTAGTGGTTGCCCGCGGCTCCGCCCGCGTATATGTCGGTTATCACAGCAAATAGTAGCCTATGTGTTATTCTGATGTATAAGCTATATTACTGTAAAGTTTCATCCAAATCCGTTCAGTAGTTTTTGCGTGAAAGAGTAACAAACATCCATCCATCCATCCATCCATTCTTACAAACTTTCGCGTTTATAATATTAGTATAGATATAGATAAATAATGATGTTTAGTTCGTTCCCGTGCTTTATTGCTAGCAATAATGGTTGATTGTGGTTAAGTCTCATTTTTTAACGTTCCGTAGCTGAAATGGCAAAAACGGAACCCTTATAGTCTGATCATGTCCGTCAACGCGTTCGTCCATCTATTGTACACTATGTCTTACAGACTATTCGTCCTAGATACCTGTAGTTTAGATTCAGGCTTCTATCTTATGGAGAGCACCCCTTAGATTCAGACCTTTCGGATGACACAAGCCACCCCAACTCAAATATTTTCAGGACCTCCGGAAGCCATACCTCACAACCAGTACTAGTGTTGTCCGCGTAACAAACTACACTCAATCCTACCCAAGGCAGGTAGGATTGAGTATAGTTATATATTTTAGAAACTAAACACACATGATACCATTAAATTTTAATTTTGAATTACAGTACCCAGTGTAACATGTAGTGTGTATGAATGATAGAATTAAATTCACAATTCCTTACACATATCAGCAAAAAAAATTGTTGTGTAACTAGAATGGATAAGGTGAAGAATGATGAAGAAAAGTTGAGGAGTAACAGGTTATAATGGATATGTGACATGTAGAGATGAGCGAAATGCGACGTCGACTGATATAAAAATAGAGGGCGGCTAAAGAAAAGACAGATGGACTGCGTGAAAGAGTGTATGTCCAGGAATGGTGTAAGTGGTGAGCTGATAAGTAATGGAGAAGAATGCAAGAAGAAAATGATTTTGCACCGACCTCAAATAAAGTTGGGAATAGGCTAGTGAGATGATAATAATATAAAGATAAACTTTATTCTCTTTCACAAAAATTTGGCTTATTGGTGGGTACAATAGTGACTTGGCTTCCGAATTCCACCTTTGTGAAAGGCCTGAAATAGGTTATAAAAAGATAACCTGTGTTACAGGTCACAGGCCCTCTGCACGGTAAGAAAAGGTAGGACGACAATAATGACAGTGTGAGAGAATTAATAATTAAGCAAACTAAATTATTACAACACTAATAAGAAAAAATAAAGACGATAGACAAAGTCTATAACAGACCAACAGTCTGCTTATAATTAATAGTAGGGGAGCCCTAGAAGGAATTTCGGGATTTACTCAAGCGTGGCAGATTAATATACAGGGGGATACCTTGTACCCGGTTAAGTACCTCCACCAAATATGAGCCCCGTATATATGGCCGCCTGTCAGGAATAAAGGATCAGATTAGTAAAAAAAAATTGATCATCAGACATTCTCGAGCGCGTCAGGTTAAGGCAGGGTGAGTTAATTACATGCTAAAAAGTGTATGTTCCACTAATCTGATAATTTGATACTGACGTAAGGAAAGGGGAGAGCCATATAGTTGTAAAAAAAAGTCATCTCGACATTATCGAGCGTGGCAATTTTTTTTTATTTTGTGATAAATCATTCAGGGATAACGAAAAATATATAATCTGACGATAGCCACAAGCCGAAGTAACAAAATTTCGTCGATAAAGTTTAATTTATATTGATGATGTGATGCCTATATTCACACTGATAAATCAGTACTAATTCATTTGTTAGAGAAATAAGTCGAAGATATGGAGCAACCGCCATCCCAAATTGACCTTTTAATCGTAGATGGCTTCTTTTTTACAAGCTTTTATTTAACTTGCAATGTATGTATGTTTGGGTGGAATCTTGCAACTCAATTTTGAAGCAGATATCTTCAACCGATTTTGCTGAAATTTTGCAAGTATATGTATACAGCGTGACAATACAATATTATAATGACATGGAACTGATCTGATGCTGGATCTGGAAGGTGGCCATAGGAAATCTATAAAGAAACGTCGCAACACTATCGAGTTTTGACTCGTTTGATTCGTCTTGATGAGTACTTTATGTTTTCATAGTATTCAGGGTCTGATGATGAAGCCTGAAGGTGGTTATAGGAATTCTGTAAAGAAACGTCGCAACAAAATCGAGTTTCGAATCGTTTGATTCATCTTGACAAGTACTTTATGTTTTCATAGTATCCAGGGTCTGATGATGGTCCCGGAAGGGGGTCAATACACAATTTATAGAATACAAAGGCTTGTCGCGAGATTTACCTGTGTGTAAGGAAGTAATTGAAATAACTTGATTTGACTTTGTATAAAATTTTCAAACTAAGTAAAAGTTGAAGTAACCAAGTTGTTGATCGATCATTGGGCTGATCAGGAGATGGCAACGATTATAGGTAGTAAGGTAATTTTATATAAATTACCTCGATTTGTGTCATAAATATTCAGTTACTGATAATTAATTATGATTTGTCATGCCCTGATCATGAAGAAGCGAAGACGAACATAGCATTTATTGCTTGCCAACATAATGAAGATTCTACTATTACTTTTTACTATTACGATTACTATTACGATTTTACTATTAATTTTTTATTAATAGCATGTCACTTAACAGACAGAGACTTCATTTGATTGATCAGGTGTCTATGTACTCAATTGAACTAGACAACATGTCGAGTCAATATATAAAAGATACAAGAGAATTACAAAGTGAGATAGACCGTCTTGAAGATCAACTTACTAACATTACATATAAGTATGAAATATCTCAAAAGCAGAGCAGGGAGCAGGTGCTGGCTATTGGCAGGTTGGTTAACTCCTGTAATTGTAGTGATTCAGTGCATTCTATAGACAGCCCCAGGACAGCACATGCACCTTCCTCGCTGCCACCACAATCTAACACAACTTTTGTACCTGAGATCAAGGATTCCCCTATACAAAACAACAAACTGTACAATAATTATAAAATAGCAATGTTTAGTGATGAAATTGGAAAGGGCATGGGTCCCTTAATGTTAAATACACATTTGGGACATTCAGTCAGCAACTATTGCATGCCTCAATCATCTTTAAATCATATTATGGAAAGAGTGTTAAATTCCAAATCAGAATTTAATGCAAATACTTCATTAGTCATTTTTGTTGGGAACAGAGGAAATGTAAACAAAAGGAAATTCTTAGGGTATTTTGAATCAATGTTAAAGTTAGAAGTAAATAAAATTGTATTGTTTACACTTCCTCTTAGTAAAGGGTTGTCGCAGGAAGAAAAAAATATTAGACATAATTTAAATATAATGATGCACAATTTAACTTGCCAAATAAATGGACCTTATTATAACAAACTACATCTAATCGACACTAACAAGCTTGTTAGTAATAATATTTCATTGACAAAAGGTAGATATTACATTTCTAATTATTATAAGAGACAGATAGCAATTTCGCTATCATATTATTTTTCGATTACAGCCAAGAACTTGGCTAAAACTATTGCTTCTATTGAGCAAATTGAGACTACCCATAGTGACTTTGCCAATTCGTTGGCAGATATTTCTTTAGACATTTATAATAATTTAAATGACATACCTAATAAGTTATCTAATGAGATTGACATTTCAAATAATTTAAATTTACTGATAAGACAATAGAGACTACCTCTTGCACTATTAATTTGAACACCAATAAAAAGATCAATCATAGTAAATTTATTAAAAATAATAAGATAAATAATGTCAATTTGGTGCATCAAAACATTAGAGGAATGATGGGCAAAGACTTAGAGGTGGAACTGTTCATGAACTGCAATGCGATTGATATTTTTTGTATCACTGAACACTGGCTTAAACGGGATCAGTTCATGTTCAATTTTGATTACCACCAGGTAGGCAGCTCGTTCAGCAGAAGTACAGCAATACATGGTGGCACTATGATACTCATTAATAAGCAACTTAAGTTTAAAGAGCGCCATGACATTGTTAGTTTATCAGTTGAGCGAACTACAGAAATAGCCTGTATAGAACTAAAAGGTTTCATAGTATTATGTGTATACAGACCTCCTTCAGCCGTGTATGATTGTTTTGAACGTGTTATGGACGAAGTATTAGTTAAAGTAACAAGATCAAAAAAGAAGGTCATCATCTGTGGTGACTTTAATATTAACCTATTGGAAAATTCAAATATAGTTACCAAGTTCAAGGCACTTTTTCAATCATACAATCTGAAGAACTTGTTTTTGGAGCCTACACGAATCACTGCAACCACTGCCACATGTTTGGACAATATATTCACAGACATTGTAATTAAGTACAAGAAAATAATCAATGAATTAGATTCTGACCACTGTGGTCAATTAGTATCTTTCTGTGATAGGTATGAAAAGGTGGCAGAAAAAAAAAAAAAAAGAATTGTGGTGATACCTAAAACCGCTAAGCGTTGTGGAAACTTTAAGGATAAACTTAAAGCTGTTTTTAATAGTTCAGTACTTTGTGTAGAGAGTAACCCTAACACTTATTATAATAGTTTTTTTGAAACTTTTTCTTCAACATTTAACACCATTTTTACACCTAAAACGATAGTGGTTAAAGGTAACGCCACATTTAGTGAATGGGCTACCCCTGGCTTACTCAAAAGTAGGAAAAGGTTATACGAGCTATACGATGAGAGAAATTATAATAAAAGTGAACAGTTTCATAATTATGTTAAAGAATACTCGAAGCTGTTTAGGAAACTTTGTAAATTGGCTAAGTCCCGTTTTATAAGTTCAAAGATTAAAAGTAGCGATGATAAGATAAAAACCACATGGAAAATTATTAATAGTGAAACTGGTAAAAATCAATACCGTGACAATGAATTTAATTTAAATATAAACAATAAATTTATCACATCAAATGCTGAGGTTGCTGCTGCATTTGAGAATTTTTTTACTAACATTCCTGTATCAACTACTAAATCTTTGAACTCCTCACCATGCCTTGCTGAATCAATTTTAAAAGAGAATGTTAGTAGGGTTGATAGTGAATTTAAGTTCCAATATGTTTCCCCCTTTGAAATTATTAAAGCCTTTAACACTATTAACGTTAAAAAAACAACCGATCTATGGGGAAACTCTATAGTAATTACTAAGACAATTATATCTGTAGTGGCTAATCAATTGTCTTTTACATTTAATCAATGTGTTGATAGTGGTGTATTTCCTGATCTTATGAAGTCTAGTAAAATTATTCCGTTATTCAAATCTGGTAGTACATCTGACCCAACTAACTTTAGACCTATCTCAGTACTACCAGTATTTAGCAAAATTTTTGAAAAAATTATGTATGATCAATTGCAAAGCTTCTTTAATAATAATAATTTATTACACAATAGACAATTTGGTTTTACAAGGGGTCGCTCCACAACTGATGCCAGTGTTGAGCTAGTAAAACATATATTTGATGCCTGGGAGGATGCCCACGATTCTCTAGGCATCTTTTGCGATTTATCTAAAGCATTTGATTGTGTTGTGCATGAAACGCTGATCAGGAAATTACAGCACTATGGTATCAGAAATAAAGCACTGGAATTTCTGGCTTCATATCTGTATAATAGAATTCAGCGAGTTGATATTAATGGTGAGCGTTCTCCAGGCTCTGTGGTAGAAATGGGCGTTCCGCAGGGTTCTATTCTCGGCCCTTTCTTATTTTTAGTATATATTAACGACTTACCTCACGTTGTCAAGGACAGTCTCGAGATTGTGTTGTTTGCAGATGATACATCACTATTATTTAGACTAAAACGGACACTTACTAATTTCACAGACGTAAACAGCGCCATTTCGAGAGTGGTTCATTGGTTTGACATCAACAATCTGCTTTTAAATGAACAAAAAACTAAGTGCATACGTTTCACAATGCCAAACGTCAAGCCAGTGAAAACTACAGTGGTAATTAAGGATGTCGGGTTAGATCTTGTGGACACTACGACATTTTTGGGTATAACACTAGACTCTAAGCTACAGTGGGGCCCACATATTGATAAATTATCGAGTAGACTCAGCTCAGCAGCATACGCAGTAAGAAAAATTCGAGAGTTGACTGATGTTGATACAGCACGACTTGTTTACTTCAGTTATTTTCATAGCATAATGTCGTACGGTATTCTACTGTGGGGGAATGCTGCCGACATTCAAACTATTTTTGTACTGCAAAAGAGAGCGATTCGAGCACTCTATAATTTAGGCAATCGTTGTTCATTAAGGCAGAAATTTAAAGAAATAAACATAATGACAGTGGCAAGTCAATATATCTATGAAAATGTAATGTATGTTCAGAAAAACAAAGATAGCTTTTTGAAAAGAAGTGATGTACATTCTTTAAATACCAGGAATAAAAATAAACTTGTAGTACCCGCCACTAGGCTCCAAAAGATAAACAAGTCTTTTCGAGGTCAATGTGTCCGATTTTATAATAAAATCCCAAATAATATTCAAGATTTAAGTATTAACAAATTTAAATCCGCAATAAAACGTGGATTGTGTAAGAAGGCCTACTATTCAATTTTGGATTATATAGAAGATCAAAATGCTTGGGATTAATTAACGCAGGCTATTTCTTAAGGAAAAATGTGGTGTTGGCTAGTGTGTTTTTTATTATTATTTTTTTTTCTATTTTTTATGCTACATTTCATTTTCTCTTTTATTCGATTTTTTTTTCTTAATCTTGTTTTCTCTTCATTGTCCTTTTACCTTTTAGTACTTAATAACGGACATACTGGCACACATCAAAACAATGTTGTGGTACATGTAATAGTGCCATCTATCTGTAATTTGCAAAAGAGTGGCCATGAGTTTGTTTGCCCTTTCTTCTCATAAGGCTCAACTCCTTGGAAATGGGCGGTTGTAGATCGGCACAGGCAAATACTCGTAATAGATTTTGTATGAGTTTAATTTTTATTAAGCTTATTTGCTTGCTATTTGACAAAACAGAGATTGTTGCTATTGTGTGTGTTGATCTATGACTTTAGAGTCTACATAAAAGACGATTTCAAACAATTTAAAAAAATTTATGAAATAAAGAGAGTTTGAGTTTGAGTTTGAGTTTACTATCAGAACTTCTGATACTGATATTGTGGTAATTTTCTAAAAAGCACGTCTGGATTTGGGATCTTTTTTTTTTTAAATTGTCAGATTAAGCGAACCCCTCCAGATAATTGTCAGATTATGAGACAGCACGTCTAGGACATAAAGATGAACCATATATATCTTAATCTGACGCGCTTGAGTATGTCAATATGACGATTTTTTTTTGCACATTCTTATAACGGCTGTGAGTTTGCGTCACATCCAAATCGTCAGATTATTGAATGAGAGCTTTATTTTAGGTTCACTTAACATCCCCTTTGAAAATCTGACGCGCTCGATATTTTTTTTTTTTGTCATTTTCAAACCTTACGTACGACCACCCCCATCATGCAAACGATCAGATTAACATATGTACATTATTAAAAATACGTAGGACATGGATGCTATCAATATCTGACGCGCTCGAGTATGTCCATGCATCAGTTTTTTTTTACATTTTTGAACATCCATAGCTGCTCACCCCGCCGATGTAATGGTATACAGTAATAACATTTTTTTCTTTTTATCATCTAAGTTTTCTAACCCAATAGGTCTCTATGACGCTCGAGTAAATCCTCATTTAGCATCGTGGGCTCCCCTGCTATAAGCAGCAATAAATATGTGCGCGCGCGTGTAGGAGTGTGTGTTAGTGAGTGTAAGTGTTAGTGTGTGTGAAGGTGGTAGTGATTTGTCAGTATTGTGATGATGGTACGTACTAATCGTAGTATATATTAATAATAATAAAATTAATAAAAACCATTGACGTTGTAGAAACATTGACTTATTAGTGCTTACGCTGTGATTCACCGAGTGAGTGAGGATACCGGAGGCCCATACCCCAATCCTATGGGGATTGGGGTATGGGCCCCTACCCTACGTCCCCCATCAAGGCCGGCAACGCACTTGTGACTATTCTGGTGTTGCAGATGTCCATGGGCGGCGGTAATCGCTTACCATCAGGTGATACGTCGGCTCGTTTGCCCGCCTTTTCCATAAAAAAAACTCCAGGTCTTGCCATTATTACTATTCTATTAAATTTCAGTAGTTCAGACACTACGGAGGAATAAACAAATATACAAAGACTGCAAAAATCTTTTGACTTCTCCGGAAGCAATGGGCAAACGCAATTACATACTTATAAGTTCTTAAGAACCTGAAAGTTTTTAACTAAACGCATTCCTTAAGATAATAATGTTAATATTTACGGAAATTTCCTAGTCTTAAGTCTGGAAGGAAAAATTAAGTCGATAAAAGAATAATTCATACAATTTCCGCAGGAGATTTTATGATGAGGTTAAAAGCTGATTTAGACAATTGGATTCAAGACTATTTCAATGACTATTTCCTGTTGAAAGAAATACCCGATGTTCCTAATTTATCAGACCTTGAGTAAGTGCGAGTAGTAAGTATTTGTAATATCCACAATTAACAGATCTCTAAAATGATATAGTAAAATAAAATATTATTTCTTGGAAATTGTAGAATTTATGATGCAGAGGCATATTAATAAGCCGCTAAAGTGTGAGTCACTATTTTGTTTTGTTGCATGTATCTGCATTCGCAATGAGTGGTGACATCTCTTAACTTCATTAGTAAAACATTTCCAATATATCAAACTAGCTGATCCGGCGAACTTCGTACCGCCATTTTTACATATTACGCAGTGTACAGTCGTCGCGGACAAAAAAATTTACTTTGCCCGGTATTTTTTTATTTATTCTTGTACACATACCTTTTCCTATCAATAACGAAGACATAGAAAAAATAATTATTTAATTTGGTGCATTCGATCGGAAGTTATGCGCGTACATGCATTTCGGCGATTCATTATTAGATTCATTATTAGATTATTAAATTGTCATTTGAAAGTATATAATATGCACACAAAAGGAGATGTCCAAAAAATGTATGGGCTTGTGTAATATTTTAAAAATAATTATTACATGAATTCAGTAATAGTAGGTACAATAACATGGGATTTTAATAAGAAGCGCACATGAATAAAAAATTATTCAATATTTTACCCCACTTAGCGTCATGTTTTTATCATATGGCAAGTAAAATTCTATCAAAGTAAATTCAAGATGCAAGCATCGCGAAAAATTATTTGATTTTTGAGTTTTTTCCGAATTTGATACGGACTTTATAAAGTTACTCAAAATACATCATTTATTTTATTTATTCCAAAAACTAGAACCTGATCTCGGATTATTCTGGGGCAAAAGTAAGACATCTCCTTTTATAGAAGCCTTATCTAGATACCTATTCCTAGTCCTATTTTGACTTCATTTTGTCTCCCGCTAGTAAACTAAGGAGGGAAGTGGACTTATTATATTTCCCACTCCTCCAGTTTTCTTCTAATTAATTTCGTTGCGGGTACCAAGATAGTTTAGTTTTTCCTGGGACTTCCCGAATGTCATAACTCGGTGTGTTCGTTGATCACACGAATCCAATCAATCAATCCAATCCTGGTGTACAGGAGTAACAGTGGTGGGCGAGTGGGCGGGATTAGTCCCATATACAGTTAAGTCAAGTAGCTTCCTAACTAGTAATTGAGTACCTATTAATATACATTATGTACGAAAAGAGCGTGATCGGCAAAATATAATGAAGATCTTAGAAATATTAAACGATAAATTGTAATCAATTAAGTATTTTATTGAAACCAAACATGGTTTCCTTATATTAATACGGCGTTCAATCTCCATCATTGTCCATATTCGCTTGGCATCTTCGTGGCATACTTTCGGCCAATTTTTCAGCATAGCTGCGAAGTAAAGGCCTCCACAACGCGAACTTCAGGTTACGAGTAAGGTCAGCGACTGTCACTACATTTTTTGCCCTTAGTTTAAGCTTCATCCACGCCCAAACATTTTCAATTGGATTAGCATCAGGGGGCTGTCCCAATCCCAATCCAGTCCAGTGGAGGGCCAATCCAATACGTTAATACCATGTTCTGCTTTCCAAGTGGTGCAGAGCTGACTTCAGTGTTTAGGATCATTATCCTCTTGCAGAATCCAGAAATCATATAGGTGTAGAAAAATCTTCTTAGCCGATGGCAATAATGCTTTTCGGAAATTTTCGTCATCTTCTCAGCATCCAAAGTACCGGTAAACAAGTGCAAATTTCCGAAACCCTTTTTTGAAAAGCATCCCCAAACATGCACCTTTAAAGGGCGTTTCACGGTTCGTACCATTAGTCTATTGACAGCCGACATTCCAAGCTCGAGTCGAGTAACCGATTGCCCAAAATGAAGCTTCATCATCATCATGAAAAAATGAACTTGTCCCAATCACGGTCTTTGTTTTCGCACGCCCAATGCAGCCTTTTTTCAATAAGCGTTACAGAAAGGAGGGTTTTCTTCATAGTGCTTCGATTTTTCATGCCATTTACAACTAAACACCTTTTGATGGTGTCAAATGATGTTATTAAACCCTTTTTTCTTCAACTTTTCTTGCCCAGAGCGAAGTGATAATAAACGATCCCTGGCAAACAGCTGCACAATCCGTTTATCCTCCGCAAGAGACGTCTTTTTCTATTTGCCACGATCTGGTAAGTCATCGAAGGTTTTTCTTTGCGTATATTCACCCACTTGCTCACGAAGGCTTTGGACTTTTTCATATAATGGGCGGCCTGGTCGCGTGAAATTTTGGGACCTTTCGGATGAGTACAAAGAAACACAGCTTCAAATCGGGAAGCGTAAGCGGCACTCATTATAAAAAAATATTTTTAACAAGGAAAACTGGCGCGAAAACTTATGTTTTTTACAATGCATTTTAGGCAAAGGATTGTTCTATTCAGCCTAATATTTTATTTTTATAGATTGCATTCCAAAATTTAAAAATATGCCGGTCACGTTCTTATCCCACACACTGTATGAATATATTTACTATAACATGTCACGTTTATAATTTTCTTAATAAAAAAGCTGCAACTGGTAAGAATTTATTTCCACTTTTTTCTCGTTCATTTTAGATGCTTAGTAGTACCAGTAAAGAAACAGTTCGCAGTTCCATGTTCACTGCTCATTAAATACCTATTTTTTTATTATCAAATAGAGATAAAAAGTTTTACAATTATTTCAGTAACTACGACAACCAGAAGGCTGCAACGCTTGCAGAATTTACAGATGACTCACTAACCATGATGAATAAAAGATTAAATGATATAGGTGGGGACGTTATTCACCTGCCAGATTTCAAAATATTAACTTCGTACGGTCTGGTAACTCATCTTTCTCATTTCTTAAATAATATAAAATACTTGCTCCCTTGTAAGATATCAATAGGTTCATAAATATGAGATCCTGTATGTACAAACTGTAATCAATTTGCACGATGATAGCAGAAGACAGGGTAAAGAAACCTTCTTTGTTTTGACAAGCTGTGTTTTATATTGTAAAAGCTTTTTAAAAACACTGTACAGCCGAATTGCGAGTTGTGTGTTAGGAGGCAATTCCTTCTCAAAGATAATGAGAACAAATGAATAGCTACAATAGTAGAGTTTGTTTAGTTAGATATGTGTATGTTTCAGATAGCGAGACAGGATTCGTGTTCACTATTTGTCACAGATCCTTAAGTTAATATTAAAATATATCTTCTATTTTAAAGTAACCAAAGTTTTTACTTTTATAAATTTAGTTTATTATAAGCAGGTGCAAGCTTACTAAAGTGTTGTTGGGACAATTTGTTTGTTACTCGGGCTATTTGTCTATTTTATTGCCCTATGTTTTTAAAAATGGAACAGCTCAACGACGAGTAATTCAACGATCGAACTGATAAGAAAAAACCAAAATTATAAATATATTGTAAAAAAAATTATAGCTGAATTCCTAAAAATCATCCATCGTTTTCGTTAGACTATTTCAATGCACTCCGGTACACTACGAGGGCTAAATACTATGTTCAGACGATCAATAGCTACCACTATTTTGGAAACACCGTTTCGTTATGTGGATACTATCATCGGCTTCAATGATTTGAAGGTAAGCGTCAGAAATGTTATTGTTTAAAATATTTCTTTAACATATAATTATATATCTAGAACCATTTACTTGTTAGAATATCTTTATGATATCTTTTTTTTTGTTTGCTTGTGTATGCAGTATGACAACTAGATAAGTCACAAGAAGCGGGTTTTTAAAGTGACAGAACGCTATTTCCTAGAAAGTTCGTAGTTAGTGTCGATCTTGAAATATGTAGTTCAGGTGACAATTTATTTCTTTTGATTATGCGAAAGTGATAACGCACAACTTTATGAATCATTAACTTTTTCGACAGACTTGACTTACGATGAGTTCTTTGGTCTACAATAAAAACAAGTGAACTGTCCTGTGATTCCCGGGAAATCCCAATAGTTTAGCAAAGCAACCTTACCATCCATTGATCTCGGTCGCCTTAATTTACCGAAAACTAAAGTGACTGGTTTAAATACCTGGTGAATTTCTAGATATTGAAGCAGCTGACAGTTGTAAATGGCTTCTATTAGAATTGGAAATGCTATAGGTCTTTAGTCACATCCGATCAGTCACTTTTTTAGAGATCTGTCCACCCAATCAAGTTGTGGTTGGACAAATGTAAACGTTATTAGAAAACTAAATAAATGTAAAGAAATGTCGTCATCTCAATGTTTAGTCACGTGGCCTAAACAAAATGATAAAAGAGAACAGAGGCGTTAGCGATTTTAGAAAGAGAATGGACGTAAAAAAATTGTATCTTGGTTAGGCCTCCTGTTAATGAGTGAAAATGAAAAAAAAAAATGTTATGCACACTGATCTTTGTAAGAACCAAAAAATCATATTTTCTCCACGCAGCTCTCACACCGTCATACGAAATCGATATTAGATGCTACCTATTTTCCGAAAAGCTCAGCTTTTTCCTTGGCGTCCGCGTCGTGGCCTAACAATTTTTCTTCTACATGCAGGTATAGAAGGAATAGGCTACAGAAACTCCCTAGCATTATCAGAAGCATGATAAAAATTCTTGTAATTCCGATTCTCAAGACATCGGTTATAGAGTGCCGATCTTAGTGTCAATCAATCTAATTTATTTAAAACCAATAATGCTAAAACAATGTAATTAAATGTTCCATACCCTGTAGCAACACATAAGCGGTGAAAACGAAAACATACTATAGCGCCATTTATCGTGGATACGCCGAACTACGGAATAACTATTAATCCTGTGTCGCGATATAGAAATTCTAGTTCCGTTTAGCATATGTGAAACTTCACAACATCAACCGTTGGGTTGTGGCATTACCACTTTGCCTGCCCGGAGGATCGCCCCTTTGTGTTTTGTTTGTGTTGGAAGGACATACACATTAACAACTTTTACTAGTCCCTCCATTATAAAGCAAGATAAATATGGAAAATAGCACAATATATTACAAAGAAGATTATCCACAAAAAGTTTTAGAGAAAAGAAAAAACATTAGGAAGAAAAGGAACATGAAGTAGAATACCCACAGGTCTTACATTTAATCACTTATATGGACAAAATGAACACACAGGCGAAAGCTAAATAAATTAGAATATAGAAAGAATGATCCATATTAGAGATACAAAGGAAAGATAAAAGTGAACACAAGATAAGAAAGTGAAAAACTATGGTCAAAATGGAGGAGGCCTTTACCCTACAAAGGGGTTCTCATAAATAACTTAAAAATAAACATCATATTTATAAGAATATAACAATTGCATCGTATTGATTATTTTTAATACAAAAAATATTGAAATACACAAATAAAAATTATTGAAAATGAACCATAAATTCGCATAACTTACTAGTGATTTTGATTTTCTTTTTTTAACATTAAATAGATTGCTAATGTGAATAAACTATTAAATTATGCATGTGAATGAATATTGTGAAATTGAGTACCAATAAAAGGCTTATTTATTATTATTATACTAGTCCCTTGGGCTCTCCTTAGAAAATCGGTAATGCAGCTTCTTCAAATAGTGTAAAATACAATTCAACTGTATTATATTAGTACCGCCGATTGTTACATTTGTATATTATTTAGTAACTCATTTTTTGTGTTTTCTTGTGTTTGCATTTAGTTTAATTGACAATCAGATTTTAAATAAATAATATTATGAGTGCTCATACACACATCAAAAGTGTCTAGAGATCAACATATGTGTCTAGGGATCAACATATATTTTTGCAATAACTTTTCTCCTGATTGATATTAATTAAAATTTTCTTTAAGGATTCATCAAATAAAGTGTTTTCGTTTGTCACAGTAACGATAAACCAAGTCACCTTTGCATTAATAAAGAAATTTGCCATTTTCCTAATAAAAGGATTTTTGACATTTGAACCACTAACATTAAAGTTCGAAAAAAAGACTGAAATAACAGTTTTCTTTAAAATTTTATTAGGTAACTTAAACAATTAATAATCCGTGTTTCTACCGCGAACACTAACACAAGAACATCGGTTTGGCATACTCAAAATGAGTTCATCCAAATCACGCTGTGGAATGGCCGCCCATGTTCGTTGCAACAACAAAAAAAGGTCTTCTTGCGACTGGATACCCTCCATATTCGGCAGAGCTCTTCTCTGTAGCATATCCCATGCATGCTCAATCGGGTTCAAGTCTGGCGACTGAGCAGGCCAGGGCCAAAGCCACATCTCAATCTCAAGAAATCCGCATAAAAATGCTTGATCCCTAGACACTTTTGATGTGTGTATTTGAGTAAATCTAAAACGTCTAAGATTTTATTAATAAGGTCATTTGTATTTTCAGGTTTCATATGATTATGAAGTTAATTTTCCACCAAGCCAACAACAACCCCCGACTCTCAACGGTGCGTTTATTATGTCGACGAATGAGCTCTCAGCCCATTTATCTTTGAGCTTATTAAACGGCACAGAAATGGTGGAATTAGACATCGGCTTTATTAAACGATTAGGGTAAACTGATTATCATTAGTCCTACTACCATTGAATCTTTAAAAAGAAAACCTGTATGGTAAAAGCCTGATGTTTTTTGCATGCAGTTTTCAATTTAACTTATCTACAACATTATATTATAATAAATATTACCATGGCACTAGAAGGCAAACGAGCTGCGAGACAGCTCATCCAATGGTGAGTAATTACTTCCACACATGCAGTGGACACCTGAAGTTTTAAAGTCACAAGTGCGATACTGGAATTTGGATGCTACTCCCAAAAGGGAAATTATTACACCGGGAACCTTACTCACGTCTGTGACACGGTGATATCACTTCAGTCGAGCCGATCCATGTGTGCAGAAGTAATTCTTTCTCACGGTATTACTTTACAACTACTATAGTCTGTTTTTGTTTATGCTACTGTTTGCTTTATACTGTTTGTTTTACTGCAAAATAACAGCAGTATAAACATATAATAAATATTTTTTATAATTAATAATAATAAATATTTTGGACATCTAACACACAATGCCATCTAGTCCCAAGCTAAGCAGAACTTGTGTTCTGGGTACTAGAGAACTGATACAAATACATATATACTTTTTTTGTAAATACATACATAGAAAACACCCAAACTCCGAAACAAATATCTGCAGATCATACAAACTCTTGGTCCGACCCGGGAATTGAACCCGAGACCTCAAGCGCAGCAGTCGCACACGCTACCACTACGCCACCGAAGCAGTTGTATATACAGCTGTTCTTTTCATATAACAAGATTGGTTCATGATACATTTAATAAAACTTTTCAGGGTGGAGTTTATAACAGTACAAGGTGGCGCCAACTTACATATTGCAAACTTCAAACATTTATTGCTACATGAAATTGCCACTATCATGTCAAGTTCCATCACGAATGGCGTAAGGTTACTCAAAAATCTTCCAAAATGCGGTAAGAACAATTTTTTTTCTAAAAAATCCTAAGTAATACCGATCCTACTAAAGTACTTATTATTGAATGTAGTCAATGTTCCTGTTAAAATAATGCTATTTGCCGGCAAGAGAGTGTCTTTCTTGTTTATGCTCTTCACGATCCTGTCATTTTAGTTTTCACCTCTTCCACAGTCACCAGATAGTTCAACAAGTAACTTGTTCAACATACCACCAAAACGTCTACAGTAATTACCTACACTTGTTTGTCTCCATACTCACAAATATTTAAAATATTTTCATGTAATTTTCAGTAAACCTATTTCATATTGTCTTGTAATTTTAGAACCATTCATACCTGGCATGCTTCTGAAGAAGGCTCAGGCAGAAATTATCAAAATGCGGCCTACTCCACAGAATGTAATCGTTTTGAAAACCAGTGAGGAGAAAGAATAAATAAAATAGAAAAGGGTGCTGTTCTAACGAATGTCCACAAACAAGAACTTCAAGATAAATCTTCGTGTTTAAGTCAGATTGTAGAAACGATAATAATCGTTAGTATTTGTAAATTATTTCATGAAATGGTAGTAGAGCCTCTAATAGGTAGTAGAGCCACGCTGATTTCAGCATGAATGGGCTGGTTCGACCGGGGCGATACTACCCTCGCACAGAAAATCAACGTAAAATGACAGCGTTCGTGCTGTCGTGTTTCGTTGGTGAGTGCGAGACCGGAGGCCCAAATAGTCTAATCAACAAGTTCCATACTTGTTGACTAGACTAAAAGATGCAGCAGCATCACTAGGCCGCCTTGGTGTGGGTCGCCATACTGCATTGTCTGCATTCGCAGTGAGTATGGTGACCGCCACTCTTGGATTCTGCTTATGCTTTCCATCAGGCAGAGTAGAGTCATTTTGGCGGGCAATACATAAAAAAAAAAAAATTCAATCCACTGTTCATTGTGTATCGATTTTATGCTTTATAACCTTACGAACTTAGGCATTCAAGCTTTTTACCAATGTTATTTCATTTCGTTATGTTTTATTCCAATTCTTCTTCTTTACTTCATTTATTTAATTTGATTAAACTACAAGTATTTCATGACATTGTTTAGAAGCTGTATTATTTCTGGTAAAAAGCTACTTGTTATGATCATTTCTACCATCTATTCACAATATTTGCTTATTAAATATATTATTTAGAAACCATTCAGTCATTTTTTTTTTAAAGACAACTCCCGCACTTGTAATAAATCCTGTGTCACGGGGGACTTCACAAACATACAATTATTTCAAGGTCTTTATTTTATGGGCATAAACATTTACTTTTCTTTTTGTTATTCATAATGTCCAACAAAGTATACCCGTAATAAATTAGTTCGGAACCTATCGATGGTTTACTGCGAAAACCAACAAAGTGCAGTCAAGTTAGTTTTGAGTTTGGATGCACTTATTAAAATTATAGTATTATTATTAATACCTATGGCACAAGTTGTTTGTGGATGGTTGAATTTGAACATCAACCCATCCATCATCAACCGATGGTACCACGTCATCACTGCGCCTTCGCAACGTCACGAGTCAACATCACTACTCGCTACGAGTCTCAATCGGTCAAGATTTTGCGTCATTTGGCAATAAAATGTACTACTAGACACTACTTGTACCGAAGCATTAGGTAAATATTTTTTTTTTTAAATATAATTCTAATCAGAAGCAAGAAATGCTGATCATACAATAAAATATTACAAAACGAATGACAATATCGTGAAGAGAATAAATAAGAGAAATCTGCAAAGATTGGATAGAACAACACAGAACAAAATAAAAAAACTTACGAAATACGATATTACGAATTTTACTCAGTCACGCGCGATACGTGTAAAGCGAATAGATACGAGCCAAGCGCTTGTATCTATTCGCTTTACACGTATCGCGTGCGGTATAATAATCTGTTATTTGTTAATAATAGTATACGATTATGAGTGACGACAGTATGGAAGAAGAAGACGCGGAAAAAAGTGATTCAATAGTTATTAATAATTGTCAAAGGGAGCTGCAAAATATGTCAAAGTGGGATAGTAATTTGTTAGTGAGTAATCCAAGTTTAAATACTGAGAAAAGGCAAAGAGACAAGAGTGAAGATAGTAGCGAAGAGGGATTTATAACGATTACCAAGAGGAAGTCAAAGAGACTCATAAGAAGTGATTCACTTGATATGCCTGATATAAATTCTACGCGTAGTATTCAAAAAAATGCGGAAACTGAGGGTAGTTTTGAAATAATGTTAACCTCATTAAAAATATTACCAAAACAAATGGCTTTGGCAAAATTATTGTACCGTGAAAAAATTGAAGGTATAACTAATGTTAAATTCAAAAACCCATATAAGGTTTATATTCGTTTAAATACCAAGGAGCAGGCAGAGAGGGTAATTAGTTGTCAGAAGCTTAAAGATTTAGATATTCGAGTGAACTTCGCAGATGATATTCTGGTATCTTATGGCATTGTTAGAGGGGTGGATTTAGAAATGAGTGAAGAAGAAATCCTAGAATCTTTAAGAAGCTCAGCTGAAATATTGTCTATTAAAAGAATGAGAAGAATGAACTTGGAAAGTAAATGGGTAGGCAGCGAGACAGTTCGAATATGCTTTAAAAGCGCTGTGATTCCCCCATATATATATGTCTTCGGCTGCAGATTCGGAGTTGAAAAGTATATGTTTTCAGTTATGCAGTGTTCTGCATGTTGGAAATTTGGCCATATAAGGAAATATTGCCCATATAATAAAATACTCTGCCCTAAATGCGGAAAAGAGCACAGTAATTGTGAAACTCAGACATTTAAATGTCTAAATTGCAAGGGCCCACATATGTCGCTTGACAAGACATGTCCTACTTTCTTGAAAGAGAAGAAAATACGTTTAATCATGTCTGAAGAAAATGTAAACTACAAAAATGCTTTGGATATATTACTAAAAATAAATGGGACATCAAAACATATGAAAATAAAGGAAACATTTAATCTAAATAATAATATAGAGAAGTCATTCCCTCCGCTTATGCAAAACAGATTTAGTAACTTAGAAAATTCAGTAGAAAATTCACAAGAAGATATGATAGAAGATTTTTGTGAAAGAGAAGAAGACGAAGGGAATATGAGCTTTAGATCGAAATTTACTAATAAAAAGAGTAAGAAAAATCAAAATACAGAACCTTGTTCCATACATATGCGGCTAGAAAGTATGAGTAATGAACCTCTACAAAGATGTGAAACTGGAAATAATGAAGAGAAATTGAAAAAAGGGTTCAATTAAGATTTATATTTGTTAAAATGAAGGAGATATTTTCTTCACAACATAAATTTGAAGATAAGATTTGTATTTGAGATGGTAGTCCATGAGTTAAAATCATATATTTGTAATTTCTTTAACTGTGAGCAATTACTCAAAAAAATTGTCAACTTATTCGATGGATAGATCATTAAAAGATTTTGTAGTAAATATATTACAATGGAACTCGCAAAGTCTAAAGCCTAAATTAGCTGATTTTGAACTGCTTCTTAATAGGGAAAAAATACACATCGCTGCAATATGTGAGACTTGGCTGGATTCATATAAGGATTATATAAACATTAGTGGATACAATATCTTTAGAAATGATAGGCATGACGCATATGGAGGAGTGGCCATTATAATTCATAAGTCCTTTAATATTCAGGTATGTCCTCTTAACTTAAATAATACTGGAATAGAAGTTATTCAAATTAAATTATTGAACTGTAAAGTTTTAGAGAATATTATTAGTGTTTATTGTCCATCATCAGTAGGTACGGTACCGGGTGATTGGGATAATTTGTTCTCACAAATATCAAGAAAATCTTTGATTCTAGGGGACTTTAACGGACATCATACAAATTGGTCGTATAGGAATGACAACAGGGGCACGCAGTTACTGGATTCATCACTAGATAGTAATTTCATCTCTCTCAATAATGGTGATCCTACCAGAATTAAATTAGTCAATGGAACAATGCAAAAAACCTCACCTGATATTAGCTTTGCATCCTCAGATATAGCGTTAATGACTAAGTGGCAAGTATTAAATGAAAATCTTGGCAGTGACCATCTTTTAATTAAAATATCATTAAATTATCGAGACATGCCGAGTTTCACTAAAAAACGTAATTTTAAACTGGCCAACTGGAAAGCATACAAATCAGATCTCGATACGACGTTTTCAGCTATTGATAGTAATTATTTTCTTACAACAGACACTCAACCTATGTATGATTATTTTGAAACTCAGATTAACTTAGCCGCAGAATGTAATATCCCATTCAAAAAACAATGTACAAACCCTACAAGCAAATTTAGACCTAAAGAATATTGGAATCCATCACTATCTGAAGCAGTAGCTGAACGTAGATTGGCGCTGAGTTCTTTCAGGAAGAACCCTTCACCGGATAACTTAGTAAAGCTTCAGAATAAAGTTGAAAAAGCTCGTTTATTAATCAAACAAGCCAAATCTAGGCAATTTAAATTATTTTGTAGTAATATCGAAAGCACTACTTCTGTCTCAGATATGTGGCAAAAAATGCGATGGAGCAAGGGATATTGTCAACCATCTCGCTCTATTCCGTTTGAGGATAAACAGAAGGAGTTATTACACAACCTTGCGCCAGATTCAGTCAGAAATATATCACCATCTTTTGCATCAAATAACGTAATACTAGAATCGCCTTTTACATTACAAGAGGTTAATAAATGTATTAAAAAAAAAGATACTGCTCCGGGTAGTGATGGGATCACCTATTCAATGATTCATAATCTCCCCCTAGTAGCCAAAAGATATTTACTTGAGCTATATAATGCAATATTTCAATCAGGATGCATACCTAAACAATGGCGAACTATATTAATTGTTCCAATTCCGAAAGCTATAACTAATACCAGCAATGAGGGGAAGCTCCATCCAATATCACTCTTAACGTGTCTGTGTAAAATTTTCCACAATATGTTGGTAGCTCGACTAGAATGGTTTATTGAAAACAAAATAATCCTATCCCCGAATACATCTGGATTCAGAAAAGCTCACTCCTGTTTGGACTGTGTCACAAGATTTGTTACTTACGTGCAACAAGGCTTCTCAAAGCATGTACCTACAGTCGCGTGTTTTCTCGATATAACAGATGCCTATAATAATATTTTAGTTGACAAGTTGACTAGCACTCTCGATGACTTGCATGTAGGAAAAAGCATATGCAGATATATTTGGTCCTTTTTGAGTGACAGACAGTTAACATTAAAAAATATAAATATAAACCAGAGTGAAATACAAACTCATTATACAAGAAACACACATAGGGGCTTAGCTCAGGGGGATCCTTTGGCTCCCTTAATATAGCTACATACAAGGTTTGCCACCAAATTAACGAGGTGCTGTTTACACAATATGCTGATGATTTTGCTATCTTTGTTAGCAATAAAGACATACATGTATGCCAGGCAAAATTACAATCAGCTTTAAATTCAATGGTATCTGGTCTAGACAACATTGGATTAGAAATATCAGCTGTAAAATCTAAAATTTTTATTTTTAGTCGCGGACGCATTAGAAGGCAAATTAATTTGGAAATTGATAACAAACCTTTAATGTCTGTGGAATGCGTTAAATATCTGGGCTTGTGGCTTGACAGATCTCTTTTATGGCAAAAGCATATTAATGAAATATCTCAGAAAACATCAAAATTCTTGAACTTACTTAAGGTTTTGGCGGGCCCTACCTGGGGAATTCATACTAAACATTTACGAACGATTTATATTTCCCTAATACGAAGCAGATTTGATTACGGATGTTTCCTCTATGGTAGTTGTGCTAAGACCCATCTGTATAAAATTGACAAAATACAAAATCAAGCGTTAAGAATCATAGGTGGTTTTATTAAAACCACGCCAGTATATGCTATGGAAAGTGAATTATGCATACAACCGCTTTTCGTGCGGAGAACATTTTTAGCTTATAAATACTATTTGAAAGCAATATCTTGGACTGATAACCCAACTATTGAACTATTGAACGATCTTCACTTAATATCAGATAGTAGATACTGGCGAACTAAGAAGAAACCCTTACTTCTATTTGCTCATACTGATGTTAAGGATACTGAAATAAGCTCATCCTATCCACTTGAAATGTTTTGTCTCGATACTTGGATATCTTCTATAGATTTAGATAATATTATTAATATAAATTTGAATTGTATTAAAAAATCAAAGCGTGATTACGAATCTAATTCATTAAGATTAGACGTCGTGCAAGAATTGAATGTTATGTACAATGGATGGCTACATTTTTATACAGATGGATCTAAAAGTTCTGATGGTATTGGAGCAGCGTATCACGGTCCAAATGGCTCAGCCATGTACAGAATTTGCTCACCTGTTTCAATTATGACGACGGAATTAGTTGCAATTTCAGAAGCGCTAAATCATATAAATGATTCAAGTGGCCAAAGCTTTGTAATTTTTACAGACAGCAAAAGCGCCTTGCAGCACTTGGCTCGATGCGCCTCTGGCTACAGAGGTGTGTCGATAGCCTATGCTATAATTGAAAAAGTACGTGATATCAGTGCGTCAAAAAATCTGAAATTGCAATGGATACCGTCGCATATTAATATTAAGGGCAACGAGGAGGCGGACCGATTAGCTAAATTAGCAATAAAAGAAGGGGATAATATTAATATTAAACCTCATTACTCCGAGCTGTTACATAAATTCAAAATTAGTTGTTACAATAAATGGAAAGAATATTTTGATGAACAGTCTAAAATAAAAGGAATTTGGTACAAGACTATTCAGTCCGAGCCTCCTCATATACCGTGGTTCGGTAACTTAGAAATAAGTAGATCGTGTGTTACGATAGCTCATAGATTACGTTCTGGCCACATTCCATCAAAACAATTTGAATTTCTAATGCGTAGAGTTAACTCACCAAATTGTGAGATATGTAACATTGTGGACGATGTTCAACATTTGTTGATGGAATGTGTCAAGAACCAATCTAAAAGAAATGTAATAATGAAGCAGTTAAACCTGAATTGTTTGGATGTCGGAATAATCCAAAGTGTTTTGGCTATACCGGCATCAAAAAAAGCTATTAAATTGTACAGTCTAGCATATAATATTTAAGTGGATACTTGTTTAAGCTAAGGCCTTATGGGACTGGCATACCCTAATAGGGTAAAAGTCCCTTAAAAAAATAAAGAGGAAAAAAAAAAAAAAAAAAAAACGAATTTTACTAAATTATTTTACAGAAATGATGATGATGAGAATAGCATCATCATTATAACTGTAAAAGAATTACGAGCCGATTTTGGCCACGGCGGCCAGTCTCCACAGAGACCAGCTACCTATGCAACAGATATTATAGTGCACAAGTCATTACGAGTAGTGCACAAGTGTGTGCGGAAACACAGGTGCACTCTCTACTTCCTCAGTATCACAATCCGATGGGACGGCTATCCGACACGACCGGGATCAAGCACAGAACCGACAGCTTTACGTGCACGACCGACGAGCTTGGACCGACCCGAGAATCGAACTCGAGACCTCTTGATCCGCAGTCGTATATGCTACCCGCTAGACCAACTAGGCAGTAAACGAACAAGTTTACATTATTATTACTTTACGAAAACATAACTACAGAGTTTCGTTTGTAACAAAGTATTTCGTTATTTTTGTTGTGAATAATTAGATAAATCTTAAAAAAAAATTTTTACATGAAAAACACACGCAGGAAAAAAAAGATGATAATTATAATTAATCGCATATATATTTTGCATTACAACACATAAATACCGTAGAAATCATAACAGTAAAAAAAGACAAAAATACAAATTATAAATTTAATTTTTGGTATCATCAATATATTCATTTAATCCTACAAAGCTCGCTGCGTCCGTCTCACTGCCAGTCTCTGAGGATGATAAAAAGAAAAAATTGACATATTTATTTAGACGAGAATTGATGTTAAGCAAGTGGGTTTCTATAAGATTTTTTATAGTCTCCAAACATGAAAATTGAGCTAAACGATCTTAACACATTCTCATCCTATAATAAGATAAAGTCAGACTGGTATAAGGCCGCCAATTGCATTTTGTGTTTGCATTCTACTTTGTTTGTTTTGTGATCATGATGTGCGAGAGTACCTATTGATATAAAACCTATTAACTCTATTGAACCTATATCTGTTATCTATCATTTGAAGTATGCAGTATAACAATTTATCATTTATGTTGTTAGTGGCTTTTTCAACATTTTAAAATTATTTTGTTTAAGAAAAAGTCACAACGATTAGCAGACATTCGCAGATTCACAATTTTCCTATATAATTTGGTAGTTCCTGGATGACCGGTATTTTTTTGATAAATTTTATAAAAATGAATTCTAGCTAGATCGATTTATCGCCCTCGAATGCTCTTACATAGAAAATTTCATGAAAATCGTTGAAGCTGTTACCGAGATACTAGAAGACTAACCTAAAATGACAGCATTCGTGCTGTCATTTTTGCTAATCAATGATGCTGTGAGTCACCATGCTGCATTGTAGCATTGCCTGCACTCGCAATGTGTATAGTGGCCACATCTCTTGGATTCTGCTTATGCTTTCCATCAGGCAGAGTAGAGTCACATTGGCAGGCCTATATAAAAGCCATGGCGGAAGCCGTGAATATATATTGTTTAGATTTACGCGCATTGATTTTTAACCTACAAATTCATAAACAAACCTGTCATTGCAAGAGAACCCGCAACGCCGTCTTTTTGACTAAGCAGCTTCAAGTTTTCAGGTTGATTAAAATAATCCATGATATTTTCAATAATGACTTTTGGCACTTCATTCTTCACATAGCCCACAACCACGGCTTGAGCTAAACGAGTTCGCAATGGCATCACTATATTCCTGAAGATGTAAATAAAAATTATTAATGCACTCTACCTATATCTTTCCAGAAAAACCTAGTGATTGATAAAGAAAAAATAAATAAAAGAAATAACTATATTATCATTAACAGCCCTTAATATTCCTCTCTCTCATAGGCCTCTCTCTTAGATGAGACCTTAATACCATCCTGGCCACACGGGTCAGTATCATTTAACGATATATATATAACAATGAATTTTTATCCTACCGAGGTTGTCCGGCTCTCTCCACTCAGAATACACCTCTTGCGCGCTCAGAGGATATTAGTAGTCAGAGGTACACGCTGTTTCCACACAGTGTCGACGGAGGTGGCGTGTGCCTTGACTGGAACCCCTCCGTGAGATTTGAAGGCGTAAGTGCTCGCAGACGTTTATCGGCGCACGGCTGAGTAGACGGCGGACGGCGGTCCTCCATCCACTACAGTGGCTGCCGCGAGTAGGTGACGGTCACGTGTGCAGAACGTCAGCCAAATAGAGAGTCTACACAAAGTGCCCGCACTAGCGAGCAGGCTCTAGTAGGGGTCTGGATATCGTAATAGCAGCTGTTCCCGGATCCCTCCTATCACAGGCGTAGAGTGGCACATCGTGTGGTTTTAGTTGGTCCGATTCCGACACACCACTCCGTCCCATACCACGATTTGGTGACGGCCCGTGGGGGTTTCGTACACACGTAAAAATTAAAAAAGGGTTTCTGTCAAGCTCACTTTGTACTACGCTGTTATCTTCAAGGGCCCAGGTTAGTCTCGCCACTGAATTCGAGATGGTATATGACGCTCAGACTGGTGCTCGAGTCTTCGAGTTCCCTGGTGTAAGCACAAAGATGGCGGACACATTCGCCGAGATACTACGAGGAATGTTTGCAGCCGCGGATGGCGTAAAGATCGCCAGGTCTACCAAGTGCGCGAAGTTGCCCATCTCGAGCCTGGTCGACTCCGTGGTCCGTAACGGCCGTGGATGTCCGCGTTGCAATTCGAGAGAACTTAGACATCACTCTGTGTCGAAGGCGCGTACAATGGAGTGTATGTATACAGGGTCAGTACTAGGTGCATACTTGTGGAACATAGGCTTCTATGATTTTCTTACAATACCTATACCATCCGAATGTACCCTAAACGCGTATTCCAATAACGGTTTATTATTGGTATAATCAGATACTAGAGTGGGGCCTGAGAAACTAGGCAATAGACGTTCGAGCTTACTGTACTACTACTGTACTATGCTGTAAAATAAAACATCAGTTCGATAATTAGGATAAGTTTAAGACATAAACTTTTCATTTATCGTACAAATATTAGAAAAATCAACAGCGACATGGGGTCTCTCATTTAATACACTGAAAATCATATATGGAGCAATATTTGGGTCCTATTTGCTATGGTGCATCTGTATGGGCCGACAGGCCGACTGTAGGCCCTGTCCGTCGCAAACTGTTACCAGGCCAACAACTTCAGCGACAAATTGAGCGACAATATGTCGCATATTAACTGGACATCTCTGATTGATTCTACCTCTGTTAATGACAAGGTGCACGTATTCAACGAAATAGTGACTAAACTGTGCGATACTCATGCACGGGTAAAAAAGTTATCTTCAAACACCCGCCTGCAACCTGCGAGTTCACACATTTAAAGAAATACCCAATTTGATATAGTCAATCGGAAGTTATACGAGTATATATATTTCGTTGATACATTTTTATTTATATAGATTAAGATATAATAATAATAATAACCCCCCTGAAGCTCCAACCATACGTCCGAATCGACCATCATATTTACGTAGGGGGCGGACACGTGATATAAAATTACTGGCACGGCTAACATGGCTTTGGCAACCCATTAAGTATGGAGACACGTATGAAGTAAACGTATAAGGCCGCTGCCCGGGGGTGATCGCCGGGGCACACCTGGAGCTGACGCTGGGTGTGATAGTATACGAACCGTCCCGTGAATACCCTTTTACCTGCGTCAACTAAGACTGGTAAACCACGTGTACGCGTAAGATGGACAGGACAGAAGATGTAAACATATTCATCATGCTACCTACATAGCATCACTAAATTAGAAACCGACATGACAACATACAGAAAATTACCTCGTGAATACTTTTTAAAACAGTACCCTCACGTTTTAGTTTCAGAACAACGAGTTTCCGATCAAAGGCGAGTTATTATCAGAAATAAGATGCTTACTTATGAAAGTTAGAGCAACTAAAAGAAGAAGTTAGGATAGAATTAGAACAGGAAGATATTTCTCTTCAATCACAACCAACCATTACTACAAACCCAACTACACAACAAACAATACTACGAGTAACAAATACACAATCATCCCATAACTACCTAAATACTACTGAATATTCCATATAAAACACACAAACACCACTTAGTACTAATATATCAACACAAACTGAAACTACACTGCTATTGATGGAAACAGAAATAGAAACTGTGCAGTCTAATGACCTCCTAGACTCGTCAGAAAAGAAACTGAAAGAACACTTACAGACAGCCATAATTGAATTTGCAGGCTTAGATACTCATTTTTAGGGTTCCGGACCTTAAAAGGAAAAAACGGAACCCTTATAGGATTACTTTGTTGTCCGTTTGTCTGTCTCATAAGATTCTTTTTCTCATGAACGCGTGGAGGTATCAAGCTGAAATTTATATCAAAATTAAATACTCAAGTCTACTGTCCCTTGGAACTGTGAAAAAATCAAATTTCTAAGCCAACGCAATCAAAAGATACAGTCGTTTATGCTGCAAATTTTCGATACTCGCAAGGGAATCAAAACCTACAGGGTACTTCCCGTGAACTCAGAGTCTTAAAATTTGGTACGAAGCAACATCCTATAGCACAGATAAAGGAAAAATTGCGAAAAGTAAACATTTTTAGTCACTTCATTATAATAAGTCGTCTATGATGCAAATTTTCGACACTCGCAAGGGAATCAAAACCTACAGGGTACTTCCCGTGAACTCAGAATCTTGAATTTTTGTACGAAGCAACGTCTCATAGCATAGATAAAGGAAAAAGCATAATTTTTTTGTTACATGATACAATAAAAATATTTTTAATAATTTTAAACTTAGTACCCCTTTCCTCATGAACGCGTAGAGGTATTAAATTAAAATCCATATCAAATTCTCACGACTATAATACCTTTAAGCTGTAACAAAATGAAACTTCTATGTTAACGCAATAAAAAGAAACAGTAATTTAAGCCCCATATTTTGAAACTCGCAAGACTCGCAAGGGAATCAAAACCTATAGGGTACTTCCCGTGAACTCAGGATCTTGAAATTTGGTACGAAGCATCGTCATATAGCACAGATAAAGGAAAAATTGCGAAAAGTATAAATTTTTAGTTACATCATTTAATAAAAAAAGTAAAGGATACTTCCAGTCGACCTAGAATCTCGAAGTTTGGCATGGAGCAACGTCTTATAGCACACATAAGATAAAATTTTGAAAACCTTACATTTTAAGTTACATCACATTTTATTTTTTAAATAATTATAAAACTATTTCCCTCATGAACGCGTACAGGTATCAACTTGAAATTCATATCAAATACTTAGGTCTAATTGTGTTGTTGCACCACACCGTTCGATAAAATATTATTTACATAGGAAATTTTACACATATCGAAATTATATTTATAATGTAGTTTCTTTATATAATAATAATGGAATCTAAAACTGTATACGAGTAATTACATGGTATTTATTGAATATTAAATAACAATAAATATTTTTAATCCCCGGCCAAAAAGAGGGGTGTTATAAGTTTCACGTGTCTGTCTGTCTGTCGGTCTGTCTGTCTGTCTGTCTGTGGCACCGTAGCTCCCGAACGGATGAAGCGATTTCAATTTAGTTTTTTTTGTATGAAAGGTGAGTTACGTGCGAGTGTTCTTAGACATGGTTTCATGAAAATGGATGATTGAGCCATTTAAAAGTTATGGGGGTGAAAGTGGGGAAGAGTAACCGAATGTCTGCAAAAATATCATCGAGTGAGGTCTCAAATGAAAGCGCATAACGTGTTTTTTACTTTTTAAAGGGAACTCAGATTATTATATCGGGGTTTTTTTTTAATTTTGAGAATTTATAGTTATAATAATTACAAAGTCTATATAAACAAAAGATAATTAACTATATTACTATAATACAAAGTAGGGTCCGCTACATCACCCCCTCCTAGAGACCGTCCTACGAGCGATAATAATAATTAGGAAAATGCACTTTGCGTCCTGATCGCGTCAAAAGGAACTTAGATTATTATATCGGGGTTTTTTTTTTATTTTGAGAATTTATAGTTATAATAATTACAAAGTCTATATAAACAAAAGATAATTAACTATATTACTATAATACAAAGTAGGGTCCGCTACATCACCCCCTCCTAGAGACCGTCCTACGAGCGATAATAATAATTAGGAAAATGCACTTTGCGTCCTGATCGCGTCCTTCTAACATTCGGTTCCTCGGGGTCAAGTTGACTGGGAGTCTGAGGTGTGTTATATAGTAGTGGCTTGTGTGGTGTATGTTTGTATGTGTCTGAATTTAAGTGTGTATTTTTGGTGAGTGAGTCATGCAATATGTAGGCTGGTTTCACGCGGTCTACTGATACTGTGACTTTCTTACCATTCATCAGTATCGTCAGCACTTTATCGTTCCTTTAAATAACTTCGAAGGGACCCGTATACGCAGGTTTTAGAGAACCTCGATTTATTTCTTCCCTGAGAAGGATGTGGGATGCTGTTTTAAGGTCCTTGGACACAAAAATAGTCGGATTCCCATGTCGTGATGCTGGTGCTGGCTGTAACCTTCTAGCGAGGATACGAATACGTGACAGGTAGTCAGTCACGTCGTTAAAATTCCTTCCTTCGGCCAGTAAAAACTCTCCAGGTAATCGGAGTGTTTCGCTGTATACGAGTTCGGCTGGAGAAGCTTTAATGTCTTCCTTGTAAGCGCTACGTATACCGAGAAGTACCAGCGAAAGAGATTCAACCCAGTTGTCAGTGCCGTGGCAAGTAATTGCGGCTTTTAACTGCCTGTGGAACCTTTCCGATGTCACGTATTGGTATAGCCTCTGACCAACGTGTGAATCTATCCACAGCTGTGAGACAATACCTATAGCCCTGAGACAGAGGTAAAAGGCCTACCAAATCTACAGGGTTCTGGTAACATGTAGCAATCCCTTTAAGGTGTGATAGTAAGGGAGGACCTACTCCATGACCAGTAAGGTGTCCAGATCTTACCCTGATGGATTATTACGTGTGTGTGAGCCAGGTCTATGATGTCTCGCCTGTACCAAATATTGTAGGTTTAAGGATCCGCATAGTTAATGCCGCAAGTGAAATCAAAAACTAGTTGTCTAGTGGTGTTGTAAAAACTCAATTGAGGACAAGAATGCGTGCTTGCATTAGAACTAGGGGCTCACACTTTGAAAATCGACTGTAAATTTAAGTTTCGACCTCAAAATAACTACATCTTAAAAATTACAATTTTTCACTTACTCCCGATTAAGTTCATTTACTCAGCCATTTGTCAACGTATTTAATTTTTTATACCTCGTTGGATAGTTAATAAAACATACTTGTTTTTAAGCTATTACGCCGATAAAATTGTAAGGTTTTTTTTTAATAAAATTGCATTTAGTCTTAACAAACAGTAAAATGTATGAAAATTTTTAGATTCCCTGAATCATTATTCACAAACGGTACTACATTTCTGTTCTTTTTTGTGTTATTATTGCGTAATAGGGTGTTAGCAAACTACAAACACCAAAAACAACCATTTAATACGCAAGTGTTTGTTTTAAGAGCACTTTGAAGTAGCGTGATCCACTTTTCTTAAAAAAATGACTTTTTTTATTTTTTTTTCAAAACGGTACATTTTTGACTCATTTACCAGAGGACAATTTGATAGCTAATGATCTCTACTATCACCCCTTAAAGGGATTGCTACATGTTACCAGTAACCCTGTATATGGATGTGTGCGAACCTCGATCGTGGTAATTTGTATGTGCCCACAGGTGATGACAAAAAAAAATAAAAAAAAACAATACAATATTCCGGGACACTTTGGACCTTTGGCATGCTAGACATGCCTGTGCCCAAGTTCGGCAGTCCTTTCTAATAACCGGCCAAACGTTCAGCAACAAGTTTGGCGGTTGCTTTGGTACCTGGGTGACTAAGGGAATGAAGGCTCTCGAAGACGTGATGACGAAGCTCTTGTGGGACGTATGGTCGGGGTATGTCCGTACTCACGTCACAGAACAATTTAGTATCCAGGGCTCCAGAGACTTTGACCTTCTTCAGACACAATGACGTGTTACTTACCAGTAGTCTGCAGTACAGTAGTAAGGACACACCAGATTTTAAACCGAAATGCGCACAATGCAGCCCGTACAAAAAACCATGTGACCATCGATGTGGATCACAAGACTGCTCCACATATAAACTTAAATTAGAGCAGCTATTCCTAAATACTAATTACTGAATAGCTTATACAGTAGTAGCTGTAGTACCTTTTTAATAAAATGGATAATATCTCAATAGGTCAGTTAAATCTTCATAATGATAAAATAGCCACGTCAGAATTCGATCGCTTAGTTTTGGAACAAAAGTTAGACATTGTCCTTATACAAGAGCAATATCAAAGCGCTCAATTGCGGACTTATGTAGTACAACTAGATGGCCGGTCGCGGGCTGGGATATATGTTGCAAGTTCTAATTTTACGGTAACATCTTTGCGTAACCTTATGACGTCACACTGCGCCGTTGCTGAGATCTCATCCTCTACCTGTAGGGTTTACGTAGTGAGCTGTTACTTTCAATTTTCACATCCTATTGATCCTCATCTACATCATTTACGTTTCGTTTTGCGGTCCCTCATAGGACACAAAATTATCATTGGCGCTGATGTCAATGCTTCTTCGACTTTATGGTATGAAAAATTGCGTGCAGCTGACATGGCTCGTCGCTGTGCGGTTGAATATTTTATTGCGGAAATGAATCTTACTATCCAAAATACCCCTGATGCACCACCAACTTTTTGCAGCCCAATGGGTGAGTCTTCTATTGACGTGACGCTTACGCGCGGCGACGTCTCGATATCTGGATGGCGTGTCCTACCGGACGCATCCTGTAGTGATCACCGCTTAATCGTGTACGAATTCATACCAATGGTTGCACAATATCCACAAAGAACTCCTTACAATTTTAGGTATAAAACTAAAGGGGCAAATTGGGCTTTATTTGGTTCACTCTTTGCAGTACATGCCAAATACTTCAGTCGCAGTGGTCTATCAGCTGAGGAAAGCGCAAACATATTATCAGATACTTTCACATATTGTGCTGGTGTTTGTATCGGCCGTGGATCTATCACTAACACTCGTAGATGTGATTGGTGGAATTATAAATTAGTCGAATTACGTAGAATCTATCGGAAAGCTCGTAAAAAACTAAATGACATTAAAAAGCGTAACGTAACAGGAGATATTTACAATAATGCTCTTATTGCTCTTAGAGTTGCTAGGTCTCATTATAGAGCTGCTGTGGAGAAATCAAAGGGAAATTTAATAAACTTGTTGATAAACTCGATAGAGAGGGTCCCTGGTCACCTTTGTATCATGAATTTAAAGCAAATAGATCAATCGACCTTGCATACGTACAGAACATCAAAATTAATAATAGTTATACTACAGGACTAGAACAAACCACAGAATATCTTTTAGAATCACTTGTGCCTGACGATCGGCCGGAGGATAACACGGATTATCACCGACAAATTAGGCAGTGGGCTATTGAACCACCATTGTCTCCAATGTCTGACTTACCATCTTCAGACGAATTCCTCAGTATTGTTAGGTCATTACCACTAAATAAGGCTTCGGGCGACGATAAAATATCAAACAAAATGATAAAAGAAGCTTGTAAACTTTCGGGTGATACGGTTTTAACAGTTTTTAAACGTTGCATTGCGGAAGGAGTATTTCCTAGTGTTTGGCGGTGCGGTAATATTCGAATAATACCAAAAAGCGGCGATAAGCCGCCGGATGATCCTAAATCCTATCGACCCATAACACTGTTACCATCGCTGGGAAAGCTTTTAGAGCGTCTTGTAGTACCACGACTTCTACCGGGTGGAGTTAAATTTCATGATAGACAATTCGGCTTTACTTTGGGAAAATCGACAACTGATGCGGTTATATCTGTAAGGAAAACTGTCACCGAGTCAAGTTTTCAATACGTTTTAGGCATCTTCTTAGATATATCTGGCGCCTTTGACAATGCGTGGTGGCCCATGCTATTGCTAAAATTAAAATTAAGAGGTTGCTTTAAAAATATTTATTCCCTTATCTCCTCGTACTTCTTACAAGGTACTACTAAATTGAGACTTGGGCATCATTCTGTGTCGAAGGCGCTTACGATGGGGTGTCCTCAAGGGTCAGTGCTAGGACCATACTTGTGGAACATAGGCTTCGACGATTTTCTGGCAATGCCTGTGCCGTCCCGATGTACCCTGAATGCGTACGCGGACGACGGTTTGTTATTGATAGAGTCGGATACTAGAACGGGGCTTGAGAGGCTGGCCGGTGAATGTTTGGACCTAATATCTCGGTGGGGTGGGCGTAATCGGTTGACGTTTGCACCAAACAAAACCTTCCAGCTACTTCTGAAAGGTAACCTCAAATCACCGCCGTGTATTAAATTTGAAAATGTTACTATTAAAAATAAAACCTCGGTTTGTTATTTAGGATTGGTTTTAGAAAGAAATTTTTCATTTATTGAACATATTAGAACAGTTAATGTAAAGTCTAAAAAGAGTTTCTTTGCACTGACGAGGATATCAACTGCGACATGGGGTCTGTCATATAATACACTAAAGATCATATATGGAACTACTTATTTGGGTTCTATTTGCTATGGTGCTCCTGTATGGGCAGATAGGGCGACTGTAGGTGCTGTCCGTCGCAAACTGTTACAATGCCAACGACCTGCATTGATTTTCTTGTGCAAGGCATATAGGACGGTTAGCACTGAGGCTTTACCGGTGTTGGCAGGTGTTCTTCCGGTTGATCTTGAGGTGCAAAGACGTGCAGCCATGTACTATTCCACACTACAAAACATGGAATGCGATTTTTTGGGCATACTAGACCGCGGTAAAATCATAAGATTGTTTCAACAAAAATCCAATGTCTATAACGACCTCTTGGATGAATGGCAGCAACGATGGGACGAATCATCTAAGGGGTGCCACCTCTACCAGTTCTTTCCATCTGTTCGCGAAAGGTTGTCAAGGACATGGCTCGAGGTAGATCACTGTGTCGCTCAATTTCTTACAGGCCACGGTAACTTTAAGAGCAAACTATACTCATTTAAATTAGTCGATTCACCATTGTGTCAATGCTCAACACCTGATTCTAGCTGTGAACAGTCGGCTCATCATATCCTCTGGGAATGTAGTCTTTGGTACAATGAACGTAACATGATGCTTAATAGCTTACAAATGACGTCTGGGGTAGTATATTATGGGGATCTTGTGTCAACTGCGGTGAATTTCCGTGCGTTTAAGCGATTCTGCCATACATACTATAGAAATCAAATATAGCTCACTTAGGACCCATAATATTTCTATCCGTGGTGCTTCCCGGTTTGAAAAAGGCGTCTGCCTATTTTGACTCCATTTTGTCTCCCGCTTTGCTAAGGTGGGAAGTGGACTTATTATATTTCCAACTCCTCCAGTTTTCTTCTGATTAATTTCGTTGCGGGTTCCAAGACAGTTAAATTTTTCCTGGGACTTCCCGAGTGTCATAACTCGGTGTTTTCGTGGGTCACCGCTGTTGATCCTGGTGTACAGGAGTTACAGTGGTGGGCGTGTGGGCGGGATTAGTCGCATTTACTAGTAGTCTGCTTAACTCCGTGTCGGAGTCTTGATGCTTTGTTAACTGCTCTTTTCCTTTTGCAACACTGCGCCTTTCATTTTGCAAATTGCTACACGTTATAATGCTTAATCGCTTATGAAAACGTTCCTAAGATAACTACAATGGGTAGTTTAAGAATTTTTTTCCAGGTGTCGATCCAATCGATGAGGATCAGTGACTTGGTGCTCCTCCTGTAGAGGACCAACCAGGCGAACATAGGACAGATAACTTGGCAAGGCAGTCAAGCTGGCGAGGACGTCCAGCTATCAGGAGAGGCCGTTTTAGAATGAGCGTATCTGAATTATTGAAATGAGAGTATCCAAGTAATAAAAGATTTACCCCTACTTTACCGATAAATTATGCAGAGCCAACCTATAAAAAGACGGTACTTGGCTATGCTCTGACACTTGTTGTTTGGGCGGCGCGGCGGTCGGTGAGGACGTGTTTCTGTACCCATATCTTGACGTTTAATTTTATATCGTTGTAAACGGTTTAGTGTTTTAATTATGAGAGTTAGAGCTGAGGTTGGGCTACCTCCAATCTGACACTTTTATTCAATTCTCACTTCTAGTTTATAAGACACAGTGGTTTAGCTGGATTTATACTGGTTTAGCGGATACTGGTTTAGCAATTTCCTCTATCCTGGATAAGGTACCGCGACAACATTATCCTTACCAGATATATGTCGGATTTCGGTGGTAAATTGTGAAATGAAGCCTAGATGCCTGAATTTTCTGGGTGAGCAGTTCTCCTAACGTGAGTGAAATGTACGGCACAGCGTCTTATGGTCAGTAAAGACCACAAAATCCCTAGCCTCCACCATATGTCGAAAGTGCTTTATTGCCTCATAAATGGCTAGCAGCTCACGATCATATGGGGAGTATTTACGTTGAGAAGGGCTTAGCTTACGAGAGAAGAAAGCAAGTGGTTGCCATACTCCATCCTCTCGTTGCTGTTATAGTGCAGCGCCTAATGCCGTTTCTGAAGCGTCAGTCACCACAGCCAACTTGTACTTACTATTAGGGTGTGCCAGTAAGGTAGCATTACACAGACTTGTCTTGCAAGACAACAAAGCTTCATGCTCGACCTCGTTGAATGTCACAGGGTGGGAACCCTTCACTAACCCTTCCAGTAGGGCATTCAGAGGTGCTTGAAAACGTGCAGCTTCAGGAATAAAGCGTCTGTAGAAATTAAGCATTCCTAAGAATCGCCTTAACTGCTTCACCGCTTTCGGGGTTGGGAAGTCCTGAATGGCCTGAACCTTGGCTGGGAGGGGCGTAACGCCTTCGGCTGAGATCCGATAACCTAAAAAAGTTACCTCTGAGGCTCCGAAAATGTACTTGGACGTGTTTATCACCATGCCGTACTCCTTCAGTCTGGTGAATACCTCACGCAGATGACATTCAGGGGTTTCCTGATCCTGGGAAATTATAAAAAAATCATCCAGGTACGGATAACAATAGTCCAACCCGCGGAGCATCGCATCCACAAAACGCTGGAAGGTTTGTGCTACGTTACGAAGACCAAAAGTCATGTACTGGAATTCGTAAAGGCCAAATGGTATTGCGATAGCAGTTTTTGGAATATCCTCAGGGTTGAGCCTTATTTGGTAATTAGTTTAAAGTTAAATAAAAGTATTTTATGCCGAAATTGTTGCACATTATTTGATTTTGACCAAACAATCCCACATTTATGTGAATTGAATGTCTCGTTTCGACTGAGATATGACTCGCTCAGACTTATTTCGCTGGACCGACTCCAAAATGTCGGCGCGACACTTTAAAGATTTGTTAAAATCAGCAAGTGAGGGCATGTCATCATGCGTGTTCCTATGTTCCTCCCGCTTAAAATTAGTGCTACTGTCGAGCTTCGCTGAGACCATGTGAATAATTAAAGTGTCCCACTTATCAGTGGGTTGAATGAACTTACCAGTGTATTTAAAGCTCGTAAGTTCTTAGATACATGGTCGACTAAGTACCTCAATTCCTTGGATGATTCACGACCTATCGGTTGAATATTAAATAGGGAATTGAGATGATTGATAATTAATTGCTTTTTGTTGTCATATCTATCGCAAAGAATATGCCAAGCTTCTGCATAGTTAGACTTTGTAACCTCTAAATTGCTAATCACTTGAGATGCTTCTCCCTCTAAATAAGATTCAAATACAATCAAATAGAAGTGGGTATAAAAAGGATTCCAAATATTCAGTTGTAATTTCATTTAAAGAATACAGTTACAATTAGTAGTAAAATAGTAGATAAAAGTTAGACAACCTTCTATCAGCAGCTTACCTACATGACTTGAAAGTATACGACTAAAGGTCTATTGATACGTATGAAATTTAAATAATTATCCTCCAACTCCTAACCGTTGAGGAGTTGTACCTTCCATCATCAGCTTGCCTAAATAATTTGAAAGAAAACGACTAAAGGTAACATACATACATATGATATTTAAAGATTTATCCTCCAACTTCTAATCGTTAAGGAGTTGTACCTGACATCATCAGTTCTTCATCATAAAATGATGACTACCAGACGCAAATACCGGTGTAACTTCAGAAAATATCCGAAAAACATAGTATGTGCCTAAAAATGAGGGTTTCTCTCAATTTCCCTGGGATCTCATCATCAGATCCTGATATGGTGGCAATGGGACCACCTCGGGAGCATACCCTTTCGAATACAAAAAGAATTTTCAAAATCGGTCCACAATTGACGGAGTAATCGGTGAACATACATAAAAAAAATAAAAAATTAAAAAACATACAGTGGAACATAGAACCTCCTCCATTTTGGAAGTCGGTTAAAAACGACTACACGTACAGATGAAAAAAAGAGCTATCTATACTAATATTATAAAGAGGAAAGATTTCATTTTTTGTTTGTTTGTTTGTAACGATTTAACTCGAAAAGTACCTGACCGATTTGAAAAATTCTATTACCATTAGAAAGCTAAATCATCCTCTAGTAACATAGGCTATATAACATTTGCAAAAAAAATAGAGATCCTTATGAAAACTTCGATAATGTGCACCAAGGTGTAAAAAAAAATCCGATAAAATCCATATACCGCGTGCGCTGTGGCAAGTATTGACAATAGAGCAAAATTATGTACCATAGTTTTATAGAGGACATCAATAGCCACAAAAAAACCCGTGGTACCATGTGTCAAACAATTACAGGTATGTCCCAATAACTACTTGTTCATGTTGAAATTTGTGAATGACGTTTAAATTTTTGGTTAAATACTTAGTCTACTGGGGCTGGCTGCTAGTGCTCTATAAGACTGTATTACATCATTTTGCTCTATTGTCAATACTTTCCGCAGCGCACGCGATAAATGGATTTGGGTTTTTTTTACACCTTGGGCTACATTATCGAAGTTTTCATACGGATCTCTAACTTATTTGCAAATGTAATATAGCCTATGTTACTCGGGGATGATTTAGCGTTCTAACGGTGAAATAATTTTTCAAATCGGTCAGGTACTTTTTGAGTTAAATCGTTACAAACAACCAAAAAATCAAATCTTTCCTCTTTATAATATTTGTCGAGACAAAGACTCTATCGTTAAGCGTTCCATATAGACAACTAACAATATTAGGTCTTTACCTATGAAATTGCCTTTCTTCAGTACTGGTCATTTCAAATGAAAAAAAGTTTGTAATGGCTCTGTATTCTAAATTCAAATTAATTTTGTTTCAAAACCATGACATTCCATTTACAAACTCAGTCTTTTGTTTTTTGATTAGCGTTGTATTTTCATTACATTTGAACATTTTTCGTCATAATGGATACTTTAAAAATTCGTGTAATTATGGAATATGAGTTCCGTCGTGGCACCAACGCAACACAAACGGCACGTAACATCAAAAACGTTTAAAGAGAGAACTGTACAAACGAACGCACAACCCGTTATTGGTTTTCCTGGTTCCGTTCTGGAAATTTTGACTTGAAAAATGAAGCTCGTGGTCGTCCGGAGACTTTGGTTAACAATAATGAATTAAAGGCGATTGTGGAAGCTGACGAAACTCAATCTACAGCTGAGCTAGCAGCAGCTTTTAATGTAAGCATCAAAACAATATTGATCCATTTGCGACAAATTGGCAAGGTAAAAAAGCTTGATAGATGGGTGCCCCACGACCTTAACGATCGCCAGCGCAAGTACGCGTCGAGACCTGCCTTGCGCTGCTCAACAAGAAAAGAAATGAAGGAATTTTGAAACGAATTGTTACGTGCGACGAAAAATAGATTCTGTTCGACATTCGAAAGCGGTCAGCAAGTTGGTTAGACCCTGGTTCAGCACCAAAACAATGTCCTAAACCAAAAATGACCCCTAAAAAGGTGATGGTTACTGCTTGGTGGTCTAGTGCGGGTTTGATTCACCACAGCTTTTTACAAAACGGCATGAGCATTAATGCAGATGTGTACTGTGAAGAACTGGAGAGAATGATGGAGAAGCTTGCACATCTGCAACCAGCTTTGGTCAATCGGTCGTCCCCACTGCTCCTTCACGACAACGCGCGACCCCATACTGCGCAACAGACAGTCTCCAAGCTGCAAGAGCTGGGGTTGGAAGCTCTCCCTCAACCGCCATACTCACCAGACCTTACACCTACCGATTATTACTTTTTCCAAAATTTAGACAACTTTTTAGTGGGTAAAAAATTCAATACCCAAGAGGCAGTACAAAATGCCTTTGAAGAGTTTGTCGCCTCCCGTCCAGCTGATTTTTACAAGAAGGGCATCAATAAGCTGCCAATGCGTTGGCAAAGATGCGTCGATTGCATGGGTGATTACTTCGAATAACAGAAATAAAAAAGTTTGAAAAAATAAGTACTTTCACTTATTGCATACAAAACGGCAATTTCATAGGTAAAGACCTATTATATATAAATATAAGTAAGTTAAAATAATCGCCATGTACCTACTTAAGATGGTATTCAAGGTGTTAGATAGAAAGTTTAGTAAATTCTTTGAATTTGTAATAAAAAATGAGATTACTACTTACACGTTTACATGTACTACTTTAAAGTCAAGGCTAAAAGCAAATTACTTCTTATAGCCTCGATTGTAAATTTATATGTTCAGGCAGTAAAATCATTTTTAATAGCAGACCTGTAGCCGGCTACTTCAGCTTTAACATTGTTGAACGTCCCATCATTAATATTAACTTCAATATTAACGGCGAAGTCATTTATCTCTACACCAAATACAATTGCTTCTTCATCAAATACAGATGCAACGCCACGAACCTGAGTAATATAATAAAAATCACAAAATACGTATTTCAGAAATATTAATAATGATAAACACATAACTATTAAATTAACATTGATAAACAATTCCAAACATATACCTACCTAGTTATTAGTCTAGCTACTTTTTAGTCTAAAAAGCATGAACATCTACGCTAACTTTTATAGCAATCTATACACATGAGGCGTGTGTCTGCCGTAAATATAGCAGAGACGTTAGTTCCTATAAACTTTAAACGAGTCTGGGACGGTATTTGACCCTTCAGATTTGTCTGGCTCATTGGAAAATATTTTAAAATATTATACATAATGATATTATATTTATATAATTCAGGCTACCTAAAATGACGTAAGTCTGGGGTGACCGGGATCTCAGTCTAATACTTTTTTGTAGCAACATAAATATTATATATAGAAAACACCCAAACTCTGAAACGTATATTTGTAGATCACACAAACAGTTGGTCCGACCCTAGAATCGAACCCGAGACCTTGACCTTGACCTCAACAGTTGCATACGCTACCACTGCGCCACTTAGGTAGTCTTCCATGCCAGTCGCTCCGTGGAAAAACTTATATTCAGATAAAAACCCGTTGAACAAGAAGCCAACCATAAATTTCAATATTCTTTGGAATAGTAAAAGCTAGGAAGATGAGGAAGATGGTGGTCTCACCCTAAGAAGTTATCTATTCAATATATATATATATATACTAGTTGTTGCCCGCGGCTCCACCCGCGTGTTTGTTGGTTATCGCGGCAAATATTAGCCTATGTGTTATTCTAATGTATCAGCTATATTAATGTAAAGTTTCATCCAAATCCGTTCTGTAGTTTTTGCGTGAAAGAGTAACAAACATCCATCCATCCATCCATACTTACAAACTTTCGTGTTTATAATATTAGTAGGATATATAAACGCTCCCCCGGAGCATTTCTATGTTGGCATCAGAGCTTTAACAAATTCCTCGCTTAATATTATCGGGCACAATTGGACAGTTTGTCTTTTGTTACAAGTAATTCTTTCTCTACATCATCTTCTTTCATTCCTTGACCTCTATACAAACCTTCTATGTAACTTTTCCAATATTCAGCTATGTCTTAACTGTTAACCGATAAATTACGCTTTACATCTATAATTGTTGGGTTTTTGATCATGGTTTATTTATCTAATTGCTTAATTAAACTAAACGCTTTATATAGTTTGTCTTAATTTATTGCCTCTACTGAATTACAGGTCTCCTTTAAGTACTACACCTTGCGTCCTGTACATTTTGATATTATCCTATTAGTTATTGTCTATAGTTCCTAGTACGCATCGCATCAGTCTTGCATTTAAATTTTATCCTCTCTGTCATTAATTTAATCATTTCTGTGTGTCCACTTTTAGGGACACCAAATTATCATGGCGTTAAGAGCAAGCCTTACTCTCTAAAACTGACCATAAATCATAATCCAGTGGGTTAAGATCAGGACTGGATAACGGCCTATCTTCAGCTCTGATGAAGTTCGGAACGTTCCTTTCTAACCAAGATTGGGTGGATTCAAATACAAAATACTTTATTGCTTCATTAGTTTATATTAAAATGTTTAGTATTTGGAGTTTTCCTTTAAGCAAGTAATGCCTGTGTTAGGAAGCTCCGCTCTTCCATAGCAAAGCAATACAAATTTATCAATAACATAACAAAGAAAGAAATAAAATAAAAATAAAACATGATGTAGGTACAGGTGTATGATAACAATTATGAGGTTCAAATGTAAAACACAAGTAAATCTTTTAAATAAGAATATAGTTTGCAAGTGTGTTAGGTATGTACTTACTAAGATGAAATATTGTGTGTGATGGATAGAATTTTTGTTGCATGCGTGTGAGTGTGAAGATGCTGTCGTAGTGATAGTGTGTTATTGTTTAGTATTGTTGTACTCACTTATAAACATGTGATCTGCAATATGTGTGTGCTGTCTGTTTAGTGTTTATACTCGTAGCTGTGGATATGGCGTAGTGTATGATTAATACTACTTATTCAGTTACTCGTACAATGTGCTCCAAGAGTGACTCCGTGTCTTCATAGGTTAGTGATTTTATCCAATCTATTAAAGTTTTTTTACAATAGTAGTGTTTTTTTGAGTACAATTATGTATACGTTATTGTTAATTTTATTATAAAGAATAGCCGAATCTCTTATTGTATTGTCTCCCGGCAAATACTGCTTTTGTTCGTGGGATTTTTGCAATTAGGTCTTTCCTTCTTTGAGATGTTTTGGTCGAGTCATATTTCAGAAATATGTGTATTTTTAAACAGTTTGGAGAACGTACAGTTATCTTACAGAAAGCAAATCGCCAATCAGAAAACGGTTTTCAGTAGGGTATCTTAAGTTCTTACAATACATAATCTTAGTTATGGCCCGTTGGGGTTTTTGCAGCTCCACCCCAAACGGGAATGCAATATAATTAGGACTGACTGAACCAGAGCAACGTAGATCTCGTTTAAAATATTTCTAGTTCTAAATTAGATTCGACGCCGAGTCTTGCTGAAAGGACCATTCTTGGTTATTGTACATGGCAACACCATGTACAATAACTTGTACATTTAAGGGGCTTAACTACCTTCTCAAGAATGGTATCTTGATACACTTGTGCCGATGTTTTGATACCTTTTACTCGACTGCGAAAGAAGGAGGGTTATTTTTTTCGAGTGTATGTATGTATATAATTTCTTTGGCACGCCCTAAAGCCTAAACGGCTTGTCGTATTGTTATCTGAGTGGCGTCAATAGATGCCCGCGTTGTACTCTGTTGACTATTTGAGAAACTTTGTCATAAGTACGGTCATTTTGTTTATTAAAATATTGCTCAATTGTAAAAAAATCTCATCCGTAAACAAACATTTTCGGTGAGCTCCCTTTGCGTACCGCTTATGTTTTTGTTTTGATTTTACCACCCTATTCTTTTTTAAATTATCAGTTAAGAAATGACCAGTGCGTCTCTTATAGGCTGCAAGTCCTAAGTCATCTTTTAAAATACGCGACATGGTTCTAGGTACTATCTTCATCTCCCGAGATAAAATCTTTCGCTTTTTGACAGAATTTTTTCAAATTCTTTCCTTTATAGACTGAGATCCCAGTCAGCCCAGATCTACGTTATTTTAAAGGGATGAAAGTTTTAGGACCGGTAGTCATATACTCAGAAAGGAATGGACACTCGTTAAGCTAAAAGCGAGGCCGTTTTACAGTTAGCAAATATCAAAGGTGGAAAAAAACCATGTTAACTTACATCATTTTGGGAAGCCTGAATTTATATAATATCATATTAAATATAATATTTCAAAATATTTTTAATCAGCCAGACAAATCTCAGGGGCCTAAGACCATCCTAGACTCGTTTAAAGTTTATAGGTACATAACGCCTGTGCTACATTTACGGCAGACTTACGCGACATGTGTATTGATTGCTATATAAGTCAGCGTAGGTGATCATACTTCTATGTATTTCCATCTCTACTTTCCACTTCCATCTCTACTTATTCAACATTTCCAGGTGTCAATAATGGCTTAACATTTTAAATTCCTATTTCACAAGGATTTCACATGATGGCGACAGTGACAGCATTAATCCTGGCCCTGCCGGACTAGACTGACACGGAATATTACGTCGTGGAACTCCGTTGTTTGTGTTTTCGTCAGACTTTCAGTTTCCTAACTAACAATCTAAACTCTAAAGGGACTTTTAGTTTCGACGAAGACGATTGACTTAATTGAAGGCAAAATAAAAAATGATTTTGAAACGAAGTTCCTTATAGGGCGTTGCGGAGGGGTACCCTAGCCGGCAAAAAACGTCCACAACGTAAGATTGACGCCTCGGAGTCAAAATGGTAGCGTATGAGAATAATGTGAGGTCTCGGGTTCGAATCCCGTGTAGAATCTTTTATTTTGTTAATTGCAAATATTTGTTTTTTTGGAGTTTGGATGTTTTCTATGTATAATACGTATGTATTTACAAAAAAATGACCGTAATATTTATTTTATTTATTTCGTGAACGAAAAATTTATGTAATCTGTAAGTTGCATGTAACAAGTACAGAGTAACTCTAGACAGAACTTGTTTCAGTAGAGATTACTAGGTGGCAGCACAAGTTTAGTTATTTTTTTTTTTTATCGTTAAAAAATCATAATAAAAATGTATAGCCAAAAAGTTATTTTCTATATACCTTGCATAAAACTTTTATATATTTTATAAATCATTTTAAATACAATAAAGGTGTTAAGAAAATTTTGTGGTTCTTAAAGAGCCTGAACGAAAAATTTAGTATAGCGCCATCTGTAAGTTGCATGTATTATTATATTTTATCTATAATTCTATTTGTTAATATACTCAGATGTTAAAACAATTATTAAACGGCTTTATTATTACAGTGTATGTTTATTTAAAGAGTAGAAACATTACAAATATTGTATAAGTTTAGTCATTGACAAAGTATTTCTATTATTTTTCTGAAATATCAGCGAAACGATTCAAAATTATATCGTGTACTAGCTGACCCAAGCAACCTCGTTTGCGTCCAAACTACCATTCCCCGTTTTAACCCCAAAAGGGGGTTGATTTCTAAAGATACATTATTAGTACACCTCCAAACCATCTATAGAGCATTCGTTTTAAATTTCAAGTCTCTTACTTCAAAAACATAGGACTTTCATACAAACTTCCAACCCCCGTTTTGCCCCCTTAGAGGTGGAGTTTCGTAAAATCCGTTCTTACTGGATATCTACACGCTTTAAGGAACCTACCTGCCAAATTTCAAGTATGTAGGTGTTATAGTTTCTGAGATTTCGTGATTAATAACTGAGTGGTATTTCGCTTTTATATATATAGATTTAAAAGTGTGTACACTGTTTAACAGAATTTTACACACTTACAGAACAACTACATAATTTTAAAATTGTATTCCATCTATCTTTCACTTCAATTCTCTGCGAATCGTAATCGTAAGGTAATCGCCTCCTTTTTATTTTTATCGTAAAAAAAAAATCATGATAAAAAATGTATACCCAAATAATTATTTCCTTTATACCTTGAATAGAACTTGAAATAAATATTTGTATGATAAGGAACTTCGTTCCTATCTGGTGTCCCACGACACCACACGACTTTTCTTGAACTGAACATGTAAAAAGTGCATAATTTTGTGTAAGACTAAAATCGGCTACCGTTGTGAGTAAATTTTTTCTCCAAATGTTTTATGATGTATGACAGGTACCTACTACCTCATTTTTAACCGACTTCAAAAAAAGGAGGAGGTTCTCAATTCGACTGTTTTTTTTTATGTTTGTTACCTCATAACTTTTGACTGGGTGAACCGATTTTGATAATTCTTTTTTTATTTGAAAGGTGTGGTGCTGGTGCTTCCCGAATGGTCCCATTTAAATTTGGTCCAGATTGAAGTCGGTTTTCTTTTTTTGTTAAAATTTGTAGGTTAAAATTATAACTGACCACATTATAATGAATATAAAAACATACCAGTAGCTTCCTAAATGTTATCTGTTCTCCAACCATAGGATCATCCAGTTTGAAGGGGCCACCAGTAAAAGAATTATACGCGGTATCCAATCCAGTTAAATTCATGTATTTCAAGTCTATCGAGTTGAACCCATAAATCTCCTAAAAATAAAATTTACTACATAATTTTTAAAGGTACTCAATACGAAAAGAGCAATATATTCGAAAACATGAGGAAGAAGAAAAGAAAACTAAGAAAGCTTTTTGTCTCAAACGAAACCGCATCATGATTTCGCTGTTTTTAACCGACTACAAAAAAGAAGGTAGTAGAGCCACGCTGATTTCAGCATGAATGGGCCGGCTCGACCGGGGTGGTACTACCCTCGCACAGAAAATCAACGTAAAATGACAGCGATCGTGCTGTCGTGTTTCGTTGGTGAGTGCGAGACCGGAGGCCCAAATAGTCTAGTCAACAAGTTCCATACTTGTTGACTAGACTAAAAGATGCAGAAGCATCACTAGGCCGCCATGGTGTGGGTCGCCATACTGCATTGTCTGCATTCGCAGTGAGTATGGTGACCGACACTCTTGGATTCTGCTTATGCTTTCCATCAGGCAGAGTAGAGTCATTTTGGCGAGCCATACATAAAAAAAAAAAAAAAAAAAAAAAAGAAAGAGGTTTCTCAATTCGACCGTATATATTTTTTGATATAGGGAACATGAGGAGTCATCAGCCCCCCTTTTTTCCGTGCGGAAATCTCCTCGGATACCACCTCCTGGTGGCATGTCAAACTCGAATCGACTAAAACCGCACGCCGTCTCGGGCACTAGGAACCGGAGAACGAGGTGCACCCTAGAAAGGAAAACCCTGGAACCCAGACGTACCTCGGGCCACCTACAGTTTGTAGATGGCTCCCTTCCGTGTGAAAACCCCGATGTTTCCGTTGGTGTCCCCAAAAAGTGAGGCGCTGGGGAGTGTGCGCGCCTCAGAGAGCCTCATCTGCCACACTCAGGCTTGCGCTTATGGAGGACGGAGATCATTTTGTGATCTCCGGCGCCTGAGGCGTCTGCGATATGTGGCCAGTTCCCGGGCAGGGTGGACCGAGAGAGTTCTACACCTCTCCCGGTCCCTTTCCACCGTCACCAGCCCCCCTAGGCAAGATGCAAGTGTTTTGCGTCGATTCTCTTTTTACAATCGCGAACACCTCTATGTTCTTATATTGGCTAATATTTTGTTTTGACCACGTGGCTTAGCGTTAAGAAACGTCATTCTGATACATTTGTTAATTTTTAGGGTTCCGTGCCAAAGGCAAAAAACGGAACCCTTATAGATTCGTCATGTCTGTCTGTCTGTCCGTCTATCTGTCTGTCTGTCCGTCCGTATGTCACAGCCACTTTTCACCGAAACTATAAGGACTATACTGTTGAAACTTGGCAAATAGATGTATTCTGTGAACCGCATTAAGATTTTCACACTAAAATAGAGAAAAAAAACAATAAATTTTGGGGGTCCCCATACTTGGAACTGAAACTCAAAAATTTTTTTTTCATCAAACCAACCGTGTATGGTATCTATGGATAGGTCTATATAAATGATATTGAGGTTTCTAATACCATTTTTTTCTAAACTGAATAGTTTGCGCGAGAGACACTTCCAAAGTGGTAAAATGTGTGTCCTGTAACCCCCCCCTGTAACTTCTAAAATAAGAGAATGATAAAACTAAAAAAATATATGATGTACATTACCATGCAAACTTCCACCGAAAATTGGTTTGAACGAGATCTAGTAAGTAGTTTTTTTTTAATACGTCATAAATCGTAAACCGCAAAAAAAAACACTATTATTACAATATCTATCAAAGTTACAACGAACTACAAGAACTTTTATATTATGTTACTTGCTGCTTCGGAACCCTTCATGGGCGAGTCCGACTCGCACTTGGCCGCTTTTTTTAAGTTTGTAGAATGTCAACTTGGCTAGGGGTTGATCTTAAAAGATTAATGCCACCGACTAAGTATCACAAGTGCGTTCCCGGTAACGAAAACTTGAATTTATAACTTTTGTCCTTGTCTTAAACCTATACATACACATACTTATCATTAAAAAGATAATTCCCATAAAAAGAGGATGTTTTATGAAAAATCTATGTTCACCAATAAACTTCATGATCATGATTAATGATATGTTAATTGTATTGTATTTAAATTGTTCATTACATACATACACTCGGTCTATAGGCGATAAAATGATCAGGAATTGTAACAGTTGCTCCGTTCAGACTTAAAAGACGTTCGTTCAGGTTTCTAATCATTTTTGTCAATTTGCTCGAAGTTCTGAGGAATATGTCTTCCTGTTCTTTTCTATATAAATAAAAAAAAATATATATTTTATATAATGCAACTGAAGAGTTTGGTTGGTTAAACGTACTAATCTCAGGAAGTACTCATTCGATTAGAAGAATTCTTTCAGTATTGGACAACGCAGTTATCGAGGAAGGCTATAGGCTAGATATAACCACGCTACGATTAAAAGGAGCTGAGTATTTATTAAAACATTTGCAAATAGAGTTTCTCTTGCGTACGCTGCGTAAACAGTTAGTTTCACAAAAACAGTGAATGAAAAAATTGTTCCCCTACAGCAGTTCAAAGAAAAAACAGCTACAGCATAAACCTATCTTTTAACGTTGACTCACCATAACCTTATATAAGGTAAACAAATTTGTTCATGCTGTTAAAACAAACAACACGTTACGGGCAATAGGAGGGGCAGACGACTACGTTACGTGGTTACGGCTACGTTTCCCGGGTTAGTTAGTAATTTTATATCTTTACTAGCGACCCGCCCCGGCGACGACACAATTCGTGCATTTTAAATCTGTAATATCTTCGAATATATTATTCATTTAAATTAGATACTGTAAAGGGCCATTTTGATCTATATTAAATGCACAATGTATTTAATTTACTAAATTGTATAAGGATTCATTATGTATTGCTTAAAATCACTTCGTAAATAAGCCATTATTTCTCGTAAAAAGAAAGGAATAAAAAATGGTTGTTGTGGGATATCCCTAAGAGATAGACATATACCTTTTTACCTTTTTTGCGGCGGGGCGGTGTGTCGGACTCGAACCGACTAAAACCACATGGTGTGCCACTCTGTGCCTGTGAAGAGTGGAATCCGGGAACTGCTGACCTTAACACATCCGGACCCCTCCCAGCGCTTGCCCGCAATGAAGCGGGCACCGTCTGCTGGTAAACTCTCAATTTAGGCGACGTACGGTATACGCGTACGTCGCTCCCTTGGAGGCGAAAACTCGTCCCGACCATTCGCGGCCACACTCAGGGCGGCATGAGGTGCTGATAGGCGCGCCTCCGTCGCCCGGTTCGCCGGCGGTGGATCGTATCCGAGTGGATATCATCCTCCCGGGCCATCTCCGCCACCTCCTTCTGCGAGATGACTTTTTCGCAGAAGGTTGCGACCGCGGTAAAACTGCTATCGCTGCCGGCCATGGAGCGGATGACGGCCGGTAGCGAGAGATCTCCTCCGATGACTGCAGTGAGGGCCCGACGCTGCGACGCCTATGCGGGGCACATCAATAGCGTATGCTGGGCCGAGTCCTCACTGCAGTTGCAGTGGTGGCAGGCGGGACTGAATTCCCTCCTGGCGACCGAGTGCAGGTACTTCCCGAAGCAACCGTGCCCGGAAAGGACCTGCGTCGGTGGGAAAAAAAGGGTCCCATGCTGCCGCCCTGCCCACTCGAGGATGACCGGCTGGAGAGCCTCCACGACGGCAAAGCCAGCGCGCGGAGTCTCCAGCCGGAACGACCATCTAGCCATCGTGGCTCGACGGCGGCTTCACGCCACTCGCGTACCTCTTCGGGCGGAGGGGAAAGCCATTCTCCGCCCGATATTCAGCCACCCGTCGATAAACTTCGGCGAGCACTCCCGCCTCCAAATCCCACGGGGGTGTTCCGGCCAAGGCGCACGCCGCCTCGGTCGACACCATGCGGTATCCGCGTATGGCTCTGACTGCTAATACCCTCTGAGGCCGCCAGAGGCGGGCCTTATTTAGGGCAGTCAAAGCCGCCACCCACACCGGTGCACCATACAGCGCCATCGACCGGACAACCCCCGTGTACAGGAGTCGCGTTGCGACGCTGGCTCCGCCCAAGTTGGGCAAAAGTCGCCCAAGCGCGGAGGCAGCGTCGACCAGCTTTGGACCAAGCTGTCGGAAGTGCTCGTCGAAGAGCCACCTACCGTCGAGTATCAGGCCCAGATACTGAGGTATCTGGGCCTGATACTCGACGGTAGAGTCCAGAGAGTCCAGAGAGTCCAGAGAGTCCAGAGAGTAGAGACCAGATGAGTCTGGGCCCGAACCGGTACGAGGACCGAGTTGACCTCTACGGAGGCGCCGGCGGGTGGAACACGACGGGGCCCATGGAACAATAGGGCCTTCGTCTTGTCCAGGGCCACCCGTAAGCCCAGCGCCTCGATGCGCCCGACCACCAGGGAAACACCCCTGGTGGCCAGGCGCGCCACCTCTTGGAAGTCGCAGTCGCCCCCCGGGCTGTGACCAATGTATTATCGGCGTAACAAATTACGCTCAGCCCGGGGGGGAGACGACCTCGTAGGACCCAGTCGTACCCCACGTTCCACAGGAGTGGTCTGAGGACAGACCCCTGCGGAACGCCGCATGACATGGGTCGCCGTCTCAAGACGCCCTCTCGGTCCTCGTACACGACGGTACGCTCCTCTAAATAGTCTGCCACTAGCCGCCTCAGGTACTCTGGCACCCCGGGGTGGTAGAGTGCTTCCCTGATGCAGCTAAATGGCAGACTATTGAAGGAACACCACGCCGCCACAGCTGACTGCCTCTTCGGTCACGGCCCTAAGGCGCATCACGACATCGACCGTCGAACGCCCCTCTCGGAATCCGAATTGAGGTCGGGCCCCACCACAGGTGCCGGACGATGCGGGCAGAGAGTATCCACTCAAAAAGTTTACCCACCTCGTTCAGCAACACGATGGGCCTATAGGCCGCGACCGAATCGGCAGGCCGTCCCGGCTTCCTCAACAGGACCAGCTTCCCGCATTTCCAGCACTTAGGGAAGCGTCCGGATGCCAGGCTAGCGTCCAACACTTCCCTGAGGCGGTCCGACATATGTTCGAGGGCTCGAGCCATCACTCGGGCTGGTATCCCGTCCGGCCCGCTGGGGGCGCTGTTCTTGGAACGGATCCGAAGAACAGCCACCCCAACCTCCAATTTCCTAACGGGCGGCACATCGTCCTCTCTGCCCCCGTCGTCTCTGACCGAGTAGGCCATCGACGGGGGTGTGTGCTGTTCAGCAAACAGAGACCCACCGAAGCCGCCCACTCCTCTACGGTTTCGCCCTTGGCGTCCGTCTCGGGGGACCCCCACGCAATGGATTTTGCGTTGATGTCCTCCAGCACGAGGACGTGCCCAAACGCTAATCGCCGCATCGAGGTCTCCAAGCTGTTAAGGAAGACCTCGAAGTCGCTCTAACTCCGGTTGGGGGAGAAGTAAACACCGTAAACGGTGATTCCCCCACTCGGCGGCATCATATCAAGAGCCCTTGTCTCTAAGTGACAAGGGCGGGGAATGAGCCGGCGCGGAACCGACGACTGCCACGGAGCCATCCCAGTCACCCATCCAATTTGGATAGGGAGGAACGTAGTAGGGCTCCGCGGCTACGGCAACACCAATATGCAATAATATAATTAATACATATTCAAATATCCGATTACGTCACGAAGGTAAATTTACTTATACTTATTTGTCTGAGCGTCCGAAATTATGTAAGATGTGTTTACACATTATACTAAAATATAATGATAATTGCAATATCAGAACTTACTCATAGGCTGATAAATTTTCTCCAAATATAGCAGAAGTGTTTACAATACTGAAAAGTGCTGCTTGTATTTTCGTCACAAATTCTTCTCTTAATGACATCATTATGTAGTGATTTAGATCCAAATCTTTAAAAAATGAAGACTTTATAAGTATTATAACATCGCTCGCGCACCTCGATCTCGTCACATATTAAACAAGAATTACAAACATAATTTCATATCTTTACTAGCTGATCCGGCAAAAAATTGGGGTATAAAAAATAGATGTTGGTCGATTCTCAGACCTACCCGATATGCACACCAAATTTCATAAAAATTGGTCCAGCCGTTTCAGAGGAGTATGGTTACTAACATTGTGACACGAGAATTTTATATATAAGATAATTGATTTTGGATATTGAAAATCAAATATTAGATACCAATAGATGCACTTTTATCTAATAGTACAGATTTTTTAGACTTCTAAAAGAAGGAGGTTCTCAATTTGATTGGTATTTTTTATGTATGTACACTGACTGATTACTCCGACTGATTTTGACAATTCTTATTGTATTCGAAAGGGTATGCTCCCGAGGTAGTCCCATTGCCACCATATCAGGATCTGATGATGGGATCCAAGGGAAATCGAAGGAGACCTTCAAATTTGTTAGGCATGTTTTATGTTTTTCATATATTTTCTAAAGCGGTTACATGATGATGGTGATGTAATAGTAGTAGTAATAGTAATAGATGGTGATGATAGAAGATACAACTCCTTAATGATCATGAGTTGGAAGATAACTCTTTAAATGTCATGTGTATGTAGGTATGTTACCGTGTAACCTTTTACCCTAGTTATCATCACACTTCACATCACATCACATCACATCACATTTCACATCATATCACATCACACTAATATATAAAGGCGAAAGTTTGTGTGTATGTTTGTTACTTCTTCACGCAAAAACTACTGCACGGATTTGGATGAAACTTTACAGTAATATAGCTTATACATCAGAATAAGACATAGGCTACTATTTGCCGCGATAATCGACATACACGCGGGTGGAGCCGCGGGCAACAGCTAGTATATTATAAATGCGAAAGTAACCCTGTCTGTCCTGCTTTCACAGCCAAACCACTGCACCGATTTCAATGAAATTTGGCATGGAAATACTTAGATTCTGGAGTAAGGACATGGGCTACTTTTTGCTGCGATAACCGACAAAAAACACGGGCGGAGCCGCGCGAAAAAGCTAGTATTTATATACTATAGTGTATGTATAGTGTTATAATTATAAGTTACGATTCCAACCTCGTATAAACGCCTCGTTCGTTTAAATCTTAATAATTACTAGGCATACAATGAAATATATTATTATAACCTTATAATTCAATTGGTGATTTTATAAACAAGTACCTAAATAGTTGATTTAAATTAATATCTTGGCGCCTTCCGCTTGTCAGCTTCTGGCGCGACTTATATTTCATATCATACTACTGCTGCTACTTCCGGCGTAAGAAATCTTTAATGTTACACAATCCTGTATTATCAAATAATAATTGTATGCTAATAATCATTAAATTATTTATGATAAACAATGTTTGATATTATCTACTAAATTTAGTATTAAATTGGGTCAAGCTTGTCAAATACTATAAAAATACCTTCGTTCGGGTAATTTTGGCGGACCATACATAAAAATAAAAAATAAAAAATCACGCATTCATATTCTAGACGTTCTATTTGGTGTGCATTGGAGAGTATTGTGAGGTTGTGCTACAATAACGTGTTTGCTTTGCCACCGTCCGGGCTAATCCACCGTTACACAAGCAAAACAGCCCGCCTTCGAACGGAAGTCTGTTAAATTCTTGTATTTCCTCTATTTTATATATTAAACATGTAAACTTTCCTCTTTAATTACTGAATCTATTACTGAAATTTGCATCCGTATAAAATTCTTTGAGTAGTTTAAAAGATCTAAGCGAACAGATAGGGGAAGCGACTTCATTTTGTATTTTTTTTTCAAATTTTAATCATTTATTCAATTTACAGACAGACACTAAGTGACATTTATGAACGTTAAATTGAAGTTACAGAAGAAGAAGAACGTAAAATCATAGATCGACACTAACAGACGCCACACATATACTGGATTGTCAAGATAAATTAAGTAAAACACCAAAACCTACTGCCTGCTTGTGTCGATCTATAACTGCTAGTTTCCAAAATGCGTAGAGCCTTAGAGAATAATACTGGCAACTCAAGGGTACTGTTTTTAAAAGTCAGTCATTTTATACTATGTGAAGATATATAGTATATACTATACCTTTTAATTCGATTCCAGATTTGACAATTTCAGTGTTGCAACGTTATGACAAGTACTAAAGACGTTGCGAAATTATTCGATACGGAAATGGAATATTTCCGATCGATTCCTCTGGTTTATAGTAGTATATCTAAACAACTACTAATTTTATAGAAACTAAGTATATCAGGAAATTAAATATTTCTGAAGGGATCATTTAGTTATGACGATTAATTTTATTAAGGATCTGAGAGTTTTCTTTAATAATTGTCTGTGAAATGAATAAAAAAATGTGATCATGAAGGAACATGAGAAATAAAACAAATAGATGTATTATGGTAATATTTTATTTTATAAATCGTCGCCGTCATCGCTATCGCTATCACTTTCTGTAACATTTATTATAAATGTGTCTGTGATCTTGTCAATTACCATTTCTAGCCTACTCGTTTTTTCCTCTTCTTTGACAACATGGGATTCGCATTTAGACCATTCGGTAGCCGTAATTTTTTTAATGCCTTCCTCAAATAAATTTCGCAAGTCTGTCAATTTGAAGGTTTTATTATTTTGAGCTACATGCCCCTTAACCTGCGCCCATATCAATTCGATAGGGTTCAGCTCGCAATGGTAGGTAGGGCTGTCTTAAAACCGTGATCCCATGTTGTGCTGCCATTTCATCTACAGCGTACTTATTAAAAGACTCGTTATGTAGAATCAGTTCTAAAAGCATAGCTTTAACCATATATGGATCGTAATGAATATTTTTATTTAAAAGCCAGTCTTGAATGGTAGATTTTTTCCAGCTCATTTTTGGTGCCGTTTCCAATTATCGGGAGTGGTAAGGTGCATTATCCATCACCACAATTGAGTTTGGTCTTAATTTTGGTAAGACTCCAGCGAACTGTTTAAAACAAACTGCATTCATCTCATCATGGTAATCTTCATAATTTTTCTTTGCTTCAAAAATCATGAGCCTCTCTTCCAGGAAGCCTTCTTCACTACCTACATGGCTAATTATGAGACGTTTGCCTTTTCCAGATGGATTTTTTAATCCAGTGGTCAGTCCCTCCAAAAACGCTTGCCGAGATGATGTGACTTTCTTGTCCACCCAAGTTTTTTTTACAGTATGACCTAAAAATAAATATAGTACATGAACATTCAATATTACTATTAAATTTAATGTAAAATGTATATAAATTCAAAATATTAGCCTTCCCTTTTTTTTACGTGTGGATATCCCCTCGGACCGTCACCCGCGCCGGGGCTTGCGGCGGGGCGGTGTGTTGGACTCGAACCGACTAAAACCACACGGTGTGCCACTCTGCGCCTGAGGAGGGAGGAGTCTGGGAACTGCTGTTATTAAGACATCCGGACCCCTCCCAGGGGAGGGGTCCGGATGTCTTAATAACAGCAGGCACCCTCTCCAAAACCTCTCATTTTAGGCGACGTACGGCACACGCGTAACGTCGTCTCCTCGCGGGCGGCCATTAGAGCGGATGGAAGGGAAAGCCCGTCCCGACCATCCGCGGCCACACCCAGGGCGGCATGAGGCGCAGGCGAGCGCGCCTCCGCTGCCCGGTTCGCCGGCGGCGGATCGGGTCCGAGTGGAGGTCGTCCTCCCGGGCCTTCTCCGCCGCCTCCTTCTGCGCGATGACTTCTTCGCAGAAGGTTGCGACCGCGGTAAAACTGCTGTCGCTACCGGCCATGGAGCGTATGCCGGCCGGTAGCGAGAGATCTCCTCCGATGACTGCAGTGAGGGCCCGACGCTGCGACGCCCATGCGGGGCAGATTGCCAGCGTATGCTGGGCCGAGTCCTCACTGCAGTCGCAGTGGTGGCAGGCGGGACTCAATTCCCTCCTAGCGACCGAGTGCAGGTACTTCCCGAAGCAACCGTGCCCGGAAAGGACCTGCGTCAGTCGGAAGGAAAGGGTCCCGTGCTGCCGCCCTGCCCACTCGAGGATGACCGGCTGGAGAGCCTCCACGGTGGCAAAGCTAGCGCGTGGAGTCTCCAGCCGGATCGACCACCTAGCCAGCGTGGCTCGACGGGTGGCTTCACGCCACTCGTTCGTCACAATCGTTCACAACAACTTATTTATTCACATTACATACAACATTGGTTAATAAGGTCATAAAACTTAACTTACTTACTTACATAACTAAAACTCTTATTTTACATGTAAAAATCAAATAATAGTTATAATAACACCTAAACATTTCAAAATATTTAAGCTGGCAGTCGAAAATCGACCATTATTTGTAAAAACAATTAAATTCAAATATCTCAAAACGGTTAGATTTAGGATAGGGTATTTTTCGTGAAATCAGTCAGAAACGGTGTCAACTACGCGCCCTTAACGGGAATAAGTCGACGTACCCTGTAACCCTGTATACGTCTCCCTTCTCGTCGAAACTGACATATAGATCGCAAGTAACACTGGCGCCATGTTATTATATCATTTCGATCAATAAGTGTGCTCTTGCGTGACCGTGCAACAAATTTAAAATTAAGATGCTTCAAAATCTTTCTGAGGGTGTCTTTGGAAACCTTGGGCATCTCTGGATCATCGTTCATCACTTGTAAAATCTAAAATAGTAAATTTTATAATAGTTTGGAATCATTGCTTATATGTATATAAAAGATGTAGGTATAAAATAATACTGTCTGACTGATTGACTTTTGCAATGGTTGGAGGTTCATTTCGGTAAAAGAACTGATGAACAATTCTTCGTATTGCGGAGAATGTAAATTCATCAATTTTATCTTTGAAACTTCGCTTTGGTCCAGTTTTTTTAGGAGGAGTTGGCGGCGCACCTTTATTTCCTTCCTTCAAAACGTTACAAACAGAGCGTGAGGTATTCCCAATATGTCAGCAACTTTGCTCATACATTCATTTTCTTCCACAACTTCAAAGGCCTCCAATTGCGCAGAAGTTTCATTGTTCACGTACTTGTAGGCGTTGCGGATCATTACTTTTTCAGTAACAGTAAAAGCTTTTCGTGGACGTTTTTTTCTTGGGGACAAGAAAACATCCACGTCTTTTTGTGATGTACTTGGCTGAGGATCCATTTTGATGGAAAACCAAAACAAATAGATTCACACAAAGTTCACAAAAAACTATAAACGTAACAACAAACACAACGTTACAAAACTTTAACAAAATCCCAACAAAATATCGATTCGTAATAAAACAAGATATTCGTGCAATCACACTGGGAGAATGAAGCCGAATGACAAGCAAGATATACAAAATGGCGATAGCTGCACGAGCGCGCACGGGTTGCCAATATAGAAAACTATCTAGGCTCTTTTATAAGAAGTTTTGTTTTTAATATAAAAAACAAAAATATAAACTTTTAATAAGATAAAGCAGCGGTTACTAATTAATAAATAATTATTATGAATAATTATGTATTTATTTAAATAAAAATCAATAATTTAGTCTTTAATTGGCACACCAATATTATGATTACATAAACATAAATCGCGATTGTTTATCTACACTATTATATGTGTTATCATTATTTTACAAAATGACAGTAGCTAATGTCAAATGTGGGATCGAATTATAAGTCGTGGTATAGTAGTGTAGACTCACAGAGATGAAGATTTACTTACTATTTCCAGCATTTTGGTCAGCAAAACGAGCTAAAACGGGCGGATCGCCCCGGCCATTCTCGTAAATCTATGAAGAACAATAAAAAAATAAAAATTAGTATTAATTTTACTATGAAGAAACATTAAAATTTCATTTTTGAACAAAGTTTGAATATCTTCGGTACGTATAAAAAGATGTATGCGTGAGTGAATAATATTTCTAAATTAATATTGTTTCAATTAGATTTTAAAATGGTACAAATAATAATATAGACGAATTTCGACTAATAGGGTAAAATAGTAAAACATTGTAACTACTATAAATAGGTAACAATTATAGGAAAGGACTAAATAAATAACAAAATAATAACATTACCAAGAAAAAACGTAACACATACTTACTTATGTGATTTTTTAAAATGAAATTATAACTGATCATTGGAAATTACTTAAAAACACATTAGACATTGATAATGAACAAAAATGCCTTGGTGAAATTCAAATTAAAAATCATTTATTCGATTACTAGCTGACCCGGCAAACTTCGTACTGCCATATTTTTCTGTCGTAAATATTTTCAAAATTTCAGAAAAAAATATTTTGGTAATTATGCACGTTCTTACCGGTAGTGAAAAAAAAACTTTTACGGTATCTTTTAATTTTCTTACGAACACATAGAAAAAAGAATTATCCAACTTGGTGCAGCCGATCGGAAATTATGCGCGTACACATATTTCGGTTTGTCATTATTATTTATAAAGAAATAATCAAATTATAAACAAATTAAATATAAAACAGTCAGTGTTATCGAATGCAAAGCGGCGCGGCTCTCGGTGCGCTTTATATACCCGCGTAAGAGTGAACAATATACAAATATGTCCAGGCACGTGATTCTTGAAATTGTCATAACTTTTTTATTTATAAACCGATTGACGTGAAACAAACACTAAATGCTAAGTGAAGCTTACCACAATATATTAGTGGTAAGTAAGTAATAACCACATCTAAATCGGATAAGTCGTTTCGGAGATTAGCGTGCACAAACGCACAGACAATCAGATAAACAGACAGACTTACTGACTAAAATCAACCACACAGATTAACGCAAACTATACTAAGTTTTCATTCCCCACACAGACCCTTAGATCAACAAAAAAAATACGGCATGTAAAAAAATGTTACCTATACATAAAAAAAGAGTTAGATTAGTGCCTAGCTGTTTTACGTTTGGCATAGTAAATCTCACACACTTTGTTTTATTTGAATTCAGTCGGAGATTATTCGTTATAAACCAATTCAATACATCATTTAGCGCCCTATTCACATCGTCAAAAACTGTTTGCTTATCGACTTTAAAATCGACGAATCATCAGCAAATAGAACTAAATCAGAGAAGATTTAAGTAATATGGTAAATCATTTATATATATGAGAAAAAGTAGAGGACCCAGTATGGAGCCCTGCGGAACGCCCATAGTAACGGGTAATCCAGAAGACCTCACACCATTGACATTCTATCTTTCAAGTAGGAAACACGACACAGGGAATCCTAGTGTGGAGCTTCACTACATAGTATAAACCAAAGTCGCTTTCTCTGTCCCTATGTCCCTTTGTTTGCTTAAATCTTTAAAACTACGCAACGGATTTTGATGCGGGTTTCTTTAATAGATAGAGTGATTCAAGAGGAAGGTTTTTATGTATAATAAATGCATAATATAGTATGGAAACACTGTTAATTTTCGAGGTTTCTAATGTGAAGTAGCAAAAAAACAAATTTTTTTGCGCTTACATTGCAAACGCTGGTTGCACCCTACGAGATAGATCAAAATAATGTACTACAGTATTGTACACCTTAAAAAGTACTACAAAAAAGTCCGCGACGGTATATGTCTATCTCTTAGGGATAACCCACAACAACCATTTTTTATTCCTTTATTTTTACGAGATATAATGGCTTATTTACGAAGTGATTTTAAGCAATACAGAATGAATCCTTATACAATTAAGTAAATTAAATACATTGTGCATTTAATATAGATCAAAATGGCCCTTTACAATATCTAATTTAAATGAATATATTCGAAGATATTACAGATTTAAAATGCACGAATCGTGTCGTCGGCGGGGGCATCTGAAATCCACCCGTGCGAAGCCGGGGCGGGTCGCTAGTAGTGTATATTATAAAGTTGTAAACTTTAAATTATGAAAACAATAAATTATTATTATTAATAAGTTTCAAAGCAATACCATTAACACCATATTGCCTAAGTTTAAAAAAAGCGTGTTATGTTCTACAGTTAAAATCTTTTGTGAGATCGCAAAATACACCTATCGCATCCTGCGAATTCTACCATGCATTAAATATATGTCTCAATAGAGTTGCACCAGCATCAATTGTTGAACGACCTTTTGTATAGCCATATTGTTCTTTGTGAAATAAATTATCTAGATTAAATGGGCTTTCTAGTTGTTGCAAAATAACTTTTTCAAAAAAAGTAAAAACAAATTAAAACCAAATATTTAGATGATCAGAACAACATCATTGCAAACAGAGGAAAACTTAAAACGTCTACCCTTCTGGCGAGCGTGGTATAGTAAACCAAAACCTTATTTCTTAGGAAAGGCCTATATCCAGCCGTGGGCTGTTAAAGGCTGTTGATGTAGTGATGAATCAGAAGTTTACAAAGTTAAATTCAATTCTCACAATGTTTAATAAGATTACCTTAGTCGTGGATTAAGTTACGTGTGATATTTGCTACCTGCACACATATCGCCTCTCTTTTGTATTATGTTAGCCGAAGACACACACATATACACACTCACAAAGTGGTGAGTTTCACCACCCCCAGACGCTCCTCATATCTCTTTTGTTTAAGTATTCTGGATATTCTGGTAAGTCTTCGTTATACTTTCTCTAAGACTTCTACATCCTTAGTAAATCTTATGAAAAAGGGAGCAGGCATATTGACTTAAGGGCAAATAGGTATTTCTCTTATTTATTTAAAATTTTAGTTAGATGTTTATAAATAGATATACCCAGACTCAGATCAAACGTGCACATCAGATCGATTTTTAGTAACTAGAAAACGAACCTGAACGAAGCCAGAGAGTTTCTTAGCCGTCAAAATCGCTGACCACTAAACTAACATAACCGTCAAAATATAATAAACGTAATTTATTCAATAAGGATATTTTTTTAAATAGAACATTTACATTACAAACTGTTCGAAACCGATCGTGGTATATGTAGTACTAGCTGACCCACGCAACGTCGTTTACGTCTCCTATTGCCCGTAGCGTAAAAAATTCCCCCGTTTTTGTAACATTCTTCATTGGTGCTCCGCTCCTATTGGTCTTAGCATGTTGATATATAGCCTATAGACTTCCTCGATAAATGGGCTATCTAACACTGAAAGAATTTTTCAAATCGGAGCGGTTCCTGAGATTAGCGCGTTCAAACAAACAAACAAACTCTTCAGCTTTATAATATAAGTATTGATAAAATGCAATTTGTAATGGCAACACTAGTATGTCAAAGTGACTTGCTAAGTAGATCGAATTAATTGCTGATGATATAAGGCAGCGCGCAGCAGAGACAGAGCGCCAGCGTGGGGGTGGCCGCTGTGAAGAAGCTTTGGAAGGCCCATACTCTCACGGGGTTGTATCACGGTTGCCTCAGATACAACTACCTAGTTTTGATGGAGAGCTCGGTGAGTGGGTCAACTTCATAAATTTATTTGATAGTTTGGTGCATTTATGGGAGGATTTGCCTAAGTCCTTTAAAATGGCACAATTAGTGTCGGCTCTGAAGGGAGGGCCAATGGAGCTGGTAGCGCACTTGACGGTTACGAATAGCAATTATGAAATTGCTCTTCAGCTATTGCGTTACCACAACAAACGGAGGTTAGTGGATGCCCAGCTCAATAGGTTGTTTGGAATACCATCAGTTAGCCGGGTCTCTGCAATAAAGGCAGAGGTGTTAAACCCGTTGTTGAGTGTCAATTTGTGTGTTGTTGAGTGGCATTAGGAATTTGGGCTTGCCGGTTAAAGACTGGTCATACGTGATGGTATTCATAGTACTGTCCCGGCTGCTAGTGGATGTGCAGACCAGGTTCGAGCAATACCACGGTGCGAGTGCAGACAACCTGCCCACCTCTTCCCAACTAGTTGAGTTTCTGGAGGAAGAGTGTCGGAGGGCAGAGAACATGGTATTGTCTACGAAGCCTCCTGCGGAACCACAGGAGGCTACTCAGAGCCGTGTGAGGAAGGGACTTCCGCAGAGGACGGCTACCACGGAAACATTGTATGGGCACATGGGGACCATGACACCAGAACAGGAGGCCTGTCTGTTCTGTAGACAGGATGGCCATGGTGGGGCTCATGTCTTCTATTTAGGGACCAGAGAATCCAAGGGCGACGCCAGTTCACCAAGCGGCGCGGCTGGTGTTTTTTGTGTAACGCTGTAAGAATGTACTGAAGTGAAAGAACAGAAATAGATAAGTTTCAAGTTAAAATTTAGATATATGACATCTATGAGACGATTTAGAAAGCGGTTATCGTTTTACTAGTCATCCATTAATGTTGATTCTCAATGCGCTCATAGATGGCGCTAGGGGTATTTTGGTAGCTTGTTGAAAGGTTTTATAATTAATATATTGTTAAGTAATATATGTATAATATTTAGTATTTATATAAAATATTATATAAATATTATCATAATTAAATAAAGACGACACCTAGTGGTGGAAGTTCTTAATAGATGTCGGCAGTATTTTTAGGGTTCCGTGCCAAAGGCAAAAAACAGAACCCTTATAGATTCGTCATGTCTGTCTGTCTGTCTGTCCGTCTGTCCGTCCGTATGTCACAGCCACTTTTTTTCCAAAACTATAAGACCTATAATGTTGAAACTTGGTAAGTAGATGTATTCTGTGAACCGCATTAAGATTTTCACACAGAAAAAAATATATGATGTACATTACAACACAAATATAAAATATATATATATATATATATTGTTCAATCCTCTCGCCAGTGGAGCGATCACCTTGTGAAGTTTGCAATACCTATAGGACCCATGAGTATAGGCATTCAATCGCTAACTATGTCACTGGCAAGAGCAATGAACTTAACGGCTGTTGCACCGTGTTCTTATTCTAAACTAATGCAGTATCAAGCACTTACTGGAGTTGCGTGATGTCCTTGATCTCGTCGGCCGTTGATGGGGTACCCCACTGCCGTTTGTCTTGCCGCGTTCACACATACATGACTCCTAAGGTGCTGTACAACCTCCAAGGCATTCGAATTACAATAAACTCGTATTAACTATCGCGGATCACGCCCTTTTGAACGTTACTATTAAAACTCGCGAGTCCAAACCAGACCAATAATAACGGTGACCGACGAAACACCGAGTCGTTGGAAAATTAGCTAATTATCAATTCAATTAACTTAAACCGGCAGTCAATTGCGAAAACTGTGTTCGGCCGATCCAAGCGTCTCAAGTACTACTTGTCACTTCAAAACGTCAAACAAGAAAAATGACAATCAAAAATGTTGCCATTATAATGACGTTCAATTTCTAACATATATATATAATTATGTTACTTGCTGCTGCGGAACCCTTCATGGGCGAGACCGACTCGCACTTGGCCGCTTTTTTATCTGTGATTCGAATGGGCGTTGGCGTTTTTTTTTCTTAGGTGTGATGGATTGAGGGTGCTTTCCTTTCAATTTTGGCGAGGAGCGAGGAAGGACGCAGAGAGGGACGATGGGAGGTTTAGCGTACTTGCGGGGTGTGAAACACTTACCGACGAATGAAATGACCTAGAAACGAGCAAGAACGTCTTCAAAACTAAAATTTGCATTTTGACACCGAAATCCTCGCAAGTACCGCTGTGGGTGTTAGTTTACACCTTTAGGTGGACCTTTAGGGAGGCCTTGTGATACCAAGATGGAAAGTACAAGGTGACCTATAAAATTATATGAAGCAGGATATGGAAGTGAGAAGTATATCCTATATGGAGGAGGATGGAGGGTGTATCAGAGTGGTGACTCCGAGGGGTGAAGCCAAAAGTCAGTCGTACCTATCTGTTAAATTCTTTACTTACTTACATTATCATTACCTCATGGTGAAATAGTATTTCTCGCTTTGAACGTTGACGCGAGCGCACGTGTTGGCAACAGTAAAATCAGCTATGTAATTTTAATGCATTAAAAATAGACAACAGTAATTTTCATAAAACCAAAGTGAACTCGTGCTAAAAATAGAAGTGTAAAAGTTATCAAGTGTTTAAAAAATAAACTAAATTAAATACATATAAAAAGAAATGCTCAACGCCTGACAAAAAAAGCATAACACCAGTACGTAAATCTAAAACTTTCATTAAGTAACGACCATTATAAAACCACTACCACCATGACCGATAAGGACACTTCAATAAAATATGTATTTTAAGTACCGACAAAATTAGAGGATCTTTATCAACAATGGGCAGGGCCGTCTTAACCTAAGCGGGGGCCCCTGGGCACATAAGAATTAGGGGCCCTTTTAAAGTAAATAAAGTGTGTTATGCTAACATTTTTCTACTATAAACATTTATTATGAGTAATCGTGTATGCTGTTCGTTTTTTGGTTACAATTACCTAAATGGTTTATTTCAGGTTTTGTGTTAAGCAAAACCTTCTATTTATTATTACGTGGTCGGGTTTACCGAATTTGAGAATTAAGCCTTCTGACGTGTAAAAGAGACTTTATTATAAACGTGTAAATATAATACGTGTCGAGTTATTTAGCTAAACCAGTGCACCTTTATCAAAACCGTTTGAGCGCCAGCCATATCGGGTTTTCGCGTGCCCGCTCGCGATGTCAACTACAAATACTGCAATTAGTTTCCAGTCCAGTTGCTGGTTTCTTGGTTTCGCATCTGTGGGCCGTTTTTACAGCAGTATACAAGTTGTACATTTAGGGCATCAACCTACAAACCTTGTACATTTTACCGACATTTCTTAACACTAGGATGGCCTCCTGAAGCTCCATCGTGAACTTCACAGAGAACGTCCAGAATCTTAGATTTTGGCACAATTATCTGCAGGTAGATTTTTCTGCCGTTGGTTTTCTCCCATTTCCGGTAAAGTATCCCGTTCTGTAGAACCAAGCTATCCCATTGTGCTCAGTAAACTTTAGTAATAACGCTAGCAGATGATATATGACTCCAAGCAGTTTTATATCACTGTGCTTACCATGTGATAAGTTTCTTTAGATGAACGTCATTCCCCTGTGCTAACTTCATTGTTTCATCTTCACAGGGTCCCAAAAGTCAAGCTTCGAGTTTGAAGCAAGATTTCGAGTTTCGAGTCGGAGTACATTTTCTCATCGAGGCATATTCTTTAGATTGTCCCATGAAGTCACCTTTTATATGTTGTATATCATGTTTTCCCAGATTGGTGCGTTGGAACGTGCGTCTTAGATCAACAAACTTTTTTTCGCAACGTTTCCTCAACAGCTCCTCCAGGCAGTCCTATATTTCTACAGCACATAGCACATGATCCCAGAACCCTTCTTAAAAGAAGACTTGGTCTCTTTTATTTTCTCTTCCCTTGTGAGTCTGCCGGATAACCTGTCGAACCGCTTCGACCTCCAAGGCGTGTGCCAGTGCTTCACTTATTGAAGCGTGGTTATAAGCGTGGCTTATAATACAAACGCTGGCTGAAACCTACGAGATAGATGAAAATAATGTACTACAGTATTGTACACCTTAAAAAGGCATACAATAAAGTTCGCGATGGTATATGTCTATCTCTCAGGGATAACCCACATTAACCATTTTTTAATGAGAAAAAAGGGCTTATTTACGAAGCGATTTTAAGCGATAAAGCATTGATCCTTATTCAATTAAGTACCTTCAATACATTGTGCATTTAATATAGACTAACATGACCCTTTACAGTATGTAATTCAAATGAATATATTCCAAAATATTACAGATTTTAACTGTACGAATCGTGTCGTCAGTGGGCGCATCTAAAATCCACACGTGCGAAACTGGGGCGTGTCGCTAGTTAATAAATAAAACGTTTAAGAACATGAATAAATTATTCATACCTACTTACAGTTTTTAAATTAAATACATAATTATAATCAACTTCCACGCTAATGTACTATATTTTTTTGTGAAAAAATGTAAAGTGTACGCAAATTATAACGAGAACATAATGTCTGAGACAATGTTGTCGATTCCCCGGGGCCCCCCTGATGATGGGGGCCCTGGGCCCTGGCCCCGTGTGCCCTTATGGTAAAGACGGCACTGACAATGGGCAAAGTATTCTTAAATAATTTTGATTATTGTCATTAATTAAAACCTCATTGTACAGTTATGAAGCTTCTGACTGGCTTAGAACAAAAATTAAAGGACTACACCGTTAAAAACTACTGCATTCTTTTTATTGGAGAGAACGATATTAGATACGAGAAAAACTACATTAAATTGATAAACACTAAATCTAGGAAATGCATTTCGTAGCCGTGTTAGCTTTGATTGATTTCTCAAACGCCTTTAACACCGTCAGTCACGATATCCTCCTGTCTATCCTTTCCTATCATATGGTATGCCTGATGAACTGGAATGGTTCTCATCATATCTTTAAGGACGCCAATAGTCCGTCCGTGTGGACGAATCCACCTCCATATGGTGTAATCTTGACTCTGGTGTCCCCCAAGGCGGCATTCTCTCTCCACTTCTTTTTTCTATTTTTATTTTATTAATCTCATCACTCAGAATCTTCAGTGTGCGTACCATCTTTATGCCGATGACTTGCAACTCTATTATCATGCTACTGTAGATAACATAACAGAGGCTATTACCATGATAAACGGTGATCTGGATACTATCAAAAATTAGTCTGACAGGTTCGGTTTGACTGTAAACCCTATAAAGTGCCAAACTATCATCTTGGGCAGTCAACGTATGACCAGAAGACTAGATCTAGACAAACTACCTCCGATATTATTTAATGGTTCCATTATCCCTCTAAGTTCTAGTGTGAAGAATTTGGGCCTGTTCATCGATAGCAACCTTAGTTGGCAAACCCAGGTTACTAGTGTCAGTCAGAAAGTTACAGGGACACTGCGCGCGTTATCACTACATAGTATAAAACAAAGTCGCTTTTTCTGTCCCTATGTCCCTATATCCCTATGTGTGCTTAAATCTTCAAAACTGCGCAACGGATTTTGATGCGGGTTTCTTTAATAGATAGAGTAATTCAAGAGGAAGGTTTTTATCTATATACTTATACTTATAATAAAAATGTAACAGGTCCAATTCTGTACATTAAAGATATTTTGAATTTTTTTTTTGGAGGGCTCTCTATAATCGACACTGAAGCCAAAACTGTAATATTTTTCATTTTTGTCTGTCTGTCTGTCCGTCTGTCTGTCTGTCTGTCTGTCTGTCTATATCTTGGCCGCGCATCACGCCGAAACTACTGAACGGATTCAAATGAAACTTGGAATGATTTGAGTTCATACTACGAGTATGTCCTACATAGGATACTTTTTATCCCGATATTCAGCACGGTTTCCGGGGGGGAGGGGATGAAAGTCAAAATACTACATAGCTGTAATTCAATAACACATGGTCCGATTTCATTCATTCTTTTTTTGCTAGAAAGAAAAAGAATAAAAGATAACGGGAAAAGTATTTTTTTTATACGCGACTGTACACTGCCTGTGGGAAGCTGAGACAGATATGTAAATATGGCGGTACGAAGTTCGCCGGGTCAGCTAGTGTATAATAAATGCATAATATAATATGGAAACACTGTTAATTTTCGAGGTTTCTAATGTGATGTAGCAAATAAACACATTTTTTTGCGCTTAGGTATATTGCAAACGCTGGTTGCACCCTACGAGATAGATCAAAATAATGTACTACAGTATTGTACACCTTAAAAAGTACTACAAAAAAGTCCGCGACGGTATATGTCTATCTCTTAGGGATAACCCACAACAACCATTTTTTATTCCTCTCTTTTTACGAGAAATAATGGCTTATTTACGAAGTGATTTTAAGCAATACAGAATGAATCCTTTTACAATTAAGTAAGTTAAATACATTGTGCATTTAATATAGATCAAAATGGCCCTTAACAGTATCTAATTTAAGGGCCTACCTCCCTTAAGATGCGTAAAAAAGGTTGCATTCTAAAGACTCAATAACGGCTGCATCAAAAGATTTGAAAAAAATATATGTTTACTGTAGATTCATGTGCAATAATGTGAGCATTTGATTTTTACGTAGGATAAATAGTATTGCCATTAAAAAATATTTAACAACACGCTATATTGTTCGCTTATTTGCCTACTACTTTTAAACGGCTTTGAAACTGAATAAAAATTTTATATAAAAAAATGATTTTTTAATTTGCAACAAATTAGTCATTGCTCATTTAAATCAATCAATATTTTGTAAAGAAAATATTCAATATTGAGACTCGCAACGTGAAAAGTACAGCGGATCTCTATGCGGGCGCAAGCGGCAGTCGTGCATTGGCATTCAGACGGGAAGGCTGTGTCGCTCGCTGCTCTGCTCGCGCTATCGACTAACTACGCGTATACGTTTGTGTATGTGCAAGTATTTACGTACTTTCTGAGTTAGTGTGCATTACAGACTAACTCGCTGCAAAGGACTCAAAGTGATCGTACGCTTGGACGCTTTGTGATATTTTGACTGCCTCGGTGGCGCAGTGGTAGCGTATGCGACTGCTGTGCTTGAGGTTTCGGGTTCGATTCCCGGGTCGGACCAAATGTTTGTATGGTCTGAAATAATTAGTTTCGGTGTTTTCTATGTAAAAACGTATGTATTTACAAAAATAGTAATGTATGTATTTACATCAGTTATCTAGTACCAATAATACAAGTTTGGCTTAGTTTGGGACTAGATGGCGTTGTGTCGGTGTGTGTCCGAAATATTTATTTATTTAATTTATTTGTAGACTATTGTTTTTGTAAATTTGTACATTGCACTCATTTTAGAACTTTTACAATTCTTGTCTCGGATGAAAATTTACTGATTTTTTCAAGCTATTATTATTAAATTTGCAATTTATGACGCAACACCATCGAGTTTGAAATCATTTGATTCTTCTTGATGAGTGCTTTATGTTTTGATAGTATCCAGGGTCTGATGATGGGGCCAGAAAGTGGTCAGAGGAACTCTATAATAAAACGACGCAAACACTATCGAGTTTGGAATCGTTTGATTCTTCTTGACGAGTACTGTATGTTTTGATAGTATCTAGGGTCTGATGATGGAGTCGGAAGGTGGTCAGTATGACCACCTTCCGACTCCATCATCAATGGATGGTGGTGGTGGTGTTGCGTCGTAATAAAACGACGCAACACCATCGAGTTTGGCATCGTTCAATTCGTAATTTTTAATTTATTTTATTCTTTTAAATAAAGGCTTGTTTTCAAAAAAAAATTTTAAATTAATTTTATTAGAATGAAATATATTTTTTTTAATTCAAACCTTATCATCACTATCACTACATAGTATAAAACAAAGTCGCTTTCTCTGTCCCTAAATCCCTTTGTTTACCTAAATCTTTAAAACTACGCAACGGATTTTGATGCGGGTTTCTTTAATAGATAGAGTGATTCAAGAGGAAGGTTTTTATGTATAATAAATGCATAATATAGTATGGAAACACTGTTAATTTTCGAGGTTTCTAATGTGATGTAGCAAATAAACACATTTTTATGCGCTTACATTGCAAACGCTGGTTGCACCCTACGAGATAGATCAAAATAATGTACTACAGTATTGTACACCTTAAAAAGTACTATAAAAAAGTCCGCGACGATATATGTCTATCTCTTAGGGATAACCCACAACAACCATTTTTTATTCCTTTCTTTTTACGAGAAATAATGGCTTATTTACGAAGTGATTTTAAGCAATATAGAATGAATCCTTATACAATTAAGTACATTAAATACATTGTGCATTTAATATAGATGAAAATTGTCCTTTACAGTAACTAATTTAAATGAATATATTCGAAGATATTACAGATTTAAAATGCACGAATCGTGTCGTCGGCGGGGGCATCTGAAATCCACCCGTGCGAAGCCGGGGCGGGTCGCTAGTTTCTTGATATATTTAAAAAATGCAACTGCAATAATTTGGTGTAGGGTCAAAGAGGAAACAGAGTGTTCAGTGTTGAGTCTGTTCAGTTTTTCTAAGGCTTATAAAGCTAAAAAAATGCCAACGAACCGCTATTTACAACCAAACAGAGGAGAAACTACCGTGGAAGATCCACGCTTCGGCATGAATGGGCCGGCTTGACCGGAGTGATACCATGGCCTCTCAGAAAACGTGTGAAATAGCGCTTGCGCTGTGTTTCACCGAGTGAGTGAGGACACCGGAGGCCCATATCCTAACCCCTCCTCCTATCCTCCTCTCCATCTCCTTTGGGAGACGGCTACGCACTTCTGAAGCCACTGGTGTTGCGGGTCTCCATGGGCGACGGTAATCACTTACCATCAGGTGATACGCTCATTTGTCCCCTATTCCATAAAAAAACGGACCACACTAACTATAACGGATTAGATAACTTTGTTAGTTCAGGAGTTATGGAGGTCTACCTTGTAAAATACACTCATTTGGAAAACTTTAAAAATAATAATAAATAAATATTTCGGACATCTGACACAACGCCAATTATTTTCAATCTAAGCAGAGCTTGTACTATGAAAGCTAGATTGACTGATAGAATACTTATATGCTTTTTTTTGGTAAATACAAATATTTACATATCATACAAAGATTTAGTTTGACTCGGGAATCGAACCTGAGACCTCATGTATAACATTTGCGTACGCTACTACTGCGCCAATGTTACTTAAATGTAAAATATTAAAAATAAATTCATGATAATTCTTTGTTGGACACGATTTTAGTTCAATTTGTAGACATTGGTGACTACGGAACCCTATTCTATGGGTGACCTGACACGTACCTATTTACCTACTGTTTCATTTATTTAAAGATGCTAGAAGTTTTCAGAAATATGATCATTTTTACTTTTTTTCTACAAACAGTAAAATTAATTGATACATTTTACCGGATTTCTTACCTCTCTTATCAAATGTAGGTATTTGGATCGGTATGTCGAATTATTTGATTTAAAATTTACTGACAAAAACTTCTATATGGTTTTTAGTCTAATTTAACATACTTTTTTGCACTAAGTATCTACATACCTATCATTAAATGTGTCAAGTAAAATTTTAGTTTTAAATCTTACTAAAGCTTTTAAAAATATCTGGTTTTTATGTTCACATTATAACCATTCTGTTTTGAAGTTTTAGGCAAAAACGCCGGTCAAGCGGGCATGTCTGCACCGCTTCCTAATCTTTGATCATCGTTTCGAGGTACCGCGTGCGGTACGGAGATATTGATGTGTGCGGTGCAGATATGATAGTATGCGTTTAGCTCCGCCCAGACGCTCAAGGTTATTGAGGCTACTATACGCCTTAAATGAATATATTCGAAGATATTACAGATTTAAAATGCATCTGTAATCCACCCGTGCGAAGCCGGGGCGGATCACTAGTACCGACTAAAGAACTTCTTGCCTCCAGACACAAAAACTATGTTGGTGCAGACGCTGATCCTGCCCATTATTGATTATTGTGATATGTGCTACTACGACCTGAATGCAGATCTCCTCAACAAATATGACCGACTTCTGAATAACTGCATTCGTTTTAATCTTCGTAAATATGATTATGTTTCCTCCTTTCGTCTCAAATTAAATTGGTTTCCTATTCGTCAGCGTCGCCACCTCCATGCCCTAACGACTCTCTACACTACTCTGAACTCCCCTAACTCACCTACTTACCTAACTTCTTCCATCCAGTTTCTATGTGCCAATCATGATATAAATCTTCGTTCTCCTCTTGCTGTCATGCGCTTCCCACACTTCTGCGTGTGTTCATTCTTCCTTCCTCACCCAATCTGTCCTTCTCTGGAATTCTCTTCCCCAGTTGTTACCTCCGCCTTACGGCGGGCACAAATAATAAACACTAAGGGCCGGTTTTTCAATAGTCAGATAAACAGTCAAATAGCTTTTATTCCTCAGTTAGCGTAAGTTTGGGTCTTTCAATAGTCAGACATCAGTTATCAGACGAATAAAGCTGTAATCTGACTGATAACTTTATCTGTGCTTTCAAACCTCAGTTAGTGTTTTATTCTGTAGAATAGTGATTTGACGTTGTGTATTTCTCTTGTACCTATTTGTGGTAAAGTTTAAGTACGTTGTCGTTATTGAATATTTGATAGATTATGGATGTTTTTGACTCGATTGACTTTTTGTTCTGAGGTAAAAAGGGTTATTAGAGGAATATAGATTATAGATACTATAGAGAAGATGAAGAATTTTTATTTCACACACTGCTATCTAGTTCGAAACAAAAGAGAGCTTGTACTATTGGTAACGAGAAGATTTCCCTAGTGGCCGTTTGCGGAACTAACGTATGACAGACACTTCTACCTGGCAGTTTAATGTACAGAGCGAGTGCACTGTTATTGTTTCATTGATAGACGTCTACGGAGAAGTAAAAAATACGTATTTTAAAAGTGGAATGTTAACGTGTATACGTATTTTTATCTGTCATACGTTAGTTCTGCGACTTGCCGCTAGGGAATCTGCTCGTCACCATTTAATTTTTTCCTACAATGATTTTATTGATAGACGTCTAAGGAGTAGTAAAAACATACTTTAGGACCACTTCGTGAGGGTAAACAGTATTCTAAAAGTACGTGTATACGTATTTTTATCTGTCATACGTTAGTTCTGCGACTTGCCGCTAGGGAATCTGCTCGTCACCAATAGGTACAGAGAACTGACATAAATACAAATATACTTTTTACTTTTAAACACATATTTATTAAACGTAAAAGAAACACTCGTTTAAAAAATTACTATGCACCACCCGCAAACCCGGCATTTCATTTTTGTAAATTTTGATTTTAATCATTGTTATGGACTCTACTACAGGAATATCATAAACGACTTTTTACTGAATTATTATTTACTACATCTAGTATAGACAAATAATAATTATAATCGAATGCTTTCATTTCATTTAATTAAATATCCCAAACCGGCAATCATAAAAAAGACAAAAAGAAATAGAAAAAGAACAGTCAACTTGAATGTTGTCTAAAAGTTTCTGGTCCTTATCTAACGTGTGACTACCTGTATAGCTGCATCTCACTTGCGCATGATTACAGTGAACATAGCTGTGAAGGACCATCAAGTAACTATCTGACTGTTTACTCCCGATTGAAAAACACAAAAAGTTTATTCGCTTGTTAAAGAGCTGGATACATTTATTCCCTTGTTAGTTATTTGACCGTTTAACTGCGGATTGAAAAACCGGCCCTAAAGAGATATAACAATTTATTTCAATAATAAAAAAAAAACAAAAAAAAACTTTAACTTAATTTAATAGTTGGGTGTGAGGTTCCAAGCACTGGACGTCTTTATTTATATTGGGTCGAACCCTAAGCCACTTAACTAGGGAGTCCTGTCCCGCAGCGTGGGGTCTTAAAGATGGTGACTGGCCGGTGACTGGCCGTGCAGGTCGATCTCCTGGTTTGCTGATCCGTCGCGCACCGGTCGTACTGGAGACGGTGGCTGCTGTCTGCGGTCAGGCTGGTCGATCGTATCAGCCTCAAGGCTGGTCGACTGGGTTCTATCCCAAGTCTGGTCGTTGGGTTCAACCCCAAATCTGGTCGACTGGGTTCAATCCCAAGTCTGGTCGACTGGGTTCAATCCCAAGTCTGGTCCCCTTATCAGGGGATGGTAACTGATGCTATTATAACTGATTTTAGGGTTGAAAAAAATTTATCGGCGATACTTTCGAACTATTTTTAGAACTTCTGCAATACCACGTCGCCAATAATAAATACACTGATTAACTTCTTAGTGATCCGAAAATAAAATGATCCTTCCACTGGCGAACCCGCTTTTATATGTCATTAGAATTAGACTGCATCCGGTGGTCGAAGATGATCGAAGCTCATGGAAGCTTGTCTTTCGTTTCCGGCTTCTAGAACAATTCCGAGATGACACGAACAGAGCTACGATGTGAGTGGCTTATCCTAGTTAAGATGGTACGTCCTTGGTTTTTACTTGAGACCGTGCTATCGGTCAGAACGGCGCAGAATTCTTTTCCTGTGGCGCCGCACCGCGACGAGCAGCGACAAGTTTCTTATCTCGACATTCTATCAATGTGCATGTCCGGATACCTTATAAGGTAATGTTTCGCTACCGATCACGCGCCTACTTACACTAGTGAGTTCGCGCGGTTCGCGTTCTGCCAATATTAGATAATTACGCAGTCATTTTGTACGTAATATTTAACGTACGTAATTTGGTTCAGTTGGTACAGTCGTCGAACTTGGAGCAGAATTGGAGAGCTTACGGACGGGGCGTTCTAGATTGAAGGGTGCTGTCACGCGTCTCAGCCCGTTTATAGATTCGGCCGGGTTGTTTCGGGTGGGAGAAAGATTGCGCAATGCGAATCTGCGGTATTCGGCTCGTCTGCCTATCCACCAAGGCGGTGCATCTCGGGCTCGTTGCTGACCTTTCGACGGAAGTGTGTATAGCGAGCTTGGACAGATTTGTTTCCCAAAGGGGACTGCGAGTACTGATTCGTTTCGATACTTCGTAGGTGCAGACCGATACTTGCGAGATGTACAGGTAGTAGAGCCACGCTGATTTCAGCACAGATGGGCCGGCTCGACCGGGGCGGTACTACCCTCGCACAGAAAATCAACGTAAAATGACAGCGTTCGTGCTGTCGTGTTTCGTTAGTGAGTGCGAGACCGGAGGTCCAAATAGTCTAGTCAACAAGTTCCATACTTGTTGACTAGACTAAAAGATGCAGAGGCATCACTAGGCCGCCATAGTGTGGGTCGCCATACTGCATTGTCTGCATTTGCAATGAGTATGGTGACCACCACTCTTGGATTCTGCTTATGCTTTCCATCAGGCAGAGTAGAGTCATTATGGCGGGCCAAACATAAAAAAAGATGTAATTAGGTTTCTAGATGAAACCAGGTGGATATTGGAACAGCCATCTCCTGTCGGGATATACAATGGACCTTCAGTCCTCCAGGTTACCCCCACTGGGGCTTGACAGTTGAGGAACTCCCAATGTTATCTCGCCTGCCTGTAGATTAGGGAACAGGTAGGGATCTGTTCGGGAGGGTGACTGTTCGAAACCGATCGTGGTATATGTAGTATTAAATATAATTTGTAATGGCAACACTAGGTCATGTCAAAGTGACATTTTAGGTTAGGTCAAAATGACTCGCTAAGTAAATGGAAGTCTCGAGAAGGACTGCCTTTGGATAAATAAACACGTGCGGAGGTGTCCTTTTTCTTACGTGCTTACCTCAACAGAGTATTCACATTTTTTAAGCTTCAAATTCTCATGTCCCAAGATAATTTTTCCTCCTTTCAATCTCGCTATTATATAACCTGATAATACACACCCTTCGACTAAAAACCTAAAACAGTAGAGAAATGTATTCAAAAAAGTAAGTAGGTGCGAGCAATGACAGTATTTTTTGGTACCGTCATAATACCCAACTAAGTACTATGAATAATTTATAAACACCGGTTCAAATGGTAGTCACTTTTTAACAGCAATATTTCGTTGTGTAAATTATAAATTAAATTGTATATTGCTCGTAAGCGCATAGAACAACACGGTAGGGAGTAGCCGTTCCCATCTGTCAAAGTATAAGCCCAAATGGGCCTACGCATTTCGGTGTTATGACACAGAATGTTTTATGTCGGGAATTTCTAGGGAATTTCTAAATGTTTTGTTTTCTTTGTTACGAGGCATGCCTTTTAAGTTTTGTCGTTTGAAGAAAAAAACACAACTATAGTTCGGCCGCTCAGATAATGCGTTTCTGACACCTGTCAATTCGTCATGAATATACTCACGAAGCAAATACAAAGAGGAGATGCCCTAATGAAATTTTTGTATAAAACAATGCGTGACAATTTTCGGGGGTGAGGGGGGGTTACTTTGCCCTTTGCCATCTACCAAACAATAGCAAAACTACTTGCATCGTTACATGTTGATGTTGCTATGTAGTTTAGCTATTTGACACTAAGCGTACGGGTGTAAGGGACATACAGGGACGTACTCAGAATTTTCTTATCAGGTAGTTATTTTTTTAAAGTCAATTTTGTAAATCACTTTGATGCATGTATCGCAAAAATGTTAATATACTATTTCCATTTCTTTATTTTCTCGATGACATTTCTAATTTGATAGTTGTAATGTTGTGACCAAATAAGTAATGTATCGATCGCATATATTTATTATGTTTTGAACAAACACAAATACAACAAAAATATTACGAAAAAAAAAAAGGTAAATTATTACGCTACGGGGAATAGGAGACGTAAACGAAGTTGCGTGGGTCAGCTAGTATAGTATAAAAGTGAAAGTTTGTATGTTCTTTATATCTTCCCCGCAACCTTGGTAATGTATTTGATTTGTTACATATTTAAATATGTCACCGTAAGATTATAAAAACCGTTAGATTATAATCTACCTAGTGAGATTGCAAACTATCGATAGATTGTCAACTGTGATATACTACTTACGCGCGTCAAATTGTCAATTGTCCCTGATTGTTCGGTTTTATAGTAGGCCGATCAATGCCCATAGAGTTACTTTAGGTTATTACTTCTTTGATTGATCACAAATTATTTTTTCTGCCACAACAACATTATATAACTAATTCTAAAGCTGTGAGGTATTTTCAACATGAAATCAATTTACAATCAGAAAAATACTTTATATTCAGCATCAAAGACAAATTAACAAACAAACATGGCGGCGCGGGGACATATGCTGTTCAACCAATCAGCGCGCGACTTGCGACTCGTCGATACCATTTTACAATCTTTCGATTGTTTGAATCTCGCGAGATGGATTACAATCTAACGGTTTTGACAATCTGACGGAATCACATATCTATACTTAATATTCTAAAGCTGCAGAGTTTGTTTGTTTGTTTGAACGCGCTAATCTCAGGAACTACTGGTCCGATTTGAAAAATTCTTTCAGTGTTGGATAGTCCATTTATCGAGGAAGGCTATAGGCTATATTTTATTTTCTAAAAGATTAGGGATCCGTAAGAAAATTGCTATTTTCTAACCCAAGGTGTGAAATCGAAAACCTATTTTTGCGTGCGCTGCAAAGACTATTGACAATAGAACAAAATAATGTATTACGGGTTTGTAGGGCCCATTAAGATCTACAAAAAAGTCCGCGAGAGCATATATCCAACTATCATGGTTTAGTCACAATAACCGCTTTTGTGTTCGAAAAAGTTATTAAATCGTCTGAAGAAAGAAACTACGTTAAATGTGTATCGTAATATTAATTCTTATCCAAATTAAGCATTATGTTATCAAGGGTATTTATGTGGAAGTAAAATACATTTTGTTTCATCCCAATCCGACATTTCGTTTAGAATTTATCACGAGTATAAGACGCTAAGAGTTGGTACCTAATAATGAGTTATTTGCCGAAGAGTTTTTATCAACATAATGCCTAATATTAATCTTTATCTAAATATTTGTGTTTTTAATTGTGAGTATTAGATCTTAGAAGAGTATAATAAATACATCTATACTAATATATAAAGCTGAAGAGTTTGTTTATTTGTTTGAACGCGCTAATCTCAGGAACTACTGGTACAATTTGAAAACTTATTTCAGTGCTAGATAGCCCATTTATCGAGGAAGGCTATCCATACTTCCATACTTTATATTATAAATGCGAAAGTAACTCTGTCTGTCTGTCTGTCTTGCTTTCACGGCCAAACCGCTGCACCGATTACAATGAAATTTGGTACACAGATAGTCTAGAGCCTGAGAAAGGACATAGGCTACTTTTTATTGCGAAAAAAGGTAATAAGGGGTTAAACTTGTTGACTGGACTAAAAGATGCAGTAGCATCACTAGGCCGCCATAGTGTGGGTCGCCATACTGCACTGTCTGCATTCGCAATGAGTATGGTGACCACCACTCTTGGATTCTGCTTATGTTCTCCATCAGGCAGAGCAGAGTCATTTTGGCGGGCCAAACATAAAAAAAAAAAAAAAAAAAAAAGGGGGGATGAAAGATTGTATAGAAGAGTGGTGGTTCAATCGCCACACGCCTGCGCGTTACCTTGGTGACACCGGGCGTCTTGGCAACGAGTAAACATTGATGTCAAATTCATTAAAAATATTTCTCCTTTTCAACGAAGACTTAAATTAATATAATAATAATATAATAAATAACATACATTCATAAATATGATTTGTATGTATGAACATACACATTATATTAATAGAAATAAATAAGACAAATTCCAAACAGTGTATACAGTATCGTCATTTTAAGCTAAAATCTTAAACTTTATTTTTTAGGCTGTTGATTACATATAAATAAAAATGTCATTTAAATTTTGTAAAAATTTTTAAGATCAAGGTGGTAAAATAGCAATAGGGGATGAAAGTTTGTATGGAAATATGCAAGGTTTGTGAAGGCAAGGCAAGGCCTATGTCCAGCAGTGGATTGCGATAGGCTGATGATGATGATGCAAGGTTTGCGAAAATGTTTCATGTGTTTGGGACAGAAGACAAAATATTAGAGCTATTCAGATGTAACATTTACTGAGTTATCACAATATGCCTAAGTGTGCTTACCCGAACGGGCAGACATGTGAGGGCAGACGACTGTGCCGCATGCGGATGTTGAATTTTGCTACTACAAATTCGTTATTATTCACTAGGATTCGATTTGTTTACATGATTTTTTGTTTATTCAAATAATTTTCTTCGTGAAAAAAATCCGAAAGAAAAGTATCCGGCGGGAATTAAACACAAAAAAAGCAAAAGGGGTACGCCGCAAGATGAAATAAATGCCTGTATGAAACATATGTACTATGGGTACATGTTAAAAAGTTTTGTCTTACTACAATTATGCGAGTACAACTTCACAATGATTTATGAGCAGTGTCAATATGCAAATGCTCTTCTAAAAATAGGAGATGATTGTATGCCAAATGACAGTAACGACATGATTACACTGAGACGTGAGTTCTGGTATATGATAGCACACATGATCTAAAAATAATATCTATTCTGATCCGCCGACTAATGAGACAGTTATCAAATAATCGAACGGATCATGTCAGACGTGGAGGAAGATGTTAACGAATACATCTCAGGAAACAATGCAAGGGAAACTGAACCAGTCATATCATAGCTTATGCATAAAGTTTTTTAAATCTTTAGATTTATCAGGAGCGCCTTCCCATAAGTTAAGACTGAAAGTTAATGTTCCAGTCCTATTAATAAGAAATCTTGAGCGACAAAGATATGTAATGGTACATGGCTACAAAATACACATAATTCAAACCAATAATTGAAACTTATTTGCAATTTCAATTTAAAAGAATGCAGTTTCCGCTGAAAACAACATTTGCACTACCAATTATCAAAGCCCAAAGACAGACGGTTAAAGTTGCAGTTCATTTAAAAAAAAACATGTTTTTCAAATGGGCAGCACAATCGCGTGTATCAAATCAGCTAAATCACTATATTTTGACAAAGGATAGCAAATCGAAAACGTAGTATTTTAAAATTGTAAAAATTGAGAATTTGCTCAGACTGAGGGAAAACTCAAGCAGAATCCAACAGTGGAGGCAACCATACTCGCTGTGAAAGCAGACAATGCAGAACCAAACCATGGCGGTAGTGCTCTGAAAAGTGGGGAGGGGAAGAAACGTAGACTTTTTGGTAGAAAACGGGCACACCTGTGTTTTCTTAACGTTGAACTCGACCAGATTCTCATCACCCCATTGTTAAATGCGGTTCAAAACCCGGTCAAGCTCAGCGACAAGCTCCTATCCATTTTCCTCAACGTCTACTATCTTGGCTGCAGGGTATCCATAATATCGCCCATGCACTGTGCTATAGTCTGCATAGCAATGTATATTGCCAAGGGCTAATATGTCATTGACATGCAGAAGAAACATCTTGGGCGACAGGACCGAATTCTGAGGTACGCTAGCGTTTACCTCCACAAAAACAGAGGCCGCGCCGTCCGTCGCAAAGAACCCGAATGCGAAGGCACTGATGAAGAAAAGAGTCAATCTAGAGACGACTCTAGGAGGCAGACCGAATGCTTAGAGCTCGGAGAGAAGCGAACGGTGCAAGAACAGGTTGAAAGCCTTGGCCATGTCGAATGTCGAAATAAGCTCATACAAAATACTTTTTATTTTATGTACTTATATAAATACTTAAATATGTTTTTAACAGTGAAAAGTGTGTCTTATTTTAAAATAATATTAGCCTTAATAATTAAAACTGCTACCCAAAGTCACTGTTCCACGCGGACGAAGTCGCGGGCGCAGCTAGTTATATTAAATAGAGAGAACAAAAATAAAGAAATATAGTACAACAACAAACACATACAAGTACGAGTATAATACTAAAAAATAAACGTTTCTACAAATTAATTTTTCATTTATTATATTTTCAAATTCTTCAGTTTTCGTTTGATTCATTTCGTTGTGGGTTCCGAGACAGTTTAATTTTCCTGGATTCCTGGGATATAACTTTCGAGGCCATTTGGAATGTAAGGCCAAGTTGGCCTCGAAGAAGCTTAGTGTGCTCAACAGATCGAGACAGTATTTCACCCTGGCCCACCGCCTTTTGCTTTATAAGGCGCAGGTTCGGCCTCACATGGAATACTGTCCCCATCTTTGGGTAGGGGCACCCAAATTCCAGCTGCTCCGCATTCAACGGAGAGCGATTCGAATCATCGATTGCCAAGAACTTTCAACTCGGCTAGACTCTTTGGCGCTGCGTAGAGATGTGGCTTCGCTGTACATCTTCTACCGCATTTACCATGGGGAGTGCTTCGAGGAATTGTTCGGACTGATTCCTCCATCCCCATCATCTAGATTATTCTAGATGGTTGGCAGTCCACAATTATGCGCTTTTCCAGGAACTTTCTGCCTCGCACAACAAAACTGTGGAATGAACTGTCACCTGCGGTATTCCCGGACCAATACGACCTTCAAACCTTCAAGAAAAGAGCGTACTCCGTCTTAAAAGGCCGGCAACGCACTTGTGATTTTTCTGTTTACCGCAGTATAACACATTATTGCTTTTTGTTGTAGTCTCATTAGATTTTGGCATTAATAATGTAAGGCACTTAGGACATAAATGCTAAATACAAATCTTAATTTAGGAAATCAGCAATAACAATTTTTGTACTCTAGTAGAATATTCTGCGATTTTTTTCAATAAAATGGATTGCACTATCGTAAACTTTATGATTTAAGGAATAAGACTGCATTCATAACTCAAAACCCGATTTTCTGTTGGTTAACACACGAATGCTTAACAGCGTCCATATATAGTTAGAACATGCATGCATCTAGATATTCATTTATTTTATCAGTAAATATTGAAATTAATTGTTCAGTGTTGCGACCTTTCTGGAATCCAAACTGGTTACTGTTAATAATTTTGTTTTGAGATAAGAACATAATAGGTCTTTACCTATGAAATTGCCGTTTTGTATGCAATAAGTGAAAGTACTTATTTTTTCAAACTTTTTTATTTCTGTTATTCGAAGTAATCACCCATGCAATCGATGCATCTTTGCCAACGCATTGGCAGTTTATTGATGCCCTTCTTGTAAAAATCAGCTGGACGGGAGGCAACAAACTCTTCAAAGGCATTTTGTACTGCCTCTCGGGAATTGAATTTTTTACCCACTAAAAAGTTGTCAAAATTTTGGAAAAAGTAATAGTCGGTAGGTGCAAGGTCTGGTGAGTATGGCGGATGAAATGACATGAAATGATATTTATTTGTAAGTAAATCTTTTCAGATATTTTTACACGTCGGACTTAACAGCTAGAAGAGACCGGCATTTCCTACGACTCACTCTGGGAAGAAATGCCGAAACAACCCACAGAGATGTCCTTTTTTTTAGTCCGAGAACATTGATTACAAAACAAAAAATAATCTGTGCGAGTACAGTATAGGATCTGGGTTGGCCTTTTGAAGAAAGGACCATGGTTTTGAGTCAGCCTGTCCATACAGACGGCCTAGCCATCGTGTTACGACCCGAAGCGCGACACTACCGTCAGCAGGACATTTGGGTAGGCCGGGGAAACACTCAAAGCCACCAGAAAGATACTGAATATGAACTTATATTACAAGCCTAGACTATACCCACATTTACATACACAAAAGGAATTCACTTGGTATAAAAACAACATACAATAAAAATACTAATGTCTATCACTTTCACACAAGATACGTAGGTAAATACTGAAGTGAGCATCGTCAGTCCCAAGCAAATTTGTCATCTAAATAATCCAAAACTGTGTAATAAGCCTTTTCACATAGTTTCTGTTTTATTAAGGACTCAAATTTGGTAATACTTAATTCTTTAATTTGCTTGGAATTTTATTGTAAAATCGCACACCCTGACATCGGAAAGACTTGCTTACTCTTTGTAATCTAGTGGTTGGCAACACGAGTTTATCTTTATTTCTAGTGTTGATATCATGAACGTCGCTAAACTTTGTGTATAGATGAGGGAGAGCTTCCAACCCCAGCTCTTGCAGCTTGGAGACTGTCTGAACTGGCAACATCATGGTACAGTTCGCAACAGACAGTCTCCAAGCTGTAAGAGCTGGGGTTGGAAGCTCTCCCTCATCCGCCATACTCACCAGACCTTGCACCTACCGACTATTACTTTTTCCAAAATTTAGACAACTTTTCAGTGGGTAAAAAATGCAATTCCCGAGAGGCAGTACAAAATGCCTTTGAAGAGTTTGTCGCCTCCCGTCCAGCTGATTTTTACAAGAAGGGCATCAATAAACTGCCAATGCGTTGGCAAAGATGCGTCGATTGCATGGGTGATTACTTCGATTAACAGAAATAAAAAAGTTTGAAAAAATAAGTACTTTCACTTATTGCATACAAAACGGCAATTTCATAGGTAAAGACCTATTATTTATTTGACGACTAAGAAACGTTTCTATGATTTTATTAATGCATGATAAAATAGTGATTGGTCTATAATTGTTCGTGTTATTACGTGCTCCCTTCTTGTAAATGGGCCTTATAATGCCTAGTTTTAATTTATCTGGGTATATACCTGTGCGAATACATGTGTTGATTAGGTGCGTAATGACTAGGCAATTTTTTTTATTGATACATTGAATATCTGCCGCTCTTATCTTGTCTATACCTGGGCTTTTTTTTACATTGATGTTTTTAATTATGGACTCAACACTGTTTGTATCCGCTTTCTGTAATCTAATAGAAACCTGTGGACACATACATACAGTATTTACTTTCGTCAAGTATGGGTGTATTACAGTTATATAAAATATTGTTTGTATTCTGTTTAAATTCTTTAGCGAATAAGTTAGCTAAGATGCTGGCAGTATTTCTAAAAAACTTTATTATTGCAGTGTCGATAGATTCTGTTACTTTACCTGTTATTTTATTAATTATACTCCACACCTTCTTTCGGTTGCGGAAATTATATTTTATTTCATTTTTTATATGGTTATTACGCACCTTATTTATATGTTTATTTAATTTGTTTCTGTATTTATTATAAATTTCCCTTTTTTCTTTGTTATTTTCATCTTGTTTCCATATGTTGAAGAATTCTACCTTCTTCTTACATATATATTATATTCTATCACTTTTCACTTGCACAATGATCTTTTATTTAACTTTATTTTACATTGTATTGATGCTTTTTGTAAACTGATTCGAATTGTTCTATAATATGTTCTAGGATTTCATTTGGGTTATGTATACTAAGTCCCGGGGACCAGTTGATTTGACTCAATTCCCTTCGAACTTTTTGTCGTCTATTTTTGTTACGATTGAATATTGTGACGCGCCTATCACTGCCGCTGGTTTGTTTACGTAGGTCGTAATGCCGATTATGTAGTTTTTTTTTTTTTTAAAGACAACTCCCGCACTAGGGATAAATCCTGTGTCGCGGGGGACATTACAAACATACATGAAACGGACACAAAGAACACTCAGACTCAGAACAACAATTTGTGGATCACACAAAGTGTTGTCCTACGTGGGATTTGAACCCACGACACTTGGCGAAGTAGGAAACGGCGTGGTGACCGTTAAACCACTAGGTCAAACGTGCAGTCAATTAGTGATCAGCTATTGAATTATTGACAACCGCTGTGCGCACGAGTGTATTTGTGTTCGTTGTACGGGTGAAGATGTGATCGATACATGACTTTGTTAATGCGTTTCCTCTATTTTCGACTCGAGTATACTGAGTAACGCCGCAAACTAGACCTAGGCTGGCCATACTGTTTAGATAATAAGTAGCCTGCGGGTTATTGTTTGAAATATCTATATTACAGTCTCCTATGATAACCAAGTCTGAATTTGTCGCAAACATCGACGTAATATGCATTACTTCTTCAGTGAACAAAAATTTGTCCATATTTGGAGGACGGTATATTGCACATAGCGCCAATTTATATCTGTATTCCGTAATTATCTCGCCTGTGATACATTCGCAATGATTTGTTGATACTGGGATCCTCTCAAATTGTACGCTATTATGTATGTACACAACAATACCGCCACCCTTTCTTGATTCTCTCAACTGACTATACATTTCATAATTTAATAGTTTTCCATAGTAAATAGGGATTTGCAGTCTTCTTTTATATTAGCTTCTGTAACGACGATAACGTGGATAGTCTTTGGGCAATTTTGTATAATAAATTCTAGTTGATTGAAGTTTTTTGTTAGGGACCTAATGTTGACATGAAATATCGTACAGGCGTTTCCGTGATTTGGGATTTCGTTAATGAAATCATTCCAGTCTTCATATTGATTTTCATGACTAAGGTCGTTCAATGTATCTTCCATATTTAGTAGTACAATAATAGGTGTTTACTAGTTGTCTTGCAGTTGTTCTTTTTTTTAATTATTATGTACATTTTTTGTATACAACCGCTAGTTTTTTGATATCGCTTTCAATCCTAACTGTAGATATTTTTTCTCCTTCTTCTCTTCGTACTAGTATATTTCCATCTTTGCACCATACGAACTTGTATAATCCGGTTTCTTTGAATTCCGCTTTGGTTTTATATAGTAGAAAGGCAGTTATCAGCGACAGCACTTCCCTAATGTTCCGTTCGCCTTCCCTTTTTTCTATGCCACATACTTCTATTTCATTCGCCATTTTTTCTTGCTGTATGCTATTAAATTTTTGCTCTAGTATCTCCTTTTTAAGCTCCAAGTTTTTAAATTTATTGTCTAAATCAGTGTATTTATTGTGAGCCAATTTAAGTTTGTTGTCATATTCAATGGTTTTCTTTTCGAAATCATCTATTTTATCCGCGTAAAATTGTAAGCTTTTTTGAAGTTCACTGGAAATAATTGAGCTGACTTCCTTTCTTATTGTCGCAAGCATTTGGTCGAGTGTTTTTTTCATGTGTGGGTATGCTGATAAGTCCGTTCCGATTTCCGCTTCTGAATTGTTATCCTCATCATCTGGGTCCGGTAATACGATAGACAGGCATTTCGGCTTTGTAGCTCCAGTATTCGCACAGGCACGGCATTTCCAGTCTGCTGACTCTGTTTGGAACAGTGCGGCTAGTTGATCGGCTATACACAGGCACTATGATACCACTTATTGCATTTACAGCATTGTATTCGCGGAGATTTATTATTTAGAACTTTTGAACATTTTACACATTTCACCATCTTCACGACTACAGCACTGTTAACTCTAGTAGGTAGGTTAAAAAGCACGTACGATCGGTCTCGCGTTGCGCACCCATTGCTTTAATGACCGATTGCTCAAATACTTGCGCCGCTGCAGTTTTGCAACAGCGAGAGGGCAATTCGTGGAGACCTTTGGGGTTCTTTTCCACCAAACTAGTGAAGCACAACAACGATAGAGTACTTTTGACCGTGAGCTATTGGCGATATACATGGCGATCAAGCACTTTAGGTATATTATCGAAGGTCGAGCCCTTACAGTTTATACAGACCACAAACCCATAGTTTATGCATTAGCGAATAACACTATGAGCAAAAACGACACGCCTCGTCGCATACGGCATTTGGACTTTATAATGCAGTTTTGTACGTCAATACAACATATTAGCGGCGCTGATAACATAGTGGCGGATGCCTTGTCTAGAATATCGTTATTAGAATCAGACTTGCCAATCGACTACGAAACTATAACGAAGGCACAAGAAAATTATGTGGAATTAAAAGAATTAATGCAATCGAAAACATTGCAATTTAAACAAATGTAATATCCACAATGCAGCATTCCAATATATTGCGAAATGTTGCGAAATGTCGCGAAAGATAACAAAACATTTTTTGCCCGAAGAATTCCGCGTATCGGCTTACAAAGCTATACACGAATATAGTCATCATAGCATACGGTCAACTCGAAACATGATACGAGATAGATACTTCTGGCGATCGATGAACAAAGATGTTACTAGCTGGACTAAGGCTTGTCTTTAATGTCAGAAGTCCAAAGTTCAACGCCACACAATATCGCCGCGTGGAAACTTTATACATAGCGACCGATTCGAGCACCTACATATGGACATAGTTGGTCCCTTAAGTTATTGCGATGGCTACCGGTACATTGTTACTATGATGCATAGGGGCACTGGGTGGCCGGAGGCTTACCCAATAAAGGACATTACATCCGAAACAATAGCGGACATCATATATACTGGCTGGATATGTAGATTCGGTTGCCCGGCACGTCTAATGACTGACCAAGGACGGCAGTTTGAGTCCAGTTTATTCAAACATCTTACAGATAAAATGGGCATTTCAAGGATTCGAACCTGTGCATATCACCCGCAGTCCAACGGGCTTATAAAGAAATGGCATCGTACGCTTAAATCAGCACTGATGTGTAGAGGTAACACAGCGAAATGGGTATCGGAATTACCTTCTGTCCTACTCGGCCTAAGAGCAAGTCTTCGAGATGATACGCAAATTAGTGCTGCAGAATTGGTATATGGTGAAGTAATTAGATTACCCAGCGATTTTTTTCAGCCTGCAACGCTAGACATTAATGAAAACGATTACTTTATCCAGGAATTGCGGAAAAAAATATCCAATTTAGCCACAGTATCCAGGAGAGACAGATGTCAAGATAGAATTTTTGTTCACGCTGACCTGAAAACCTGTACACATGTATTTGTCCGTGATGACAAAGTAAAAAAGTCTTTGTCACCACCTTATTCAGGCCCATATAAGGTTCTGGAGAAAAACGAAAAATATTTTAAAATACTACAGGTAGACCGAGAGAAAATTAGCTCTGTGACCTTGTCAATGGCGGTGACTGCCGGCTGTGCGCGTGAATGTTTATTTAAAGTGTTCAGTAATATTAAACTTGAGTGCTTTGTTATATTTGCAACTTAATATCACAAGTACACTACCTAAGCTTTTAAATAAATACAACAGAAAGCCACTTCAACCACGGTGAATCACAGTGAAACGGAGATTAGAAGTGTAAACAAACCCATTTTTTTGTCATGTTTTGAAGTGGCTATTGATGTTTGATTGTTTTGTGTGATAAAATTGTGTGAATAAGTGTAGTTCTTGCTGTTTTTCTTGGTAAGTATAGCATATAGCTTTAAATAACATAAATATTATTTCTAGTAAAGGTTTTATTTATAAATTATTCCACTTTTAAATACAATACATCGGGGAAAAAATCACTTTTCTTACTTCCACCTTCGATTTACTAATGTATATCTATTTTGAATCATAATCAATTATACACCATCGGATAGCTTATTTAATGGACATTCTAATGGTACATAAATCATTTATAGCCTCAATACATTTTTTTTTGGAAAACATCATTTTAATGAGAGTCGGAAAGTTGCCGGGGGTACTTCCAAAAAGTTGCTCGCACATGCGCCACAGTTGACAACAGGGCTCCTCGCAGACGAGCGGATAATAAACAGTCAAGAGGACAAGTCTGTGGGTGATGATATTGTAAACAACTCGTCGACTGTAACAGATCGAGTTACAAGATCGGGTCGCACAGTGAAGCCTGTAGTACGATTTAAGGATTTAAATTGTAATAACCCTGCCACAAGTAAACACTTATTCGCACAAGTTATTCGTAAATTTTACCTTGAAATCTAAATCTTTCGAAAATATGGGAAAAGCACAGAGTCAATCAGCATGCGAAGACATTATTATCGCGCAGAATGGCGCAGGGAACACAGCGTCACCTACGCAAAAGTTATCTCAAAGTATCTTTGAAACCTTGGAGACGTACACACTTATTATTTTGGCCATCATAATAACAATGCTCGGATACGTCATATGAAGAAGGTGTAAGCAGAGCTACGGTAGCTATATGCGCCGACAGTTGCATGAGCTGCCAACCATCGCGGCGGGATACGAACGGGGTGGTCTGCAGACCACTACACAGCAAGTGATAGTGTGAAGTGATAAAAAGAGGTCATTCAGTGTTGTGCGTTAGAGTATCGGTAAATTAGGAACAAGTGCGTATTACTCGTCTTTCAAGACCCTTAAACATTAAAAATGGTCAAACGCGATATCTCACTATTGCTTATCATCAAGTATAATTTTATATTAATTATCTAACTGTATATTTCTTGTTTAGTAATACTCATATAATCTTATATAATAGCAGCTAAGGCACATTATTTTTTAGTTAACCGTTATTTTATATTATTTACAAGTAACATATACACTAGTAGACGATGGGTAAAGTTTTTTGATGATAAACGGTCGTTTGTGTACCTGAAACTATTTCTTTGACTTGCTCGCCCAAGGATAGGTACACCTCTATCTCACGATATGTCACATGACGATCTTCGAGAATTAGTTATCTCACAGCAATGATGTTATCTTCAGTGAAGGCGGATTTTGGGCGTCCTTTCGCGAGATTTGTCACTAATACTAGCATGTCCACGCTGGAATTCTAAATACCACCGTCCGACAATCCGCAGACATGGGGCTTCATCACTGAACACAGATGTTAGCTCTTCAAAACAATGAAGCCGTGTCAGGCCTCTTCTAAAGTTGTAGAAAATTATTTATTTTCCTTAGAAAGATTCATTTTCGTACGTAAACCTGACAGATGCCAATCGACGCTGTGACTAAACAATAGCATTAATCCTAAAGGCGTGTCTCCTGCGGCTAAAATCAACAAAACAAATTAACAAAACTTGTTAACTAAACATGTTAGCGAAAAGTCGCAGGAGACGGACTTTTAAACGAACATCAAACACGATTACACGAAAAGCAAAACTCTTTTATCTACTCGACAAAAGACAAAATGACTTATAGTACACTTACTTACTTACTTTTTATAGTATAAATATGAATAAATATAAGTATTAATGTTAGTTCAGTTCAGTTTCTTTATACGAGAACTATACGCTGGGATGTTTTCAGTCCGCTTTGGATAACAAAACAGTTAAGCCCCGCCCATATTTTGAGAAAAATGTGATGTTTGGTGTCTATAAACATTAAACAGTGTCGCAGGAGACCCGGCTTTATACTTTCAACTGTTTTGAGATTCAAAATTTAAACACATTGGAATATAGAAAAGTTCCAAATTCAAAATTGCCGGGCAATATGGAAACGACAGAACTTAAAAGGCATGCCTAGTATGAGATAGTTCGTAGTGACAGGCGATTGTTTTGTTTTTGTATGTGGGTCTAAAATGTGTAGGTATGTGTTAAGATTTCCCCCCCGCAAAAAAAAAGACAGACTGTGTTATCGGGAAAAGATGCTATTATTACTCCCCTCCGATCCGCAGGTCTGGTTTGCTCTATGCTCGTAATTGTACAATTGGTAAATTTAAAAATAATCTAAACTTACGTGATTTCACCAATTTCTTGAACTTGTATAAATAAAAACGGTGAAGTCTGAAAGGGATCTTGGCTAGCGACATTCTCGATTATGTCAGACCCATTCTTCAAACATAGATAATGTGCATTTATTATCATCTTAGTTATGATCGTTTCAATTTTTAGTACATTCGATGACAATGATAATACTGCGTCAGGTAACCAACATTGCGGCAGTGCGGCTAGGTTTAATAAAGCAAAACCTCTGAAAATGATACAAATTATGAAATTTGTTGCTTCCACACCAAATTTATACATAAAATAAATAGTTTAGTAATAAAATAAATAGCACAATCCAGCATGGAAGAATTTTTACCGTTAGTTTCCTATAAATATAAAAGTTTATGAAGGATCTTGGTTTTAATATGTTGTGACGTTCTGTTTTCCACACAATTCCTAATGCAGTCAATTCAAATCACTACATAATTATCCAGGCAAATGTTATCTGGACAACGATATGGTTCGTTCAACACTTTAATTAGTAAGGCTCTTGCTTTTCATGTCAATGGACTTATAAAAATAACAGCATTACAAAATAAATAAAATGTTAGTTAAGTAATTTCATTTCTATTGGTTGGTGTAATACTTGTTAATGTTACACATTTTTCATCATTCGAATACTTATTTGGATTGGAAGAACCCCTTTACTATACGAAGTCTATTTAATTATGAGAAAAGTACTAACATTGCCGCTGGACCTTGCTTTTGATAGTATGATTCGGTCAATCTTAAAACAGTGTTTTTCATTTTAAAGACATTTAATCCTTTTTTACCTATAGTTTCCTGCATAGCCTGTAAGATAAAGTAAATATCATGTAAAACAAGTTTTTTATACTACGGTATGTTCGTAAGGGTCTGAAAGAAAGTAGTAGTAAGTAAGGATAATTTAGTTTGGTTTCGGGTAGTTGAAGTGGGCTTACATCTAACAGCCACCGCTGATACTGCCACTGCTGGTTGTCATTGGGACAAATTTTGAATTTTTTATAGGCTTGAGAATAAATTCATAAAACCTTATTCCCAACCACTGGTGGATAAAAAAATACAACTGTTCCTAACTTATATCACTGAAACCGGTTAGGAACAATGTTTATGCAGCGTGAGAAATATCACAGCGATACCCCGAGCCGATTGGTCATTGTGGAATAGGTTTTAATCATGTTTAATGAAACCAACGACAGTTGATACTGACAGCTTGTCAAAACCATATTTTTCTAATTGGAGTTCTTAGTTTGTTGTACGAGTGCAGGAGGTTCTTGCATGAGCGCGTGTTATGGTCGGTATACACTACTACGGTTTATTGTTGCGATGTGACTGCACAGTTAAAATAAAAAAAAAAAAAAAAAAAAAAAAAAATTTGACTGCCTCGGTGGCGCAGTGGTAGCTTATGCGACTGCTGTGCTTAAGGTCTCGGGTTCGATTCCCGGGTCGGACCAAATGTTTGTATGTTCTGCAAATATTTGTTTCGGAGTTTGGGTGTTTTCTATGTGTAATATGTATCTATTTACAGAAAATAGTATACATGTATTTGTATCAGTTATCTAGTACCCATAATACAAGCGCTGCTTAGTTTGAGACTAGATGGCGTTGTGTGTTAGATTTCCGAAATGTTTATTTATTTGTACAACAAGTAAAATTTTAACAAAAACAAAAACCGACTTCAAAGTTCGACTCGATTTCTCTTGGATGCCATCATCAGATCTTAATGTCCTTATCATGGTACTACCGTTGGGATGTCTCCTTTCCATTAAAAAAAGAATCATCAAAATCGGTTCATAAACGACGAAGTTATCCGCGAACATACATAAAAAAATACCGTCGAATTGAGAACCTCCTCCTTTTTTGAAGTCGGTTAAAAAGGGAAGAAAATCACATAGTGGTGTAAGGAGTGGCTTCTTAAAAGAAAGTCATACTTCTATAACATACAAATAAATAAAATAAATAAATAAATATTTCGGACATCTAACACACAACGCCATCTAGTCCCAAGCTAAGCAGAGCTTGTGTTATGGGTACTAGACAACTGATACAAATACATAAATACTTTTTTTTTTGTAAATACATACATATTATACATAGAAAACACCCAAACTCCGAAACAAATATGGGTAGATCATACAAACACTTGGTCCGACCCGGGAATCGAACCCGAGACCTCATGATCAGCAGTCGTACACGCCAACCGCGAGACCAACAAGGCAGTCAATAAAATGGGAGTGTCTGTTTGTAATATTAAAATAACCGCTTTTTGCTGAATGCATAGGTATTATGTATGTATATAGGGTACATATCATTATATGATACCAAAATAATATTTACAATTTTTGTCTGTCTCTCTGTCTGTTAGTTTCAGCTAATTTCTGGAACGGCTGGACCGATTTTGATGGGACTTTCACTGATAGGTAGCTGATAATATAAGGAGTAACTTAGGCTAACTTATTTTTATTAGACTAACTTCGCCCCGCGGCGTTACCAGCGGTACGACAATGACCGCGGGTAATACCACGGGGTTCAGCTAGTCTCACGTAAATTTATTAAATAAATAATAAATAAATAAATATTTCGGACATCTAACACACAACGCCATCTAGTCCCAAACTAAGCAGAACTTATATTATAGGTTACTAGACAACTGATACAAATACATATTATATACTTTTTTTGTAAATACATACACATTATTCATAGAAAACACCCAAACTCCGAAACAAATATTTGCAGATCATACAAACATTTGGTCCGACCCGGGCATCGAACTCGAGACCCCAAGCACAGCAGTCGCATACGCTATCGCTGCGCCACCGATGCAGTCTGAATGAAATAAGTTGACTGACGTGTGCGGAAGCGTCCGCTTACAGCAAGATTTGTAAACGAACTGAGCGATTGCACCGACTTCCGTCCACACGCTACCTATAACTGCACAGACGAACTGTGCAGTTAAATCGACAACGATTTATCGAATGACTTTTGCTCAAGCCTCCGATCGTTTGCACCAACCAAAAAATCTGAGCCAATTTCCGTCCACACGTACGATAAAACTGCACAAACGAACTGCACAGTTAAATCGCTACGATATATCGTTGTAGTGTGGACCGCCTATTACCCTGCTCGCCAAAACAAAGACCGCCTCTGGGTGGCAGTTGGCAACACTATAAAATTTTGTCTCAACAACCACCAGTAAGAAATAAGATTTTATTTTCATCCCCCCATCTCGGAAAGGGTATTTTTGCCCTTCGATATCTGAGTGCAAAACCCGTTTTTATCCGCTAGAAGATAAAGTAAATGGAATTTAGAAGTGCACTTAACTAAAACTAAAAACTAAACTTAGTGTGTGTGCACTAAGTTTGTGAATTCAAAACACCATTAAACCTATTTACTTCTAACGCCTTGTTGCCGAATTTATCATACAACCTTTTTTAATTTGTTAAAAATTTTGACTCGGGACCTTCTTGGTGTACTTTATTTTAATTTGCTTTGCCCGCGCCATTTTCTTTTCACGTAATTTAGTCAATTTCTCGCTGAGGTGGAATGAAAAGTTACGTGTTGCACTCGAGTGCAAAGATTTTTCACCTCGTGCTCTTTTGATTCCCTCGGTTACTCTCAGAATCCTAATTTTTAAATCACTCGCTGCGCCCGTGATTCAATTTTAGAGTCCTTCGCTTGCTTGGTCATCAAAATTGAGCACGCGGTTAAAAAGCAACTTTGCACTCTTCTTCTATAACAAATAACTATGATTACATTTCTTCAAAATCATAGCAGTGTAGGATAAATGTATACTTACATTTGCTAAGCTATGTTCTATGGCTTCCCTGTGATCATTCCATGCTATCCTCATATTCCTTAAGGAAGCTAAAAGAACACATAATATTACAACACACACGATGTCATAAAAGGAACTCATTTGTAACAGAATAAGTAGGTACGAGTAGACTATTAAACAAACGTTTACTCAATATTCATATTTACGCGTACTTTATATGTTTGACCTTTATGCATTTTGAAACTTTTTAGGGAAGCAACTGTCTAGGAACGCCTACAAAGATTATTGATTATCTTTGCCTTAAATATATTTTTCGTTATTTCTTCATCTTTCCCTGACATTGCATGCCGTGCAAACAAATACATAGGGCAAAACTGGTATAGATGCCGCAAAGGGAGAGATGCCTCATGCTCAAAAAACCTAACTTCCCAAATTCGCAACTAAGAACTCAAACTCAAAAAGATTTTATTCAAATAGGCACTTATGAATAATCAATATTTAATATTTAAAAATCGAGTGATTCTAGTCGCCAGTTCCAAGTGGAGCCTACCCTTCATGGAGAAGAATCTGACAAGAAACTCCATTGTTGCTCCTTTTAAAAAAAACGGTTTACTATTATTTTTTTCACTAAGAGACTTGAATAAGAACGAAGTCGACCAAAGAAAACAAAACAAAAGGTTTGGAGTCATAGCTGCAGAGACATGAGCTAACCAATCATGCGCCGTTCTTACTGAAAGCTGCAAGATTTTTATATTGTGAAGTCCACTAACATTCTTCATTGGTGCTCCGCTCCTATTGGTCTTAGCATGATGATATATAGCCTATAGCCGTCCTCGATAAACGTACTATCCAACACTGAAAGAATTTTTCAAATCGGACCAGCGGTTCCTGAGATTAGCGCGTTCAAACAAACAAACAAACTCTGCAGCTTTATAATATTAGTATAGATAAAATCCAAATAGCACTTTCACTCACAGTCAAATTTAAAAAGATGTAATATGTCCAAATATAAAATAATCAATAAAATGTCAGAAATGTAAAATAAAGTAAGGCGCATGGATCAACCATCGACCTATTCAACTGTGGCCACTTCCACGTACAGCGCAACAGAAATATATTACAGCGCCATCTACCGAAGTTACACTGAACTACGGAGTAACTAAGGAAACTATAAAACTACCAATCCTGAATCGCGCAGTGAAAGTTCTCGCGCCGATTATGATATTATATACAACATCATTCGTTGGGCAGTTGGCCCGCCCGGCATGATCGCCTAGTTGGAGAATCCTCCCTTTGTGTTGGTGGGACATGTCACACCCGTTCCCCCACACAACCATAGTTGAGCTGCGTACTCAGGCCGCACAGCAAATCATCAGGTCAATATCAAAGAAATTAATAATAATCATAGTCGACAAGGTGCTCATTCAATAACAACTGCGTATTTAATAAATGGGGAAACACATTGTTAGATAAGTACCAAAGTACCATCTATTCATTTACATTATATAAGTATGTGTGTATGTATTAATTTGTAAGTTGTAATAAAAAAAATTAAAAAAAATGAAAAAGTCAAAGAAAATTAACAATTTATATTTAATTATTTGTCGGAATTAGATGTCGTTAGGTTAAAGTATAGGTATAAACAATTCATACCGGAGTACCAACCAACATGTCAAATTTTATATATTTGAATTGAATCAATTTATATATATTGAATTAATAGTATACCTAAGTAGGAGCCGCTTTCACCCTACACCGAATTTATCCACGGGCTCTGGTGCTTTGAGGATATATTTCGCTCATATTTGTATTTATATCTGAGGTGAACATCACAACATGTCGAAAATTTTAAACTTTATAAGTAGTAATAAATTATGTTATATTTCTTATAAGGTCAATATACTGGTTCATTAAGTGTGCATCTAAAAGTAAATAATTGCTATTAACCGACTTCCAAAAGGAGGAGGTTCTCAATTTCATATTTTTTTTTTTAAATGTATGCAGTAACTAATTACTCCGTCAATATTGGACCGATTTTGAAAATTCTTTTTTTTTATTCGAAAGGGTATGCTCCCCATGTGGTCCCATTGCCACCATATCTGATGATGGGATCCCAAGGAAATTAGGGGAAACCCTTAAATTTGTTAGGCACCTACTATGTTTTTCATATATTTTCTAAAGCTATTACAGTATTTACATTTGGTAGTTCATGATGATGAGCTGATGATGGAAGATAAAACTCCTTAACGGTTAGGAGTTGGAAGATAAATCTTTAAATGTCATGTGTGTGTATGTTACCTTTAGTCGTATTCTTTCAAGTTATTTAGGTGAAATGATGATGAGAGACTTGAGAAAAACTAAAAAGCGAAAAATAAAAAAAACTTCGTTGAAAAAACCGACTTCAAAAACTAATAATAACTTAATTTGTATGTGCTACCTATTCTTAGGATTGAAGTCGGTGCCAAGCCAAAATGTAATAGTAGGTACCGCACTCGCCGCGTGTGACCTTGAACGGAATAGCTGCTTTTCGCGTTAAACAAAACAACCGAAGTGTCGGTGACGTCGTTGACGTTCGTCTCGAAATATAGCGAGTGTGTTACCTACTATTACATTTGGCTTGGCACCGATTTCATACCTATGAATAGGTAACACATACAAATTAAGTTATTTTATACTTTTTAGTTTTTGAACTCGGTTTTTTTAAACGAAGTTTTTTTATATTTTAATTTATTTAAAAATATAGCTGGGCATCTATCCCTATCAAAAAGTCCTGATTTTTTGAAATACCATATATGTTCTTGTACAACTACAGGCAGATTTTGATTAAATTAATCAAAAAACCTTTGGGATAAATGAAATATTCAGATGATTTGAAATTCCATCTAGAATATTGGAAACCCGATAGATTGCAAAATCTAGAATTTTGGTGCTAAAAATACAACGTCATCATTAGTCTAGTCAACAAGTCCAAAAACGTGAAAAATAGAGATAAAGGTCCTAAAAATATGAGGGATAGCTCATTCAATTCGGAATCACCTCTAGAAAAATGTTTTTCAAGGATTTGGATATTGGTGCAGGTAAAACATTACAATTGTTATTAACAAAATAAAATGAAAAAAATGGTATTTAGTTTTTCATCAATAACTCTAAAAGTATTAATATTTAAGCAATTTTTAAAAAGACCGTTAAAGAGAAGGAAATTTGCAATAAAAAAAGTCCTAACTCCCGGAACTATCTCCATTATTTATAATTTTAATTTGACGTTGAAATAAGGCTCCACGCGGCTGTTACGGCATGCGCGCGCCGCCGCTAAAGAGAGATCAATAAATAAAAAGTTACACAAAATGTAATTTTAAAAATTTTAAAAAGATTTAGTATCTTCTTAGACTTGAACTTGAAAGAATCGAGCCCCGTAGAAAAAAAAGTCGTGTGGTGTCGTTTGACACCAGATAGGAACTTGAACTTGAACTCGCGGGCCGGGTTTCCGCAACTCGACGACTTTGATGCGCCTATTTTGCGTAGTGGGTCGGCACTAGTGGTGCCATCCCAGTTCCTCCAGGAAGCCTAGCAGACCCCTGGAGTTGCCGACGACCTCCTGAAGTGACCTCGGCGATCCAAGGTGTTTCGCCCGGTATTCTGCCACCCCAGGACATACCAAGATGACATGGGTGGCTGTTTCCTCCTCCTCCATGTATGCTCTGCACAGAGGGCTGTCCGTTACACCTAGAGTAAAAAGATGTTTGTTTAATAGTGCATGACCAGTCATTGCTCCGATCAGAAGTCGAAGCGGCGGCCTCTTAAGTTGTTTCAGCTTCCGTGACAATCCGGGGTTGATCGTCGGGAGGGCCTCCTTGGTCTGCCTGCAGGTACAAAGGTTGGACCAATATAACTGGTGTTCTACCTTGGTGTTCTGTTGCAGTGTCCGTCGTAGCCAAGCAGCTGGCAAGGGCAATATTTATTTATTTATTTATTTATTTATTAACTTTATGCACTAAATATGTACATTGGCGGACTTAATGCCCAGGGCATTCTCTTCCAGTCAACCATTGGGTGGTGTAGAAATCTTATAAGGTAGGTGCACAGAGGTTACCCTCTCGTGAAGTAAGTTAAAATGTACAAAATTTACAACATATTCAAACATACTACTACTATATATACCAATTAATAACAACATACATACATACATACACATACATACATACATATTCAAATATATATACAGATTGACATATACATAAATATTATAATATATACACTACGAATAGTGGAAACGTAAGGTATACTATTGATTAGATAGTTCTGCCAGTTCATTGAGAAGGAGATCATGCACTTTCTTTTTGAATGTAAAGCGGTTAGTGGACATCCTGATTTCGAGCGGGAGCGCATTCCAGAGTAGTACTGCTTGAACAAAGAACGAACAGTTCACGAAGTCGGAGTTATGAGAGGGACATGAGAGAAGCAGATTGTTAACTGAGCGAAGATTTCTATCGTGATTAGAGCACAGGTATCGGAGATACGGAGCAATGTAGGTAGGTAAGGTCGGCGAGTGGAGAAATGAAAATAGGGTGGTAAGTGCTCTCTGATTGCGCCGTAGGCGAATAGGTAACCATTTTAACTGAGAACGCAAAGCAGACACATGGTCATACTTCCGAAGATTGAAAATATATCGAATGCAGTTATTAAGAAGACGGTCAAGCTTGTTAAGGAGGTCTGCATTCAGGTCGAAGTAACACACATCACCATAGTCGATTATAGGAATGATTAGGGACTGCATTAGTGTGATTTTAATTTCAGGAGGAAGGAAGTTTTTTAGACGATATAAAGTTCGCAGGTTTCCAGTTACTTTCTGGCTCACGCTGGTAACTTGAGCTCGCCAATCGAGGGTAGAGTCGATAACTAAGCCCAAGTCTTTCACTGCAGGGCTGAATGGTATAACTACACCGTTGAAATAAATTGATGGGATAGAGGTGGTATCCAATCTGCTTATTATACGTTTGCTGCCTACAATGACTGCCTGGCATTTGGTTGGATTAATAGACAGACCAAACCTCATTGACCAGGATTTTATAAGCTCCAAATCCCTGTTGACGTCATCAATAGCCTTCGTAACGTCCTCCAACCTTGCCTGTGAATACAGCTGCAGATCATCGGCATATAAGTGATACGCACACTGAAGATGTTGAGTTATGAGGTTAATAAAAATTGAAAATAAGAGAGGAGATAAAATTCCGCCTTGAGGGACCCCAGCGTTAAGGTCGCTCCAACTTGATGACAAGTCATCAACACGAACACACTGCTGTCGCCCCTGAAGATAAGTGGAGAACCATTCCAGTGTCTCAGAAGAAACCATGAGATATGAGAGGATAGATAACAGGATTTCGTGATTGACGGTATTAAAAGCATTAGAAAAGTCGACTAAAACTAACACTGTGACCTTGGTGTCTTCCATGCCCGTTCTAATATCGCCAATCACTTTAAGGAGAGCGGTAACAGTACTGTGACCGGGCCTGAAGCCCGATTGTAGAGGACTTAAAAGTTGGTTTCTGTATACAAATTGCGAAAGTTGTTTATATACGCAGGCCTCGAGTACTTTAGATAGGAAGGGGAGAATGGAAATGGGTCGAAAGTGTTCAGGAAGCGAAGGGTTACTTTTTTTTGGAAGAGGAATGATATAAGCCTTGCGCCACGAAGATGGGAAAGTACCGGAGTCGAGGGAGAAATTAACGATGTGAGAAATTGCTGGGAGAATACAGTCTAGGATGGTGACAATCATGCGACGGCTGATGCCATCACATCCCATAGCATTGGAGCGGATAGAAATAATAGTCTTCTTGATATCCTCGGGAGGCACTGGAGAAAATGCAAATGAGTCAGTGTTGGGACTGGTAAGACCAGATATGTAACGTAACGTTCGACACTTAGTTTGAGGATCCAGCGTAACTGTGGATGAGAAATGACGGTTGATATCATTCAAACCCATTTCGTTATTAAAAACAGGATGTTGACGTTTACCTATTCCAAGAGTACCAAGAAACTTCCAGACGCTGGACGAAGAAGAAGAAGACTCAATGTTTTGAAGTATATGTCGGCGTTTAACGTTGCGTATCACCTGATTGCATCGATTCCTTGCGGCCTTATATAAATTCCATTTGTCTTCGCTGCGGTCTTTCTTGAAGCGAAGAAAGGACTGGTCCCTTCGTCTCATGGCAGTTCGGACCTCCTGCGACATCCAAGGTGCTGGGTGACGCTTTACTTTTACTCTCCTAATAGGCGCGTGGTTGTCATACAATCCGACAATGGCCTCATAAAATATGCGGACTTTGTCGTTCACGTCGGTAGCAGCAGCCATATCCACCCAATCAATCTTGGCAGCGTCTGCATGTAACTTCTGAACGTCCATGCGCCGGAAACAGCGAATTTGTAAAAATTTTGGGGGAGGTTTGGGGGGTTTCAGGATATAAGAGAGGAAGATCAGGTCGTGATGGGAAAATCCAGGGGCGAGGAGTTGTCCGTGGGAAGGTACAAGGTGTGGGGCAGAGGTGAGCATTATATCTAGCCAGGTGTCCTGGTAGTATAAATTGTGGTGAGTGGCTTTAAGGGGCAGGATGTGTAGACTGGTTCCATGGATGATCTGAAGGAGATTGCGTGTACGAGGGGAGTTTACGGCTAAGAGATCTGTGTTGAAATCTCCCATGATGATGTGATGTGAGTAATCCGACCCTAAAGATTCCAGCACTGTTTCCAGGCTAGAGAAGTAGTTAGCATTTGGAGGGCAATAGACTACTCCTAGAATAGCTTTAACTCCCTTGACAAAAACCTCGAGGAATAGGTACTCTGCGCAGGTGGATATATCGGAGGTGGAAGAGGCGAGAATTTTAAAAGGTAGGAAACTACGCAGGTAGATGGCGACACCGCCACCTCTGTTGTCCAGACGGTCATTACGGATAAGTGTGAAGCCAGAGAGAGGATAAGAGGTGGAGGGGAGGTGAGGTTTGAGCCAAGTCTCCGAGATCAGGATGGCATGAACGTTATTGTCAGAAAAGGTATCTGCTAGATCACTAAAATGACTTGGGATACTTTGTGCATTTACGTGGCAGACATTTAAAAAAGGACGAGATTGCACGGAAAATGTTTGTCGTAATTGTTCACCCAGTGTCTCCGTTATGGAAGTATAACTAGTATTTTCTAACGTGTCATCGGCAGAAAAATACACATCATTATCATCACTCATAAGTGTATTTAATAAGAAATATAAAATAAGAATAATTAATATAAAAAAAAATGATTATTATAAAATCAAAATTATGCGACCTTAAGATGCTGGAGTTGGCCGTCCGCATTTCCACACCACCCGCCAGCAGACACACACAAAATTTATGCATTGCATTATACAGATCGGTTGTAACACTGGAGTATTAATAGAATGTTAAATGTTAAAAATGAGGTAAACAAACTGACATAATTAAAAAAAAAGACAAGGAAAAAAAATATCGATAAAAAATAAGTTATTAACAAATATTCACAACCGCCAACAAGTTTCTGAACGTAAGAGAAAAAAAAAAAGTATTTTGACAGATGACATTAAGTGCAGTCACAATTTATTTACTCTACGATATTATGAAATGGAGCGTAAACAAACAATACAAAAATTCCGTATTGGTTTAAAAACAACAAGCTAATTGAAAAAAAAAAAAAAACAAATGGTGACAACTGTTTAGTAGTACCAGATGATTACAGTTTCCGCAAGTTTCTAGTGGCTGCACTCGAACTGGTTTTGGGTAAGGATGCCGCCTTCGGATATTTGGCCATGAGCGGCTCCAGCTCGTCAGATGATGTTATCTTGTGGCGACTATTGTCTGGAGGTTTGACGACAATAGTGCCATCCTGCGTCCAGCAGGCTGCAACGCCGAAATGTTGCCGGGCCAAGCCGAAGATTATCTGTCGAGTTTTGGTAAGAAATTCTCTTACCGTGAAGCCGGATCTCCTCAACGCCGTCTTCGCTTTCCAAACTGCAGCTCGAACCTCTGCTGAAGAGAATCGAACAAGCACTGGTCGATGGCGTTCTTTGGTGGAAGTGCCAATACGGTGACAGGTCTGGATGCAAGATGTTGTAATATCTTTGAGACCCATCCTAAGGTTAAGAACATCAAGTAGGATCTTACTGCAGTCCTCATTAGATGCTTCAGGCACTCCAAGAAAGATAAGGGCCTTACGTCTGTGGCGGGTCTCCATGACATCCACCATCCTCGCACACTCGCTGATTTGCTTGCGAAGCAGACCCATCATGTTAAACATTAACTCCCGGAATGCCCTAAACTCCTCCGAGACGCGCGCAACAATTTCCTTTGAGTTAGATCCGGTATGTAGTTGAGCCTCAAGCTGAGCCATCCTTTTGGAGAAGCTTTCCTCCAAACTACTCTGGGCTGCTTGAATATCAGCAAGTTGGGACATGGCTTGAAAATTTCGGAGTTAGCAGTTGAAAAATTCAAAAGTGTTGTTAAAATGTGAGATAGTGCAAATAAGCTGGCAGGTGGCTTAAACACTTAGCTCCACATAAAGTCAAAATAGTAACTGTAAGTATTTATGAAAACTTAGCAATAACTCACTATATTTACCAATAAATAATTTTTCGGCCCAGAACCAATAAACAATATTGGTTCTGGGCCGACTGCCCTTGTCTCCGATCCGCTCCTTGCTAGTGCATCAGCTGCGTCGTATCCGCGTGAGTTGCTATGTCCTTTGATCCACTGGAGAGTTATACTATTTGTAGTACTTACCTCTGTCAGGGCTCTGTGGCATTCGTAGATCAGCCCTGAGGTAGTCGTGTGACTTTGTAGAGCTTGTAAGACTGATCGGCTGTCGGAAAGTATGCGGATGGGGTATTCCGTTACCTTTCTGGAGATGATCGCATGTGCGGCCATTATTATACCCATGCACTCTGCCTGGAAGACTGTGTTGTGGGCTCCTAATGGTGTCGAGATGTGTATGTTCAGGTCCTCAGAGAATGCTCCTGAGCCAGTGCCTGACCTTGTTTTGGATCCGTCGGTGAAGATTCTTAACTCCCTTGGGTTAAGTCCTTCTTGGGGATCCTCGTACAGTTGTATCTTGTGCTTTTTGTCGTAGACGAATTGCCTGGGTATTGTATCAGTTACCGCTTCCATGAGCGGTTCCTTACCTATGGCCTCATAGAGGATTTCAGTGTGTGGTACCCTAGGCGGTCTCCAGAGATTTTGTTTCTTTAGCCGCATTGCTGCAGCTAGAGCCTCCTGCCTTATAAAGAGGTGGAGTGGTGGAAGACCTATAATGGCTTCCAGAGCCGCAGTCGGTGTAGTCCTCATACAGCCCGTGGCCGCCAGACAGGCCAATCTCTGGAGTCGTTGTAGTTTAGCTTCGGCTGTGGATAGCTTGGTCCGTGGCCACCAGACTATCGCGCCGTAACTTACCATTGGTCGGATAACTGCCTCGTAGAGCCACAGAGTGGTTTTTGGGCTTAGTCCCCAAGTTTTACCTACCATTCTGCGGCACTGCCAGAATACGACTGTTGCTTTTTCGATTTTGTTGTTGAGGTGGGCGCTCCAGTTTAGTCTGTGGTCGAATATTACCCCTAGATACTTTACCTCAGACGAAAGTTGGAGCTCTGTATTGAACAGCTTGGGAAGTCGGTGGTTTCCCAGGTTCCGTTTGTTGGTGAACATTACCATTTCAGTCTTCCTTGGGTTGACTGACAGTTCGTTGTCCACGCACCAGCGTTCCACTATTGCCAGTGCCGAGCGCGTGACATCGCATACTATACCTGCATGCATGCCGCTTGTTAATATCACTTTGTCATCCGCGTATCCGATGGTATAATGGTCATTGTTGTTCAGAGTGGTGATAAGGTCGTTAACCACTAGGTTCCATAGGATTGGTGAGAGAACGCCACCTTGGGGGCAGCCCTTCGCCACCAGTGCTTGTTTGTTGCGTCTTCTTCGAGTCTGATGACTCTCTGGCTCAGCATCTTGTTTATCCACTCTATCATGACTGCATGCACTCCGTGCCTTACCAGTGCTGCTGTTATGCTGGTGAATTTCGTTTTGTCGAAGGCTCCCTCTATATCTCTATTATTTATAAAAAAATTTAACGCTGAAAATAGGGTTCCGCGAGGTCGTTACGGCATAGGCGCGACGCCTGAATAGCCGGTATGTCACCTAAATAATTTTTTTATAGTATTAAATAACTACCTACTTAAAAGTTTGAATAAATTATGGTGTAATCTAGACACTTGATCGAAAAAAACCACGGTGAAAAAAAAACGTTTATGTCGATTTTTCAAAAAGTTATACCATTGTTAATTAACGATTTTTTTTCCAATCTCTGTTTTTATAAATTACGGCATAAAAGACAAATAAAAATTGGTTTTCCGCTTCGTGGAGCTCTTTTTATTTAGGTATGCTTAATAAAGTTATGAAAAAAAAATATTAAAGTTTATTATTTTGTTAATTACTTATATTTTTACTAATTAATAAAAAAAAAATTATTTTTATGTTTTCAATTTTTTTTATTTCAGTAATATCTTATTACTGCTGTTTTTGCATCTAATATAGATATTAATAACAATGGAAAAAATGTTTTTCTCATATTTTGCTAAGAAATTGTTTACAAACAAATTATTACTATACTTATTGCATGTGAAACAATGATTTAATAAAAATTCTAAAAAAATTCTTTTTATTGTTTATAATCGTATTTTTTATATTTTAATTGTTTAAAAAATTATTTAAGAAATTATTTTATTCTTAAAAATCATTATTTACCCTTTTCAATGGATTAACCGAGAAATATATTTTTTTAAATAATTTAATTGTTTATTTGTTATAAACAAACAATGTTAATCGTTATATTCTTTCGAAAACTTCAAAAAATTACAAGAACAACCATTGTATAACAAAGTATATAAAAAAACAGCAATTTTTTTATGCTAATAAACACTTAAAAAACATTTTTCTAGACGTCATTCTGAATCGAATGAGCTATCGCACGTATGTGCGAATAATATAAATATAAATAGAAATAAAGGTCCTAAAAGTATTTTTAGGACCTTTATTTCTATTTATCACGTGTTTGAACTTGTTGACTAAAATAAATTGATAGGTCAGCAAAAACAAATAATAATTAACTATGACTAAGCTTCATTTCAAATTATTATTTTTAAAATTATGAATATGTTTCAAAAAGTGGGTTTTACCCTAAGTATAAATAAAAATAAATCGTGTAAATGTATGTACGGGCATAACTTCCGATGGACTGCACTAAATTGAATTATTCTTTTGTTCGTTATTGATTTTTTTTTGTTCGTGACTCTGCGTGTAGGTTGGTTTTTCAGAAATGTAGAAAATGTTTACAAAAAAATGTCGCGGTACGAAGTTCGCCGGGTCAGTTAATTAAATATAAAAATAGCACCTTTTTGGTGACAGAGTGGCAAAATCTTCGAAAATTACGTAGACAAAGAATAGAGGAAAATTACACTTACTTGAATTGTCATAGTAATTTTTAATATCGTTTGTCAATTTATCAAAACTGGCAGTACTTAAATTTAAAAAACAAGCGAAAATAATAAAACAATACATTCTTGTTAGTCTTAGACTTATACAATAAATATCTTCTTAGTTATATCTCGAGCTTATATTATTCCTACTAGTACAATCCATCAAAAAATCAGATTTATTATGGTTTTAATAAAAATAATTGAATTTTGAATTTTACGACTCCAGATAAGAAACTCGAAGGATAAGAACAAATAAACATAAAATTTCAAAGGCACAATAAAATACAAAATTTGGTTTCATTTACTAACTTTTAAACTTTCGCGTTCCATGATATAACAATAATTATTTTTACGGGAATTAACGCGATCACTTATTAAAAGGTATTACATACCTCTGATTTACCTGACATTTCGACCAGATTGCACCGGCCGTGGTCACAGGCTGACTGGCTAAGCGGCGCACGCCCTCCGTCGTCGAATCCGTGAAGTAGAAGGTTCTTCGTCCACCCGCACATTTTCGACATTATTGATAAATTTGTTTCGCCATGTACCGTCACATACCACACTAACAGTGTCCCTATTCTGTAAGCAAACCGATGTGTTCCTATTCTGGTGTTTATCCGACTGCGCAGAAAAGCGAGTTGGTATGTTTTTTTTCTCCGCAGCGCCTAAACTACTGAACCGATTTTAATGAATGAGGGTCAATAGGTTTATAATAATGACCCAGGGGACATAGGCTATATTAATTTTATGTAGACTTTTAGTTTTTCTTGTCGTTACTCTGTAGCCTTTGTACGTGGGATAAGTAAATAAAAGATAATTATTGTAACACTTAGTATAATAGGATATAAAAGAAGATAGTGCTCCGGTAGCCTAAGGTCAGGGTCGCGGGTATTTCGTCTCAGGGTTTTGATGAATCGGGGTCGCACACGGTTTAGGACGTGCCTGTGGTGGCCCCCTTCGTCGGTGACGGAGTTTTTAAAGCAGTTTGTGGTTTAAGTTTGTAGCACGAAATGACCCAAATCTCCATATACCGACAGCAATTAAATAAGGTACACGCAAATAGTGGTGTACCTACCAACTCGACTAATTAACTTGCGTACAATCGATTATTTATAAATGATACCGTCTAATATATACCTACCACGTTACAACTCACGCTATATAAGTACTTGCTATAGATAGATTTTACTACTAATACCATACCCATATTATCACCATATTTTTGTTGCAGGTAAATACTTCGGAAGACCTAAATTATGCGGTTAATTGTTAATTTAAATTATTTATAAATGGAGAATTTGTAACATTCTTTAATAAATATGACGCCTAATTCATTCATAATTCATTCATAAAAATAAAATTAGAACAGTAGAAGTCTTGTATCTGCCCTTGGTCAAAACTGATAGTTTGTAGTAGGTATATTAGCCGTCTCATTTTGCGAAGGAAAACAGAAAGAGAGAGGAATATATTAAATTGTTACATATTTATTGTTTACTATGTTGTAAGTTAAGTAGTTACATTAGGTATTACCTTATTTTTTAAGCTATTGCATAGCGTTTATCGCGGGCTTTGAGGCCTTTGAGCCTTAGCTTTGAGCGCGGCGACTGAATCAAGGAATTCCGTAACGTAACGTAACGAAAATAAAACCTGACACCCGAAGCTCGCACGGATCGAGACGAGCTGCTCCGAACGACGAGATACAGTGACGAGAAGACCGAGAGATCGAGATGACGTCATCATCACTATCGCTGGTTGTGGCTGGTCAGTGATATTATATAATATCATTGTGGTTGGTTTCGTAACATTGGTAACATTTCGTGTTATGTTGCTATAAAGTGGTAACTGGATAGTGACGTCAAATCGAGCCACTCTCGGAATGCGAGATCTTTTTTTTTTAGACCATGAATATGTCAACAGCCGGGCGCGCAGGCGTATTGAAATCTTAGAGTTAATAGTAGGTACAGTACAGTACAGTAGTTATAGTTAATAGTCTTCTTCTTCTTTTGATGAAATGGCAACCAGCCGGATCTCTCGGATCAGCTATTTCTGCCAATGTCAAGTGTTAATAATTTTCATATCATAAGTCTTCAAGTCTTTAGTCTTCGTCGTGATGAAATTAATGATAAAAAATAAAAAAAATGTGGTTGAGATGAAAAGGGGACCGTCTTCCGAAAAAACAAAAAACGATCTCCATTCCATAGTTAATAGTCATTCTCTTAGATTGAAATACGTCAAGGAAGATTCGTTGTCTTGGACACGAAGATTTAATAGGTCATGTAATGTATAAATTATTCATGGTAGCCATACACTTATGGCTACCATGAATAATTATTACAATTATGCATACGTGTACGTTACAACGCAGCATACGTGTATAATTAATTATAATTATAAACGTATGCTTCATCTTTTAGTCTAGTCAACAAGTATAGAACTTGTTGACTAGACTATTTGGGCCTCCGGTCTCGCACTCACCAACGAAACACGACAGCACTGCTGCTGTCATTTTACGTTGATTTTCTGTGCGAGGGTAGTACCGCCCCGGTCGAGCCGGCCCATCCGTGCTGAAATCAGCGTGGCTCTACTACCTGCATAAATAAAAAATAAATAAATATAATTGCATAAGTTGATAAAAAATGCTATGCCATAGCTTTACCACGGCAGTCCCCGAGCGTCCCCCCTCCTGACACTGAATCCTGGCTACGCCTGTGGAAGAAAGGCTATTTTAGAACATGATTAAAGGTAGCTATGTTCTTTGCATAGGTCGAATTGTTAATCTATACATCTATATCTATACTCTATACATACAAATAAATAAAATTGGAGCGTCTGTTTGTAATATTAAAATAACCGCTTTTTAATAAATGCATTAAGTATGTTACACGATATGTACCAAAATAACATTTTTTGACCATACGATCGAGTCTAAGTTATTCAAGACCTGTCACTCTTACGCTCGTGGATGAAATATGCAAAATGATTTCGCAGTCTCCAGACGATGCGTTCAAATGCCGGGAAAATTTAAGCCAATTTATTATCACGCGTGTTAATCTAAACATCCAACGAAAACTCTCTGCCAAAAAAACACTTAAAAGCGTAAAATAAACTGGTTCTTCATAAATTGCCTATACCTAATTCTTTATTCATTTAAATAGTAGTATTATAATGTGTGCTAGGTACCTAGAATCTGTTTGAAGTCGGTGCCAAGTGACTATCGCTTAGACTTTTGTAATTGTTCGTTTGCAAGGGCGTCGCCAAGGGGGGCAGGTGGGGGCAGCTGCCCCCCCCCCTGGAGGTTTGATTTGATGCATATTTGAATTTAAAAAACATATTGAGCATGGAAAAAAATAATGCCAGCTATCAATCAATCTATATTCGAAATCAGATCATCCTAACAGATCTACGCTAAAAAATTGTTAATACCACAAGACCATATTTTTTTATTACTCACCGTAGGACAAAAATATTAATTAATAGGTTAAAGTGTTCTCTGTCCAAATTAAACAATGTCCTACACGAAAACAGGTATATATCGCTAGTCCGACAAGAATTATTGTCACAATCGTTTTTCTATTGGTATTCTCAACTTTTGAGCTTAGGTCCTGGATAATGTACCTACTACGCAATTTGTAGGACAACGTGCAGGCGCGGTTTCATCCTGAATTTTTGGGGGGTCACTAATAATCAATTTGAGTCGAGTAAATTAGTCTTTATTGCACACTACACAATTTTATTGCACACATTAAAAACATATGGATATCTTTTCTTTTATTGGTAAGTAAATCTATTGGGATGATAATATTTGAGACGTCTGGGACAGTCTCTAGATGAACACTTAGGGGAGCTAGCTAGAGGAGGAGAGACACGAAGGGCGTGTGTGGGACTCCCGACAAATCGGTCTACCCACTAAACCCCGCGGTGGCCTAACTTGGCAGTCAAGAGGAGCTCCAGAAACGCATCAGCGGCTTCTGGAGTATCCCCTGCTGTACCTCACGCGTGAGATACAGATCCCGGGGTAACCAGATTTACCCCCGGGACAGGTCGCTGTTGAGCCTCTCACAGCTCTAAGCAGTTAGACGACATCTCCTGACCGCACCGAGGTGTCACCGGTCTCGGGTCGTTTGCAGTGACCACATCTTCCCTGGATGTGGCCACAACGACTCTTAATCGACGATTGGGAAGCTAGCGGCTTCTACCGCACCTCCTTTGTCGCCCGTTGGCTTGGTCCTTTCCCGATCCCGCTCCGCCGACTCCTTCTGGAGCATAACGTCTCCACAGACTCCACTCGGCCTCCCATCCCTCACTACTCGCCAGCATCGCCGCGATCAACGCTGGTGACAGGTTTCGTCCGATCTGTCCGCAGTGGTGGCATTGTGCCGTAACCTCACGTCTGATTCTGTGAATATCTATTCAGATATTCACCGAAGCAACCGTGTCCGGTGATTGAATCCGTAGGTGACACAGTCAGTTCTCTCTATCCAAGCTTTGAAGCTCGTCAGAACGGCCGACAGCGCGTTGTCTGGCACAAACCTGAGTGTCGAGCCGTGCCCACCAAGCCCGTTGGGCTTACGTATGTGCGTTCTGAGGAAGCATTCCGAGCTCATGATCCGGCGCTGTCTCTTCGCCATTCCGACCGACAGAACGAATTTCGTCGTAGACCATTGTGTCCATGTCGGTCAGAATGTCGAAGGGTGGAGATCGCGCCAGGATCGTCGCCGCCTCGTACGAAATCGTACGGTAGCCCCATCAACCGCTGCAGACTCGCGAGTTGAGCCTTACATCGGGAGGAACTCGATGGTGCCCCATAGACGACCATGGATCTGTTAAATAGGAAACTGGAGTCTTTTTTAATAAAATATATTTATTAATTTGGCTGAAGGTCTTTTAATTTGTCAAAGGAATTTACAGTAGGTTAATTATAAAGAGCGAGTGACCTTAGCCGAGGTTGGAGCAAGACTGACTGATCGAATACACTGAGGCAACCGTCTGCTGGCAATATGCTGACGGTTGCATAACGTCAGGGTTGTCCCATATATTGTAGGGATGTAACAGATCGCACGACGACCATATAGAGGCAGCGAACTTCTTCCCGCGGTCCCCCGAGATTGAAAGCAGACGATGTAGTGCCCCTGCTACCCCTCGTACTCGGGGACTAGTCGCCCGAAATGCTCTTCGAAGCTCTACCGACTGTCTAGGATGAGGCCTAGGTACTAATATCCTGGCTCACCTGGACTTCAGTGTCATTCACCCGCAGGCATGAGCTGGGTGGTTCTTGGCGCTTACGTAAGCCATGGAGGCGCCACCCTCAGGCCCAGCTCACGAGTCTTATCCACGACACAAGCCAACACTTGCTCGGCGAGCAGAAGCACCTCCCCGAAGCGCGACCCTCTAGCCAGTATTGCGGTATTGTCTACATAGCAGGCGACACTGAGGCCAGAGGTAGACTAGTGCGAAGGCCCGCATCGTATGCGAGGTTCCATAACAATGGGCCCAATACAGAGCCCTGGGGAACCCCACAACACACCTCCCTTTGATTTGCCACTCCGTTCCGATCGACAAACTTCACTGCCCTGTCGCGCAGATAGGCCTCTATGACGGCACGCGTGATATTCAAGCGCTGCCCTAATCGCGCGCCAGGAAAAGATGCCGAAAGCGTTAACGATATCAATGCTAACTGTCAACACCACCGAAACCAAATTGGCAGTCCGATAGATCAGGGCCTACTCGCGACAGGTGTCCACTGATACGGTCAGGGATAACTCTTTCAAAGAGTTTCCCGGACTCGTTCAGGCAGGTTGTAACGTAGAGCTGGAATCTGCAGACTTTCCTTACTTTTTGATGAGCACCAGTCTCGCTTCTTTCTAGCCAAGGGGTAAGATATCGAGGCGGAAATACTCAGTGAAAATTTGCCTCAGTTTGTCTCCCAGCACCGTGTGATCACCACCACACCACATCACAGAGTGATCCCCAGCGCCCGACCTGGAAAACACCATCAGATACAGGAGCGCTATTGCGGGAAGCCAGCAGCCATACGGCTCGATCCAGCTGTCCTGAACCCTTGGACAGAGCGTGTCTGTCTAGCACTCTTCCTAGAAACTCCGGTCTTTATGGCAGAGCAGGCCTGAATCACGACAGCCTTGGAGGGTAAAGTTTTGCTATACAGATTATATTACAGTTTTAATTTATAGGTGTTAAACAATTCCTATCCTTTGATTTCTTATCTCGTTTGAACAATTACGAAAGCAGGAGAGATAAATCAGGTTCTAATAGCAGGTGGGAAAAATTATATGTGTACGATTTGGGGATGGGGGGGGTCATGTCCCCTGTGACTCCCCCCGACTGCAGTGAGGACCCAACAACTTGCCCCTACCTAGGCCAAGGCTTCTTTTTGGCTTAGCAACGACTTCAAACAGATTTTAGGTACCTAGCACACATTATAATACTACTATTTAAATGAATAAAGAATTAAGTATAGGCAATTTATGAAGAACCACTTTATTTTACGCTTTTAAGTGTTTTTTTGGCAGAGAACTTTCGTTGGATGTTTTTTGGAAGTCGGTTTTTTTTTTATAAAAAGTTTTTATTTTTCAGTTTTTAGTGCAAACAATCGTAGGTAGGTAGTAAGTTGAACTATTTCATCAAATTTCATCATCAAGAATACAAATTAAGCTCTTTACGTACGTGTAATATTAAAATTATCCTCTAATCACTAACTGTTGAAGAGTTTAACCTTCTATCATCAGCTCACCTAAATAACTTGAAAGTATACTACTGAAGGTCTTTAGATACGTATGAAATTGAAAGAATTATACTCCTAACCGTTGAGGAGTTGTACCTTCCACCTTCCATCATCAGCTTACCTAAATAATTTGAAAGAATACGAGTAAAGGTAACATATATACATATGATATTTAAAGATTTATCCTTCAACTCCTAACCGTTAAGGAGTTGTACCTTACATCATCAGCTCATCATCATAAAATGATGACTACCAGACGCAAATACCGGTGTAACTTCAGAAAATATACGAAAAACATAAGTTATGGAATCAGGCGTTACTTTGCGGAAATCCATGACATTAAATGCTATGAAATATACACACATCAAAAGTGTCTAGGGATCAACATATGTGTCTAGGGATCAACATATATTTTTGCAATAACTTTTCTCCTGATTGATATTAATTAAAATTTTCTTTAAGGATTCATCAAATAAAGTGTTTTCGTTTGTCACAGTAACGATAAACCAAGTCACCTTTGCATTAATAAAGAAATTTGCCATTTTCCTAATAAAGGGATTTTTGACATTTGAACCACTAACATTAAAGTTCGAAAAAAAGACTGAAATAACAGTTTTCTTTAAAATTTTATTAGGTAACTTAAACAATTAATAATCCGTGTTTCTACCGCGAACACTAACAACACAAGAATCGGTTTGGCGTACTCAAAATGAGTTCATCCAAATCACGCTGTGGAATGGCCGCCCATGTTCGTTGCAACAACAAAAAAAGGTCTTCTTGCGACTGGATACCCTCCATATTCGGCAGAGCTCTTCTCTGTAGCATATCCCATGCATGCTCAATCGGGTTCAAGTCTGGCGACTGAGCAGGCCAGGGCCAAAGCCACAACTAAATCTCAAGAAATCCGCATAAAAATGCTTGATCCCTAGACACTTTTGATGTGTGTATTTAGCTTTAATTCCGCGAGATGTCTCGCGGAATTAAAGCTAAATATATTTCATAGCATTTAATACGGAAAACATAGTATGTGCCTATAAAAAATGAGGGTTTCCCTCGATTTCCCTGGGATCCCATCATCAGATCCTGATATGTTGGCAATGGGACTACCTCGGAAGCATACCCTTTCGAATACAAAAAAAAAATCAAAATCGGTCCACAACTGACGGAGTAATCGGTACATACAAAAAAAAATACATACAGTGGAAAATAGAACCTCCTCCTTTTTTGGAAGTCGGTTAAAAAGAGTAAGGTGACTGACTGACTGACTGACATACCCAGAGGTCAACGCACAGCCTAAACCGCTGAAGCTATAATCCTGAAATTTCGCATGTAGGTTCTTTATATAACGTAAGTGAGCACTAAGAAAGGAATTTTGGAAATTCTACCCCTAAGGAGGTAAATCAGGAGATGAAAGTCTGCGTGAGCGAAGCCGCGTGTAAAAGCTAGTGAGGCTATAAATTGAAACAAAGCACTAAAGTATTCGCAAGAACTCGGTCTATTGGGCAAAGCCAGTTGACGAAACTGAAGAGCGATCATGGCAGACTTGGCACACTTTCGTCAATTTGACGTCGAATTGTCGAAACCTGAGCTTTTGAATGAAATTGAGAAGTTCCATTGATAGTTATACACGACAACACTGGATCCTGGCTCTGACTTGCCGAAAGATCCAAGGGCCAAGTTAACCCGATATTTAACCGAAGATATACCAGACCCCAGCTTCTACGAGATTTGTATGGCTCTCAAACAGCTCAAGAACTAAACATCGGGTGAAGGTGGAATCACACCAAAGCGCCTGAAGACAGGTGGAAAAATGTTATAAAAGTCCTTCAAAAGATATGTACGAGTATTTAATTCCCTCGTGCTCAGTAGGTAGCCGCTTTGGTTCGGAAATTTGGTGGGGCTTTTTTTCAAAAAGGGCGATATTCCTGCTAAACAATTATAGACCCATCTCTTTTTTTGAGTCATGTCTATAAGCTATTCTCGAGAGTTATTACGAATTATCTGGACGCAGATTTGACAACTTTCAGTCTCCCGAACAAACTGGTTTCCGAAAAGGCTTCAGTACCATACATCACAGGCGGCAGATTAAACAGAAGTCCGAACACTTGAGCTGTGATTCAGTCTTTCCAGTGCGGTATCGACTACTGGTGCCGAACAAGCAAGTAATAAAATAAATAATAAATTATTTCAATATAAAAAAAAAATCGAATTATACTCATATGTCACGTTCAGTGAAAATTGAAGTGTTCTAAGTTATTGACGGAGATCATTTTTTGTTTTTTCGAAAGACGGTCCCCATTTCATATCATCTTTTTAAAAAAATATTTTATCATTAATTTCATCACGACGAGCGAAGACAAAATACTTTGAAGACTTAAAATTTGAAGACTTTAAACACTTGACATTGGCAGAAATAGCTGATCCGAGAGATCCGGCTGGTTGCCATTTCATCAAAAGCAGTGCTGGATTAAGCCAGCGCGGGGCCTGTAGCAAATTCGGCCAAGGGGGCCTTGGTTCGCTTTAGGTTCTCAAGTTTATAGTATTTCGAACATTTAACACACGATTGCCATCTTTTTTTATGGAATAAGGGTGGTAAACGAGCAGATATACCGCCTAATGGTAAGCTATTACCGCCGCTCATGGACACACGCAACACCAGAGGCGTCACAAGTGCATTGCCGGCCTTTGAGAGATAGGGAGGGAGATGAGGGGATCAATTTTACAATCAACAAGCCAACACCACGCATCACATGTCCATACCAGGTTAACGTCTTGCTTCTCAACTTTCCGTCCAGTGGTGCTACTCTCAGTCTTCCACTAATGTACTCATTCTTCACCTTATCCATTCTAGTCACATCACAAATGCATCTCAACATTCGCATTTCAGCTACATGCAGGCGTTTCTTATCCGTTTTCTTTATGGGCCTACATTCAGATCCATGCAGGACGGCAGGTCTAATGATTATTTTATATATTTGTCTCTTTAACTTTAAAAGGAACTTGGGATCGCAAATAGTTCCTGTTACCTGCTGCCAATTCATCCAATCGCATTGATTCGATGTTCCGCAGACCTATTTCGCCATTATTTTGTAACAGCGCATCGAGGTACCTACTTGAAATCGGTGCAGACTAAAATAGCTGTTCCATTCAGTGTCACGGCAGCAAGACCGGAAAGACCGCCGAAATTACAAAATATGTATTCAGTTTTATTTCTGCAGTTTTTTTTTGTAGTAGGCGGGCAAACGAAGAGACGTATCGCCTGATAGTAAGCGATTACCGCCGCCCATGGACACCTGCAACACCAGAGGCGTCACAAGTGCGTTGCCCGCCTTTGGGGGATGGAGGCGGGGGATGGGGGAGATAGGGAAAGGGGTTGCGGTATGGGCCTCCAGTATCCTCACTCACTCGGTGAAACACAGCGCAAGCACTTTTTCACACCGGTTTTCTGTGAGGCCGGTCGAGCCGGCCCATTCATGCCGAAGCGTGGCTCTCCCACGACAGCCAATTTTCAAGCCAACATTCTCTAGTCTTGGCTGCCATGTGTTTAGTTTGCGCTGGACCTCGGACGCGTCATCGCCGAGCAACACAATGTCGTCTGCAAATAGTTTGCACCATGGTGACTCCGTATGTATGTATGTCCGATGTCAGAGCATCCATTTACAGTAGGAAGAGGTATGGGCTAAGAGCCGATCCCGGTGCAACCAACAGAGACACTGAATTAGTCGGTGTTTCCCGCAGCCGATCTTATATAGGTGCTAGATCCTCTGTACATCGATCGAATCAATGCCACATAATTAGCAGGCACTCTTTCTTCTTTCAAAGCCCGTCATCATACGCTTTTTTAGATCAACATACACCATATGACCATATGCAAGTTTTTGTGCGACTGTCTGTATTTCTCACACAATTATCGAATTGCGAATATGGCATCTGTTAGCCCGGAAAAACCCAAATTAGTTTCGACTTATTGTAATTTCCTCTCCCACTCTTCTCTCAATAACTTTCCCTCAAACTTTCATACTATGTGGAAAGAGCTTTATTCCTCTACTAGCTGTCACCCGCGGCTCCGCCCGCGTGTATGTAGGTTATTGCTGCAAATAGTAGTTATTCTGATGGATAAGCTATATCACTGTAAAGTTTCATCTAAATCCGTCCAGTAGTTTTTGCATGAAGAAGTAACAAACATACACACAATCTTTCGTCTTTATATATTAGTGTGATTAGTGTGATAACTGCCACATTCCGTCATCTCCGTTGTTTTTAAAGATGGGCACAAGTGAACTTAAACATCGTTTACCCGGGTTTACCTAAGTCCTAATGGCATGCAAGATATTTTACGCTTATCTAAACTTATTTTTTTTACGGTCAGACAGGCGTTGGAGCGCGGGGCCCCCAAATCGCGGGGCCCGTAGCATTTGCTACTCTTGCTACGTGGCTAATCCGGCACTGATCAAAAGAATAAGTTATTGACGTAGATACACATATATGTCGGAGGATAGGGCGAGTAATGATTTTAAGAAAGAGTGACGTCAACCTCACCGACGTCACTGATTATCTCAATAGTGGTCAATCATTTCGACAGTCTTGGAATCAAACCTTCTGTGCCATATATTAAAAGCACTTGGAGCACTTGCACTATCTGAAGGAGACGTAACAACCATCGCTGCCTCTTTAGGATCTAAAATATACAAACCCTGTTTCAGTGGTGCTGTGAATAATGGTTTAGACACAAAACTGATGTCATTTTTCAGAAAAATCTGACAACATTTATCATTAAAAACTACAACACAACTTTACGACACATTTTGCTTTTTGACAATAAATTTGTAATTAGATCTGGTGACAACAATACATCTTCAAACTTAATTTTACCATCTAACGTAAAATAATCACCCTTTAACTTTGACACAATCCTTTCATTGTTAGCAGTAATTATATGATTTGAACCACTTGCTGGTGAAGCGCACCTTGAAGCTCAGTTGATAAAACTGATAAAACAACATAGTTTTAAAATAATATATTCGCCAAACACAATAGGTTACAAGATTAGATAGGACAATAGGTTAATACAAGATTTACTAAATACAAATTATAGTAAAACACGGAATGTATATGTAACAGATGTAATCGATGTAATGTTTTTTTTTTTTTTTTTTTTTTTTTTTTTTTTCCTCCCATTTGGCAGGGAACTTGGCTCGCACTTCTGTGCATTTGCCAGCGTCAAGTTTTATTTTGGCATTTGAACTTTGAATGACACAAAGTAAAGTTAGGGAAACAATTTATCGCGAAGAGGCAATTTCACGGAATTTGGAACAAAGTTAACAGGATCAGGAATGTGTATATATTATAATACTTACATACATAACATTAAATATTTTGATTAAATAGCAGGCACGTAAATATTAATATTTATATCAATATTTATACAATTTAAAGGCGAATGTTATTATTATGAATAAAATTCGAAAGAACACTATATATGGAGGGGTTAGAAGAAAAAAGAAGAGACTTTATGGATGTGGGGAAAGGAACACGGAGTGATATCAAGTCATTATAAAAGGAAGTACGGTCATGAATCGGACAGGAAAGGAATATGTGGTTCAGATCCCCAAAGTCATATCCACATTCACATTGAGGACTATCTATAATATGAAAGCGTGCCAGATGTGCTGGACACGTGGTGTGACCTAACCTCATTCTTATTAGAATGGTTGTCGCAATCTTGCCAAGTTTGAGGACAGAGAACCAAGGTTTACGAGGAATTTTCGGTTGTATACTAAAGTAGTATTTCCCTTTTGAACGGGCACTTTCTTCCCAAACTCTATCCCAGGAATCCCCAAGATAAAGTCTAGGGAGAGTAGCCAAGTCCTGAGTATAATTTTTAAACGGAACAGTATCACCACACACCACAGCCTCATTGGCAAGTCTGTCAGCTCTTTCATTACCATTTATTCCACAATGGCTCGGAATCCAGATAAAAAGTACAGAAAAGCCCTTCACAACACAGTCAAAAAGTTTACTCCTAATATGCGCTATAAGAGGGAATGGTGGTTTAGACTTAAAAGGATATCTCAAGAGCGCCTGAAGGGCACTCATGGAGTCGGTTAAAATTAAACTATTTTTAAGTTTTAAAAGTAAGACATATTCCAGAGCCTTCAGGATGCCAAGACATTCCCCAGTGAAAACTGTTGCTTCAGGTGGACACTTTACTTTCTGAACAATATTATACTGAGCATGATATATTCCTACGCCCACAAATTTATCAGATTCATGCTTGGATGCATCAGTGAAAATACGGTGCCACTTAGGCCAATTTTGTTCAACAATGAAATTAAAATGGGGGTTAGCATTATTTTTATCAATATCTAAAATGTATTTAATAGATGGCTCATGGATTAAGGATTCGAATTTATTATTAAACAAATCAAGTTTTGAAGATCGATGTGTCGGGGCATTAAATGATTTAAATCGAATATAACTTTTAACTAAACAAGGAAGAGATTTGTGATTCCAGTAATTTGACGACTCAATGAGATCAGCAAGTATCTGAAGTTTTTGAATTAAATGGCTATTAGAAAACTGTAAAACACGGAAAAACAATCGATCAGCTAAAAATTGACGTCTCAGTCTAAGAGGAGGTTCATTGCATTCGGTTTGTAATGCATTAATAGGACTAGATTTCATAGCACCTGTGATTATTCTCAAGGACTTTGATTGGATGGAATCCAATCTCCTAAGGGCACTCACGTTACAAGGCTCCAATAAGAAGATTCCATAGTCAAGAACACTTCGAACTAGAGCATTGTAAAGAAGTTTTAAGGAAAACGGATGCGCACCCCACCAAACACCTGATAGGCATCTCATCAAATTGAGAAGTTTTTGACATTTATTTACCACATAATCACAGTGCGGAACACCTGTAAGTTTAGAGTCCAAAATAATACCCAAAAACTTGACCTGTTTTTTAACTGGTATTTCGTTATGATCGAAATCTATAGCTATTGGGATGGGAATACGTTGTCGAGTAAAAAAGACTAATGAACTCTTACTCGCAGATACACTCAGTCCATTTTTGTCCATCCAGATTTTTAAATAATCAAGAGAGTTAGATAGCTGAGAACACAGAGAACTTGCTGAATTTCCAATAGCGTATAAAACTAAGTCATCTGCATATTGTAGGATATTTGATGTATTTTGAAGTGAAGAATCTAAATCAGACGTATACAAATTAAATAATATAGGGCTTAGAACTGAACCCTGCGGGAGACCTTTCCATACTAGTCTACTTTCATCCTGTGTTTGATCTAATTTTATTGTTCTACCTGAAAGGAGGTTAATTGTAAAGCAAACCAAAATTTCAGGGATGCGAAGTATATTTAGTTTTTGTTTAAGAACATTCAGAAGAACATTATCATATGCTGATTCTATATCTAAAAAAACTGCAATTACAGATTCGTTTTGTGAAAATGCAACTCTAATATCTGTTACCAAGGTAGCCACACTATCCAACGTACTCCTGCCTTTCCTAAATCCAAACTGAGATTCTGGTAAAATTCCACGGTGTTCAGCTATCCATTCAAGGCGATTTTTAACTAGGTTTTCAGCTACTTTTGCAATTACGGGTGACAAAGCTATTGGTCGATAAGATGAAGGTTCTGATGGTGTTTTCCCCGGTTTCAGAATGGGAATAACAGTTTGGGACTTCCATGTTGGAGGAATATTACCCGACATCATAATCTTGTTAATTAAGTTCAAATAATATTCAAGTGAGGTTTGATTTAAATTAGCCAGGAATGAATACGGAATGCCGTCATCACCTGGAGCAGAGTCTTTAACCGATGATAAAACGCCCTGTAATTCTTGCATTGTAAAGGGAGAATTTAGTAGACTTTGGTTCTGAGAGATATAAGAAGGAATGTTGTTATAAATAAGGTCATGTTCTGGAACAAATGGTGGAGCTAAACGATTAAGAAAAGAGTTCTTCAGAATAGGGGGAATGCCAGAAATATTAGAATTAGTAACACCATTTCTAAACCTTCTTATGTTTTGCCAGACAATAGAAGGATTTACATTGGGGGTAATGGAAAGGCAAAAATTTTTCCATCCTTCAAATTTCTTTTCTTTGAATAATTTACGAGCTTTCGCTATAGCATCAGTTACAATTTCAAAGTTATATACGGACATATTATTTTTATATTTTTTTTCAGCTTCCTTTCTAGCTTTTACCATTCGCGAGCATTCACTGTCCCACCATGGAGGGGAAGGAACTCTACCATTGGTTGAAGTTTTTACAGGGAAGGTTTCATCTGCAGCTTGTATAAGTACGTTTGTGAAAATATTATTACAATCGATAAGTTCGTGTGATAAATTATTTTGTAAATTAGAAAGTTTAAACTCTACAAGAGTTTTAAACTTATCCCATAACCCATCTTTATTAAGTTTGTACTTCATACGAGGTTGCCTTGAAGGATTAGGAGAACTGCTAGGATGAGTGGGCGTTATAAAAATTGGGAAGTGGTCACTTCCATAAGAAGATGGTAAAGTGCACCACGCAAGAGATGAAGCGAAATTAGGGGTACATATGGAAAGGTCTATTGCACTAACATTTTCATTTGGCCCTGTACGACGAGTTGGGGACCCGGAGTTTAACACACAAAGGTTATGTTGGTCAAATATATCTAATAATATGTCACCACTATATGATGAAAGAGTACAACCCCAAGAAATATGGTGAGAGTTGAAATCACCTAAAATTATGAAAGGACGAGGAAGTAGAGAAACAAGATTGTTGAACTGTTGAAGAGTTGAAGAAGAGGGGGAAGGAATGTATATTGAAACAATACAAGTATTATTTATTTGTGCAGCTACTACGGAAAAATTATTAAATGTTGGAAGAGATAGGGGACAGTAAGAGACAGTGTTTCTAATGAGTAGAGCAGTCCCACCATACCCATCAGACCTGTCATCTCTTAGACAAGAAAAACCACTGATTTTGAAGATGGAACCTGGTTTTAACCAGGTTTCTGAGATTGCAAACAAAGAAGCTTTATATTTATTTATCAAGTAAATAATTTCGTTTTTTTTAGAAACTGCACTTCTACAGTTCCATTGTATTATGTTCTGAGTTTGTAGTAACATTATTAACAGGTTGAGGGTTTTTATACATATCGACTATAAGGGCAACGTTGGTCGGTATTTTTATATTAGATTGAGTTAGTGTTTGGATGAGAATTTGGATTATATCTGATGTTGACATCAATGTAGGATTTGCGGAATTGGTGTTAAAGGCACAGCCATTTTGTGACGTTGGTAACCTGTATTCGTTAACTAATTGTTGATGTTGTTCTCGATCGTAGCCTTTACCTAATTTGGAGGGAGGGCGACGATTGATATACACTGTTTTTTTATGTGAAGTGTGTGAAGGAGAATTTTGTGTATAAGAAGACTGAGAATTTCGGTAAGCGTTAGTAGTAACCGGAGTACTAGCTACATTGGCATAAGAATTATAAATAGGTGCAATCATTTTAGAAACTTCGCCATATGAAATACATTTTTCTGCCATAACACTCTTAATTTCTTTTTGGCGCAAAAATTCAGGACACAATTTAGAGGTCGCAAAGTGTTTAGCAGAGCAGTAGCAGCAAGATATATTGTCCTCCTCAACATCACAAGTATCACCAGTATGTTCCTGACCACGCTTGTAACATTTAGGTTTGGATCGACACTGAATTTTTGTATGTCCAAAGCGACAACAATTATAACATTGGATAGTGGGGTACACATACATCTCTACAGGTAATGAGTTGTAGCACATGAATATACGTGGAGGAAGAACTTGACCATCCAGCGTAATCACTATACTCTGCGTTGGTTTCCAAACAGGAGACCCTTCTACGATAGTCTTATAGTTTATTCTCCTAACTTTAATAATTTTGCCACAGTTATCGGGTACTGAAGCATTTTCGATGATTTCTTCGGGTGACCATTCCGATGGAACACCACGAACAAGTCCCATTCGTGTTAATTGGAATGTTGGTATAAATGCTTTTAAATTATTTTTTGATAACTCACTATTTAAAATAAATGAATTCGCATCATGAAAATTTGAGAACACTAAAGTAATTCTATTTCTACCAATTTTCTTAACGGATCCTTCCACAATGTTGTGAATGGCATTGGTCTTCAGAAACCTGCCAAATGTGACCGGGTGTAACGTGATACTATCATTGGGCGACTTAACTTCTTTTTGGACGTGTATAACAAACGGGCCTATGTCATTGTCCTCATACTTGGTCCTAGCAACTCCAGATACTGAACTCTGGGGGGCCGAACCACTACTCGGTGTGACTTTATTATTGATATGTTCAACCGGGCTAACAGTAGGAGTAGAATCACTATTCTCACTATTATCTGCACTAGCACAGCAGCAACCTTTGCTCCCATCAACAGCCTGACTGTGCTTCCTTTTCTTTTTATTGCATACTTTGCATAATTTATGTAGTCTGGTTCTTTTATGACCACGTTGTGCACTGGGACCATCCGTTTCCATCCCAGATTCATTCGATACTACTGTTACAAAATTAGCAGCCGGGGGTACAAAGACCCCCGGGTCCGCCAAGTCAGGCGGCTCGTTCATGAAAATTTTTAAAACAACTTACCAAATCAGGTAAACTATACACTAACACTAATATATATACACTAAATGTGAATAATATTTACAATATAATACAAAACTGATCCTTTTATAATGAAAAATCAAAATTAAAAATTTTATCCAGAAAAAATGCACCGGTACGCTTGAAGTTTCCCGCGCTTTTTCCGATGTAATGTTCCTAACAAACATATTCAAACATCCGTCATCTCTTATACCAGCCAGTCTGAGTCACGCTTGCAAACCTCTTTCTAACACTCCTCCTCAAGCGTTTCTCTCTGACTCTTGCCTTGGTATAAACTGCCACTGCGTTGGCAACGATGCGTCGATTGCATGGGTGATTACTTCAAATAACAGAAATAAAAAAGTTTGAAAAAATAAGTACTTTCACTTATTGCATACAAAACGGCAATTTCATAGGTAAAGACCTATTATATAAATTACAACTTTACAGAATAAAATTTATTTACATTGATGATGTAATTGGAGCAAGGTGTGTCTTTCTGTTCGGTTCGCCTGGCAGGTACTAGTGCTCATCGGAATCGCCTGTCATTTTGTTTTTGAACTTCTTAATGAATGAACTAAATCCTATAAAAATTTCAGCCTTACAGGAACAAGTTTTTTTCTGTCATTATTTTTACACTTTCAAAACCATGAAAGATGATGTTGTGCAGGGCTGAGGCATGCCAGGCGATGTTACGTACTTAGTACGTTATGAATCATCACTACAAGAGTTTCTAGCCTTACAGACACACCGTTAGTCGAAAGGTTCAGTAGCTCTCAGTGTATACTATTGTCTCATAGATGACCATATCCTTAAAATCCACAGGTTTTCTGTTTCTCAGTGGGTATCTCCTCTCTTCTACCACAGGTCCTGGTTCAACAAGTTGTTCTTCTTCCTGTCTTTCTTCAAATTATGTCCACTGCTCATCTTCCTCTTCAATGATTTCAGCATCTCTACCATCATCTGTATGAACTCTATCACGTTGAAGGTCGGTCTCTTCTTGAATAACAGCTTGTCTCCCTTCATCTTTCTTTAGATGAATTGTAGCAGTTTCTCTTTCCTCTTTAGTATAAGTCAACTTATGCTGCTGGTACATCTGGTTTTCAAAAAATACTACATCTCTCGCTCTATGAAGATCTCCATTCATAGGGTTAACTAACCTGTAACCTTTCGATTCTTCACAGTATCCTACAAATACAAGCTCTTTACTCTTTGCATCCCATTTGGTTCTTCTTAAATCTATCTTACGGTCACTCCAAACCTCTTCGGGTGTTTTGTTCTTCACTGCAATTGACGGGCTCCTGTTCTTCAAATATACGGCTGTATTTACTGCTTCTCCCCAAAATCGAACGGGAAGACCTGCTTCTTGTAGCATAGTTCGTCCTTTTTCTCCTATGGTACGATTGGCTCTCTCTGCTACACCGTTTTGTTGAGGTGTATAAGCAATCGTAAGTTGATGTTGAACACCATGTTCTCTTAAAAATCCATCAAAACTTTTATTACAATATTCGCGCCCATTGTCAGTTCTTAACTTCATCTTCTTTCCTGTTTGTGTCTCAGCAAACCTCTTGAACTCCTTCATCTTCACAAAGGCCCAATTAGTCTAGTCAACAAGTTCCAAACTTGTTGACTAGACTAAAAGATGCAGCAGCATCACTAGGCCGCCATGGTGTGGGTCGCCATGCTGCATTGTCTGCATTCGCAGTGAGCATGGTGTCCACCACTCTTGGATTCTGCTTATGCTTTCCATCAGGCAGAGTAGAGTCATTTTGGCGGTCCAAACATAAAAAAAAAAAAAAAAAAAAAAAAAAAGGCTTCACTCTTTTGCTTAATAAAGAAAACAAAAGTTTTACGCGGAAAATCATCTATAAAAGTAATATAATATCTAAAACCTCCAAAAGAATTCTCACTCATTGGTCCACTAATATCCAAATGTACCAATTCTCATAAATCTTTGGCTCTCTTAGCTTTATTTTTCTCAAAAGGTTTCCGCGTTTGTTTACCCATTAAACAAGCTACACAGTCTAGTCTATCGTTACCTTGTTCAAAGTTTACTCCAGTTGCCATTCTATCCCTTAGTAGTTGTAGATTCCGTATACCCAAGTGTGCCATTCTCCTATGCCATAGCTTCATTGTCTCTGTAGATGCTAAAGCACAAACCTGTAGAGAAGGGGATTTAATTTTGTACACACCTCTCTCAAGTACACCTGTCACACATGGTTGTCCACTCGACGTATACTCACACTCGTTGAATATCTCACAACCTCTATTAAAAAAAAACGATTACTTTACCTTTTTTCACAGTGTTACTCACACTCAGTAGGTTCGATATCAGTCCTGGTACATACAATACATTCTCAATGTTCAGATAATCATCTGCTACAGTACCATAACCCTCTCCATACATCTTACCTCCATTTGCACAAGACACTTCAACCTTATGACCTGCCTCATATTTACTCATCCAGTCTTTTCTGCTACTCATATGCATTGACGCTCCTGAATCAATAACCCATGCATCATCTTGCTTCTCTTCACTTCTCGTGTGAAGCGCCGTCGCTGTCGCCGTTGCCGTCGCTGTCGCCGTTGTCGTTACCATATTAACCGCCTTCGCCTTCTGCTTCGGATTATCTGGACAGTCACGAGCTTTATGCGATCCATCGCAAATGAAACATCTTATTTTCTTTTCTTTGTTCCTCTGAACAAACTTGCAGCTTTGCTGTAAGTGCATTACACGCCGAACTGGAACTTCTGCAAGCTGTGCCTTAGTCCATTTGCAACAGTTTAGTTTTGACATAGTCTGTTGTCAACTCAATATTGGAGTTCTCTATCGCCAATCTCATCGGATTATACTCCTCCGGTAGTCCTTGTAACATTAGCGCCGCTAACAGCTCATCGTCAACCTCTTTCCCGATATCTCTCAGCTGCTGTGCTACTAACATTAGCTCAGTCACGTATCCTCTGACAGTTGTGAACTGCTCAAGTTTTAGGCTTACTAGCTTTGATAAAAGTCTGCATCGGTTATTTAGCCCTTTATCCTCAAAAGCTCTCCTCAAAGAATCCCACGCCTCTTTTGCCGTTTTCGCATTTCTCACATGTATCTGGCAATGCGACTGTATCATCATACATATTCGGACTCTAGCTTTTTGGTCTCGCCTTAAGCCTAATACGTCTGTACTGTCTGGTGTCTTCTGTGTGTACTCCCACAGATCATCATGGATCAAATACAACTCCAGATTAAATTTCCATGAACTATAATTCGAGATTCCGTCAAGTTTCTCTATCGACATGAAACTCATACCTCCTGTATCTCCTGCCGGCTGCGAACTCTCTAGTTTGCCACCCGTAGTTGTGTTAACCTCTGTAGGCATACTATTTTCTATCTTCTACGTGCATACGTGCAAGCCCATATCCTGGTCAAGCGCACCATGAAGCTCAGTTGATAAAACTAATAAAACAACATAGTAGTTTTAAAATAATATATTCTCCAAACACAATAGGATACAAGATTTACTAAATACAAATTATAGTAAAACACGGAATGTATAAGTAACAGATGTAACAGAAGTAATCGATGTAATGTTCCTAACTTAGATTATTAATATGTCTAGATGGACTGTCAAAGCTGTAAAAACACACGTAAAAACATCGAGATATAATGTATAGAGAAGACGCCACTCATTAGTGCGGTGTTCCATGCAATTGCGGCGCATGCGCCGCACTTCCTTCAGTCGCTTGCTAGCTACACTCTGATGAAGCGGTGGCTTAAGCGTGTGATTGTTTACATTTAAAAACGTTCTAAAACTCGTGAATTATGCCATTTTGTGTCTTGAGATATTGCACTAATAATACAAGGAATACGGAGAAAAACAAAGGAATAACTTTTCACCAGTAATTAACTAGATATAATTGTTTTAAAATTAAATACGAACAAAATATTTTAAGACGCCATTGTTGCCTCATTCGACATAGAGTACTTAGAGTAAAACATACAGAAGTGATATTTAGGTAGAATTAACTGACGTTAAATGCACAATGTATTTAACGTATTTAATTGGATAAGGAAAAATAATATGTTGTTAAAAATAGCTTCGTAAATAACCCATAACATTTTTTTTGCAATAATTATATTTAAATTATCATTAAAGTATAATTTAAAAATTGAATATTCGGCTTTTATATTTTATACCTCGATGAATTCTACAAAAAAACTGAAACTGGTAAAGCTATTGAAGTACTATTTACTCAAAGTGAATTTCCTAATAAAGCTTCGTAGGTATAAAGCTATTTATCCGTTCTGCTTTCTTGTTTGGCGCTTACTCTATAAAAGCGAATCTTTGCAACAGTTCGTTGGCCAAAACGCGTAAGCGCCATGAAAATCACGGCGCTTATGACATTTCGCTCGCGAGGAAACTACAGCTCGAATGCGATAGAGCGCTGCTTGTTAATACTGTAGGATTAGACTACTAATTATTGTTTGGCTGCGCTGCAGCGCTTTTTAGTTTTAATTCAAATATAAACGGAACATATAATTGGTTTTGAGTGGCTCCTCTAGTACGTAGTACGTAATATCTCGATGCGTAAAAATAACTGTTGACGCCTAAATGTTTTTCCGCGTTTAGTACCAAATGCACTGTCAGTGGATGCACACATGTTGCTGTCATTTTTGTGTTGATAAAAATGGCGAATTGTGCGATATAAGTGTGTAGAAATTACAGAGTACGATCTAAATTAACAAAGAAAGTTACCTATTATCGTTAAGTACCATTGATATGTATCTATTACAGCAAACAAAGCCATTAAATAATTTCTAAAATAAATAATTATTGTAGTCGCCATTTTGGGTGTTGCTAGTTTATGAAGTCAAAACTCCCTCATAAAATGTGGTAGGCGGAGTTGTGTTGTATAAAATACTTCATGGTAGATAATAGATACGCTAAGAATTTCAAATCATTTTTGTAATTCAATATGGCCGCCGCATCATTTTTGTAAAAGGACACTATGGGTATCGTGTAAGAGGTTTTTAGGTATACCGAGTCTAGATTTCATATCATTTTTTGAATCCAATAATTATGGCCGCAGCACCATTTTTGTTAAATGTCACTACTGGTATGGGTATCGTGTAAGGGATTTTTAGGTATACTGAGTATTAATTTCTTGTCATTTTTTTAAATCCAATATGGCCGCCGCACCATTTTTGTAAAATGTCACTATGGGTATCGTGTAAGGTGTTTTTAGGTATGCTGAGTATTAATTTCATGTCATTATTTGAATCAAATATGGCCGCCGCACCGTTTTTGTAAAATGTCACTATGGGCATCGTTTAAGGGTTTTTAGGTATACTTACTAGATATGAGCTCCTCTCTGTTTTAAAAAAAATAACTCCCGCATTACGAATATACATCACAAAAAACACCCAGACTCAGAACTACAATTTGTGGATCACACAAAGTGTTGTCCTATTTAGGATTTGAACCCACAACACCTGGCTTAATAGAAAGCGGCGTGGCGACAACTTAAACCACTAGACCAACCGTGCAGTCATGCATTTTTGAAGTCCAGTTTTTATGATTTCAAAACAAGTATATCTTCGAATGTTCTTATCAACAGATAAGAATTGAGAAAATTTAACTTAAAAACTACTCGTCAGATCTCATTCAGATAAAAAAAATATATTGTAAATCTAATAAAACAAATTGAAAGCCCAATGTCTAATCCCCATGATATTAATACTGAGCTATCTTGAAGATATCCTAAATCTAACACAAAAAAAAATTAAACCGGTCCATTAAAAAAGTAATGTAAACATTTTTTTCTTACCTTTCTTCTTTTTTAATGTTGGTCAAAAAGACAATTAGATGGGCTAATTATATATCTTACATATTTTAAAAGGTTAAAAAATCGTTAGTACTTTTTTACAATACCAGACCAAAATTAATAATAATAAATAGTAAAAAAACACGAGACATATTATTAGGTTGTATGACATTTTGTTTTCCTAGCATAGTTTTCTAGATAGAAAAGTTATTCAACACTATTATAATTGTTTCCCCATTTTCACAAAAAAAACTCAACAACTGGTATCATTTACGCACTCACACTAGGAAATTTAGAATGACATGAGGCGAGTGTAAGACGTAGCTGTCACGCACACAAATATCGAAAAGTTGTGTCATTTAATTTTGTTCTTTTGTATCGCGATGCTCTATCTAGACATATTAATAATCAAAGGTTCCTAACAAACATATTCAAACATCCGTCATCTCTTATACCAGCCAGTCTGAGTCACGCTTGCAAACCTCTTTCTAACACTTGTACTAACATTTTTAAGAATTTGTTTCTGTGATGTCATGTGTGATGTGGCACCAGAATCTATAACCCATGTATTGGGTTCCGCAGTAAGTGACAAAAGGCTAACAAAATTATAATCATTATTTAATAACGCATTACCTGTAGTTTTCTTACTTGAATTATCCTGATTGTTATATTTAGACTTACGCTGTTTACACTGCCATTTATAATGACCTTTCTTCTTGCAAAAATGACAAATGATATCTTTCTTGCTAACCACCGCAATCCACCGACTTTTTTGTCGTCTTTATAATTCTCTTCCGTTCACTCTCATTAAGAAGTGCTGCTATTACTGTTTCTGTAGTAACCTTAATGCTGGAGTGTTCTATTGACATTACTAGAGGGTTAAATTCTTCTGGAAGTCCGACTAACATAATGATTCCGACGAACTCGTCATCCAAGCCAGCTTTAATCTTATGTAATTCCTGATTCAAACTTTGAATTTGTGTTACATACTCCTCTGCCGAACCTTAGTCGTCAAACTTCACTGTGAAAAGTTTTCGTAATAAATTCAACCTCCGTACCAATCCTCCATCAGCATAGGCTCGTCGCAGCGCCTCCCAAGTATCTCTCGCAGTTTTTGTATTCATAACGAGAGGATAAACCTTTTCATGACACATTAGAACTATTTTGCTTTTGGCTTTTCAATATCTTTTCATAGCTTCTTTTGTTTCCAACTCCTCTTGTACGCAGTCCCATAAATCTAGGTCTACGAGAAACATTTCCATTGAGAACGACCATGTACCATAATTCGACTGGCCGGCCAACTTCTCGAACATCATGGAATTCTGCATCTTGAAATTTTTGTCTTTCAATACTCTTTAGAGCTTAGAGATACTTTATACCGTTTTCCAATAAAGCTATTATATTTCTGAGCCCATAACCTAATGGAATTTGAGAAATGAAATACATTGCAAAATATATTTGTAGTGAAGCTTTATTGGGTTAGTTATTGGGTGAACAAAAGAATAGAACATTTTCTCAGGTTGTCAACAAGACAACAAAAACATAGACTTAAATCTATTTATAACCAAAAAGGTAGCATACATATGAGATTAGTCCTTATAAACAACAAAAGCAATGTCAAGTTTTGACACAATAAGATAAATCGATAAATCACGTTGTCTACTGCCTGCGATGCATGCAGCATTGAAGGAGGTTAAATATCATATCAAATACCTAGTGTAAAAACATTTCGGGGGGAGGGATGGTTTGACCCCATACCTCTCCCCCTAGATACGCCCGTGCTTTCTTTAGTGTTGGGGCTGAATGAATTGACCAATATATTCAACTAAAAAAACTTTTGAAATAACTATTTGAAGTTTCGAACATTTAGGAGCCAAAAGTACAAGAATGCACCTTAATCATCGTCGGGGTCGGCACGAACACAGGGTCACATTGACAGTCGTTCTCTTTTTCAACTAAAAACTCTTTTTCAGCTATGCGCACGCTTCGATTATGTTCAACACCGACACATAAATGAGGTAGTTTATTAATGTAGTCAATTTGAAAAACACACGCTCTAAACGTAGGCATGTTGAGTTTTTTGTTCAAAATGCAAGTTATTACAGTAAATAGCATTGAGTTAAATAACAGCATAATTAGATATTTTTATCAGTCACAATCCAGTGTGCTGCGCGTCCATCCAGATTTTTCATAATTATTTTTTCATGAATGATTCCTATTAAAAAAAATATAATTCATATTTGTAACAAAAATGTTGTAATGGCTCATTACACGTAACGGTAAGTGTAGCGAGCAGTTGATATAAATAAATAAATAAATAATGAAACATCTAAAGGAAAACTGTATTTATATTTTTCATTTCGATTTTTTTACAATTTATTATTATAATTAATTTTTATTAATTTATTATTATTATTTTATTATTAATTAATTAATTATTTTAAAATAATTTATTATTTTTTAAACTAATCTTGACATTGACAGAACACCAATTTCTGTCAGCTGTCAAACTGACATTAGCTACGACAGCTACGAAGCAATATGTTTCACTTTCTGCTGCTTTTGTAACTTGTAGAGTTAGTTAAATATATTATTAGTAAAACTTTCGTGCCTTTAAATGTAAGGTAATACATTTAAAAGATGACTGACGAAGAACCTATAATAGATATTGAACAGGAATTAAACGATCTCTTAGCTAAAGTTCAACCAAACTTGCAAGATGTTATTAAAAGGGTAAATTTGATTTTAAATAATTATCGTATAGTTAATCATTATTACAGAAGACTCATAAATAACTTTTGGTTGTAGAGTTTTACAAACGTGGCTCTGCAGCAGACGAAGAATGGCGAACAACTCAAACCAGATACACTGGCAGATACTTCGTATTTTGCAAAAAATACACAAGTGTAAGAATTTATTTGGCTTATTGAAGTTTTTAATTACTAAACGTAGGTTTGAAAGTCAATATCTTCTTGTCCAGTTTATGGGATAATAATGTCCAATTTTGTCAATTTAGAGTTAGCAATACAGAATTCAATAATTCATTCTCCTTTGATTCTCATATTGGATTTTTTTCGGAAAAAGCTCCTTTATCAGTATGTTAAATAAACATATCATAAAACCTCTAAGTCCAAAAAGACCTTTAGCCAGTTATAAATTAAGCCCATAAGTTTCTCTCTATTGCAAATTTTAAGAGATAAATACTCTGACTTCATCTTGTATAAAAATTTAATCAATGTTGACTGTCCAATACTATAAATAACATATCTTAGTGCTTGTGTCATTCATCTCCACAGAGCAGTATTTTTTTAAATTTATGCTTGTGCAACCTGTTCATTTTACAATAAACTCTAAGTTGAAATCAGAATTCTGTAGGATTCTTTTTAAAATGTAAGTTACGTTAGGGTTTATTACAACACTAGTTCTCATACAGTAAATTAAATAAGTATATCAACCAGCAGGCTGGTTATCATACTTTGAGATTAGACTGCAGCGTGTGAGATGTGTAAGTATTTTATTAATATGATGATTTACGTTTCAGTAATTTATCTCGTTTAGAACTGGTTAGAGAACCAACTTTTCACATGCAAACGCTATCACTGGACTTAAAGTCAATGGCATTAACATTGAAGTGTTCACTTGGAGAAGTCAATGTGAAAGGACTGTATAGTGCATTTAATGAGAACCTCTACAATCTAATACCCGTCATGGCTGAAGGACATGTGTTGTAAGTATTTTATTTACAATTTAATAAGTAAGTAACTATAACTGAAAAGAAAAACCAATACATCTATTATTTTTTAAGATGCACTTGAATGATCTCACACAGAATCTTTAGCTATAGCTGTATGAGAACTAGAACCAATACACTACAAAATAATAATCTTCAACAAATATTTTTTCCACGGGAATAAACATTCTCATGATAGGCATTAAGTACCCATTTTCAATTACAACAGACTGTTTTACTGACTTTAACCTGTGACAAGATAGCACTAGTGAAAATATAGGGTAAACATAATTATGGATTTGTAGCTGTGCCCTGCTTGTAGCATATGGTATTTGTATTGAGTATTTATAAGAAACAAAAATGCAAAAAATTGATTATAACAATTATCGTTTTATTTATCTCATTATTCAATACTAGCGGTTATTTTAATATTACAAACAGACACTCCAATTTTATGTATTTGTATAGATAAATCACTCCGCCACCCTGGCCTGCTTCTACTAGGGTGACAAATGGCCTTACCTGTCACCTTCAGGCGCTTATGGGGCAAGGTATTGCTAACTTTGCTGTTGAAATTGTAATGACATTTTGTGTAGTTGACAGAGTAAGGTTGTACTGATCTAATTTGGTCCATTCTTAGATCATAAGAACAAATTGATTTGGAGATAATATATAGCCAACCTGCTCCCAACCTATACAACTATATCTATTGATCTGATTTATCATTTTGCTCTTCATTAGTTTTGTTGAATATAAGTGATATAAAAAATAATAATATATACAGTGGAACATAGAACCTCCTCCTTTTTGGAAGTCGGTTAAAAATGGTCTGCCATAATGACTGTTTCTTAGGCCCATAGCACATGGCGTATTTTAAACGCGCAGATGACGCGCGTATACGCGCTTCAAACGAGATTTGAACGCAACCTTATATCCTAAGCACACGGGGCAGTTGTGAAACGCGCGTCTACTGCGCGTATACGCGCAGTTGCAGCGATACAGACGCGCTGTAGTCGTTCGTAGACAATTCTCGTCAGTTGTACAATGGCGTCGGTTGAGACAGCACTGCATACGCTGGCTTTAGTATAGCTTTTAAAAAGAAAAAAACGTAAAAATAAGCGAATCTATTGGATAGATCCATTTATGAGTGAAAGAAGATTGTGTGATTTCTACGCGCTTCAAACGCGTTTCGAACGCGCTTGAATATTAAAAACGCAAAAATCGACATCTACGGCGCAGAAAACGCGCGTCCTCTGCGCGTTTAAAATACGCCGTGTGCTATGGGCCTTATGATAATAAAAATCTTTATTCCAAGTAATTATTTTGACTTAATGGCATTTCTGTTGTATTTTTTATATTATTTATTTCAATCAACCTACACTGTTCACTGCTGAACAAAGATCTCCCCCAAAGACCGCCAAATTAATTATTGACAGTATTATTATTTTTTCTCTTTTTTTTTGCATCCATTCTGAAAATAGCATCAGGGACCTTACAAATCAATGTTATACGTAAAATCTTGAAAGTTTACACCTTTGTATAGTTTTTATTTTTTAGTACTTCAAGCATTTCAATGACTTCCTTATCGTTGTAATGTTTGCACTTATTACAAACAAATATGACATGTTATTAATAATAAAAAAAAAAAAAAAAACGACTTCCAAAAAACATCTAACGAAAACTCTCTGCCAAAAAAACACTTAAAAGCGTAAAATAAACTGGTTCTTCACAAATTTCCTATACCCAATTCTTTATTCATTTAAATAGTAGTATTATAATGTGTGCTAGGTACTTAGAATCTGTTTGAAGTCTCTTGCTTTTCTTTCCCAAGTATTGCCGCATCTTTCTTTAAATATATCGCTCCATCTTCTTCTTGGTCTTTCTCGTCCTCGACTCCCTTCCCTTGGTGTCCATTCATTTAATCTTTTTGTCCATCTGTTGTCTTTTATTCTGTATATGTGGCCTGCCCACTTCCACTTTAAGGTGCGAATTCTTTTTACTATATCTGGTATTTTTGTTTTTTCTTGAATAACAGTGTTTGGTATTTTATCTTTTAATTTTATACCTAACATACTTCTTCCTTTGCTGTACTGCTAGATATGTTTCGTCCTTTTTCCTCAGTGTCCATGTTTGGCAACCGTATGTTAGGCATGGCAATATAGTAGACTCATATATATGTTTTGTATTTAAGAATGTTTTAGTGTAATAACTACTGGTAAACCATTAAATAAATAAATAAATAAATAAATATAGTTTTCTTTTGATGTGCAATTTTATTTCTCAATTTTTCATGATTTCCTTTAAAATCCAGTATTTTTGCCATGATAGAGCTACTCTTCTTTTGATTTCTTTTTCTGTTTGGTTTTCAAATGATATCAGCTGTCCCAGATATATAAATTCCTTTACATATTCGATCCTTTCACCGTCTATTACAATATTGTTCTCTGTTCCATTTGTGATTACTTTGCTCTTTGTGGCGTTAAGCAGTAGTCCTACCCTCTTGCTTTCGCGTGCTACATCCTGCAGCATCTCGTTTAACTGGTTAGAGTCTTCTGCGAATATAGCAATATCGTCAGCAAACCTCAAGTGACTAAGGCTTTCTCCGTCTATATTAAGCCCCTTTCCTTCCCAATTTATGTGTCTGAATATTTCTTCCAACACCGATGTAAATATCTTGGGGGATAAGGGATCACCCTGTCTAACGCCTCTCTTAGTAGGGAACTCAGGACCTTCTCGTTCTAACTTTATCTTTGCAGAGCATTTGGAGTATATACCATGTATTATTTCGCTTTAAGTTGTTTCGACACCTTGTGTTCTGAGAGCTTTCCAGATTTCTTTATGGTTTATAGAGTCAAATGCTTTTCTAAATTCAATTAACCCAATATATAATGTTTTCTTGTATTCTCTGTATTTTTCTATTAGAAGTGTTATTACTTGCATATGGTCAGTTGTAGAAAATTTCTTTCTGAATCCGGCTTGTTCACGTGGCTGGTTTTTTTTTTTTTGTTTTCTTTAGGTAAATAAACAACAACACAATACAAGGTTATAAGTATGTGGCGACTTCCACATACAGCGCAACAGAAATATACTACAGCGCCATCTACCGAAGTTACACTGAACTACGGAGTAACGAAGGAAACTAAGAAACTACCAATCCTGAATCGCGCAGTGAAAGTTCGCGCGCCAATTAAGATACATACAACATCCCAACATCAACCGTTGGGCAGTTGGCCCGCCAGGCATGATCATCTCGCCTGGTCGGAGGATCCTCTCTTTGTGTTGGAGGGACATTACACCCGTTCCTCCACAGTGGTGACCCCGACGTGATTGGAAGCAGCCTTCGATGCAGCATCAGCACGCCACCATCATATTCACTCCCACAGCAAGTCTCACAGCCAGCCAGCAACCTCGGCCTCAACAGGGATACACCACACGCAGGAAGCGACCGCTCCAGCCTGGTTTACCCCTACGGCCTCATCAGCGTCTAGGCACAGCACACTGCAGCTACTGTTCATGTAAGCAGAGCATATCTCTCCCGTCTATACAGCAGCCAGCCACTACGCAGCAACCACCCCGACTCACTGGGGCCCTCACCGCAGCACCGCCACCGCCTACCATCCCGACTCACTGGGATCAGCGGACTTCAGCCCCGACTCACTGGGACTAGCGGCATTCAGTTCCGACTCACTGGAACTTGCGGCACTCAGTTCCGACTCACTGGAACTACTCACTCCTGGCACTGGCAAGCTCTACAACAGAGCACAGACAGCTGACTCAACATATATCAACCGCCGGTCTTGGAGGGGAGTGATGTGGCGACTTCCACATACAGCGCAACAGAAATATACTACAGCGCCATCTACCGAAGTTACACTGAACTACGGAGTAACGAAGGAAACTAAGAAACTACCAATCCTGAATCGCGCAGTGAAAGTTCGCGCGCCAATTAAGATACATACAACATCCCAACATCAACCGCTGGGCAGTTGGCCCGCCAGGCATGATCATCTCGCCTGGTCGGAGGATCCTCTCTTTGTGTTGGAGGGACATTACACCCGTTCCTCCACAAGTACAATTACATAAAAGTATGAATAATTGTGCCATCAGCGACATTTACCACATAGTAGTAATTTTCATCTAAAACACCAGTAATTCTATTTAATAGTATTTTTGAGAAGACTATAGATATTTGTAATTAAACTTATTGGACGATAGTTGTTCATGTTGTTTCTGTCTCCTTTCTTGTGAAGTAATATTGTAGTTGATTTTGACCACTGGGTTGGAGTTTTCCTTGTGTTTATAATATTATTGAACATTTTCTGTAGCGGCGCTTTTATTGGTTCTGATAATGACTGTAGTAGTTCGTTCGTGATGTTGTCCTCTCCTGGTGTTTTGTCTCTCTTCTGAGTTTTAATTGTGAATTCAATTTCACTTTGCAATATTTCTGGTAAAGATTCATGCGTGACTTCGTCTTTATGTGTTATGGTTTCCTTTCTGAAGTCCACGACAGGGTGTTCTTCTGTGTTGTATAATTCTTTGTAGAAATTCGTGGTTTCTTTTATGATGTTTTCTCTGTTTGATGTTAAGTTTTCTCTTTTTGTTTTCATGTTCACTGCCCATTCTTTTTTGTTTGTTAATATTTTATAAACTTTTTTCGATGCGCCTGTATTACCTATGTATTTTTCAAATATAAGTTTTCTTTTAAATTTCCTATGTTGTGATATTTTCCTATTTATTTGTTTACTTATTTGTGATATCTTTCTACTTGATTCTTTTGTTCTTTGGTCTTTGTATAAAGTTTTTTTCTGTGTCAGCAGTTCTTTGATTTCCGTGTTTAATGTATCTTCACTCTCCGATGTCTTTGTTGGCACTTGTGTTATAAGGTGTTCCATTTCTTGTATGAAGTTATCATATTGTGTTTGGGTGTTGTTTGAAGATGTTACTGCTTTATGAAATTTATTTTCCCATTCTTCACCCGTTTCTCTAGTTAGCTTTGGTAAATCTCTAGTGTATTGATGGTTATTTTTCTTAATATGTGATCTTGACTTGCCAGCTTTTAGATTAATTCTACATCTTATCATTTGATGGTCCGTATAGAAATTCAGGTAACTGATTATGTCAAATTTATTTATGTGTGTATTTTTGTTACTTAGGATGTAGTCGATTTCGTTCTTGGTGGTCCCATCTGGCGCTTTCCATGTCCATTTATTTTGGGGCTTAATTTTGTACACGCTGTTAATAAACTTTAAGTTTTTTTCAAGAGTGAATTCGACCAATCTCTGTCCGTGCTTGCTTCTTTTTCCATAGCTATATTTTCCAAATGCTATCTCTTCATTATGTTGTTTTTCTCATACTTGGGCATTGAAATCACCCAAAATTATTGTGTTTTCCACTCCTGCTTCTTCTATTGCTGTTTCCATTGTGCTGTAGAAATCTTCTAAATCTTCATCTGAGCATTTCTCTGTAGGTGCATATACGTTAATTATTGACCATATCATATTATTGCTCAATTTGATCCCTAAAGTAGCTATCCTGCATGAATAACTTTTAAATTCAATTATATTATTTCTTAAATATTTCTTGATTAAGAATCCCACTCCATAGAGTCCGTGATGACCTTTGGAGTGATATAGTACATATTTTGCGTATTCTTCGATTTTTTCATCTGGTCTTCTTGTTTCGCATAGTCCTATTACATCCCAATTCATGTTTTCGATTGCATACTCTAGTTCATCTAATCTACTGTTATCTAGTAGTGTTCTTACATTTAAGCTGGCTATATAAAAGTTCTTAGTGCTACGATTTTCTATTCTTTGTTTCCTGCGAGCTTGATCCTTTGCTGTCGTGTTGTTATCTAGTTTCAGTTTTTTTGGATTATGTAGTAGTAGTTTATTTTGTGTTGGAGTGTTTGGAGAGTTCATGTTAATAATACATTACATTAATTATAACTATTTTATTATGTTCCACACTTTTTCATCTATAAATTATAAAGTTATTAATGCGAATGTTACTTGTACAGGGCTGTGCACATTTATGATGTCTAGCAAGGTGGGTACCTAGATAAAATGTATCGTTCATTCTCATTAAGAAAATAGTGACTCATTAAAACAGTAAACATGATGGTTTAGGGGGCGGGGCAAATCAGACGTTGTCGCTTACTTTTTGGAAAGCTAAAACTAATGAATACTTTCGAATAGATTTTACCCCTTTACTTCAAAACATTCATATTAGAATTTCCGCCGCATACAGAATCAGATTTATTTTGATTATTTAAGATATATAATTACCTCAATAAAAAGTCCTCTCCTACAGGAGCTTATAAATTAGTATAGCTTATAATAATAAATATACATAACGCTTCTAGAATATCCTTATCGAACATGATCGCAGATGTAAATGTGGGACTTTTCCTAGAGGACGATGCATTCTCCTTCATCAATCCTGGCATTGAGTTCACGCACGATGAGGTGCTTATGAAGGTAAGACCATAACTTATTCTTCTAGTTTGATTGCACGGTTAACCTAGTGGTTTAAGCGGTCGCCACGCAACTTTCTACTGCGCCAAGTCTTGTGGGTTCAAATACTACATGGGACAACACTTTGTGTGTTTCACAAATTGTTGTTCTGAGTCTGGGTGTTCTTTGTATTTGTTTCATCTATGTTTTTTTATGGAATAGGCGAGGCAAACAAGCAGACGTATCGCCTGATGGTAAGCGATTATCGCCGCACTTGGACACCCGCAACACCAGAGGCGTCACAAGTGCGTTTCCGGCCTTTGGGGGATGGGGGAGGGGTTGGGGTATGCGCCTCCGGTATCCTCACTTATTCGGTGAAACACAGCGCAAACACTATTTCACACCGGTTTTCTGCGAGGCCCTGGTATTACTCCGGCCGAACCGGCCCATTCATGCCGAAGCGTGGCTCTCCCACGGTAATGTTTGTTAAGACCCCCGCAACACATGATGTATTTTCCTAATGCCGAGGTTGTCTTTAAAAAAATAAGAAACTTAGTCTCCAGGCAGATTTTTTATATAATACTAGCTTCGCCAGCAGTATTCCCCGCGGGTTTTGTTGCTTTTAAATAGAATATAGTTTACTATTTCATTGGTTCGCATTTCGTTTTTTTTCCTTCTAAAATAAAGAGTAACTTAGGCAGTTATTCCTTATATCATCAGCGATATGTCAGTGAAAATCACGTCAAAATCGGTCGTACCAGAGTTTAGCAGGACAAAAATACTAAAAATTGATTTTTTTATGTTTAATTATGTACTTGTACCTATATACTTCATATGTATTTAGTGAAAGACTGTTAATTTAAATCATCAAACAATCTCCCCCATATACGCGTCACATAAATAATAGACGCCCCTTTTTTAACCGACTTCAAAAAAGGAGGAGGTTTTCAATTCTACCGTATATGTTTTTTTTAATGTGTGTTCGCGTATAACTTCGTCGGTTGTGAACCAATTTTAATGATTCTTTTTTTAATGGAAAGGAGATATCCCAACGGTGGTACCATGATAAGGACACTAAGATCTGATGATGGCATCCAAGAGAAATCGAGTGAACCTTGAAGTCGGTTTTTATTTTGTTAAAATTTTACTTGTGTATAAATCAATATTATTATTATCAAAAAGAACACACGGGAAAAGATGTACACAAAAACACCTCCGTACACCGATAAATTGTCTAATTTCACAATCCTAGGTCGCTATAATTGTAATTGCAAAACTACAACTGAATTACTGTTTTATTTACTAATTGTGATATTTTATGTGTTGCAGTTGTCGTGGCCATCACCTCAAAGAAACGGTGGATATGATTTCGCGACGACAGAGCAGTTAGCAAAACATATAGGTAAAATAGTTTTGAAATATTTTATGTAATGAAGAATACCTAATAACAGCCCAGAGTATGGAACTTTGGAGATTTTTCATGCCCGTGCGTCGAAGAGCACCTTAAGCAGTTGGTCCCGGTTGTCAGCAACATCTATGGCAATCGTTATAGGGAAGTCAGTGCCCTCAAAAATACTGACAACTAGTTCTACCTTCGAATTTATCCCTCTCTCAGAGTTCAAAGGTCTGGTGCCAGTCGCTCCGTGAAAAAACTGATATTCAGGTAAAACCGGTTGAACTAGTAGCTGACCCCAAATAATCTTTGGTAGGTAAGGTAATATAACATGTATAAAGATTTAGATTTATGTGGATCCTTCTAGAAAAGTGTCGTAAGAGGCGAATAAGGGAGCAAACTACGCAAAGCAATTTCGCTGCAATGAGAAGGAACACTTGGAACAAATTTTTTTTTTCTTTTTTTATGCGGCGTGGCGGTGTGTCGGACTCGAACCGACTAAAACCACGCGGTGTGCCACTCTGCGCCTGAGACGGGAGGGAACCGGAACTGCTGTTATTAACACATCCGAAACCCCTCCCAGCGCTTACCCGCACCGAAGCGGGCACCGTCAGACTTGGAACAAACCCTATACCAACCCGTCAGGCCAGTATGGTACAGAAGGCCTAAGCGTCTTTTCTACAGAGCGGCCCATGTCTACCAGTGGACTGTTAAAGACCATTAGCGAATTGTCCTTAGCCATATCGGAATCTAGCTGTCATGTACTGATGGAACCAGTTTCTGAAAAATTGCTGTTTTACAGAGCTGTTAATATGGGAACGTGTCTATTATCGCTGGCAGTTCGATAATGGTGTTACATTACATGATAACGTAATTTACTTTAGAAGATAACACGCCTAATTGTTTAAAATGAACACACAGTTAATGAAACAAAGTTTTTTTATTTTTAAATTATTCATTTGTAGGTATACAAGTTAAATGTTTAGTTGTATCCTTGAAACGACGTTGACAGCGATTTGGATTATATTAGTACGGTCTAATTAGTTTCGGTTTGTGTAAAGAAAATGCTAAGATTTCTCTGAAATACAAAAGTTTAAAAACCTATTAACCGACTAGGTTAAAACTTTTAAATAAAATATGTCACCCGGGCCATTACTCTTCTGACTCTATTGACACCGGTTCAGTGGTTTACACGTTACAGAGAACATACAAACGTATATGGATTGCCGAAACTATTATCCATCCTTTTGTATTTGCCTTTACAAGGCAATACCGTGGGAGAGCCACGCTTCGGCATGAATGGGCCGGCTCGACCGGAGTGATACCACGGCCTCACAGAAAACCGGTGTGAAATAGCGCTTGCGCACTTCACCGAATGAGTGAGGATACCGAAGGCCTATAATTTAACCCATCCCCCTCCCCATTCCCCAAAGGCTGGCAACACACTTGTGACGCCTCTGGTGTTGCGGGTGTCCATGGGCGGCGGCTTACCATCAGGCGATACGTCTGCTCGTTTGCCGCCTATTCCATAAAAAAATATACAAATTCATTTTCCTTTATTAACAATGATAAATTTGAAAAGGGAGGATGCCCACTGTCTGTTTCACATATACCAAATTAATTTGTGTCTATAGATAAATAGAAAATAACTAAAAAACTGTTTATTTCCGTTTTTAGCTAATTTCTACCTTCTTTTATTATGTTACAGATGACTTACCACTCACAGCAGCCATATCGTTACCTTTGTACGCACTTTTAAGAGAAAAGTTACAAAGACATTTAGCATTAGTACTGAGACAAGCGACCAGCGTATCTGACCTTATGTGCTCCAATCCAAGCCTGATGCAAGCTTACAGGTAATTATGAAATTCTTCATGACATTTATTATAGACCTTATTATAAAGCTATCAAGAATCAAGTAGCCTGTTCCTCTACAATACGGAAAAGGTTAAAGATACCGTGGGAGAGACAGGCTTCGGCATGCATAGGCCGGCTCGACCGGAGTGATGGCCTAACAGAAAACCGGTGTTAAACAGCGCCTGCGCTGTGTTTCACCGAGTGAGTGAGGATACCGGAGGACAATATCCCAACCCCTCCCCCATCCCCCTCCCTATCCGCCAAAGGCCGGCAACGCACTTGCGACGCCTCTGGTGTTGCGAGTGTCCATGGGCGGCGTTAATCACTTACCATTAATCAGGCGATAAGTCTGCTCGTTTGCCCACATTCCATTAAAAAAAAAATAGCTCGGGAAAACGTGAAAATCAGTAATGCTTTTATGAGCAATCAATCTTCGAAAGCCGTTCTTTCTCCTTTAATTTTTGATACCTTCGTGACAAACAGGTAAACATGCTATGTGATCGTTTATCAAAAAAAAAATCACAAGGCTGCGTGTCTTGTTATATATTTGTTTCCATTGAGGCCGAATTCTGACAAGCTCTGTCCCTACAGTCAGATTTCGGCCTCAATGGCTTTATCCATCATCCACAGCATATAACAGTGTACATATGCCTCTCCTTAGAAAGGAGGTTACATAATATTTAAAAATTACACACAGTAATTAATCAGTCATAGGCCGACAGCCGAAATCTGACGGGCTCTGTCCCCACAGATTTCGGCTTCAATGACTAATCTAACTAATATTTAGAAGTTACAAATACTAATTAGTCTAAGATCGTCATTACGTGATGTAAGATTAATCTTTACCACATAATTTAGCCGTTATTCTCTAGATGGCGCTAAACTAAATTTTCGCTGTAAAAATGAATCTTCCAACATTACTGTGACGCTGGAAGATGGATGAACTATTCTCACTCGTAACTTATTGTTTCAGTTCAATGATTGACAGTTTAGCGCAAAACGGCAATAAAGTAATAGACATGATTTTGATCAACATGAGGCGAACACTTCTTCAGAACTGTCGAGAAGTACTTGAGGTTCCACCGTTACATGCTACTTTCATGCACAAGGTATTTACAGAACCTTCATATCATAAAATTATACTCACCTAATAACTTATAAATGGTGCGAAATCACTTTGGATCTCCGGCTCCTAGGGTACTCCAAAGCTAAATCTACCTACTGACCAGCCTCGGACTCTCTACTCTGGGAAGGAAAAGTTCATAACGACCTGTAAAAATATCAGATCAATTGTAAATAACAGACAGAAATCATCGTCATCTTAGCCAAAAGACATCTACTGCTGGACAAAGACCTCCCCGAAGGTTTACCACAACAACCGGTCCTGTAGAGTTGGTAGGCCCTCCACAAGGTGTTCTGACGACCTGAAAGCCATTGGATGCAGGGCAGACACAAATACTTTCATTTTCAGGTTTCTTAATCTTGGAACTTAAAAACCTTTATTCATTGTTTTTGAATTCTCAATTTGAAGTTATTGTTACAGATAGGATCATTATCGTTCATAGGCAAATTCGAGACTGATACAGGCTGGGTGAAGAATTTGGCTACGATCAACAGGATTAATGACGTCAGCGTCACCAGGCCGGACCCCATGAAGACTACATTTAGAGTAACGTTAAGGATAAAGGATCTACAGGTAAGAATGAGTGATAGAGGAAGTTGGAAGGAACTACATGGTTTAATTGGGCCCTGTTGGTCTAGTGATCTTGACTCCCAACCAGAATAAATAATTGAATGACGAGGATGTTAATTTCTTATCGATCAGATGGCCTTGTTTGAAATATGAGAGAGGAATTAATATTAATTGGACTGCCTCGGTAGCGCAGTTGTACTGTTAGGGGCTGTTGCGCTTGAGTTTTGCGCTGGAATTTGGGTGCTGTCAATGTATAATATTTGTATGTATTTGTGAAAATGTATATAAGTATTTAATTGGTCAATGTACCTGTCATAGTACAAGCTCTGCATAGTTTGAAGCTAGATGGCGTTGTGTGTCAGATGTCCGAAATATTTATTATTATTAATTTATTCAGATCGGTTACGATGAATACCGGATCCGAGCCATGGGCGTGTCGTGCTCGGGCCGAGCCGCGGCCGCCTTGCAGCACCACACCTTGCACTTGGCCGTGAGCGTAGGACTCGCGCGCTGGGAACCCTACGCGCAACTCGACGATCTACAAGTACTAAGTTTAGAGTATGTGTCATTTTGTTACATTATTTAATTAGTTTCTCAGTATTTGGTGTTTATATAGTGTAGTGTAAATCCGTGGTGACCTTAGAGCATATATAGCTGAAGGGACATCCAGAAAGCGTGATCGGAGTAGAGAGACTGTGTTTGGTTAGTGTCCGTCTCTCTCACACAGACACTACCCAAACTCAGTCTCTCTCTCTCTTTCTCTCGTCTCTCCGATCACGCTTTCCGCCCGTTCGGCTGCCCTTCCAGCTATATATGCTCTAAGGTGGTGACAGATTAAGAAGAGTGTTGCCATCTCTATTCATCCCATGAGTGTTGTATGGGAGCAAACTCCGCAGAAAACTATCATTTTCAAACAGAAGGTAAACTTGAATCAAACCCTATACAGTCACGTCTGACCAATGTGGTATAGTGACCAAAACCATCGGTTGGCATTGGTTTATTAAAGGCTTTTGATGATAATAATATTTTTACGTGTTAGTTGTGCTACAATGCATTATTAATAGAACTCGTCTAGAACTTGTTCGGCCCAGCCAATGTCGAATCCCTTCTCGAATATTCTTCGTAAAGCCGAGTCTCCATAGAACAAAAGTTTTTAACTTTTGTGTTGTCAACACGTGCTGGTGATAAAAGTTTCTGTAAAGCCGAGTCTCCACCGAACAAAAGTTGACAACTTTTGTGTTGTCAAATCTCGGTGGAGACGCGCCTTAACAATATAAATATTTGCATAAATGTTTGTGTTGGGTTGTCGCGATAGGTGCGCGGATCTGCACGTGACGGGTCTGGGTCCGCTGAGCGGCGCGGCTTCACTCGTGTGTGCGTGGCTGCGGGGAGCCGCCCGCGCTTTAGCCGCGCCTGCACTTGCCGCCCAGCTGCAGCGAGACCTGCACCGAGCCCTGCAGGAACTGCCCCTCTGGGACATGCTGCACGGCAAGCACTGACTGCTACCTGCAACTATCTATCGGTCGACTTAATAGTCTTCCACTGATTTATTTTACTGAAGGATCTGTGTAGTCGTATAAGTAAATAGCGTGGATCGGACGAGTGCTATTTACCCATGTACTGGGGTACATACGAGTGAACACATAAAAATATAAAAAGTTTACAACATTTTAATTGATATTTCAAAAAAAATACATTATTGTATGCAAAAACGTAATACGTTATTAATATTATTATTTTTGTCATTCAAAATATTGAACGTTTGGATGACAGTGAAAAGTGACGTTACAAGTCACGATATTCTGCACAAGCGGCAGGTTAAAACGGTAATTAAAAAAAAAAATACTGAATAGAAAATTAACGCTTAATAATTTAAAAAAGAATAAAAGCTGTTGTACAATAATTTAACCCTATAACTTCTGTTGAATTAATAATAATATAATAATCTAGCCACGCTACTTATTTAAAATCAAGTTCAGCTAGAAAAGCCTCACTTAAGCAACATCACCATTACATGTCGCAAAGTTAGTACTAAGAGAGGTTGCGTCGAAATTTTTGTAAAGTTTACTAAGAATTCGTAAGCCAAATTTGTATCTATCTCACACTCTCACTGGTCTTTTCCTATTTTTGACTGTCTGAATTAATTTTCTTAATCTGAATAATTAATCTTCTTTGTTATTTATAGTACAACTAGCTACATATTTCTATGTTTTTTTTTGGACCATAACTTGACATAACTTGAAAGTGTTTTTTTTTTCGGATTTTGTGGAATTTAATTACACTCCACCTTTTTATTGGCTATTTAAATTGTGGTTATCAAAGATTATGTGCCCCAAATTTTTTTTTTTTTATATCAGCCTGCCAAAGAGCAGAATCCAAGAGTAATGATCACCAAACTCATTGCAAATGCAGACAATGTGGCATAGTGACGCACACTATGGCGGCTTATTGAGATGCTTCTGAATCATTGCATCATTTGTGCATTTTATTCTAAAAATGAGCTAGAACGTGGAAATAAAAATTGTTCAAACGCGGTTTTTGGAAAACTACCTTTTTTGATAATGCCTCTATATTACTAACGATGCGATATGCTAACATACATAATAACTAGTCGAATATGTAGATAAAACAAGGATAAGGATATTGAAAGTGCATATACTTTTTTGAATAATTATTTGCCTATCATAGATAAGAGAAAAATGAAAAGTACCACTAATTCGGGTAAATAAAATATCCTTAAAAGTTAAAATTTGGTTGTAAATGTTACCGTCCGTTTCTACCATTGTACAAGATTTCTACCACTTCTCTATATTTAATTTATACCATTCTCTATATTGACGTTGAAATCACATAATGATATTTTTTAGAAATTTATACGTTAATTTATTATTTATTTTTTGCTTTATTTATTACTTTAATGTTAAATTATTATTACCTAGGGAAGTACATTTGACGATAAGCAATATATAAATTAGTGTTTTTTTATCAATTTGATAGGAAATTGTATATTTGACTTTTGACAATATTTTACAAAGATTATTTACGTAATAGGTATTTTACAATCATTTTGCTAGTAGAGAAAACTTACCATTATTATTTTATATTAATATTTATATTTAAAAAAGATAATAATTGAATTGTCTTTTTTTTAACTATTGACAGATATTATATTAACTGCCTTGTTGGTCTAGTGGTTAGCGGCTGCTGATCAAGAGGTCTCGGGTTCGATTCCCGGGTCGGACCATATATTTGTGTGATCCACAAATATTTGTTTCGGAGTCTGGGTATTTTCTATGTATAATATGTATGTATTTACAAAAAAAAAAGTATGTGTATGTATTTATATCAGTTGTTTAGTACCCATAATACAAGCTCTGCTTAGTTTGGGACTAGATGATGTTGTGTGTAAGTTGTCCGAAATATTTATTTATATTTATTTATTATATTTCGATTGATATTAGTTTTTACAACCAAAATTCCTTGGATTGCGAAACAAGAACTTCTAAGTGACAATTATATTTTTGCTAATCTCGAGTGGTGAATATTTTTTTATTGAAGATATAATTTTACAATGGTATAAAGAAGATAACTGTCAATATTCGTTCCTTTTAATAATTTTTAATTGGCCTAATATATCATCTTTCAAATTCAAGCATTCTCTCCTTAAAAAACGTAAGATTTGGACAGTAGACCTGATAAGAATTTAATATCTTCAGTTTAACTTTGCTAACCTTTCATACCTCATAATCTTTATTATAAACTTGACGTAACTACAAAATATATCTAAAGTTTCTCGCATATTTTAACGGACCATGCATTTATTGCCAGCTACTAACATATTTATTGTTTATATAGATATATGTAATTAGTGAAAAGAATTAATATAGTTTTGTACTATGCCAACGTGAAATGTAAATTGTATTGGTTGTGTTGTAAGTGCCTTTCAACGATGGAGACTGTTAATATTTGTATTTTATTATTACTTGTTAATAAAATGTTTCTTTTTATTGATCGTTTTTTTTTTTCACCTCGACTTTGTAACTCTTTTCTTCCCTTCCTTCATATCTCCGGTTCCTAAGGGACGCAGGGGCCAGAAGTATGTGATGTTTCCACTGAAAACCATCCAGACGGTCCCTCTCAGGCGCCCTACTCTGGAAAGAACCATGTAATTTCAAGTCAACGCCACACCAAGTTACCATTCACCGTGGGAGAGCCACGTTTCGACCGGAGTGATACAACAGCCTCACAGAAAACTGGTGTAAAACAGCGCTTACGCTGTGTTTCACCGAGTGAGTGAGGATACCGGAGGCCCATACCCCCAACCCCTCCCCCCATCCCTCAAAGGCCGGCAACGCACTTGTATCGCCTCTGGTGTTGCGGGTGTCTATGGGCGGCAGTAATCGCTTACCATCAGGTGATACGTCTGCTCGTTTGTCCCCTATTCCATAAAAAAAAGTAGGCACTATACCGAGAGCCACTTCTATTATAAGTGACCTGTTTGGTTGGCTACCTGCTCTTTCATCAAAAAGGTATGATGCATGGCCACCATTTGAGTGTCTTTTACCCCGAGTTAGATTTTTTTTAAAGTTTTACGTGTAGACCCTGCCTTCAGATTTCAACCACCCAAGTATTTAAGCGATGTCGAAGTTATGTAGACTATGTCGAACTTTTAATAAGAGTCCCAACTATCCATAAAGACTACTACAGATTTTCGCATAGCAAACGTGAGTGACAGTTTATCGTGAAGGGTCTCAATAAGTTAAGTATGCTCACACATCTATTGATTGACTTGGCCAGGAGTACTTTGCAATGTGCTAACCAACTCGGCTATCACGACAACATTAATATCGTAGGAAAAATATTGAGTTACTTAAAAAATGTTTACAAATATCAGGAAATTAAATAATTTATTTGGTATATTTATTACAGCATCATCATAACAGTTGTTCCTTGTTTTCTTTGTGTTCGTGTATAATTAGATTCTTCGGATCTTGCCAGCACATCGCTTTTCGTTGTCGAAGTACTAAGAAGACAACTTCTTATTTAATTTTGTTGTTTTTCTAATCATGCCGGGTACTGAAACATATTCAATCGATTTACATCAATCACATGTTGCATAGTAACCGTGGGAGAGCCACGCTTCGGCATGAATGGGCTGGCTCGACCGGAGTGATACCACGGCCTCACTGAAAACCGGAGTAAAATAGCGCTTGCGCTGTGTTTCATCGAGTGAGTGAGGAGACCGGAGGCCCATACCCCCAACCCCTCCTCTCCATCCCGCAAAGGCCGGCAACGCACTTTTGACGCCTCTGGTGTTGCGGGTGTCCATGGGCGGCGGTATTCACTTACCATCCGATGATACGTCTGCTTGTTTGCCCGCTAGTCCATAAAAAAAAAACAATAGCAATTGTTTTCAAAGACTTTACAGTTATGACGAAAGAAATGGTATCAAAGGTTTACAATTTAAGGTATATACCTACTAGGTTACATTCTATCTCTAGAAAGGTTTAAACTTGTAACTACTTGTACATCTGTACTGAGAGCCACAGGCAGAACAACACAGTAGGGAGTAGGTACACATGCGCAGGCGTTCCCCTCTGTCACAGTATAAGCTCACATGAGCCAGGAGCCTACGCGTTACACTGTTATGTCACAACGTATTTATGTGTGGGTAAGATTGTGAATGTTTTGTTGTGATTATCAAAACACTCACAATCTCCACTTACCAATCATTTTAATCATTAATTAAGCCTGCCAGCTCTTTCCGCCATCATCCTACGGGCGACAGCAATTTCATCCCCATCATTTAGATGGCAGTGCACAACTGTGCGCTTTTCCAGAAACTTTCCACCTCGCACAACAAAGTTGTGAAATGAACTGTCGCCTGCGCTATTCCCGGACCAACACGACCTTCAAGAAAAGGGCGTACTCCTTCATAAGAGGCCGGCAACACATTTGTGACGCGTCTGCTCTGGTGTTGCGGGTGTCCATGGGCGGCGGTAATCGCTTACATTAGGCGATACGTCTGCTCGTTTGCCTCATATTCCAGTAAAAAAAATAAGTTATGTGTGAGTTCGTAGCGACTGGCGATTGTTTTTGTACGTGAGTCTAAAATGTGTGTGTAAAGATTTTCCCCCGCAAAAAATGACAGATTATTTTCTATCAGAAAAAGACGCCATGGCCACAGAGAACGGAGTATAAGACTCTTTGCTGTGTGGAATTAAATATTAATGACGCTATTCAAATAATAGGTCTTTACCTATGAAATTGCCGTTTTGTATGCAATAAGTGAAAGTACTTATTTTTTCAAACTTTTTTATTTCTGTTATTCGAAGTTGTCTAAATTTTGGAAAAAGTAATAGTCGGTAGGTGCAAGGTCCAAGGTCGGAGCTTCCAGCCCCAGCTCTTGCAGCTTGGAGACTGTCTGTTGCGCAGTAAGGGGTCGCGCGTTGTCGTGAAGCAGCTGCAAGAGCTGGGGTTGGAAGCTCTTCCTCATCCGCCATACTCACCAGACCTTGCACCTACCGACTATTACTTTTTCCAAAATTTAGACAACTTTTTAGTGGGTAAAAAATTCAATTCCCGAGAGGCAGTACAAAATGCCTTTGAAGAGTTTGTTGCCTCCCGTCCAGCTGATTTTTACAAGAAGGGCATCAATAAACTGCCAATGCGTTGGCAAAGATGCGTCGATTGCATGGGTGATTACTTCGAATAACAGAAATAAAAAAATTTGAAAAAATAAGTACTTTCACTTATTGCATACAAAACGGCAATTTCATAGGTAAAGACCTATTATAATAAGCAGTTCTTACCACATCTTGGAAGAGTTCTGAGTAGTACTATGCCGTACATCAAAGAGTTTGACATAATGGTAGCAATCTCGTGATGCAGTATATGTTTGAAGTTTGACATCAATATATTGGCGACACCTTCTATTGTTATATCATCTGCCCTGAAATTAGATTTATTATTGTCTTAATTTTTGTATTTTCTTCTGCATATTAGACCTACTTCCGAGTAAAGGACCAAACTCGGAAGGACAACGTTACTGCAAAGAGAAGAAAAATTTAAACTATCTGAACAGTCTGTTATAGTTGTATAGAACTTCTTCCTGAGGACTGAGGAGAGGCCTTGGTGCAGCAGTGAACAACAACCAAGCTGATAATGATTAGACCTAAAAACGGTGGTACACAGCCCTAATGTCCAGGTGTTAAATATGACAAGAATAACTATCGCACACACACAAACAACTATCATTTCGATATTGATGCAAGATTGGAATACCTATACAGTTTGGAATATCCATTTATATGTACCTTCTTACGTCTTGGCGCTGGACTAGGTATCAAGCTTTAATATCTCTAGAACTTCTAGATTCTTTATAACTAGAGTTGACTATTGTTTAGGCATGAGTACTGTTTTCAGTTTATGAATGTTAATTATGTGAGTCCCTACGTTAATTTGCCCATTTTGCCCAAAAAACTACCACAGATTCGATAGATGTCACAAACACTAAATTTTAAGTGAAGCAAACCACAACAGATTGGTGAAAACAGCATTCAAATCGGTTAAGCCGATCCTGAGATTAGCGCGCAGAAATTCACAGACAAAAAATCTAAATATCATTGTTTTGGATTCTTTTGCGTTCATAAAGTCTCCCTATAATAGTTTTCCTGATATATTCCATGTACAGGCAGCGACCAGTTACGATTTTATTATAGGTAATATGTATTGAAAAATACTAGTTCTTAAATTTGCCGCGCAAGCGTTACAAACACACCGACAGAGTTAGCTTTCGAATTTAATGGATAAGGCATTGCAATGGCGTTTACCATTCAATGCTAAAACCTCAGATTACAAAAAAAGTAAAAACTAAAACCCAACTACGACAAAAAACGACGCTGAAAAAGTATGAAACGAGTTTCAAAAGCCGTAGTCACACGTTACGTAAAATATGGCTTTTGAAACTTGTTTCATACTTTTTCAGCGTCGTTTTTTGTCGTAGTTGGATTTTAGTTTTTACTTTTTTTATTTAAAACGTTTTGGTGCCTCTATAATATTGATTTCTTTGCAAAGTATATTTTAAATACACACATCAAAAGTGTCTAGGGATCAAGCATTTTTATGCGGATTTCTTGAGATTGAGATGTGGCTTTGGCCCTGGCCTGCTCAGTCGCCAGACTTGAACCCGATTGAGCATGCATGGGATATGCTACAGAGAAGAGCTCTGCCGAATATGGAGGGTATCCAGTCGCAAGAAGACCTTTTTTTGTTGTTGCAACGAACATGGGCGGCCATTCCACAGCGTGTTTGGATGAACTCATTTTGAGTATGCCAAACCGATGTTCTTGTGTTGTTAGTGTTCGCGGTAGAAACACGGATTATTAATTGTTTAAGTTACCTAATAAAATTTTAAAGAAAACTGTTATTTCAGTCTTTTTTTCGAACTTTAATGTTAGTGGTTCAAATGTCAAAATCCCTTTATTAGGAAAATGGCAAAATTTCTTTATTAATGCAAAGGTGACTTGGTTTATCGTTACTGTGACAAACGAAAACACTTTATTTGATGAATCCTTAAAGAAAATTTTAATTAATATCAATCAGGAGAAAAGTTATTGCAAAAATATATGTTGATCCCTAGACACATATGTTGATCCCTAGACACTTTTGATGTGTGTAGGTACCATAGAAATATCACAATCTATATCTATACTTATACTACTACTTATAATAAAAATGCAACAGGTCCAATTCTGTACATTAAAGATATTTAGTTTTTTTTTGGAGGGCTCTCTATAATCGATACTGAAGCCAAAACTGTATTTTTTTTTTAATTTTTGTCTGTCTGTCTGTATCTTGGCCGCACATCACGCCGAAACTACTGAACGGATTCAAATGAAACTTGGCATGATTTGAGTTCATACTACGAGGTAGGACATAGGATACTTTGTATCCCGAAATTCAGCACGATTTCCTGGAGAGAGGGGATAAAAGTCAAAATATTTACTTAGTTGTAATTGATATAGTACGTGGAATAGTCCGATTTCATTCATTCTTTTTTTGCTAGAAAGAAAAATAAATAAAGATAACTGGAAAAGTGTTTGTTTTGTCTGCGACTGTACACTGCCTGTGGGAAGCTGAGACAGATATGTAAATATGGCGGTACGAAGTTCGCCGGGTCAGCTAGTTATCGAATAAAAACGGTCAAAGTCATGAGAAAATCCTAATAATATATAGGTAGATATATTTTTGAAATGTATCTACAAGTAACGCCCTTTCGCATAATACCAAACACGGCATATTTATCTTAAATTTATTTTTTATAAATACAGTACTTTATGTCGGCTAGAGGGCGCCACATTAGATTCAGTGACCCGTCATATAGCCTTTAACCAGCGCGGACGATCAAGATGCTTCTAACGATACTTCATTTGTCCAGTTCTAATAAGTAGTTATGGAGCTATGAGGGAACAAATGAACATACATACATACATACAAAGCCTGTCAAAATCATAACCCTCCTTTGGCTTTGCCGTAGTCGGGTAAAAAGAAAGCTTTGTAATCTGAGGCTAAAACAAACTTCATAAATAGGTAGGTACGTTATACTTTGACACATTTTTGTCCGAGAAAGCTTGAAGTAGGAATAAGGCTTATACTACCCCGGTGGATTTATGAAGTTAATATCTAATTCCACAACTTCTGGATCCATCAATAAGCCCAGTGATAAGTGGGCTGTTACGTCCTTGGCGGACAGACGAAGAATACCGCTTAGGGCTGGTGGCGCCAATGGTCCCGGCGGAAAATTAACAACGTATCTGTAGGAAACCTGAAAGTGAATGCATTTTAATTGTTATTTTTCTTGAATATTTCAAATATAATATAACATAACTGTTAGAAATTAAACGTCATTATAATGGCAACATTTTTGATTGTATTTTTTCTTGTTTGACGTTTTGAAGTGACAAGATAGTACTATCGAGAAGCTTTGTGAAAACGGTCGAACAGGGTTCGTCGGGATTGCCGTTTAAGTAAAATTTTGCTGGTTGTCCATCCAATTCGGTGTTTCGTTGGTTACCGTTATGATTGGTCTGGTTTGGACTCGCGAGTTTTAGTAGTCCCGTCAAATAGGCGCGATCCGCGACAGTTAAAACGGGTGTATTGTAATCACGATACTTAGGGAGCCTGTAAGCCACTTCGGAGTATGAATGTGTGAACCGGCGAGAATACCACAGCAGAGGGGCGCCCCTATCAAGCCCGCCGAGATCAAGGACTTCACGCATCTCCAGTAAGTGCTTGATATTACATTAGCTTAGAATAAGAACACGGTGAAACGCTGTGAAGGTTTAATTCTTTCTCCAGTGAACTAGCGTAGCGATTGAATGCTTATACTATGGGCCTATAGACATTTCAAATTTCCCAAGGTGAACGCTGCATTGGCGAAAGGATTGAATAATAACCATGAAGTTTAGATTACAATTTTACAAATTTTGAGAGCTATAATTGAAATTTTATTTTTATTTATTAGTTACGTAAAAAATGGAATTAATAAACGAAGGTCAAATATATTGGTACTGAGTCTTTTACTTTTAACAAATATTTTGAGTATGAAATATAATATTATGTTAGGTATGGTTTAACATAGTTTTCACTAGATTCTTACTACTCATGAATGCAGTATGTTTGGATCTTGCAACATAATATAGGTACATACCTATGCGTTGTATCTTTACAAGACACTGCATTTATGAGTAGGAGTATGAAACGAAACAACTCATCAAATCAATAATACTGCATTTAACTTCAATGACGCATCTATCTGCTCTCCTTTAACTTCTAAGAAATATAGAAGACCGCATGTTTCTTTTAAGAACTTTGCGGAATCAAGAAAACTATTAAAAAATAATCCCTACTAAGAGAGCACGGACTTGAACATTTCTCCGAATCTTATTTGCAAGATTTACGTTCAATGGACCAGGTCAAGTAATTGAGGTTAACTTAGTTGAAATTATTTATTAAGTCAATTTCGGACTAGCTTGTTGCCAGTCAGAGTCAAAGATTATCCAGCAAAGAAGTTTAAACCTCCTTGTTTATAAACGTTATACAACTTTAGGCAATGGTTCTGTGTTATTTTTAACTTTAAGGCTGTTAGTTTAAAGTTGAAAATAACACAGAAGTTTGAAAATACATGGTTAGCGTTTAAATAGACTTAAGAATATATACCTATTATGTGTAAACCATTACTAGCTTTACATATAAATTAAATACTACTAATATATCTACTAAAATTAAAATAAAATAAACAATCATCCAGGACACACCTCTAAATCTTTGAAGCCGATTATAGTATCCACATAGCGCAGGTTACTTCTCTTAAAACACGTAGTGGCTACTGACCGCCTATACATGGTGCCCAAACCTCGCAGAGCTCCGTCGTATATTTTAATAATCTAACAATAAAAAATATGCAGATGACTGAAGTAAAAAATTAAAGTGAAACTTATTTTAACAAAATAGTTACCATTACTTCAGAGTACCATAGATACGTTCAATAAGTAGGTACATAATTGTAGATAGGCAAGGATCTTGTTGACTAGGCAGAAAATCTCTTTGAATCTACTATGACTGCCTCGTTGGTCTTGCGGTTGGCGTGTGCGACTGCTGATCATGAGGTCAATGGTTCGATTCCCGGGTCAGACGAAATGTTTGTATGATCTAAAAATATTTGTTTCGGATTTTGGGTGTTTTCTATGAATAAAACTTATGTATTAACAAAAAAAAAAGTATATATGTATTTGTATCAGTTGTCTAGTACCCATAACACAAGCTCTGCTTAGCTTGGGACTAGATGGCGTTGTGTGTTAGCTGTCCTAAAATAATATTATTATTTATAATCTCCTTAGTCCTTAGCGACGCAGAAGTTATGAGGATGTGTTGTGTTTCCTATAAAATCCACCCTAACGGCAAGTATCAGATGCCACACTCTGGGGAGGACCCGGACATTGTGATTTTAACTGACAGTCTGCCCGAATCGATGCCACGCCTAGACATGCTCTAGTTGTAACAGAAAACAGAAAAATGCTAGCGATCTTGTCAATACTTAAAATCGTTTTAAAGTAAAGTTTTTTTTAGCCTTATTCCACTGTATATTTAATTAGCTGACCCACGCAACATCGTTAACGTCTCCTATTGCCCGTAGCGTGATAATTTCCCCCGTTTTTGAAACATTCGTCATTGGTGCTCCGCTCCTATTAGTCTTATTGTATGATATAGAGCCTTTCTCGATAAATGGGCTATCTAACACTGAAAGATTATTTCTAATCGGACCAGTAGTTCCTGAGATTATCGCGTTCAAGCAGACAAACAAACAAACTCTTCAGCTTTATATATTAGTATAGATTACTAAATTAGTATGCCTGTTTATCTACGGTAAGTGAAACTATTAACTAAAATCGATTAATAAGGTGGGTGGACCATGGAAGGCATTTATGCAATAATTGAACTCATAAAAACTGTTTATTCGTAGCAGTGGCCTTCCATGGTCCACTCACCTTACACTAAACTTTTGAAAAGAAAATAAAATTACCAGTCCGTATGCAGCTACAATTTTGAACTTTGGTACGCTAATGTAGTCTCCTCCAATTTCAAGTATCCTTTTCTTTATTGTAGCTACGGCAAGGTCCGTAAATACCGCTAATTTAGATGCTTTATACCGGTCATGTTCTCTCAAATGTAATTATTTTGATTGTGAACACACACGTTTTAAAATAAAATGTCATTTTTTCTCATCACTATCATCATTATCATCTTAAAGGTTTTTTTTAAAAAGACAACTCCCGCACTAGGAATAAATTATGTGTCGCGGGGGACTTTACAAACATACATGAAACGGACACAAATAACACCCAGACTCAGAACAACAATTTGTGGATCACACAGTGTTGTCCTACGTGGGATTTGAACCCACGACACTTGGCGAAGTAGGAAACGGCGTGGTGACCGTTAAACCACTAGGCCAAACGTGCAGTCAAAGACTTTTAAAGGCTTTAGGTGAACCTAAAGCCTTAAGCTTAAACTTAAGCTTAAACTTAAAAACCCATTGTTGGACATAGGCCTCTCCTTAGTAAAGAGTTTTGGCCTATTCTAGGTACCACTCTGGTCAGACGAGTGCCTATTTGGTGTGTTTGCGTATACTGCGTAGCTTGATCCCTTAGGGCGCTCGCCCACGGCGATTTTTTGCAGCGCTTCTAACGCGCTGTAGTCGCGTTTGCAACGCGCTACTAACACGCTACAGCATCGCGACTATATCGATGCAAAGCACGAGCGTGTCGGACGACATCGGGGGAAGAATAGAGGGAGGGTAGCGTTTGCAGCGCGACTGAATCGCGGTTATGTAGGCGAGGACACACAGCTTGCGACCGCATCGCGACTGTATTGATGCGAACGCGCGACAGCGCCGCTGCTGCAGCGCTGCAAAAAGTCGCCGTGGGCGAAGTCGCCTCTTACGACACCCATAAGATGAATAAGGACGGTGATAGTCTGTATTCTTAAAGCTTCTTGCTTTTATGTTATGTGGTGATGGATTAAAAATACTCAAATTCACTCACATTCACACACAATAGGTACACGTCTGTCCCAAGACAAAACACGTATGTGTCTCAAATTTAACTTTATTAGTATTATAGCTGTCTGCTGTTAGGCCATAATAACTTATTTGGTTAGATATTTAGATCGAAGTATTTCGATATACAGACCGAAGTTTCCAAAACGAAGCGATGTCTTGTAAATCCGCCACTATAAGGTAACTATTAAAGTAGTCCTGCACCCACTCATCCAAATCAGTTTTAAACCCAAGCCTGAAGTCAGCTGCAAAAATAATAGGTAGGTACATAAACCAGTTTAGACTTAAATTAAACTAGGGAACGTAACACCCACAGTTGCCTACAATTCAATACATACCCAAGAAAGTTGTTTAAATATTTATTTATTTAAAAACTTTATGCACAAATGTACAATGGCGGACTTAATGCCACAGGCATTCTCTAACAGTCTACCGTCGAGTGGTGCGGAAATGAATGAGAAGGTGCACTACACTTTGGTTAGGAATTTTAAAATAGACATAACAAACTTAAAATTAAGAAACAAATGAAAAAGGGAGAAATAAAATACCAAAGGAATACGATAAATCTAAACAACCATTAAAAATACATAATATAAACATACACACATACAGTTATACATAAAACTCATACATACAAATACATATCAATATAATAAATATCAAGCTTGTGATGATTCCGCCATGCTTCCGGCAAGGAGAGCCCGTACCTTGACCCTGAATGAGTTACGACTAGGTGCTAGGTGCCATTCTGATTTCTTTGGGAAGGGCATTCCAGAGAAGGACAGATTGTATGAGGAAGGAACAATGAACGCATGCAGAAGGAGGCTATCTGTTTCAAGAAACAGAAACTTCCAGAATAAAGAAACACAACGTTTGTGTCATAAGATAATGTTGTTTACATTAAATCTCTTGTATCGGTAAAATATTTCGGGCATCTGAGTGAGACACAACGACATTTAACTTCGAACTAAACAGAGTTTGTACTGTACTATGAAAGCTAAATTGACTGATAGAATACTTCTAAACCTTTTTCTGTAAATGTATACATATTATACCCAGAAAACACCCTAACTACTAAACAACTATTTGCAAATCATTCAAATGTTAGGTCTGACCCGGGAATCGAACGCGAGACCTCGTGTAGTGGGAACAGCAGTGAAAATACCGTGAGCCGGAACTGGTTTTAAAATGAAAATATTGGAATAGTACAAGTGATTTTATTTAACGTGTGTTGCATGTCCCACCAAGTGCCATAAATCAACAGTACCTATTAAAAGTTATAATTTTCTTAAGTTCTCATTGTACATCACACAAAGCATTGTCCCACCACTATCAGCACAGTAGAAATCATTACGCCATTCATGCAGTCGGGCAGATTATAAGTAGATGTGTTAAGAGAGAACCAGCAGCAAATAATCTTACCCATATTGTGCTTTAATAGCCACACCGGAGGGTCGGAATCCGTCGTATTGGGGTACTGAAAAGATTGTAACGATAAATCTATACTAATATTATAAAGCTGCAGAGTTTGTTTGTTTGTTTTTTTGTTTGAACGCGCTAATCTCAGGATCTACTGGTCCGATTTGAAAAATTCTTTCAGTGTTGGATAGTCCATCTATCGAGGAAGGCTATAGGCTATATTTTATTTTCATAAAAAATAGAGATCCGTAAGAAAATTGCGATTTTGTAACCCAAGGTGTGAAATCGAAAACCTATTTTTGCGTGCGCTGCAAAAAGTATTGACAATAGAACAAAATAATGTATTACGGGTTTGTAGGTCCCATTAAGATCTACAAAAAAGTCCGCGAGAGCATATATCTAACTATCATGGTTTAGTCACAATAACCGCTTTTGTGTTCAAAAAATTTATTAAATCGTCTGAAGAAAGAAACTACTTTAAATGTGTATCGTAATATTAATCCTTATCTAAATAAAGCATTATGTTATCAAGGGTATTTATGTAGAAGTAAAATACTTTTTGTTTCATCACATTCGGACATTTCGTTTAGAAGTTATCACGAGTATAAGACGCTAAGAGTTGGTACCTATTATTGAGTTATTGCCTAAGAGTTTTTATCAACATAATACCTAATATTAGTCTTTATCCAAATAAATGTGTTGTTGATTATGAGTATTAGATCTTAGAAGAGTATAATAAATACATCTATACTAATATATAAAGCTGAAGAGTTTTTGTTTGTTTGAACGCGCTAATCTCAGGAACTACTGCTCCAATTTGAAAAAGTTATTTCAGTGTTAGATAGCCCGTTTATCGAGGAAGTTTATCGATTTTATCTATATCATCATACTATGACCAATAGGAGCGGAGTACCAATGAAGAATGTTTCAAAAACGGGGGGAGATTATTACGCTACGGGCAATAGGAGACGCAAACGACGACGTTGCGTGGGTCATCTATACTAATATATAAAGCTGAAGAGTTTTTGTTTGTTTGAACGCGCTAATCTCAGGAACTACTGGTCCAATTTGTAAAAGTTCTTTCAGTGTTAGATAGCCCGTTTATCGAGTTTACCTATATCATTACGCTATGACCAATAGGAGCGGAGTACCTATGAAGAATGTTTCAAAAACGGGGGGCAACTATTACGCTACGGGCAATAGGAGACGCAAACGACGTTGCGTGGGTCAGCTAGTACTTTTATATAGCTTTAAAAAGAGAGTCTAGTGCCAAATGATGTTTTGCACCAAACGTCGGAAGATTTCATATTTTTAAAATGCATTGGGTTATTTTTTATGTCAAAACTTCTGTAGGGAGGTTTGGATGGGTAGTAAATTCAGGTAAGTTGGCCTTCGACATGGTCACATGACGTGTTAAAGCTTGAGCCAGCTGTGAATGTAGGTATAGATATGTAAATATGTACTCACTGTATAACACGGGATGACAAGTTTTAAACAAAGATCAAACAATTAATTTGAATATCCAAAAATTACTACTATTTTTAAAGTGATGACTTCTTATGGAAGGGTAAATCTCTCCTCTCTCACTCTAACCCACAGCGCTAGCTGTCAACCTAAGGTTTTCTCAAGTCAAGTTAAATAATTTCAATAATAAATAGTTCAAATTAGATTAGTTTAAGTTATCACTTGTGTCGGGCGCCAAAACGTACACGACTGCCGTACCATACTGCGCAACAGACAGTCTCCAAGCTGCAAGAGCTGGGGTTGGAAGCTCTCCCTCATCCGCCATACTCACCAGACCTTGCACCTACCGACTATAACTTTTTCCAAAATTTTGACAACTTTTTAGTGGGTAAAAAAATCAATTCCTGAGAGGCAGTACAAAATGCCTTTGAAGAGTTTGTTGCCACCCGTCCAGCTGATTTTTACAAGAAGGGCATCAATAAACTGCCAATGCGTTAGCAAAGATGCGTCGATTGCATGGGTGATTACTTCGAATAACAGAAATAAAAAGTTTGAAATTATAAAAAAAAAAAAAACCGACTTCCAAAAACATCCAACGATAACTCTCTATCAAAAAACACTTAAAAGCGTAAAATAAATTGGTTCTTCATAAATTGCCTATACCTAATTCTTTATTCATTTAAATAGTAGTATTATAATGGGTGCTAGGTACCTAAAATCTGTTTGAAGTCTCAGCGATAGTCACTTGGCACCGACTTCAAACAGATTTTAGGTACCTAGCACAGTTTATTTTACGCTTTTAAGTGTTTTTTGATAGAGAGTTTTCGTTGGATGATTTTGGAAGTCGGTTTTTTTTTTTTTATAAAAAGTTTTTATTTTACAGTTTTTAGTGCAAACAATCGTAGGTAAGTAGTAAGTTGAATTATTTCATCAAATTTCATCATCAAGAATACAAATTAAGGTACGTGTAATATTAAAATCATCCTCAAATCCCTAACTGTTGAAGAGTTTAATCTTCTATCATCAGCTCACCTAAATAGCTTGAAAGTATACGACTGAAGGTCTTTAGATACGTATGAAATTGAAAGAATTATTCTCCAACTCCTAACCGTTGAGGAGTTGTACCTTCCACCTTCCATCATCAGCTTACCTAAATAATTTGTAAGAATACGACTAAAGGTAACTTATATACATATGATATTTAAAGATTTATCTGGAGGATAAATCTTAATAAATCTCCTAACCGTTAAGGAGTGGTACCTTACATCATCAGCTCATCATCATAAAATGATGACTACCAGACGCAAATACCGGTGTAACTTCAGAAAATATACAAAAAACATAGTATGTGCCTATAAAAATGAGGGTTTCCCTCGATTTCCCTGGGATCCCATCATCAGATCCTGATATGCTGAATCGGTCCACAACTGACGGAGTAATCAGGTAACATACATAAAAAAAAAAAAATAAAAAAAATACATACAGTGGAACATAGAACCTCCTTCCTTTTTGGAAGTCGGTTAAAAATAAGTACTTTCACTTATTGCATACAAAACGGCAATTTCATAGGTAAAGACCTATTATTATTATTTCTGAACTAGCTGAGCCCCGCGGCGTTACCCTCGGTTGTTGTTGTATTTTTACTACAGCCGCAGGTAACGGCGCGGGGCAAAGTTAGTCTTAAAAAGTAACCATTGTATCATGAAATTAACCGGAACAAACAGAGACACAGGCAGGCAGACATTTTTTCTTTATTTTAGTAACTTATTTACTTTAATTTGCATTTAGTGAAAAGCTGTTAATTTAAAATTACAAATAGATCCTTGAACTTTATTTATACACACATCAAAAGTGTCTAGGGATCAACATATGTGTCTAGGGATCAACATATATTTTTGCAATAACTTTTCTTCTGATTGATATTAATTAAAATTTTCTTTAAGGATTCATCAAATAAAGTGTTTTCGTTTGTCACAGTAACGATAAACCAAGTCACCTTTGCATTAATAAAGAAATTTGCCATTTTCCTAATAAAAGGATTTTTGACATTTGAACCACTAACATTAAAGTTTGAAAAAAGACTGAAATAACAGTTTTCTTTAAAATTTTATTAGGTAACTTAAACAATTAATAATCCGTGTTTCTACCGCGAACACTAACACAAGAACATCGGTTTGGCATACTCAAAATGAGTTCATCCAAATCACGCTGTGGAATGGCCGACCATGTTCGTTGCAACAACAAAAAAAGGTCTTCTTGCGACTGGATACCCTCCATATTCGGCAGAGCTCTTCTCTGTAGCATATCCCATGCATGCTCAATCGGGTTCAAGTCTGGCGACTGAGAAGGCCAGGGCCAAAGCCACATCTCAATCTCATGAAATCCGCATAAAAATGCTTGATCCCTAGACACTTTTGATGTGTGTAGTCTGTATAGATGATAGTTCAGTGTATAATATAGTAAATTATTAGTTATAGTTTAAACATACCTCAAGCATACGTTTATTGAAGTCGACTTTTTCTAAATACTGTTGGGCGTCTTTTCTTACTGAACCGTATTCCTCTAAAAAAGAAAACTTGGTTGAATGCGATTAGTAATGGAACTAGATACCTAACAGATTTCAATTACATACATTCTACTTACATTACTCTTAATTACTATTTACAATTAAATCCAATTCTGTAACATCACGCTGAGACCGTCTATTGAAATATATTGAAATTTAGAAAAAAAAATCAGCCACCGAAGTCAACTGAATAATGAGTTACTTGAGAAATACCCCTAATTTGAGCTTGTAAAACGGTGTAAATTATTTGAACTCGATGTTTTCACTCAATGTTTTTGCAACTCACACGATTTACGCATTTGATAAATTTTACTACATTAAAACCTTTATTTTTCAAGTCGTAATTTTAGATTTTGAATTCAGCTTAACCAAACTGAGGCATGTTTCAGTTTTGTGTTATTATTACTAGAAGTTATGTGTAAGTTTACAGTAAAGGAAATGAAAATCATAGACGTATGCTTTCCATCAGGCAGAGTAGAGTCATTTTGGCGGGCCAAACATAAAAAAAAAAAACGTAATAAATATTTTTTACCAACTTGAAAAAGAAAAGTTTCTATGTAATAAGATTGTCATTTGTGGATATCTTACACGTTACCTACATATATGTACCGATTTACCCGTGAATCATCAAACTAATTGTACTAAAGCCCATGTTTTTTTTTTTTATCAACCAATGTTTATTGGGAATATAACGCAATATATATAATCGTTTTGGAGTCTATGATACATAATATACTCATTTATTTAAACTCAATTATTTTTAATTAAGTACATATCAAGCAATCAACAACCTTCAGATTTCTCAGTGTTTCTGTTTTTACTCTTATATGCTTCAGTGTTAGACATTGGCGTTGGTATGTTGGCAATGCATGTTGGCACGTTGGGGCAAATAAAAAAATGAGGCCCCAAATACTACTGGTTAAGTTTTATCAAGTAAAAATATAAAATATAGAAATACTTCAAAAATGCTAAGCTACTTTATCATCACCTCTTTTTCGTGCACTGCAGGGCACGGTAATAAAGGGTAGGACCGGATCTGGCGGACAACCAGTACGGTTTCGGTCAGGGGCGCTCCACCGCACCGTGGATGCGATCATGCGCGTGAGGGCTCTGGCGGAGAAAGCAATTTCCTGGGGCGAAGTGGTATTGCCGGTGTCTTTGGACATCGCCAACATATAATTGGTTTTGAGTGGCTCCTCTAGTACGTAGTACGTAATATCTCAATGCTAGTTTTAGATATATTCTGTATTTATGTTCTCCTAAACGTGTCTGTGTGACGATTTTAACCGTCCACATTTAAATATTTGAAAAAGCCCATCCAGACTCTCGCGAGGCGCCTCGCCTCACGCCTCGGCACGAGTCTCAGAGAGTGGAGGAGGCCACAACCACACTCTCGCAGAAGTGTGATTGATTGTCTCGTGTCGCCCCTCGCGTCCTTTGACTCGCGCCCAAAAACTGACACAAAGTGGAGCGAGGCGAGGCGAGCCAAGACGAGAGGGCACGAGCACATCGTCCTCACTCTCGCACTCGCGTAGCCTCGCGCATCGTGTAGAATGTGGATGGGGCATAAGAAAATGAAAATAAAATACATTTCATAAAGGGAAAATACAGGTGTTAAGACTCTACAGTTAGAAAGTAATTTTCAATTTCCCGTACCCCTGAAACTAAAAATTGACAAAATACTTGAAACAACTACAATTAATTCTCTCTTGATAAGTGAAAGATGACGTTATTAAAAAAAAATGTATGGACCTGCAAAAACGATTCTACTCTGCCTGATGGAAAGCATAAGTAGAATCCAAGAGTGATGGCCACCATACTCATTGCGAATTCAGATAATGCAACAATGCAGCATGGTGACCCACACCATGGCAGCCTAGTGATGCTTAAGCATCATTCCGGCCTCGCACTTGTTTACGAACGAAACACGACAGCACGAATACTGAGGCTGGAAGTAAAATTTAATTGTAAAAATATAGTAACTTCATGTATACAAATATAACGCAACTTTAATAAAATGATAATCTTCGAATAATTGTCCTATAGAATGCTGGATGTCACTCAGAGGCCCCGAACTGTTTCGTGCCATGGAGAAAATTGACAGTAAGTACCTATATTTTCGACCTTATAGATATTACCTACCAGAGTTTCACTTACGTTAATGCGTAGCTACTAAGGGTCTCACGGAGACCCTTAGTAGCTACGCAAATCCAATTCTGTAACATCACGCTGAGACGGTCTCTGAGAGAGTGTGGTTGTGGCCTCCTCCACTCTCTGAGACTCGTGCCGAGGCGTGAGGCGAGGCGCCTCGCGAGAGTCTGGATGGGCTTTTTCAAATATTTAAATGTGGACGGTTAAAATCGTCACACAGACACGTTTAGGAGAACATAAATACAGAATATATCTAAAACTAGCATCGAGATATTACGTACTACGTACTAGAGGAGCCACTCAAAACCAATTATATGTTGGCGATGTCCAAAGACACCGGCAATACCACTTCGCCCCAGGAAATTGCTTTCTCCGCCAGAGCCCTCACGCGCATGATCGCATCCACGGTGCGGTGGAGCGCCCCTGACCGAAACCGTACTGGTTGTCCGCCAGATCCGGTCCTACCCTTTATTACCGTGCCCTGCAGTGCACGAAAAAGAGGTGATGATAAAGTAGCTTAGCATTTTTGAAGTATTTCTATATTTTATATTTTTACTTGATAAAACTTAACCAGTAGTATTTGGGGCCTCATTTTTTTATTTGCCCCAACATGCCAACATGCATTGCCAACATACCAACGCCAATGTCTAACACTGAAGCATATAAGAGTAAAAACAGAAACACTGAGAAATCTGAAGGTTGTTGATTGCTTGATATGTACTTAATTAAAAATAATTGAGTTTAAATAAATGAGTATATTATGTATCATAGACTCCAAAACGATTATATATATTGCGTTATATTCCCAATAAACATTGGTTGATAAAAAAAAAAAACATGGGCTTTAGTACAATTAGTTTGATGATTCACGGGTAAATCGGTACATATATGTAGGTAACGTGTAAGATATCCACAAATGACAATCTTATTACATAGAAACTTTTCTTTTTCAAGTTGGTAAAAAATATTTATTACGTTTTTTTTTTTTATGTTTGGCCCGCCAAAATGACTCTACTCTGCCTGATGGAAAGCATACGTCTATGATTTTCATTTCCTTTACTGTAAACTTACACATAACTTCTAGTAATAATAACACAAAACTGAAACATGCCTCAGTTTGGTTAAGCTGAATTCAAAATCTAAAATTACGACTTGAAAAATAAAGGTTTTAATGTAGTAAAATTTATCAAATGCGTAAATCGTGTGAGTTGCAAAAACATTGAGTGAAAACATCGAGTTCAAATAATTTACACCGTTTTACAAGCTCAAATTAGGGGTATTTCTCAAGTAACTCATTATTCAGTTGACTTCGGTGGCTGATTTTTTTTTCTAAATTTCAATATATTAGTAAGAAATTAAAAAACTATATTTTATTTGGAAAATATCTGTACTGGAGGCACTCTTATTGGATGAACGGTTACGTATAAATTTAATTTTTAAAAAATGGCGTCCACCGAAATCAACTTTATTTTCACCGAAATCAAAAATGTGAATTATGTTTTCAAATTATTTACATAGTAGTTCTATATTTAAAAAAAATGTATGCTAAGGGACTTCTGATATATATTACAATAAAACAATTATTTGATTAATTACACGTTGTTTATTACGTTACATAAACTTACTACAATTAACTTTGGCATGAAGCTTAAAAAAAGTTAAGTTCCTACTTCTTCATTTCTGAAATCAAAAAGGTGGAGCCTAAAGGCTCCACCGTAGGCTTCTCCGTAATTCATACAAGATGTATAAATTACATAAATATTCATGCGGTATTTCAGTCTACGTATAATAACTTTGCTATCTGGCTTTTTGTCTCTAGAGCCGGTCTAGCAGTCCAATGTCTATAACGGCCTCATGGACGAAAGGCAATAGCGATGGGACCAATCATCTAAGGGGCGCTACCTATACCAGTTCTTTCCATCTATTCGCGAACGGTTGTCGAGGAAATGGCTCGCGGGTGGATCACTGTGTCGCTCAATTTATCACAGGCCAAGGTAACTTTAAGAGCAAACTACACTCTTTTAAATTAGTCGATTCACCTTTGTCACACATTGTGGCAACACTCAACACCTGATTCTAGCAGTTAACAGTCAGCTCATTATGTCCTCTGGGAATGTAATTTTTGGTACAATGAACGTAACGTAATGCTATTCAAGCTTAGGTACAAATAACATCTGGGGCGGCATACTATGTCGATCTTGTGTTAACTTCGATGAATTTCCGTGCGTTTAGGCTTTTCTACCATACATACTATAGTAATCGAATAAAGCTCACTTAGGACCCATAATTTTCTTATCCGTGGTATTGCCCGGTTTGAAAAAGGTGTCTGCCTATTTTGACTTCATTTTGTCTACCTCTTTACTAAATAGGGAACTGGACTTTTATTATTTCCAACTCCTCCGGTTTTCTTCTGATTAGTTTCGTTGCGGGTTCCAAGACAGTTTATTTATAGTGGGTCACTGCTGTTGATCCTGGTGTACAGGAGTTACAGTGGTGGGTGTGAGGACGGGATTGGTCCCGTTAGCGTTTAGAGTCAAAGGCAACTCCCTATCAGTCATAAGAGCTGGCAACTCCAGTCTGTGAGTTTGAAGCAAAACTGGCATCACTAGATGGACACAATGGTACTGACAATTCTCGATAAGTCTTAATACGTTGTGTTGAAGAAGATGAAATGACTGACTGACTCTATAGTAATAAATCACTGAAGGAACTTGATTGAGTGCTATTCCGAGTCCGTACTATCGGTGGCATTAATTGGCGTTGTTATAAAAGTTTCAGTTGCGATTGTGAAGTTATCAAAGGATCATCATTTGTATCGACTACTTCTGGTATGACAATCAAATCTTCTTCAAGGCATTTCAACTCTCTGAGCCTTTTTTCCGATTATGTTTGTCCGAAGATATTGTACTCCTCTCTCTATGTATGCGTTGTTAACGACGAATTAATTCACTAAGAGGCTTTCCTTCATTCTCCCTTTCATAATAACGCTTCCTGTCTTTTTCCTTGTGTATTGCGTAAAGTTCTGGATGACTCTTGAGTCGGGCTTTCCGACGTCTTAGCCAATCTTTTCTTAGCCAAGTGACCTTGCTTAGAATCTAACATAATGACAATACTAGAACAAGATAAATATTTTATGATTTACGGTCTTAAAAGTTAGTAGAAGGTGGACACATTGCCACGGAAAATACCGAATTCAATACCACTGAAATCAAAATATTAAGGTATTTTGTAAATAATTTAAAATGCTAATATTTACATTTTCTACTAAAATCTATTACATGTAATATATACTATTTTTATATTTTAAATATGATAGTTTAAAGTATACATGAAAAAAAAGGGTTCACCGAAATCAAATTTTTAGTATACCAAGCCAGCGAAAACAGTTACTTACCTCTATAAAAAGGTGATCATAGGACGTACAGCCATGGTTTCTTCGTTGCTGTCGCGACAAGACTGATACTTCAGCTAACGCCAATAACTATCCTCACAGACAGTTTAATTTAAGAAATATGAGCAGATCGGTGCGCGCCACTGATATCAACTCAAAACGTCGGACGTGTATACAATCTGTTGTATCTTCTCTATTGTTGCATATATTAATTTAATAAAAATATAAAATGAACAAATAACTATTTGGTAATTTGTGAACACATGCAAAATAGTGTAATTTGTTAGAGGAAAAAAATAAAATAATAATTTCCGCTGCAACGTAGGGTTCGGACGCGCCACCGAGGTCAATATTTTAGTAAGTTTTATTTTTTTATACTTACTTCTACTTAATTTATCTAAAAAAGGACATAGGCCCCCCCTATTATTTTCAAATTTTCTATTACATATAAAAAAATTGAAATAGTAAGTAATCAATTCAAAGAGATTTCGATCTGGACACGTTTTTTCAAGCGTTCGGAGAATGACCCTTAGTTCATATTACTTCATGTCACACTCGTGCAATGTCCAGTACCAAATCTTCGATTGACTTGCCAACCATAACAACAGCAAACCTAAAGTCCAACTACGACAAAAAACGACGCTGAAAAAGTATATATTAAACTACATGGACTACAGCTTTTGAAACTTAGTAATGAACCGTAGTCCATAACACTTTAACAACACGTGACTACGGCTTTTGAAACTTGTTTCATACTTTTTCAGCGTCGTTTTTTGTCGTAGTTGGGCTTTAGTTTTTACTTTTTTTTATTTAAAATGTTTTGGTGCCTCTAAAATATTAATTTCTTTGCAAAGTATATTTTAAATAGGCATAGAAATATTACAATTATCGAATTAATACGGACACAGTCACGAGAAAATGCAAAAAAATATTTTTGAAATGTACAAGTAACGCCCTTTCCAATGATACCAAACACGGCATATTCATCTCAAATGTTTTTTTTAATACAGTACTTTATGTCGGCTAGAGGGCGCCACATTAGATTCAGTGACACGTCATATAGCCTATAACTAGCGGACGATCAAGACGCTTAACGATACCTCATTTGTCTTATTCTGACTAGTAGTTTAGAAAGAATGAGGGAACAGACAATACCATAGATATATCACACTTATCAAATAAATACGGACAAAGTCACGAGCAAATGCTAATAATGTATATATATTTTTGAAATGTACAAGTAACGCCCTTTCCAATGATACCAAACACGCAATATTTATCTCAAATTAATTTTTAATACAGTACTTTATGTCGGCTAGAGGGCGCGAGTAAAATACATTTTTTTTTTAATATAGAACTACCATGTAAATAATTTGAAAACATATTTAACATTTTTGATTTCGGTGAAAATAAAGTTGATTTCGGTGGACGCCATTTAAAAAAAAAAAATTCTTTGTAACCGTTCATCCAATAAGAGTGCCTCCAGTACAGATATTTTCCAAATAAAATATAGTATTTGAATTTCTTACTAATACATTGAAATTTAGAAAAAAAAAATGCCATCGAAGTCAACTGAATAATGAGCTACCTGAGAAATACACATACTAACACGTTAATGTTTCAAACTTTAACTATGTCACCCGGTCCGTCATAACAAATCTATCGACACCTCATTGATTAAAGTCGGTTCAGTATTTAAACACATAGTGTTAGGTGCTTGCTTCTTTACATAGGTAATAGATAAAAGAGGTTTATGCTCATTGAGATAGCAAAAACTCTATATTATTACGTACACTATTTGGTGATTGACACTGACATTTTTGGTGAAGAATGCACTTATTTTTGTAGTATTTGTGCGCCTTATTACAATTTTTTTGCAGTTTATTTGAGTATAATGCCATCGAAATATACGTCTATATATAGCACACAATAATCATATTAATCATATGTATCTAGGTTTGTATAAGTTATAATATTTCTATGAATTTGGTGAAGAAGGCGCTTGAAGTTTAGATTTTGTTGCGTTTTTATTTCTAACCTAGAAATGGATAAGAATTAAGCAAATTACAGTAAACAAACTTTTTATAAAACAAAAACCGACTTCCAAAAAAACATCCAACGAAAACCTTAAAAGCGTAAAATAAACTGGTTCTTGTTCTTCATAAATTGCGTATACCTTATTCTTTATTCATTTAAATAGTAGTATTATAATGTGTGCTAGGTACCTAGAATCTGTTTGAAGTCGGTGCCAAGTGACTATCACTTAGACTTTTGTAATTGTTCGTTTGTATTCTTTTTGGCTTAGCACCGACTTCAAACAGATTTTAGGTACTTAGCACACATTATAATACTACTATTTAAATAAATAAAGAATTAGGTATACGCAATTTATGAAGAACAAGAACCAGTTTATTTTACGCTTTTAAGTGTTTTTTGGCAGGGAGTTTTCGTTGGATGTTTTTTTGGAAGTCGGTTTATTTTTTTTATAAAACGTTTTTATTTCTCAGTTTTTAGTGCAATCAATCGTAGGTCAGTAGTAAGTTGAACTATTTCATCAAGAATACAAATTAAGTTCTATACGTACGTGTAATATTAAAATCATCCTCTAATCCCTAACTGTTGAAGAGTTTAACCTTCTATCATTAGCTCACCTAAATAACTTGAAAGTATACGACTGAAGGTCTTTAGATACGTATGAAATTGAAAGAATTATCCTCCAACTCCTAACCGTTGAGGAGTTGTACCTTCCACCTTCCATCATCAGCTTACCTAAATAATTTGAAAGAATACGACTAAAGGTAACATATATACATATGATATTTAAAGATTTATCCTCCAACTCCTAACCGTTAAGGAGTTGTACCTTACATCATCAGCTCATCATCATAAAATGATGACTACCAAACGCAAGTACAGGTGTACCTTCAGAAAATATACGAAAAACATAGTATGTGCCTATAAAAAATGAGGGTTTCCCTCGATTTCCCTGGGATCCCATCATCAGATCCTGATATTCTGGCAATGGGACCACCTCGGAAGCATACCCTTTCGAATACAAAAAAAATATTCAAAATCGGTCCACAACTGACGGAGTAATCGGTGAACAAACATACAGTGGAACATAGAACCTCCTCCTTTTTGGAAGTCGGTTAAAAATAGTAAAATTCACAAATAGCTATTACATTCTTAAGTTGCAAAGATTAGGTATGTAAAGTTGCTATTATGTTAATTCATTTTATCTTAAATAAAATAAAAAGGTCTACTTAGGTATCTACTATCTACATAAGTCAAGCAAGTCAGAATAAGGAATTATTGTTTATTAGTTTTATGCCGTCTAGATACGAAAATATTTACTAAAATTACTTTCGTAATGACTTAAATATGTAAAGGGAAAGTCTTGTAACAAAAACTGAACCATGGAGCAACAACACTCGCTACTAAAACTGCTCAAGATGACCACTTAAGGGGCTGAAAACCAAAATAGAGCTAAATAAAGATCGCTTTGTATAAAACCTATCGCTCATATCATTACCAAAATCAATGTCTTTATAATTGAACATGTTCCTGACATAGTGGTTATTTCCAAAACACGATTTGAAAAACTTCACTCGTTAGAAAAAAAAATCAAAGTAGCCTCCGAAAATACTTGAATTCTGACTTTACACAGTTGTGCTTTAAGTAATGTAAATGAAATTAAGTAAAATTGTCTATCATATGTAACTAAAGAAAATGGTTGAGTTAGATTTTTAATAAAATTGCAACTTTTACCATAATAACGAATTTTGTGGTTTAGCACTTACGCCCTTCTATTCCAAGCGCTCTTTCTCTGTCATTCCTATGGACATCGGCAGTGAGCGTTGAGGCGCGCTGCTAGACGGACCTATGTCGCTCGATTCGCGCGCTGACCCGATATATTAGTCGTCTATTTAGTGTATAATTTGGTATAAGTGAATCATTTTCTACAGACGAATAGTGTAAATAGATAGTTCCTAATTAATTAACCGACTTCCAAAAAAGAGGAGGTTCTATGTTCCACTGTATGCTTTTCTTTTTTTTTTTATGTATGTTACCCGATTACTCCGTCAGTTGTGGACCGATTTAAAAAAAAAATTTTCTATTCGAAAGGGTATGCTTCCGAGGTGGTCCCATTGCCAGCATATCAGGATCTGATGATGGGGTCCGAGGGAAATCTAGGGAAACTCTCATTTTTATAGGCACATACTATGTTTTTCGTATATTTTCTGAAGTTACACCCGTATTTGCGTCTGGTAGTCATCATTTTATGATGATGAGCTGATGATGTAAGGTACAACTCCTTAACGGTTAGGAGTTGGAGGATAAATCTTTAAATATCAGATGTATATATGTTACCTTTAGTCGTATTCTTTCAAATTATTTAGGTAAGCTGATGATGGAAGGTGGAAGGTACAACTCCTCAACGGTTAGGAGTTGGAGGATAATTCTTTCAATTTCATACGTATCTAAAGACCTTCAGTCGTATACTTTCAAGTTATTTAGGTGAACTGATGATAGAAGGTTAAACTCTGCAACAGTTAGGAATTAGAGGATGATTTCAATATTACACGTACGTTTAGACCTTCATTTGTATTCTTGATGATGAAATTTGATGAAATAGTTCAACTTACTACTCACCTACGATTGTTTCCACTAAAAACTGAAAAATAAAAACTTTTTATAAAAAAAAAAACCGACTTCCAAAAAACATCCAACGAAAACTCTCCGCCCAAAAAACACTTAAAAGCGTAAAATAAACTGGTTATTCATAAATTGCCTATACCTAATTCTTTATTCATTTTAAATAGTAGTATTATAATGTGTGCTAGGTACCTAAAATCTGTTTGAAGTCGGTGCTAAGCAACCAAATTGTCGGTGCAAACAATTACAAAAGTCTAAGCGATAGTCACTTGGCACCGACTTCAAACAGATTCTAGGTACCTAGCACACATTATAATACTACTATTTAAATGAATAAAGAATTAGGTATAGGCAATTTATGAAGAACCAGTTTATTTTACGCTTTTAAGTGTTTTTTTGGCAGAGAGTTTTCGTTGTGTTTTTTATGTATGAATGTATGTGTATCTATGTACCTAATTGTCTCGCTTTTTGATTTCGATCTCGTGATAATCGTGATCTCGTTAATCACAATAAAATAATGTGATTATAATACATAATGTGATTAAAATTATTATTTTTTGTTTTAGGTACTTACTTGCTTACCTAATTGTATTTTTTTATCTATAACAATACAAAATAAAATAAATATTATATCACATATTTTCTATTATTTCATAGACAGAAAGTAAACACATTAATAATCCTCATTATAATATTTTTGTAAGGAATGCGCCCATTTTGCGCATGACATTTTTGCTATTTTTATATGCTGCACAAAATTTGATTAGTTGAACCATTATTTACTTATTTAAAATTTTGTTTTTTTTATCATACCATTACGATAGCATTTTTATTTTGACCTATCTGAAATATTCTAAAGCCCTGTGTAAAGTGTGGTGAAACTACAAAGCGCCATTATGTTGGTTTTAGCAGAGTGCAAACTCAAAGTGGATTAGTGGTTCTCGGACTCTGTAGTAGTACCAATAACGAACCGCATCGCAACCGCGGCGCTGCTTTATCGAACATTGTAAGGGGCGTGTCCATTGCTCAAGGTCGTTGGCTGCAGTCAGCGTCTTAAATAAAACACTGCAATAGAATAGGTGACAGTCGTTCGATGCGACAAGCACAGGATCGGTTGGTGCCTTGGGAGAGGCCTACGTCCTTCGACTAAGATGATGATGAGTGGAATACTATGGATTTTTAAGTTAGATCACGCCACTCGTAGGTACAGTCGAAAATTAAAAAAAAAATACTTGGCAACTTTGCAGTATAATTTCTTTAGCTGCTTTGAATCAGATAAGCATTTAATAACATTTATGATCTGTGAACTTTTATATTTCAACAGATTGTCCTTTGAAAACAGAAGATGGGATTGATACAATCTGTGTTCTGTTCTGCAACATTTTGCGCTGAAAGGTAAGAATAGAGATACAGAAAACATATTAATTTACTCTTATAGTGACATCTTCTCATCATCTTCTTACTCTTTCATCTACTTAATTTGGGGTTTTCTTCTTTCATTCTCCCTGTCACACGTCAGTTTACTGCTCACGGAAGTAATATACGATTCCTAGACGTAATATAATCTTTCACGCATCCATCCATCTTTTCTTTGGCCATCCTCTACTCTTATATCCGTAAAATTACACACTTTCTTCCATACATTATGCTCAAAATATTATGCATTTCATAGTGACACCCTGTTTAATAGTAATTTTTGCCAATAATGTTTTTAGGCTTGTCTTACACTCAGTATCTATGAACTATTCAAAATCGTGGCTTCAGTTCCTCACAGATTCAAGCGTAATTTTATTTTCTTTTTCCCAACACACACAATTTTTCTCACTTCTCTTATTTATTGCATATGGGTAGTTCTACAAACTAAGGAAGAATTCGAGTCTGATTTCGGCTCGACATTTTTTATACATTCTGGTGGCGAAATTCAGTATAATAACTAGAGTACAGTGTCTTTTAGCTTACCCTAAAGGGAACAGTCAAAATATTTAATATTTTTTGATTTATGGCCATTTAAAAAAAACCGAGCCACAGGAAACTGAGAGTGTCACCAGGAAACTTAGGAAAACAACAAAAACCAAGTATCTTTTTGTTTCATTGCAGCCTTTTTTTGCTTTTATTGACTTCACATCTTTTTATAAGTTATTATAACCTTGTTTTTAAACATCTCAGCCTTATTTGCATTCACGAATTAGCCCAAAAGTAATTTGCTTGCAACTTTCTTCTCTTGACGAGTCTTCAGATTAGACATATCTGATATTTGCTTTTCCAACACATAACCAAATAAAGCCTTTTTGACGACGTCTACCCGTGTCGTTGGACCTTCAGCAAGTTTGTTCATTGCGGTTTTCAGCTTAAGCTCCAGTGGTTTCTTTTGTTTTTTCAATCTCTGCCACCTCTTTTATATTTGCCAAGTTTTTGTTTCAATTTTACTGTTAGCGCATTTTTTTGTTTTATCTCCTGGTTTCTCTTAAGACGCTTAGACTTTTGTGGCCGTTCTCGTGCTGATTTCAATCTTGGATTTGGCTTTGGCGATAATGCCTGAGGAACATTTATCTCAAAATTTACTTGCTGAGGTTGTTTATGATCACGGAACTCAGGACCTACAGGTTCATCATCTAAACTAGGCAGAGTATTTTCTCTAACAAATTGGTTTATCATATTAGTTATTAACTTTTTCTTTTTGTACGATTTGTCTGAGCATTCCCTCCAACTTTTGCGAGCTTGCCTTTTTTCACGAGCTGACATATCAGAAACTAGTTTATTTTGCCAGATTCTCGTAGCTTTTTATACTTTTGATTTCTTTTTTCTTTTTCAGTCGCTAATGATATGAAAGGAAGATAATGATAAAAAAAATGATATGAAAAGATTAAGAACGACCCTCAGAGAGGGTCGTTCTTAATCTTTTCATATCATTTTTTTTCAGCTATCCTTTTCTTTTCTAATATTTCTTCTTTGGTTTGTTTCTTTTTTGGCGTCATTTTTTCTGTGTAACAAAATATAATATTTGTAATATCGATTAAATGTTTGTTTATTTTATACTTTTAATCCGACACGTTTCAAAACAATTATGAGAATAATTTTCCTTAGACCACCACTAAAACTAAATAACTGTATATAAACAAATTTCGAGAGTAAGTTCAATTTATTTATTAAATTATTTATTTGTAGTTTAATATTATGTGTAAAAAAATACTATTATTACACAGAAACAATATTTTTAATATGATCTGCTCAGGATCCTGGACGGTTCTCAGTATCCTGAGCACCAATTGGACAGGATCCTGAAGCCATGTTCCTGATAATTTCTGTCTAAAAATAAAATAAATACACCAATTTATAACTTTCAACAAAAATTAATCTAAACTAGACCTATGCGCTAGCATCTTACACATCAATACGCAAAAATTAGTCATATTCATTATTTATTTCGTAAATAAAAATCTTACCAGGATTCTGTGAACTCCACTGATTACGACACCACTTCACTTGCCAAACGCACTCGGCTCACTAAACAACGTGCTAGGTGAGAATAGAGAGATGACAGTCTTTGTCTCTTTCGTAGGTACTATCGACTCAGCGGAACGGTAAAGACGCACGGCAAATAGTTTAGTGAATATTTGCTAATTCAACAGCGAACAGGATACTGATATAAAATCGTGGGGACAAAACGTAAACAAGATTTATTCAACATTTTTTAGGGAAATGCTATCGTAATTGTTCTACCTAGCCAGGAAAAATAGTAAACTTATTAATTTGGGATTCTTTTAAGACCCTAATGTAGAAGTAAATGCACCACGACGCACTTTGAACTTAAATTAGTACGAGGGACACTGCAGGATCCTGAGAATTCGGCACTTTGAACAGTAATTTTGTTCAGAAAAGAATTGTGTATCTTAATTATTTTTAGTGACCACCTAGAAACAATTACAATTAAGAGTATTCCATCCCCAAAAAAATATTTTTAACAATTTTTTTATCATATTTTGGCTGAGCCGCCAAAAATTCCTTAGTTTGTAGAACTACCCATATACATTTTAACCTTTTTTCGATAAATAAACAGTTCCTCATCGACTTACTAATCACTATCACATTTAACAATTGATATGTTTATAACAGAGTTTTAACATGGACTTGCTGCGCATTTCTGCTGATTCTATTGATGTTTTCCATCATCATGCTAATGGTATACGGTATCTCAGTAGGGTACCACTACGCACAAAAAGAACTCTCCTCTTTCGCAAGTAAGTAATATTTACCTAGTCTAGTTAACTAGACTAGTTAAGTTAGTTAGTTGTTATGTAGGACTCGAACCTACCAAAAACCATACACGGTCTCGGGTATTGGTACCCGAGACCAAGTACCCAAAAAGGAAATTTCTGGAACCCTGAAATATCTCGGGCCATCTATGAGTTGACTATTGATTATCATCTATTGACTGCCTCGTTGGTCTCGCGGTTGGCGTGTGCGACAGCTGATCATGAGGTCTCGGGTTCGATTCCCGGATCGGACCAAATGTTTGTATGATTTACAAATATTTGTTTTGGAGTTTGGGTGTTTTCTATGTATAATATGTATGTATTTACAAAAAAAAGTATATATGTATTTATATCAGTTGTCTAGTACCCATAACACAATCTCTGCTTAGCTTGACACTAGATGGCGTTGTGTGTTAAATGTCCGAAATATTTATTTATTTATTTAGTTACAAATGACTCTCTCCTTTTGATAGTATAGGGGGCAAACGAGCAGACGCATTGCCTGATTGGTAAACGATTACCGCTGCCCATGGACACCCACAACACCAGAGGAGTCACAAGCGCGTTGCCGGCCTTTTAGGAGGGAGTTCCCCCATTTTTTGAAGGTTTAAAGGTCGAATTGCTCCGGGAATACCGCAGGCGACAGTTATATCTTCTGTGTGGGGATCCCGATGTTATCTTTCTATCATCTTTCTATCAATATTTTTGACAAATTTCTACTAACTACTTTTGATCACATATTACTAGTGTTGTTGTAAAGCCCTCTTTGAGTCGGTCGGTCGCTAACCGACGCCTGAGCTTATACATTACTACCACTTCCTACTTTCGCCTGTCTATATAAAACAGTTTATATACAGATAGTACCTGGTGTTTTTAACACCAATAATAATAATAATATTTAATAATTATTTCAGTGTCATCGAGATCAACAACGGAGCAATCATTGGTAGCTCGAGCAGAACAGGAAAGGCCTGTAGTGAGGCTGCTCGCAGTTAACAGATCAGAGGTTGAAAATGCTCCTCATCCTCTTATTGGTACGTATCAGTATTTGTGGTCTTGTGAAACGATTACTGAAAATATTACTCCATTCAAATATGCTATTGTTAATTAACAAGTATTTTGTAGAGGTATACGAAACCATGAAACCTGGAGAGAATATCTACCTAGAGCCATCGCAAACGCCTATGGTGCTGTTGGAAACTGAAAGGTTAGTGGACTTCGCGTTCTATAACTCTCTCGTATACCAGCGAATCGAGATGTATCCCACTGCAGTACTCGCAAAGATCAACTAATATATTATGAAAGTACAAGTAGTGTATGACACAGAATTAGATCACTTTAGAACGATAAATGTGTGATCAGGAGTCGGTTGACTTTTTCATTGTAAAGAGCATACAATAGTTCGTTCTATAAATATAAATAATATAATCGACGCTATAGCGATCTACTGTGGCCATTATCTACTATACCACTCTACCCAACACAGAAACAGCAAGACTGATGGTTATAGTCATTGTGCCCGTATTAATTATAAAATTATTTACACACATTTGCATAATTAAGTCTACAAATCAACTTCTTTATTTACTCAGACCGCCGAAGGAGCCAGAACTATCTCCGAACGAGAGAGAGCTGGCCCGGAGACTGATCGGCAGGTTTCGACGTTCACGAAACAACACTACAGCTGTGCCGTTTTTAAGACCGTTGAGGAATATCACAACTACAATGGCATTTGCCTCCACTTGATAAAAATCTGATTGATTAATGGGATTTCAAATTAGTTAAGTTCTCATTCGTATGGGTGGGATAAAAATGCCATGCGCTGGATCTTGAAGCTTGATTAAAACCAAAAGTCTGATTGAGTTTCCTTTTTATTTATACACTAGCTGAGACCCGCGGTACAACAACAACCGCGGGTAACGAAGCGGGGCAAAGCTAGTCTAAAAAAAGTAGCCTAAGTTACTCCTTATATCATCAGTTATCTGCCAGTGAAAGTCTTGTCCAAATCGGTCCAGCCGTTCCAGAGATTTGCCGGAACAAACAGACAGACAGACAAAAATTTAATGTGTATATGTTAGGTATAAATATACATTCCATTTAGTAAAAAGCGGTTATTTTAAAATTACAAACAGACACTCCAATTTTATTTATTTGTATAGATAATTCCAAAATGACTGCCTCTTCGATCAATAATTGTATTATTATTAGAGCTCTGCCTAATGGAAAGCATGAGTAAAATCCAAGAGTCTTCACGCCCCGCTTAAAGGACCCGGGATCGTAGTCTGTTAATACATTTTGATAATTTAATTCAAGCTGTTTTTTAACCGACTTCAAAAAAGGAGGAGGTTCTCAATTCGACCGAATATATTATATATATGTTTTTGTTTTTTTTTTATGTGTGTTCGCGGATAACTTCCGTCGTTTATGAAAAGATTTTAATGATTCTTTTTTTAATGGAAAGAAGATATCCCAACGGTGGTACCATGATAAGGACACTAAGATCTGATGATGGCATCCAAGAGAAATCGAGTCGAACCTTGAAGTCGGTTTTAATTTTGTTAATTTTTTTTAAGTAAAACTTTTTTACGCACTTAAGTACACATAAGTCTAACACGCTTGACGTGGGGAGTAATCTGCGTGACGTGATCGTTACGAGAAGTGTGATCGGAACGGAAGTAGAGAGGGAGATATGAGTTAGTGAATTTAAAAAGAGTTAGAGCTACGTTTCGTATATTACTGTAGGGGCAAGAGAGAGAAATACGAGCACATATTTTCTTTCCCTCTTTCTCTCATAGCCATTAACATTATAAAGAAGTTTTGCTTTAATCCATTGAAATGTAAAAGTTTTTTGGACTTAGCGTGCATTTCTAAAAGGACTCAATTTTATTTTTTTAGATATGAAGGAGATGTTAGTATAAAGTTAAATTCAAGTCTGTGGGATTGCAATCCTTGTCCCCCGGCCGCCATCTTGGAAAAAGCAAATGGTTTTTATTGGTTTTTATGGTTTATTCTGACAAAAAAACAATTAAAACTTTTTTGTTGCCAATCGAATTATCTACAACTTTTTCTAACACCTTTTAGTCGTAGAACCAAAAATATCAACGCTATAAGCGAAAATCTATGAAAATTTTCGGATTTTTTTTCTAGTGGTCGCTATAACTTTTTTCTGATCATTTCACAAAAAAAAAATATCTCAGATCGTTTTTATAGCAGCGTTTGTAAGGAATAATTCTGACATTTTTTTTTTCAATTTCATTCATTTTTAAGGTTTTACAGAGCTGCGAAGAAAACATTATTTTTCAGTATTCACAAAAATATACATACATATGAATGATTTACGATAATTTTCTTTTTTTTTTTTAATTATAATGTTTTTCATTATTCATAATGTAATAATATTATGTAATATTATAATTAATTATTGCCTCTTTTCCCCACCACCTACGAGGTAGAGCCACTTTTTTACGTGGTATCCCCTGGCTGGCTGCGGCTCAGGATTTGTTTGACCTTCTATTTCAAATACTTGATGGAGAACCGAAGAAGGAAGTGGCGTCATTGCCGGCAGTTCATCTCAAAAATAGTTTCCTTAGCGTTTAGCATAATAGACGTTTTTGTGTCGCCTCAGAGAAAACCGATATTAGGCGATTCTTTTGATGATTTTTGTCGAGTGGGTAACATTACACACCTATTACATCCAGTCAACAAATAATTTATCGTGGTCTTTACACAAGAAAAGATGGAGGGAATTGAATTCCACATCTCCGACATAATGGCAAGGAGCGTCACCCACTAAGACCAACAGGTTTTCTTTCAGTAAGTATTCATACTTAGTTGGACTAAATCCAACTAGCTTCATGCCTTACTTATCAAATTAAAATTCTATCGCCTTTCAATTCAGATTAAATAGATTTAAGGTTTGGCTATTAAACGAACTTTACATTGAACACCGTGGAACGTTATAATAGAACGATATTAACCACCGTCTCAATGTTCGTAGAACAGGATCATAGAACTTGGGATATCGAACTGCCCAAAATTCAGTTTGCAATAAACAATTCGGTCAACGAAAGCACCGGTTTTACTCCAGCATTCCTCGTCTTTGGTAGAGAATTAGTCATATGCGGGTCACATTACTTAGAAAATGACGACCGAAATACATTAGTTTTTGCACCGCGGGACAACTATGCCGATAATCTGGGTCACCTAGCCTTAGTCTTTGATCAGGTACAAGAGAATCTATGGCGCAGCCATCTGAAGTACTCGCATGGCTATAACACCAGGCACCGAACGGCTACTTTTGAGGTCGGTGATATAGTCTGGAAGAGGTGTTACTTCCAAAGTGACAAAGAGGCTTATTTTTCAAAGAAGCTTGCACCTAAGTTTATTAAGTGCAGGGTGATCGAGAAACGTTCCCCTTTAGTATACATATTGGAGGATATGTCCGGTAAAAATCTAGGATCTTGGCATATTAAGAATCTAAAATTAAGAGCACAACCACCAACGCTATGCTAGTTGGGGATTAATCAATAATTTGGTATTTTCAGTTTCGTGTCGTCATTCATTAACTGTAGATTGTCTAGTTACTAACGTTGCCTACTCCCCATCTTTCTTATTGTTTTCTATGTTGATTCCTTCCCCTCCTTGGTAAGGCTTGAAGGACAACAAACCATCCACCGGTGTGTCTTCTTTGAGCGCAGCTCTGAATAAATAGGGTTTGCTCTCTGTATGTTTGGCGTACGCACGGCCTTTGAGATAGGTTTTACGTTTCGGACGACCATTTTAGCGTGAGGTATGAAAGGATTTTTGTGTTTAGTGTTGGAGCACCCGGGACGTGTGCACGCATTTCCTCGTACGGAAATGCTTCCTCTTGGGGGGGGATACTGTAACGTGGTAGGTATATATTAGACGGTATCATTTATAAATAATCGATTGTACGCAAGTTAATTAGTCGAGTTGGTAGTTATTTAATTGCTGTCGGTATATGGAGATTTTGTCATTTCGTGCTACAAACTTAAACCACAAACTGCTTTAAAAACTACCGAACTGCCGTCGTTGTGCTGAGCTTGGTGCAACTGTTAATTGTGAAATTGTTAATAGTTTACCTATACGTGACCCGAATATATTTCGGTAAGTTAACTTCCATAATTTAAATAATTCTTATTCCGCTCCAGGGCTATTGAAGTGCTTAGTAGCTGTTAATTTAAATATATAATTTGAATCAAATACCCGCAATCACCTTAAGTGAATTCGTTATTCAATAATTGTACGAGTATTTGCTCTGCTGTTTATTAGCTGTTTATGTGTATTATTTTCTCCTTAATTGTGTAATTGTGAAGCGTCTGTAAACGTGCAGCGAATGCCTGAACGGGTGTTCGTTGCGCGTTTCGACGTTGTGTGTGGTACCCTACTGAGGCCGCCTACCTTCTCCGCTTCAGGGTCCACCCTACGGGTTAGCATCCAACCTACGGGTTCGCATCCACCCTACGGGTTAGCATCCACCCTACGGGTTAGCATCCACCCTACGGGTTAGCATCCACCCTACGGGTTCGCATTCAACCCTACGGGTTCACGTCCACGTTACGGGGTCAAGTCCCCTACGGATTCGAACCCATCCACGGATTACCAGTTCAAGAGGTTTGATTTTTACGTTATACGTAATTTTAACGCTTTTTGACAACTGCCCCAAATTCCAAGACTTTTAATACATTTTGTGTATAAAATCTTCAAAATATTTATATACCAATGGGTAGAAAATTTAATAACGAATCTATAAAATATGCATGTTAAAAAAAGGGTTCCTAAAAAAATATAGAGAAAAATCTGCTCTGGGTCTAGGCGGGACTCCCCTGCAAAGGGCTGACCAGAAGCACCATATGGGCTTTAGCCGGCCTCGGCCAGGGGAAAGGTTAGAACAAAATACGAAAATACGTACCCGGAGTGCAGCTTGTGATATTTTGCATTACAAGCTCATATTAATTAAGAAACAAGAGTTGATAAACGAAAAAAAGAAAGTGATTTTCGAAACTTCATTCATTTCAACACAATATCTTAGGACAAACGTTCACAATTGAGTAATGGTAAAATTTATTGTATTGTCTAAAGTGTTGTTTATAATATTGATCAATTCGGTATTATTAAATAAGCTGTCCGTATTATTAAGTAGTGTGTAGTTATAATTTGTAGGATACAACGAATTTAACGTGTTGTTATTAAACAATGGACTGCCGTCTTCATTACTGCGGGCTTTGCGCGAGAAACTTCGTCTCATCACTCGATCGACAGAGCGCATCATTGTGCTCCTTTCTGGCCTATCTCCTGAACGCAAGTTTGATGTACTGACTTTGGCTGACTTCTCTGTAATAAAATTTTTTTACGTTAGCTTAAACCACGCAGCAACAACTTCAACAAAATATTGTCTATTTAAATTTTTGTTACTCAAAACAGTAAATAATTTACGTAATGGTTGGAAACAATAAGTAAGATTCACAAAGTTCGGGCAGTAAAGAGCAAGCTGACTTGTAGTTGGCTATTGAAAGATTAAAAGAAAGACACGACCATATGTCTTAATGAAGTGATCTAAGATAATAATTTAAAAAGAATTAGATCTGATGAGGTGAGCCTGAAGTTAGCGAGGAAAACTCGACCTCCAAAAATAGCAAGTTTGATAATGACTAACCAAAGGTTCAAAGCGTTACTGATTTTTTAAATTACTAACTCGACATCAACCTAAAATCAACATATTAGGCTATCATCACACTGACCCACGCGCTCTACGCTATGGAATGCTTGTCGACGCAGTCACACGAGTGGATACGTACAGTACAGATTTGCATCATGCAGATTTTTACACACTTATGTACAATCCACGCTTAAGGTCACATTTTTGTCTACATGGAGGCGCGTGATCTGCAACACTGCGCATGCCTGAGCTTACTGTGTGTTGTGTTATACCACGCATGTTTTCAATATAAAGAGAGATACCTACTTACAAGTAACATAGAACTTCGCACTCCTATGCTACGCTGCGTGATGTGGTATAGTGTGTGAAATGCCTTAATCTCTTAAAAGCCACATGTTTACTGATTTTATTATTTGATTCGGTTAGAAAAGGTTTTTTGCTGTGTACGTGCTCTTTGCTACGCGTTTTACTCATTTATTCCGAGAAAAAAAAAACCTAAATGTCTGTGCTGCACAGTAGTTGAACTGTTTGTAATAAATAACACTTACCTATAGCTTCCACGGAAGTTTGCACAAAGCAGTTATGGTAACCGACACCGATTCCCATAATCAGAACTGTTAAGATGGTGAGAAAGAAGCAACATGTCAGCATGGCGCATACTGTACATAGTGAGATTCTGTAAATGAGTAAAATTAGTAAGGTCTGTTGCGGATCTACAGATCATTCTTTTGAACTTTAAATTCACAACAATATTATGTAGTTCACTATTATTTTCTGTCCGATCAACCTCTTTCTACGTCGATAGACCCATGATCTAAATTGGTCAAACTCGTTCTTACTTTTCGAGGGCATCTAAAAGGACGGAAACGAATGAGCTTAGGGAACAACACACACAACCCATTTTGATTACACACCATTTGTACCCTGGCAATTTACAACCCTTTCAATTAAACCCCTTATGTTTCTCTTCTACCTTCCTACATCACCAAAAAAAACGTAGCATTTGTAACTTTCCAGATAATTTAACCAGGTAGATATGTCAAGATGAACCCCATCTATGAAATGACAGTTTGACATTATCTCAGAAAGAAGTTTTAAATTCTGTTTTTCATTTTAATTCTGCGCCGGATTGACAAAAGGATATTTCGTATGTTTTTTTTTTTAATTTTTTAAAGACAACTCCCGCACTAGGAATAAATCCTGTGTCACGGGGGACTTTACAAACATACATGAAACGGACACAAAGAACACCCAGACTCAGAACAACAATTTGTGGATCACACAAAGTATTGTCCTACGTGGGATTTGAACCCACGACACTTGGCGAAGTAGGAAACGGCGTGGTGACCGTTAAACCACTAGGCCAAACGTGCAGTCGAAGTCAAGTCGTTTATTTTAGATTTGATGGTAAAGGACTGCCAAAAGTTTAACAAACCAGTGGCGTAGCTACCTAGGGGCTAGGCGGTGCAGTGCCCCAGGGCCCTCAAGCTCAGGGGGGCCTCGAACCAGAAAATTTCGATCGGACTGAACTTCCGAAAATTTCTCCAATTTTCAAAATTAATATGACAGGTTGCAACCCGACTTTAATCATTGCAACTCTGTTGAGAAAAAATCGAAAGTAATACCTAGGGAATTACCCTAAATACATTCTGTGGTGTGTGTTGTCGATTCATCGATATACGTTTTATTGTCAATTCGAGTCAAGATTATTTTTTTCGAGAACGGTTAAAAGTTTCATTTTAGTACCACTCATATGTCCTTTTCGTCAGTAAATCATGTCAAATCTATGGATTTCTTCGTCCTTTTAATGTCGTCAGTAAACAGTGAGTACTTGAGCACTTTCTAATATAAATATTGCTTCAATAAAACTAAAATTATGGACAAAAAGAAGAAACCCAAAAAGAAAACCGGTGTGAAACAGCGCTTGCACTGTGATTCACCGAGTGAGTGAGGATACCGGAGGCCCATACCCCAACGTTGGTACATGCTGCTGCACCTCCTCGTTGCTTAGATCCACGACCAGCCGTTGGATTACTTGCGGCGAAACTGCATGCAGCACCTAGACTTTTTAATACACCCAGAATAAGGAGGCAAGCAAAAATATTTTCTCAGGTAATTGTCAGATTAATTATCAGATAAATAATAAAATTGAATTTTTTTTCGGATCGGATAAAAAAATCATGAAGCTGTCATGAGGACTTACAACAAAAGTGAAAACGCAAAACTATAAGTTTTCTTTTGAGATTATTCTATACTGTCATCAAACCCCGCCTTGAGGCCACTTTTTTGACAGGCAGCCATTTTAGAGGCAGATCTGTGGAAGTACTTGTGCTGTCAAAGTCCTGGTGTTTCAGATGTTTTCTTTTGTTTTCATTGTGATTTGTGCTTATTTGTTTACTTCTCGCTGTATGAGAAGAGACTATTATGCAACGGGAATCATGGTGCAGTGTTGCATTACGAGTCGTAAATCAAATTCTCGGAAAAAGGCAATGGATTGTCATTTTTCATGTAAGTTCTAAATTTTGGTATATTTTACGAGTTAATTATGATTAAACTTGTGATATAATATGGTTTATACTTTTTAAAATATTTATTAATACATAGTTCTCTAGTTAGTGTGTATCATCAAGAAATTCGGTGTGAATAACTTGTTTACCGTATCGCGAAGTGTTGTCATGTATTTTATCGTTAAAAGCTAAACTGTGTTAAATATTAAAAGTTATTGAGAATATTATTGTTCACAATAATACATGAATTGCAAACAGCAAAATAATGTGAAATATACCACATGCGTGTGATTTTCCTACAAAGATTACATTTTTTTAGTTTCTTATTTTCTCAATAACAGTTTAGAGTGATATATCTTTTGTTTTTAGATTTCCAAAAAATGAAAGTCTTCATAAGTTGTGAAAAGAAAACAATGGAATCGAAAAAAAAAACCTACAGATGGAATTGAGAACCTTTTGGAAGTCGGTTAAAAACACAGAACATAAAGAATAGGTAGAAATGTTATGTCTCTTAATTTACAACGGAACGACTGTCGCCAAACTCAGACAAATGAAAGCACCATTTTATTACTGCACACTACTAACGAATTGTTTTGATTTGATGTTTTTATTTGCTCAAAACTAGCCTACAATACATAAAGTCACACGTTTGATAATATATCTTATCGCGTAATGTTAACAGTTATTTTGCCATAGCGTAAGAAAAACTTACAACGTTTCGTAATCTTGAAAGTAAGAATACTTCATTGCAAGCTATTCAAAAACAGATGGCGTTATTCTAAATGCACGCAATTATAACATTAATCACTATAAGAATAAATTCGATATTTGTGTCATTTTTCGATATTTACCGCTACTCGCTTAGTGTTGTGGCACATATTACAAAATTATCAATAATATCGATACCTAACTTTTGTTGTAATAGGACGGAGCAGAATAAAAAACATGAATTGAAGGATATCTGAGGAGGCTAAAAAATAAGTACTTGCATAACAATGAGAAGCCGAGGATCGAACTAAGTGGCGTGCAATTGGAGAGGCCTATGTCCAGCAGTGGACTGCAATAGGCTGATGATGATGATGATGATGATAATAATGTGTATTCATTTTAAGAATCTGTATTATTATTTATTTATTCATTTAGAAACTTTTACAATATTATAACAGGATAAATTCCCAAGGCAATATTGCAAGCTTAAAACTAATTATACAATATAAAAACAACAAAAATGTTAAATACAATAAATATTATAATAAAACGAATTAGAATAATAAAAGTAATGAATAAGTAGGTATACCTACCTTAACTTAATATTTCAGAAATAATGCAACTTTGCGCTATTTCAGTGAATTTCGGATTAATTAATTAATTATAATCATATTATATTTAATAAAGACTGTTTAGATACTTAACAAAATTCAAAACAGTGGTTACATAATTAATATTTGGCACAGTATGTATTCATATTTAGTTTTATAGGAAATACACATGGTATCAATAATCATATTTTTTATTGACTGCAATGAACAAAAATGCAATACGTCTAATTGTCGACCCGTTGGTATAGTGTTTAGCGATCCTGACTGCTGAGTCAGAGTTCGGAACAGAGAGAGAGACAGACAAAATTTAAAAAAATGTTATTTTGGTATACGGCCCGTGCCTGCAAATTTCGCAGAGAAAAGAATCACGCTTCGACATAAATGGGCCGGCTCGACCGGAGTGATACCACGGCCTCACAGAAAACCAGTGTGAAATGGCGCTTGCACTGTGTTTCACAGAGTGAGTGAGGATACCGGAAGCCCATATCCCAACTCCTCCCCCTCCCCACCCCCCAAAGGAGGCAACGCGCTTGTAACGCCTCTGGTGTTGCGGGTGTCCATGGACAGTGGTAATCGCTTAGCATCAGGTGATACGTCTGCTCGTTTGCCACCTGTTCCGTAAAAAAAAAATTGTACCGTGTACCTACACATGCAGATGCATTTAGTAAAAAGCGGATATTATATTACAAACAGACACTCTTATTATATATATATATTCTTACTATATACTTATTTGTATAGATATTCAATGGTAAAACAAGTGTTTTTCTTTCAAGGCCACGTAAACAAACAAGCAAAATGTAATATTTATAATTATTATAGTAAGTAAATATAACACGTTTAAAAGTATGCAAATCGATAAAGCTAACATCCTACCTGGCTACATCACTAATCGAGTAGAATAGAAAATACGAGAATAACGTTGAAAACTGATAAGACCCCATCATACCAGATTGAGATTTATGTGGATGGAATAAGGAAGAGTTTAGCTTAAATCTCTAGTCAATTATAAGTTAAATAAAACTTTAAGATTTTATTGATAAAACTTATAAAATTGTACCTACAGATGTTAAGAAACACCTCAATTATCAATCTTTTTCCTTCTGCTATCATTTTTAAACTGTAAAACAGAACAGTACTGCATTGTGGCGTAAAAAAGAACTTTCATTGGACGACCTATTCAACGCAGCGTTGTAACACGACTATGATACAAAATACCTACAACTCATAAAGGTATGCGGTGCAACGCTTATCAGTGGCAAGCGCGCCACGCCTACTAATCACTTCTACTTATATCTTTTTGTTTTGTGGTTAAAAACATAAAACCTCAGTTTGCTCACAGCATTTTGAAAAAAAGAAAATTTGAAGAAAAAATTTATAAACAAAATTTTGATCACAAGACTCAACCAGAAATATATTACTTCTATATATATATATATATATTTATAATGGAGCATTTAGAATATTTTTTCAAATCGAAATTCTGATCATGAAAGCACTCGCAAACTAATGTTGATGAAGGCAATTAATTTTATTTTATTTAATTATTTAGATATAAGATACAAACATTTTGGATTAATAACTAAAGAAGTATTTGGACTAAATTAATATTGTTTCGGAACGAATAAAAATCATTAGTAAAATGACATATTTTTCATTTCATTATTATTTTCTTTATTACTATTCTTTTTCTTTTTTCTTACATATTTAATATGAATATTCATTTTAAATTAGGATACAAGTAAACAAATGAGTCGCATCACTATGGGAGGCGGAGTTGACGCCATTTTAGAGAAAAAATTGGCTTCAGCTACCTTCCTATTTCATATCCTGTATATTCTATAATCAAAGGTATTTTGTTATTACTTAGCAAGTCTACGCATTCATTCAAAATTTCTGAACGATATTTCTGAATAACCTAAACCTATTTGAAACGTCACACGATCATTGACATACGTTTTGTTTTTGTCACAGAAAATATGGCAGATGAAAACACTGAAAAGAAAGAAGATTCTAAGAAACGTCCTAAACGATATCCAAACAAAAATTATGCTGTAAAAAAACGCTTACCAGCACGACCAATCGATGGAGCCAATGTGATATTCATTACGAAGAAAACAAATTTCAAGGTAGATAATAAAGCAACAAAAAATACCACGAAAAATGTGATCTAAAACCTAACTATAAACCACAATTATTTTCAGGCCCAGTTAGATAAGTGTTGTGAACTATTAACAAGAGGTGAAAAGGAAATAATTCTACATGGTTTAGGTGCGGCTATACAGCGTTGTTGTAACTTGGCACTACAATTAGAAATACTGTTTTCGGGCACTTGTCAGATCGAAATAAATACTGGAACTGTCGACTTAATTGGTAAGTAATTAATTCATTGTGAAATTATAAGTATTCTATCTACCTTAACTTGTTTTGAAAGAGATATTGGACAGACAGTTGTGCGATTTCCTCATTAGGAACTGCTTAATTTGAACAATCAAAAGTCTGTCTAGTTGTCCTAAAAATTTAAAAAATATTATTCAGTATGTTATACTGATAGTAACTAAGTGATTTCTTTTTTATAGATGATTTGGAGCCACTGACAGAAGACTTAGACTTTGATGCACAAGTACGGTGCTCATCTTCAATACACATAAGGATATTCAGAACTGCTATGCTTGGTGCCAACCAATAAAATGTTCTTTACACTGAATGAAATAGTGCAGTGGATTGGACTTACAGTGTTTGAAATATGGATAAACTTAATAACCATTACAATATTTTCAGTGTTACTAGCTTTAAAGATAGATGGTGTAGTGAACAGTGCCTGGTGGACGATATTTGCACCACTATTTGTTAGTGATGCAATGAACGCATATTTTTGTTGTATTGTATGTATTCGAATGAACTTAGAGAGCTCCTACAAAACCTCATTGTATAGAGCGTCATGGAGTGCTATATTTCTAGGCTTGACATTTGTCTTTAAGTTTTTACTGTGTAGGAAGCTGCAAGGAGATGCTGGTATAGAATACAGTGAAGTCTTTGCACCCCTGTTTATATTACTACAATTAATTGCAGTAAGAGCCTGCCAGTTACATCAATAAAAATGTACATTTTATTTATTTTATAACTGTAAAATATGTAGCTATCAATGTAGTCTCTTTTGTATTGTATCTGCTACTGTACCATTCATCACCCAAGACATGGGTTTCATCCACAAAACTGTACTACTCCCACTAAGGTCACAATAAAAAGTTATTAAAATAAAATTATATTATACTACAAAAATCTGTTTATTGAAAGCAAACACATTAATGAATCAAATAAATCAAAATATTAAAGTCATATTAATGAATCAACGAAACAGGCTAAACAGTCCACCTCTGTTTTTATTGTCCCCTCCAAAATTGAAACTGAAGTTAGTGGGTTCATTTGGTGCATTTGATTCTGGCTTGGCTTCCGAAGATGTTGATGGTCCACCAAAGAAAGACAAACCTGCTTTACGAAATCCTACAAAAGGAAATTATATCTGAAGGCCAATTCTCATAATGAAAGTTTAGTCCCAATCCAGATCTGATCAACTCTCAATCTTACTACTTTTAAAAAAGTTTTTTTGTAATGAAATAGTAAGCGACTGAAACTAGCAGAAACACCAATTTTGGATTACAATACGATATAATATACGATATAAACATAACAGTATAAATCAGATATGTGTTTTGAAGGCCATCATCATAAGTAAATCAGAACTAAATTGAGACCAAACTATTATTATGAGATTTGGTCTTCTGCTATTAAAAATATTTATTTGCATTAATACTAGCTAATAAGATGTTCAAATGAAATACTGACTTGTCTTTTATATGTATTGCAATAGTTAAGAAAACACCTTGCACTGATTTAACTTTCATTTTTACATTAAAGCAAAGGTAGACCTAATAACACCAGCATTTTCTAATAATCAAACTTTGAGAGAAAATGTTAGATTATCTACCTGACAGAAAATTAGGAACCTCTTGAGATTGAGCCTCATTATTATCTCCGTCAGCCAGTACATTAGCTTTAGGTGATAGAAGAAGACTGGAATCTGAAATACCATTGCTTATTATTATTATTTTGTCATCAAAAATATAACTGAGTCGGTTAATTTCTTTGTTAGCCGACACCCATGAATGACGACGAATGAGTGCGCAGGATGGCTGGCAGGAGCTGGATGCGAGTAGCCGGGCATGGAACGAATTGGCGCGGCGTGCAATTGGAGAGCACAGTCCAGCAGTGGACTGCGATAGACTGTTTTTTTTTATGTAATAGGGGGCAAACGAGCAGACGTATCACCTGATGGTAAGCAATAACCGTCGCCCATGGACACCTACAACACCAGAAGCGTCACAAGTGCGTTGCCGACCTTTCGGGGAGGAGTTGGGTATGGGCCTCCGGTATCCTCACTTACTCGGTGAAACACAGCGCAAGCGCTGTTTTACACCGGTTTTCTGTGAGGCCGTGGTATCACTCCGGACGAGCCGGCTCATTCATGCCGAAGCGTGGTTCTCCCACGGTGATGATGATAGGGTGAATAAGGGGTGCTGAAACTCTATATTCTTAATCTGTCTGTCACCACATGGAGAGACAGACAAGTATACTAATTACCAAAACAATGTGGAAAGTCAGAGTCCTCATATCCATTTGTACTTAAAGATACATTAAGTGAATCTGGAATCTCCTGACGTCCATGTGTGAAAAGTAGGCCAGCTACTGTTTTCTCTGATTTTTGCTCTTCAAAAGTCTTTATATTGACCTGTTTAAAAAGATTTTTTTTTTAAATCGTTAAAATAAACGCATGCGTAAAATAAATATAGCTATGATAGTTTACTTTATTTGTTTGAGACGTAGAAATAATCATTTTATCTTCATCCATTGGAATTATTATGTCGTCTTTGGGATCTTTTGATGATTGTATTAAAGGTACATCTTCTTGTGGATCCGAGGTTTCTTCTGCTGCTTTTGGTTGTTCATCCACCTCCATTGCATTACCATCATGGTCGTTGGCTATTTTGTTTTCCGAATGATTATCGAAAAATTTCGATGTTATAATTTTATCTTCATCTTTCTGAAATAAAATACTTATTTTTTATAATACAGTTTTGTTCATTACTCCAAAAATATATGTTGTTCTCCAGTAACTACTTTATCTACCTTTTGCAATACATTGTTCTTAGCATACACAAATTGAGGCGAAAGATCCAAATTATGTTTTTTCAGTAACATCTCTTTCATCTTTATTAAACTTTCGTTACTCGCAGTGCTCACGTCCAACTGGGTACTTAAAGATTGATTGATAGGTTCATTAACTTCCTCCATCTCTTTGCAGTCATCTATTTCATTTATTTGCATTGAACCTGATAAATCGAAACAGACTCTTTTTCTCGGTGTATCAGTATCCTGTGTAGGTAGTTGGATATCATATTAAAACTGATTGATAAAACAAATATTCAGGTTTTAAGCTTAACTAAAAATATTATGTATTATAATTATTAAAATACTATGGTAATTTGAAGTCGTACCGATAATGTAAGATCCAAAAATTGGGTTGGAGGTATAATAATATTTTCGACGTTAGATGATGTCAAGTCCACCTCCTCAATTTCTTCGCTTACTATAGGTTCGTTTTTTCTATCGTCCTGGAATTGAAATATTCGCAAGTGTAAGTATTATTTCAACATACTTGTAAAGCTCAATTGTATATCCGAAAATCTAAAATAAAGAAGTGCTCACCCTATATTTTGAAACAGCTATCGATTCTTTGCAGTTTTTACCTGCATCGGCTGAAATCTCACCTACAGGTTTCAATTGCTCAGGATTCACTTTTTTTACAATATTGTACACGTCTCCACTATTGATATTGATATCTTCAAGAATATTAATGAGTTTTCTTTCAGAATAATTGCGTGACCTGTCCTCTTTGTAAGGTGTGAAATATGGAGATATCATGTATTCATATGCTTTCTCGTGTTCAACATTTTTCTCAACGGCTTGTAGTATGGAATTGGTTCTAGTCGGTAGAGTATTGAGTATCTCGTCCTTTTTAATCTTTACCTGTATTAGTAAGTATGTCTCAGTTACTATTTAGTTCTAATTTTTTTAACTACTAGGTAACACATAATAAATTTATTAGTATTTTTCATACCTGATCTAAATTAACATCACTGATATCTAAATCGAAGTTGGCTAGATGTAATTTCGGAATCTGAAATATTAATATGAATGTAATATTGACGAAGTAACAATACATCGAAACGAAGTATAATACAATTTTACTACCAGTGGATCGTCTTCCCATGAAGAAATATTAATATCGGCATTTTTATTCAATGTTTCTTCTCCTTTAGATTCGTTTGACTTCAAGGTTTCGGTCACCGCTACAGCCATCATATTTTCAGCCCTATCTTTCAGTAATCGTTCAATGTCTTGGGTTAAACTGTTTATCATCTCAATTTTTTCCTTTATTGTTTTTATTGCTTTTGGCCTTTCGTGAACCATAAAATTAGCAAGTTCTACGGCTCGTATTAAGTTTAACTCGTTACATTTTTTGCGGCGTATTTCAATATCATCATAAAGTTTTGTTATCTCTTTGTCCATGTCGTCGATAGTTTGATCAGTATTTTTTTGTTTTTCCTGAGATTGTAGCAGATTTTGAACAAATGGAATACTTTCATATCTCGTTTTACACTCTAACCACTGAGCCTCATATTTTGTTTTTCCTTCGTTTACATGTTCTATTATATCTGCTTTTCGATTTTTGGCTAAAAGCCATTCTTTCTTTATTTCAACATTGGCTGATTTTAAAGTCTCTTGAGCAATCAGCATGCTGAAATATAGTAAGATCGTCGGTCTATTTTTGCAATTTAAAACAATGACACTTCTCATTGTTTGAAACTGCGAACTCAGATCAAATAAAAAAAGTAGATAACGCACGGCCTTGTTCTTGTTAAAGCAAAAAAAGTAGCGTAGGTTCAAGTAAACAAACGCGTTGACGTAAACACACGCATTAACGCACACACATGCTGAGAAACTACGCTACTTTTTGTCAGTACTGTACAAATTGTCGATACTTGTACGATACTGACGATATTTGATCTGAGATTGCGAATTACACGAATTCCGAGGTCACAATATATTTTTTTAAGAAAACTAGCAATGTGGCTCACACATTACTAGTGGGTACCTATTCTCCTAACTAAGAAGTTTGAACCTGCAAGTCTAATCCCTTAGCTTTTGCGCAACCTCTAGGTATTCAATAATCCTACTAATATTATAAACGCGAAAGTTTGTATGGATGGATATTTGTTACTCTTTCACGCAAAATCTACTGAACGGATTTGGATGAAATTTTACAGTAATATAGCTTATACATCAGAATAACACAAAGGCTACTATTTGCAGTGATAACCGACATTCACGCGGGCGGAGCCGCAGGCAACAGCTAGTTAAACCATAAAATTAAATTTAAATTGATTAGCACCCACAAAATTGACTGCACGGTTGGCCAAGTGATTTATGCGGTCGCCACGCCGCTTTCTACTGCGCCAAGTGTCGTGGGTTCGAATCCCACATGGGACAACACTTTGTAAGATCCACAAATTGTTGTCTCAGGACACAAAGAACACCCAGACTTAGGTCTGGTTGTTCTTTGTGTCCGTTACATGTATGTTCGAAAAGTCCCCCGCGAAACAGGATGTATATTCGTAATGCGGTATTTGTTTTAAAATACAAACGAATATAAGTACTTCAATACGTAGGTTTTATGGGGAACCCTCTAAGAAAATGAAAGTTTTTATTTAATAAAAAAATTATATCTTGGAACGGGGACTATTATTATTTACCGTGAGAAAGCCATACTTCGGCACAAATTCTAGTGGTTAGTAACCCTGACTGCTAAGCCAGAGGTCCTGGGTTCGATTCCCACCCAGGACAAATATTTTTGTGATGAGCACGATCATTTGATCTGTGTCTGACAGTAATTTATCTATGATATGTATGTATTCAGAAACATATAGGTATTGTTATGAGCAGTCTGGTTATCGTAGCACAGGCTCAGCCTAGTTTGAGATCAGACAGCCGCCCGTGTGTGAGCTGAATGTACGCAACGCAATTGTGACTCGAGAAAACGCAGTTGTGACTCGAAACAACGCACTTGTGACTCGAGTTGCAGGTTCATCAGCGGCGGTAACTTAGGTCAAGTGCCTCAGGTGGACTATCGGGTGAACGGAGCCGTCTGGTCGTTTGCCCTTCCATACCATAAAAAAACTGCTTCGAGGTGTATCAAAGAACATATGACTACTTTCAGTTGGGAACATCACGAGAAGAAATGAGTGGTAAGCAAAAAATATAAAATACAGGTTGATCTCTTTGATCGATGGCTACAAAACCGACGATGTAACTTTGAACAAGCGTCATGTTAATTCATCATCTAGGTATATTTGAATTCTTTACGTGCCAGTTTTATCACAAATGAAATGCAATACATTATACACAAAGAATTCACACCTAAAATGTAGGTACCTCGTTAAGTAGAGACCAAGACCAGACTTTAAGTGGCGTTTTTTACTCAAATGTTAACTTTTAGCAGGAAACCGCAATCGAGAATTACTAAGAACCAGAATTAAGATCTTTTCTGTATGCATACCTACTATAACTGATTACGGTTTTATAAGCGACAGTTCCCTCGTAAAAGGTATTATTAAACAGGTAGGTAGTGGGGGACATCGTGAATATTCACAAATTAAAATTTTAAACCTGTCATATCCATTAAAACTTACACACCTCCTTATTTCCTGTTCGGCCTGTTTTATTTCAGTTTCTACCTTTAAGTTGGCGCTACTGATGAAGCTGCATGTTTCCTTGTACCGTTCAGATTGCTTTTTCAGTTTTTCAAGTAAAAAAGCTTGAGCTATAAAAGCCGCAATAATTATTTATCCTTGCACTTTAAAAATAATCATTGTATAATGCTATTTTTAATTAAATATTAAATTATAAAACATTAATACAAACAAAAAAACAACTTAAATTTATCTAAGCCTAGAACATTTTATATAATTAATGAATTACACACCCTTGATACACTGGCTTGAAAGAATAACTTTTATTTGCGACTCATCTACTTCGCTGGATATTTTTTCTAAAACTTGTACACTATTTCCTTCTTCCATCATCGTTAAGTTCCAATGAACTGAAAACTTGAAGATCTAATTTATTTAAAAAAAAACAAAATTTATGATGGCGGGAATATTTTTTTTATACACTTGCACACACACAGTGGCACAGATAACCGCAACAAGCAGAACAACAGACTGGAATCCTTTGATAATTAACATTTGAAATAACGTAAAGGTTTTAATTAGACATTTAAGTTACCTACTTACTATACACATAAATAACGACTTTAGGCCAGGATGTTTCATCCATGTTTAAAATCGTTATCAATCGTTATGTTCGATTTCTATTCACCCTAAAGCAAAACATTTTTTTTACTTTTTCTTTTGGCAGCTCCGCGTTCTGCGCTCTACTATTGCGTTAAACTGTTAACTGTTTTTCGGTACGTAAGGATATTTATTGAAATAGAGGATATCACTGAAAACTTTAAAAACTGACCTATTGAATCACAAAAAACTTCTAATAGGCCATTGTTGGACATATGCCTTTCCATAGTCGGCTCTTACGACACCCACGGGATGAATAGGAGCGACGACTTTGCATACTCTTAATCCGTCACGAATAAAATACATTTATGATGGTTGACTATCCAAACTACATGTTTTTAAGCGTTTCCACTCAGAGTGTCAGACTCCATAATGAAGTCTACCGCAAATACACACATCAAAAGTGTCTAGGGATCAACATATATTTTTGCAATAACTTTTCTCCTGATTGATATTAATTAAAATTTTCTTTAAGGATTCATCAAATAAAGTGTTTTCGTTTGTCACAGTAACGATAAACCAAGTCACCTTTGCATTAATAAAGAAATTTGCCATTTTCCTAATAAAGAGATTTTTGACATTTGAACCACTAACATTAAAGTTCGAAAAAAAGACTGAAATAACAGTTTTCTTTAAAATTTTATTAGGTAACTTAAACAATTAATAATCCGTGTTTCTACCGCGAACACTAACAACACAAGAATCGGTTTGGCATACTCAAAATGAGTTCATCCAAATCACGCTGTGGAATGGCCGCCCATGTTCGTTGCAACAACAAAAAAAGGTCTTCTTGCGACTGGATACCCTCCATATTCGGCAGAGCTCTTCTCTGTAGCATATCCCATGCATGCTCAATCGGGTTCAAGTCTGGCGACTGAGCAGGCCAGGGCCAAAGCCACATCTCAATCTCAAGAAATCCGCATAAAAATGCTTGATCCCTAGACACTTTTGATGTGTGTACTTTATATAGGTTGTTCCGAAAATTGATAGCCACAGAATAAATACAAGCTCTTCTTTCATGAAACTATGTTGGATTCCCGACTAATTTCAACACAAACCTCCTTTGTGAAAATCACTGGCCACCAATGTTTTTTTTTATGTTTGTGTGTGTACTTCTCTTAAAAACCTATGTTTAAAGATTTTCTGTCACTCTTTTGTTTGCAACAATGGACGCAGGGAAGCTTTTCGTGCTATATTGCGAGAGAGAAATAATACACCACACATGTTTTCTTTATATTTTTATTTTCATTTTTCATTATTAAACTCATTCGGAAAAGCATTCGTTCGATTCAAAAATGTTCGATGAATCGTTCAGTCGAAGAAACGTTTATCGGTAAAAAGTTCTTTCGCGATAAACTCAATTCGAAGTAACGTTCAGTCGACTTTCCATTCATCGAACATATTATGACTCTCGCAGTAAAATTACGGACCCATGAATGCCTTAAAGTTAGAAAGCTTGCTTCGGGATGGATACCTCATTATCTCAACGATGATCAAAAATGCCGTCGTGTTGATTGATGCAAATTGATGTTAGAACAGTTCGAAGGAGGAACTTCGCAAAACGTATCCTACATTCTTACAACTGACGAATCATGGATATATAGCTACGATCCTCTAACGAAGCAGCAATCCACGCAATGGGTGTTAATAAAAAAATGATAGCGTTTTTTTTTTCGACGCAGTGGACCAATAGCATTAATTCCGCTAGAAGACCGTAGAACAGTTACTAGTGAATAGCGAGCAGCCTCGCGAGAGGCTTCCTCGCGCGGCAAATGCCTCGCGAGGCTGCTCGCTCTGTGTGGTCCCGCCTCCTGAGGCGCCTTAGCAAAACAATAAAACCGACACAGGATGGCCTAATGGTATAGCGAAGTTTGTCTGCCTCAAGCTTTCCGGGAGTTGGATAGCGAGCGCCCAAGGAGCGGCGTCCGTGGCATTCTTTTTGGAACGAAGTTCCTTATGGGGCGTTGCGAGGTAACCTAGACGGCAAAAGACATCCATAACGTAAGATTGACGCCTCGGTGTTCGGTCTGCCTCCGCCTCCTCCTGTCGGTGTTCTAGGTCTCAGGTTCGAATCCCGGGTCGGATCAAATATTTTTTTTTGATCAGCAAATATTTGTTTTTTCGGAGTTTGGATGTTTTCTATGTATAATATGTATGTATTTACAAAAAAAATATGTCAGAAATATTTATTTATTTCGTGAACGAAAAATTTAGTAGGTGTAGTAATCTGTAAGTTGTATGTGACAAGTACGGAGTAACTCTAGACAGAACTTATTTCAGTAGAGATTACTAGGTGACAGCACAAGTGAAAAGTTTAGTTATTTTTTTTATTTTTATCGATAAAATATTATGTTTTTTTTTATTTGATGATATAAAAAATGTAAACCTGAATAGTTATTTTCTTTATACCTCGCATAGAACTTTAATATATTTTTATAAATCATTTTAAATAAAATAAAGGTGTTAGGACAATTTGGGGGGTTTTTAAAGAGCGTGAACGAAAAATTTAGTATAGCGTCATCTGTAATAATTTATTTATTTCGTGAACGAAAATATATATGTATATATATAGCGCCATCTGTATTTTATTTTGTTAAGGACTCGTTCCTACCTGGTGTCTCACGACACCACATGACTTTTTTTACCAAGATAACGCGCCCGCTCAAACAGCTGGCAGAACTATTGACTATTAGACAACTTCTGGGGTACAAATGTTACCTCATCCTCCGTACAGATTTAGGTTCATGCGATTTTTTTTATTTCCCAGGCAGGGTAAAAAAAATGCTTCTTGGGCGAAAATTTAGCACTGCAGACGAGGCCGTCGAAGAATTTCGGCGGTTATTTTTCGACCTCCCGCAAGCCACGTTTTTTAAATGTTTTGAAAGCTGGTTCACGCGAATGCATAAGTGCATTGGGATTGGAGGGAGATATTTTGAAAAGCTGTAAATAAACTTTTTTTACATTCTAACTATTTTTCATTGCACTAACTATTTTTGGAACAGCCCACGTATAGTCACTCGCCAGCTATAGTGGCCAGTAGGTACCTGCCACATTGTCCTCTCTCCTGATTAGTGACCTGTGTGAGTTGAAGCCGACGAGTTAAATCCTCCTCTTTTTTTTATTTTTTATTTATTTATTTAAGTCTTCATGCATAATTGTTGCACAGGCGGACTTAATGCCGTAGGCATTTTCTACCAGTCGACCTTAGGGCGATGCAGAGCCAAGAATGGTAGATGCACAATGTTCAGAAATGTTAAATAAAATAATTCCATTATAGTATATCATATCTCCAGAGAGATTATTACCTTATTTTAAGTTATTTTTATGACTAAAACTTCAGCATATTACACACAGTAGATTGCTTTTTCCTACCTAGGCAGCAAGTGTAATGGTCCGTACTCACATGCGGTATTACTCGATAGTTTTACTCCAAAACGAGTAAAAATTTTCGTGTGGACCGCAAATCTCACAACTCGAAGTCTCGCATCTAGCCGGCTCGATGGAATTAAATAAAAGTAATTTCCTTCGCACCTACTCGAAGCGAGCCGTCGAGCTTGTGTACGCGACCGCGAGTGGCGTGAGTGATTCCGCCGTTGTTGATCGTCTAAAAACAAAACAAGTAAAAATATACGTGTGGACCGCAAATCTCACAACTCGTCTAGCATCTAGCCGACTCGATGGACTTAAATAAAAGTAATTTCCTTCGCACCTACTCGAAGCGAGCCGTCGAGCGTGTGTACGTGACCGCGAGTGGCACGAGTGATTCCGCCGTTGTTAATCGTCTAAAAACACGTGTTTGATAAGGTGCAGTAAAACCTACCTAAGTATTTTGTCTATGCTTAGGCCGATACTTAAAAGTAAAAGTAGTTCTTTGTCAATTTGAATTGTATATAAAATGAGAAGATGTGTTGATTTAATGTTCAGTTCTTTAGAATATTTTACAATAAAAAATCAAATCACCCCCCACAAACTATTAGTTGTCTAAAATATTATGCAACTTAACTAGTTGTAGGTTGGATTTCCAGGACAAGCAATTGTGTGATGAAACTTTAATATTTAAAAAACAGATACAACTAACTAAGCAACTGATCGACGTTTCTCATGACCAAAGGGCTGACCTTTTCTTTTTTTATTATTATTAGCATTGCCATTAAACGTGGCTATGCTGCCAGTCTTCTTGCCTAGCAGTAGGCGATTATACTGAGGATTTTTTGACGCTTGTACAAAATATTTTTTTATTTTTTAGTATTTTTATTTCCTAAACTACCTAGGTTAAAATTTATTTAAGTTATAAATAAAATATTCATGTATAAAAATAAAAGTACCATTTTAATACCTAAAATTTATTTAACAAAATAGTGTCATACAGTTATTTAAAATAACAGACATAAATGATAATTTGCAATACAACCTAGCATACTAATTAAACCAGGTACTTTTCAAAAATTTACCCACTAACAAAAAATAAAGTAAAAGGACAATTATGAATACAGCACGAAGGAATGTTGGCTAAGGCTAGTCTTCACATTCACTGCTCATGTGTACCAAACTAGCTGTCTACACTGACCCACTTTCAATACTCAACTCGTTATATTATATAGTCTAATTCGTTAGATCCATTACAACCTTCGGCATAACATTTACGTACTGGTAATTTTTTCAATTCAATTAACAAATTTCCACATAAAGATTCACAATCAGACACGATTGTAACACTGCATCCAATCAATAAGTCTCTAAACTCCGTAGCTACAACTTCATAATACTGTTAGCGGAACTAAAATAAATTTGATTTTGTCAAACTGTGCACCATACTTAAATATTAGTCCACGGAAACATGTGTCAGACGTTCCATGGGAACTGAATATATCTAAAATAAAAAACAATAAGCCATTCTATTTTTTTTTTGTTTAATTACATTCACTTTCGAATGTGGCAGACGATGCATAACTGTTTTCTCTTTAAACGTCAACTTTGTTTTAATTTAGGATCATAAAATATCAAGCCTTAATATTCTAAATCCACTTTGGCTTCAGTGACTGGGTGGTTCTTGTAATTTAACTAGACATATATAACAATATACAGTCATGGAAAACTCCTTTATATAAAATAATATTAAAGTCTTAAGTTAAGAGAAACAAAAGAAAACAAGCTGTGTTCATCTTTACGCCAAATTAACGTTTTAAGGAATATTGTTATCACCAGTCCGGGGGAATGTCTAATGTCAATTTGAAAATGAATCCACATCGACTAAGCACTCGCACAGAACTCAAATATTAAGCTATGAGACACAACTCAAAGCACGTCAATCTGGAATAACTTAATAGTAATACTTAAAGATACATATTTTATGAATACCTACTGGGTCCCACTTCAAATTAAAATAGCTTTATCATAAAATTAACATAGTTTGTACCGCCAACATTCACTAAGTGCGATTACCACTAGGCACTCACATAAAAAGAAATCAATACACTCACTCGCTCGACGTTCGACCAACGTATAAATTGAAAATACCCTGCGTACATCCTTTTTATGTAGGCGCACAGCGATTCGTTAATTCGTCAACTTTAAAGGTTACATCAGTCGAACGGTAAATTTTTGAGGAAAATAGTTTTTACATTCAAATATAATATACATTTCAACAACATCGAAACTCACAGTCGGCGAACTAAAACATCCGAAAGATTCGACCGCGGGGCGGTCCGACGCCGGAGCGGCCGCAACCGTCGCGGCTCTCGCAGAATTTCGTCCGAAAGGAGGGGGATATTAACGTTTCGTCTACGGGGAGGCCCCTAGGGCCGTCGGGCGGCTCATTAACTGTAGGGCTGCGGCGGCAGAATCTCCGTGAGCAGGCGCTTGAGGCTGTCGATGCCGGTGAGGAAGCCGCAGTCGGGCCCGTGGTGCGGCGTGGCCGTGGCCAGCGGCGACTCGGCGGCGGCGCCGGCGAAGGCGGTGTGCGCGAAGTCGATCATGCGCACGTCCATGCGCTCGTCGGGCGGCGCCGGCGCCAGGCGCACGGCGGCCCAGCCGTGGCGCGTGCGCGCGCGCTTGCCGCTCGCCTCCGCCGCCTCCGCCTCCACCTCCGCCTCCGCGCCCGCCTCCGCCTCGCCGCGCCACGACTCGCTCGACGTGGACGAGTACGCCATCCAGCTGTCCGCCGAGTCGGGGCTGGGCGGCTGGCGGCGCGGCGAGTCGCCCGCCACCTCGCCGTCCTCGTAGCCGCCCATCGTCTCCTCGGAGTGCGGTCTGAAGGGCTCGCGGCCGGTCGAGTCGGACGTGATCTCGTCGTGTAACGTGGACATGTCGAAGTGGCCGGGCGACGGCGCCAACTCGGTGGAACTGCTCGACGCGTCGCCGTCGTACTCGCTGACGCCGCTGGCTTCGCGCGTCGACAGGGTGCTCGTCACGTCTCCCTCGTAGACGATTAATAAAGAACTGCAGCCAGAAAATTAAGCGTCAAAATAGAAAAGACAATAACATAGACAAAAAATAAATGCATATAGAAAAGGTGATCGAAAAGTAAGAAATACACACATCAAAAGTGTCTAGGGATCAAGCATTTTTATGCGGATTTCTTGAGATTGAGATGTGGCTTTGGCCCTGGCCTGCTCAGTCGCCAGACTTGAACCCGATTGAGCATGCATGGGATATGCTACAGAGAAGAGCTCTCCCAAATATGGAGGGTATCCAGTCGCAAGAAGACCTTTTTTTGTTGTTGCAACGAACATGGGCGGCCATTCCACAGCGTGTTTGGATGAACTCATTTTGAGTATGCCAAACCGATGTTCTTGTGTTGTTAGTGTTCGCGGTAGAAACACGGATTATTAATTGTTTAAGTTACCTAATAAAATTTTAAAGAAAACTGTTATTTCAGTCTTTTTTTCGAACTTTAATGTTAGTGGTTCAAATGTCAAAAATCCCTTTATTAGGAAAATGGCAAATTTCTTTATTAATGCAAAGGTGACTTGGTTTATCGTTACTGTGACAAACGAAAACACTTTATTTGATGAATCCTTAAAGAAAATTTTAATTAATATCAATCAGGAGAAAAGTTATTGCAAAAATATATGTTGATCCCTAGACACATATGTTGATCCCTAGACACTTTTGATGTGTGTAGTGATATGCTCGGTGCTCGAGAGCGCGGCTACTGACCAGGAGTAGAACCGGTAGCTGGTCTGCTTGGCGATGGCGCGGCGCAGCGCGTCCAGGTCGCGCAGCACGCGGCGCACGACGCGCGCGCGCAGGGCGGCGCCGGGCGCGAAGAAGTCGCGCAGCGCCTCGCGCAGGCCGCTCTCCGTCAGCGCGCGCCCCCAGTACTTGTCGCGCCGCACGCACGCGCCCGTTTCCGCCTCGTATACCTACATGGTGACAGACAGTTCACTCTCCGCACCGAATAATATATTCATTCAATTGTTCCCCTTATTTCGAGTAAAATCGATGAATACAAGAAAATGGAAGTGTTTGGAAGAAGTGCTGCTATACATCCACCTTATTGAAGTAATGGGCGATTCAAATTGTTATTTCCTCTGGGGATCAAAATTAACCGACCGAATCCAACAAACTTGCAAAAGAAAGCATTTTCTATATCTTTCGAACATACATATAACTTAGGGGGAAACTTTGACTTCGGCATTTTGACCAGAAAAGGCAAAATGTTTAATTGATAATAAAGCAGAACGCTAGTCTTCCCTGAAATTTTTTTTACCACCATAATAACTTCTCTGGTTCAAACATCAAACAAGAGTTATATGAACTTAATAGAAGATTATACACGCACCTGCATTCCGCACAACCGAACTCCGAGCGTGGCAGACGTGCTCGCCGCACACTTGGCAATTTGTTTCGTGCGTTTCTCCGCGGAAGCGTCGTCACCGTGCTGTCGCGTGCCCATTTTCAGATCGAGCACACACGGCCGTCGGTACGACGATGTTATATTCTCCATCATCAGGAAATCTATTCATAAAATATAAACATTTATTTAATAAATACAGCGACGTTACTAAGGCTTCTAAATTCTTATTTATTTTTTTTGGTAAATAACTTACACTGCTTATTTGTGTTGTCTATGTGTGCAATACTTTTTAGAACGTCGCTCGCATTGCCATTTCGGTGTACCTTAAATCTGCAAAAAGAAAACAGTAGTTATAATTTCTGGTCGATGTTCACACTAAACTACGATCGACACATAATCATACTTTAGGAGCTAATGAAACACAGATTTGTGGTTATCTGTTATATTGTTACATTCAATCAAATTGTATCATTACCACGACTCCACGACGCGAGTCATCGAGGGCACGCAGAGTGTGAATGGGTCGTGCATCGCTCACGCGTTAGTGGGATAGTCATGTAAGTATTGCGATCGAATGAATTAATGGCGACGTCGGTTGCCGGGCCGGCGTACGTCAAAGCTTCTGAAATATGATAAAGGACACATGACAAGTGTCGAGGAGTGTCGGCCGCGTGCCGCAAGACGCGCGGATACGCACTTGAACACATCGTCGCGCTTGCGCTTGCCGCCCAGTGATTGCTTGCGCCCGTTCTCGTCGCGGAAACAAGGAGAGTAGCGTTTGTCCAATTTGGGGCCACCAGTGTTAGATGCCTGCATCACGCCTGAAACAAACGGCCTCGTAATCAGTACACGGTTCGCTAGTACACACAACCACACTTGTAATGTATAGCACTGATTTAACTTCAAAAACATTAATTGAACTGCAGTAACAAAAAAATGACATCATTTTCTTATTAATGAATGAAACATGTGATTCGATAGAAGATTTACAACTCAAAATATCCCCAGCCGGGTGTCGACCCCGAAGCTGGCCAGCATGTACGTAAATGGATCGACATAGGGACACACAATGAGTTTACTTTATCCACTATCTACATAATTCAATATTAACTTACTAGGGTGCAAGTTGCCAGCGTTATATTAATGAGGAAGTGAAAAGAGGGTTACATTGTTTTTAAAAAGGGTTTGTATAACTTTTGTATGGTGTTTCATGGAGCGTGTAACTGTGCTGAGTTGAGTATGTGAACAAACAGTTATGATACTGTTGTAAGTAACTATGCATGTACGTGTGCGCGTTTATGCGAGTGTGTAGATGTGTGGTGTGGGTGTAGTTTTAAGTAAAGGTTTACAAACCCAAAATGTAAAATTACCGCTAGGGCGCTATTAGGGGCGGTTGTGTGGTGCCGCGTCCGGCGTCGCTCCGCTCGCCGCAGCGCCGCAGCCCTTGCGACAACAAGGAAACTAATATTGTGTTCCTGACCCCAGTCCCGCACCCGCTCGCTCGCTCGCATTCAAACCCGCCCGCCGCGTTCGCGTCTAAGCGAGGCACGCCATTAACCTCTGACTTAATACACATGTATACCACATACTATCCTAGTGGCGTTACACACATTGAACTTTTACTTTTTGTCACGTGTTATTATATAGGTACTACTACTCCGTACACACACATTGCAACCGTGCACATATTATATTTACTACAAGTTTATATACACATTGAACTTTTACACTAATATTTCGTATTGGAACAGAGATTTCATACATCACTGATAAGATATCAGTGATCTGCGAAATATTTTTTTTTCTCTAAACACAAAAGTTTCATTTACTCATTGATAAGTTTCTTTACATAGCGTCAACAAAAAAAAAACAATCTAAACAGTAAGCTAATAAACATTTTGTATAGCTTAAGAACAATCGCATGCCTCTTCTACGACAGTGGCACAGTAACAAAAGTAAAAGTTCAATAAAGTATCATATGATGCACAATGTGATCAATAGAAATGTATAAAAGTACCTAAAGCTAATGTTATATATTCATAATCACAAATTTTAACAAAAAAAAAACCGACTTCAATCTGGACCAAATTTAAATGGGACCACACGGGAAGCACGCTTTCAAATAAAAAAAAGAATCATCGAAATCGATTAGCGTAAATTGAGTTATTCGTCAATTTCTCGCACACATGCTTAATGCAAATTGAAGACGCATACGGTTTTCTCATGGATGACATGTCAGAACTGGACCAAATTGAAATGGGACCACATGGGAAGCACCAGCTTTAAAAAAAGAATCATCAAAATCGGTTCATTCAGTCGAAAGTTATGAGGTAACAAACATTAAAAAAAACAGTCGAAGTGGGAACCTACTCCTTTTTTTGAAGTCGGTTAAAAATTACTTGGGTGTCGCTAAAATACAAATGTATTGCCATATTGTGCACCACTCTTCTACGAAACGGTTGTGATTTACAAAATTTGTTTTGCACATGATGTAATTTATGTGAATTTAAGATTTTAGTAGTTTTTGAATGATGGCCTCATAACTATTTAAAAAAATCATGTAAGTATCGATGTAAACAATATAAATTGCCATTGTCTTAGATGCCATCACGAATTGGTGGAAAACTTATCTAAATTATCTTTTCATGTGATAAATATCGTACTAAATACATTTTTAACATAAAAATATACTTACCAAATTGTTTTGCAGTTCTGTAGGTAGATTTAAACATTTAATGGCGAATATCTAATCGAAATGTTACGTTTATATAACACCTATAATTTGCTATATTTAAGATACAGATTATTTGGTATCTTTTTTTAATAAGGCGGTCGGCGGGTTTGCATAATATCAACATACACTCATCTCTATCATACACACAATTGGAAAATGATTGTTACGATATATAAAGCAATAAGGAAAGCCAATTCCAGTGAAATCAATCTCCTTTATCATTTTCACAGGTTTATGGTTATCGTATTGCGATTTTAACAGATTAAATATTATCTAAATTACAAAATGACGCACATGATAAAAATGTTTTTTTAATAAATTTAACACGTAGGTATTGTGAGATTATAAAATATTTTGAAGCAAATGTGGCTATGTTTTGTAAACCTTATTAAAAAAAATTTGACTGTTGCAAAACCGATAAAAACAAACTTATTTATTTCGCAATTATTAATAACTTCCTTAGTGCTTTAAATGCAAAAACTTTAAACAACACAATTGGATTATAAATAAAACGCTTATTATAATTTAATAGATAATTATGTAAGATGCAATGAATGAACATGATGCATTCAGCGAATCATAAAAGCGTACCGGGCGGGCATTGATTTTTCTCCAAAGAGGCATAGGAATATAATGCTCACCTTTGTATCTGGGTACAAAGTTCTGGATATCTTCAGGAATGTTCTGGTAAAAATGCAGCTCGCGTATATTAAGCGGCTTGATTACTGTACTGTCATTTAACACTAGCAGTCTGGTGTGACCTCCAACCTGAAGGCAACAATAGTAAAAAGGTGTTAATTATAGGTTAAACTATGTATAGTGCATCCGCACTTATGTTCACAAGGTACCGATGGAATAGAGTCATTGGGGAGATATACGATCCCAATGTAGTATTGCAATATTTGAAACTTTCTCCTGTTAGCTAATAGGCCAGTTCAATGGATAATCAAGAAAATGATTCTGTTTGACATCTTTAATATCAATACCGTCGCGATATATGGCGACCATTATTTACAGTCACATTTACAGTCAAATTTACAGTCGTCATAATATCAATGGTCGTCATCGAAATGTTTGGTCTTGAAATATTCCTCATATTTCAAAATCAAACCTTTAGACATGATTTCATTAAACAGCATTCATTTTTGTTTCAAGATGCTATTTTATTTATTTAGTCATGCATTGCACTTTAGACATAAACAGGAAGCAATGAATTGCAAACGTAGCTGTATCTGCCCTCACTTCATGCATACGTACAGAAAAGTTCGTTCCACATAAAACCCCCAACACGATTTTCCCTGTTGGCAACCCTAACTGTAACAAAACATAGAGCACGGTGATATGTGTGCGTGACTATGAGTCATTTGATTGATCGTGATTAATGTTGTAAGAGTGCGCTTGACGCCGCGCGATTCTAACTAAATACTGAAGAGGCTAATTTAATGTGTATGCAGTTATGAATGCATGACAATTCACACTAAAACTGGACTGTTGAAAACGAACAATGGACTGTTTATGTTTAAGCTATTCAATGATTTGTTTTATTTGGCACGTTTTAGTAGTCAACGATGCATGTAACACGTAAAGCGAGTGCAGATTGCAGTACGCATGCACTGGCTGATCGAATTGCTTGCGGGTGAGAAAATAATATAAAAAGTATGGCGGTGTGGTGTAATGCCATTGACCGAGCGAGGTACGGATCACCTGGGCTGTTTCGCTGCGTCAGGGTTAGACGAGGTCACATTGTCGCAATATAATTCGCTCACAAACTTAAATACACAACCGTCCATTTTTTATTAATAAATTCTATTACAATCGAGTTTCTTTACAATATTCACAGTCGGCAGGACGACCTGAATATCTACTGAAAGAATAATTACAACAGTCTTTAATACGTAGTACAAACTTTTTGTGTTATTGTTGCTATTGATATTATAGTATAAAGGAAACAATATATCTATTTGAAATAGACAATGGACAAACTGCAGCCTTTCAGTCGCTAGCCAAAACACGTGACTAATAAAGTACGCTAAATGGTACCATTTCGCTAGGTTCTGGACGAAGCCGCGATGGATTATCACTTGTGCGCTTTAGAATGAACACTAGCTTTTGCACCGGGCTTCGCTCACGCAGACTTTCACCCGCTGATTTACCTCATTAGGGGTGGAATTTCAAAAATTCCTTTCTTAGTGCTTACTTATGTTAATGAACCTACATGCAAAATTTCAGGATTCTAGGTTCAGTCACCTTCCTCTTTTATACATATAATATTACTAGCTGACCCGGCGAACTTCGTACCGCCATATTTACGTATCTGCCTCAGCTTCCCACAGGCAGTGTACTGTCGCGGACAAAAAAAAAGATTTTTCCCGTTCTCTTTTATTTTTTCTTTCTAGCAAAAAAATAATGAATGAAATCGGACTATGTGTTATTGAATTACAACCAAGTACATATTTTAACTTTCATCCCCTCTCTCCAGGAAACCGTGCTGAATATCGGGATAAAAAGTGTCCTATGTAGGACATACTCGTAGTATGAACTCAAATCAAGCCAAGTTTCATTTGAATCCATTAAGTAGTTTCGGCGTGATGCGCGGCCAAGATACAGACAGACAGACAAAAATTAAAAAAATTACAGTTTTGGCTTCAGTATCGATAATAGAGAGCCCTCCAAAAAAAAATTCAAATTATCTTTAATGTACAGAATTGGACCTGTTACATTTTTATTATAAGTATAGATATAGATAATACGTATACGTAATACTAAGAACAGAAGGTGACATGCTGAACTCATACAATATCAAAGAGTTTTCTCTTGAATTTCCCTCTAGTTTTTACTATCGCAAGATTATTTGAGGTTGTTTACTAGTTCAACCGGTTTTACTTGAATGTCACTTTTTCACGGAGCGACTAGCATCGGACCTCTGCAGCCCTGAGGGCAAACCACAGAACAAAGGATTTATTCTCTGTTCTGTGGGGCGAGGAGTCATATCTAAAAAAATTGCATCCTTTGAGAAATGCACGCTAAGGACAATGGACTAGTAGGTACATTTCAGGCGTGAATATTAAATTTATAATATACATGTCGGAATGAGGGTATCCGAATAATAAAAGTGTTACAAACATTTGCCACTATCGAACGGTTCCATGAGTCGGTATCTCTGTGTTTTATATCGTGTGTACGAGGCTATATTTACCAGTGGGGGAATTACTAGCCTAGGTGGCGAATTCCACAGGGCACCGCGGTGGAGTGAGCGTTGCCCCAAGCCCCTCGTGGGGGTTGCTGATGGTGTTAGGTTGATTCGTATCCGTTTAGTAATGATTAGTGTTTGGCTTTGGTCCAGATTGGCTGTATCTGTCATTCATGTTCTCGTTTATTCTTGTGTCTCCGACATACATATATTGCACTTCATTCGTCATAAAACTGGGACGTAAAGAACGAAAATATAGGTGAAACAAATTAAATGGCTTGTTCAAAGTAACTTGGCCATATTTAAGGGACTGTAGACTACTGCTAGAGATGGGTATCTTTCCTACATTTGATTCTATTGTTCAATCTGGCTACAATGAAAATCTATAGTGTGGATTTGTACACTATATTAAAAGAAAGGAAAACTTCCGTAAGTTTGCATATAAAGGTAAACAACAACAGCAGCATTATCTTTGTTTTATTCATGCTGTAATGTATTTACGGACATAATTTTAACCGCAGGAAGGCCTCAACACGAGGATTTACCTACTATACAAGGAAGGAAAAAATAATTTTTTAACATACCTACATTTAGTCGTATCGTATTAAACAGCCGGTTGTTATAAGGCTGAATTAAAATAACCTCTTCAACTGCATGTAGTGGCCAAAGACGTGGAAAAATAATGTGGAGTTATCAAACGTAGATAAGATTATCAGTGAGAACTAAAGTCAAAGTAACATTACACTCAAACACGAACCGCTTCTTAAGGACCAAGCATTTAATCTATACTATTATATAAAGCTGAAGAGTATGTTTGTTTGAACGCGCTAATCTCAGGAACCGCTGGTCCGATTTGAAAAATTATTTCAGTGATAGATAGCCCATTTATCGAGGAAGGCTATATATCACCACGCTAAGACCAATAGGAGCGGAGCACCAATGAAGAATATTTCAAAAACGGGGGTAAATTGTTACGCTACGGGCACTAGGGGACGCAAACGAGGTTGCGTGGGTCAGCTAGTATTAATATAAATTAGTATTTTAGTAATTGACTGTCTCTGTGACGCACTGGTAGCGTATGCGACTGCTGTGCTTGAAGTCTCGGGTTCGATTCCCGGGTCGGAACAAATGTTTGTATGATCTGCAAATATTTGTTTCGGTAGTTTGGGTATTTTCTATGTATAATATGTATTTACAAAAAAAAGATCTATATTACGGTAAAGTTTAATCTATAGCCGTTCAGTAGTTTGTGTGTAAAAAGTAACAAACATTCATGCATTCACTCTCACAAACTTTCGCATTTACAATATTAACTAGCTTTTGCCAGCGGCTCCGCCCGCGTATTCATCGGTTATCCCGGTAAATAGTAACCTATGTATTATTCTGATGTATAAACTATATTACTGTAAGGTTCTATCAAAATCAGTTCAGTAGCTTTTGTGTGAAAGAATAACAATCATTCATACATCCATCGTCACAAACTTTAGCATTTATAATACATCTATAAACTATATATAAATATAATATATATATTAAGTAGGATAATAACCTGGTTGTGGAGGGGTAGCACGTCTACTTCATGCCCGTCGTCGGGCGAGAGCGGTGCGTGGACGACGCTGATGGTGGGCGGCTGGGCGCGCTTACGTTCCGCGCCGCGCCGCTCCGGCTCGCCCATGCCCCAGCCGAGAGAGTACACCATCACTTCAGTCGAGCCACCGCCGCCGCTGTCCACCTATAACAATAATATCAATAGTCCCGTAAGATATAGTAAGAACAAAAGGAGATCTAGTCCATTCGTTTAGATAGTGTCGGTGCACCCGCACGCAAATTTGGCAATTGTTGTGAAATGCGAATATATTAATTCATACAACGGCGTAAACTGACCAATCATACTTGCTTGTGGGTGTACGCCGCAGGCGGGTCCTTTGATTTTGTGGCGGCTTGCCGCACGTGCGACAAGGCGTAAGGTATCTAAGCGAATGGACTATGGTAAAAATTAGAATCTAAAATAATAATTACACATATAGGCGTCTGGTCCCAAACTACGAGCTTGTACTTTTGGTAACCATACTCATATAGTACTAAATACATAGATAAATTACATCCGGCACAGAAAAAATGATCGTGCTCATCACAAAGATTTGTCCTAGGTGGAAATCGAACCCACGCCCTCTGGTTTAGCAGTCAGGATCACTAACCACTAAGGTAACATATAAAAAGCACATAAGGCTCTCACTATTGACCTTGTACTAACACGGAAAGCATTTTTAGGTTATCATCACTAAGGTTTTCTTAACAAACTTATGTTTGGAACTATGCCCAGCAGACATCATTCAAAAAAATATTAATAGTATTTTTGAACTGAAGACACTGTCTAGTAGCTGTCCTTCACTAATTTAGTCCAGCGCGTACCAGAATAAATTAGTTCACATATCTATACATTTATTACATCAGATACAGGATCTATCTAGGGTACGTCTAGATCTTCACAGCATCTTAAGACAATCTTTAAAAGTAGTGAAACAAACTTTAACATGCGTATATCCTAACGTGTTTTATGGGTGTTTCATGATTTTATTTTATACTATTTTTTGTGTAAATCATCGTCATCTCAGTCGAAAGATGTCTATCTGGCTGGATATAGGCCTCTACAGTCAACAATAAATACAATCGCTCCTCTGCTGTCTCTCAACAACTTTCCGCGATTTTCAATAGATCGTCAAACCACCTAATAGGTGGCCTACGCACGCTCCATCTTTTAGTTCTCCAGCAACTTTAAAACAATAACAATTTAAAAAAATATATAAAATTATAATATCCATGAAATTATGCTGTTTTAGAGCTTCAAATTAAAATTTATATTGTAATGTAAAAAACGTAATACACATGACATGACGACTATTATAACAAATAGAATCCCACCAAAAACATTTTCATTTAAAATGTTGCCAAGACTACTTACTGCATAAGGCTTACCCTGTGAAAAAGATATCAGATCTCATGTAGAGCCAAGCTTCTGAATCTACACGCCCTAACCCTACCAACCCTAACTTCACAAATTATACATCTCAGTAAAAATGTATATGATATAATATCGGCTATATAACATCACGGTACGACCAATAGGTGCCAAGTATCAGTATCAATAGAAAATGCGAAAACTGAGGATTTATTTCTTTTGAGAGACGAAGTTGCGGGTCAGCTAGTTCCATATAATGATTTATAAATCAATTGCATAATAAATATGCATTGTGTTTCCATGCCTACGTAGTCGTCGTGCTCATAATGCAATTCAGTGTTTTTATTGCATCACGAGAATTGTTTTGAGTAACTTTAAACCGATACTAAAAGTATAACTAAAAACGTAACCCTTTCGTCAAAAACTCGTGTAAATGTTACATATAGTGTAAAGTAGTAAAGTAAAGTGTAAAAAATATACGACGAAAAGTATGACATTTCATGACTTAGCATTTCAAATGCTGTTCTAGAATTTTCATGCCGAAAGCGCGGCCGCTTAACCTTTCATACTCGTAGCTCAACAGTGCTCATGTTTTAGGCACAGTCTAGTTAGTGCCATTTCCTGTGTTTATCAAATGTCTATGACATATTTATTTATTAAGTAAAACTCGTGTAAATGTTACTTATAGTGTAGCACAGCGAAGCAAATTAGTTTCGTGGTACGTATTCCACATAAACGCTAGCAAGATGTAATAAAAATATACGACGAAAAGTATGACATTTCATGACGTAGCATTTCTAATGCTGTTCTAGAATTTTCATGCCGAAAGCGCGGCCGCTTAACCTTTCATACTCGTAGCTCAACAGTGCTCATGTTTTAGGCACAGTCTAGTTAGTGCCATTTCCTGTGTTTATCAAATGTCTATGACATATTTATTTATTAAGTAAAACTCGTGTAAATGTTTATAGTGTAGCACAGCGAAGCAAATTAGTTTCGTGGTACGTATTCCACATAAACGCTAGCAAGATGTAATAAAACTATACGACGAAAAGTATGACATTTCATGACGTAGCATTTCTAATGCAGTTGTAGATGATACATGCCGATAGCGCAGTCGCTTAACCTTTCATAGCTCAACAGTGCTCATGTTTTAGGCACAGTCTAGTTAGTGCCATTTCTAGTGTATATCAAATGTCTATGACATATTTATTAGTAAAATAAAACAGATTAGATATATCCAAGAGTAGTCATCAGAGAAATATTAATTTAAGTATTACAGCTTAAGTAGCTTAACGAAAATCTAGTTAGCGTATGTTCAACGATAAACGTTTTAATAATGTACTTAAAATCTCCGAGTATTAAAGAGTTCATTCAAAATACGTGCTTTAATTAGTTTACTGTGTACTGTTTGTTAATTCAAATACTAAATCTAAATACACTTACAATTAAGTTCTTTTTTATTGACTTAGAAATAAGTTCATGTCAGTACACTTATCATAAAAATAGACGTTCTAGAAAGAGCAATAACTAGTAAACCACCTTAAATGAATACAGACATAGATGATAATAAATTAAATAAGTTAATGATATATTGAGAACTGTTATTCCCTCACTCGGATCTGGGAAATTAACGAAGAGAGCTACATTAATCATGAGTTTACGACTGGTAAATCTACAAGATTACATAAATACCGTTTATAATTCAACTAGTAACTAGTTGATAATGGGATGCTAGCTATCCCATGATCAACTTTAAACACTTATGCACTACAACCGTATACGATGCTTTTTAGTTGAATGAGAATGTGACGCAGAATTTCTTCAATCGCTTTTGATACTAGAGTGGTGTCGTTAGGATTACGTAGCCAGTACTAAAGCTTGCCAGCGGACGGACAATCGCCCGCACGTCACCAAATTAGAAGCGAAGAGTGGTCGCATCTGTTTCTGTATATTTATGTGACGCGTTGGCCCCGCCTTCTCGGTGGACTGATTCGTCAGCGAACCTCATCACTACACGTAATAGCAGCAGGAAATACGAAAATAGACAACAAAAAACAAACGCCGAATCATATGGTTACCGGTAAACAACAACAGTTTCAAAGGAAATCGTACTAAAACACATAACATCTCCGTTACATTGAGTAAAAATAGGTACATAGTTATGCTGTAGGTATGTTTATTAATAACTGATTTATGGGCCCGCGCATGCTATCGAGACCTTCAAACTCTTGATAAGAACGGTCCATATCGTCGCTTGTCGTACATAACCATATCCCTTTGCGCGTTTACAATTCAAATGTTCAGTACAGAAGTCAATGTTTGTAAGCGCAAAATAATAAGGTCGTAAATGTGGAGAACCGAACAGAACCGGTTTCGAGAAATGAGGAGCCGTTGTTTCGACATACATAGTTAAATTTATCATAGAGTGCTAATAACTGCAGCTGCACACTCATCGTAGCAGAGTACTCGTAAGTATGACGTAACCAAATGAGCATAGGAAAACTGCATTATGGGGCATGTCTACTGGGCTAACAACTCACAAACCAATCACATAATTCTTAACTTAAATGACAGTCTCAAGTGTCAAGTTATTACTGAAATTAATAATGAAGTCACGCACCAAAATCAATACAATCATTTTAGCCCTATGCTTAAAATAATCGGTAGACAAAATAATGTGCGCATAAAAATTTAAAAAGCAAGGGCTTTATTTTGAATACTAAGCTGCTGGAATCATGGTAACGATTCAAGGAAACTGATTCTATTTTTTCGGGCAGTGAAATGATGGAATGATGAGAAAAACAAATTCGCACGCTTCTGAAATAAATCCTATAAAAAACCGCAAGCAGACGACTTTTCGGTGATATTCTAGAGTGTGTAATTTCTTGAATTCCTTTTAGTGGTAGGTATATTATCGTTTGCAAGTATAGTGATATTGATATAGAATATATTATTTAAATAAATTACATTGTTACAAGTATGCCTGAAGTGCAATGACAGTTTTCTTCAATTTAAAACGAGTCTTATCTCATATTTTCACTACACGTGGAGGTACGTAACACCAATAGTGAATCATAGGCCATCGGTATTTGTATCGCGGCTTTTGTATTTGCATGCTACATTTAATCGTAACACGGATGATAAATGTCACTAAACTTTAACTTGAGAATAAAGTAATAAAGAATAAAATATTTGTTAAAATCGTTGTGGCAGATCCTACTACTATTATAAACGCGAAAGTTTGTAAGTATGGATGTTTGTTACTCTTTCACGCAAAAACTACTGAACGGATTTCGATGAAATTTTACAGTTATATAGCTTATACATCAGAATAACACATAGGCGTTTATTTGCAGCGATAACCGATATACACGCGGGTGGAGCCGCGGGCAACAGCAAGTCTTATATAGATCTATCATTGGAATTACAAAATTGTATGTAAAATTTTGTAGTACATACATATAGTGTTTGCTATTTTGGTTTAACATAAAGCTACTTCACGCATAATTTAATACTACGACCCTGAGGCGTACAAACGCAGTAAGAATTCCAGGCATCGTACATGTGTATTTCTGTATACATCATTAATATTGCCCTCTATGCAGACGAAAACATACAACAATTTTAAACACGTTTAAAACGAAGTTATCTAAGATATGAATTCAATTCATCGATATGCGGAATACTATTAGTGACTCGTGTATTGTTGTTTAAAAAGAAACGTAGTAATGGTTGTATAACTGTTTAAATACGCATATTCCTGGTAATTTAGTATCTTTTATCAATTTATGACGTCTTATTCTTATACGCTTTATAAACTTTGTTAATTTTCAGTTATGTAATCTGATTGATGAGTCAGAATCGATGATTCGATTTGATGCTTAAAGGCCCGTATTCACTTTGATTAGTGCGAGTGCAGGTGTGAAGCGCAGGCGATCAACGATTGGTAGAAAATACGCACTAAGCACCTGCACTCGCACTAAGCAAAGTGAATACAGGCCTTAACAAATAACGTATCTCGGTCTGTAAAGTATGATTATTATCAACAGTTTGGTTCCCATCCCATAGCACCTACAGCATATGTCTAGTATGATAGAACCATTGCCAAAGATACATACACAAAACTTACTAAAACGAATTTATATATAGAGCAGATTCTTCATTTTAAGTCGGCCATAAATAACTCTCTCTCAGCCTATTGCCGTCCACTGCTGAACGAAGGCCTCCCCCAAAGAGCGCCCACCATCCCGGTCCTGGGCAGTCCGCATCCATCCGTTGCCAAACATTATCTTCAAGTCGTCGGTCCATCTTGCCGCAGGGCGCCCTATACCGCGTTTGCCTAATCGTGGTCTCCATTCTAACACTTGTTGGCTCCAGACCATCAGTCCGCCTGAAGACACGACCGGCCCACTTTCACTTCAGCGTACTGATCCTGCGTGCGGTATCGGTTACTACAGTTCTCTTTCGGATAGTCTCGTTACGTTGTCTAGATAGACATAAATCTATATATTTAACCTTCTCTATATATAAAAGAGGAAGGTGACTGACTACATACCCAGAGATCAACGCACAGCCCAAACCGCTGAAGCTAGAATCCTGAAATTTTGCATGTAGGTTTTTCATATAACGTAAGTGAGCAAGAAAGGAATTTTTGAAATTCCACCCCTAAGGGGGTAAATCAGGGGATGAAAGTCTGCGTAAGCGAAGCCGCGTGTAAAAGCTAATAATTACTACTATACTAATATACATTCATTTGTCAAAACAAAACTTTTATTTATGACAATATTGTTTAATTTTAAGACAATATCTTTAATAAGATCTAAAAAAACTACACAGGACAAAATCACTGCAAAGAGAAGGAACACTTGGAAACAAATCATGTACCAAGCCGTCAGCGTCGAATACTAGGCCAAAACCTCCTGTTTAAGGAAATTCCTATGCCCAGCAGTGGACTGTTAAAACCAGTTGATAATGATCACCCACCAGGAGTCATTGACTCATTGTACGTTATTATTTCAAACAAAAGTAATCGCTACTTTTGTTTGAAATAACTGAACTGAAACATCGATAAAGACGATATAAAATTAACAAGGTGGTAAATCGTAAGTGGTAATCAATAGATGATTGTCGGTGGCAGCGGCCAGGGCACGGAGTCAGTGTAATGACCAACTAATCAACTATCAGTAGGTAGAATAAAATACTCGGAACAAAAGAAGGATCTTAAGACTGTAGTCCTTGAGCGTGGGAATTTGTGATTGAACACCCACATTCATATTTTACATGCACACAAACGCATCGGCCACTGTTGCATACTAACTCTGGCAACTAATAAATTTACTTTCGGTTTTTTCTTCTAGTTACATATTCATTAACTGTTCGCCTTTGAAGAATGTTTAGAATGTCCTACAAAGCACGCAATGTATCTTAGTCATATCGGAAAGCCCGCGGGCTTTAAGTAACTCGTCAACGGCCGAGAATGGGGTTCAAGTGTACCTATTCATTTTTAATTCATTTCATGGACAAATAATATATTTTTACACAGTATAAAATTAAGTCGCTCGCGCTATCTGTCAGCTTAGATCTTTTACAGTAATCAACGGATTTTAATGCTATGTTATGAAATAAAATTTGTATGATATATGTTATATTAATGGAACATAATGTTTCTTAAAATTAAAAATTTTGAACGCTTTTATTGCTCATATTGACTAAATTTTACTACATAAATCTTACTTACGTACTTTTTTTTTACAGATTTTACAGATTACAGATATCAGATAATATAAGGGATAGGGCATCTATTATTTTACAATTCACCAATTGATTAAATTCGAACTTAAGGGATGAATAATAATGGAAATGACGTAAAGTGTAGATGGGACCCTTTTTTACAATTTTTGTCTGTCTGTCTGTTTGTTTGTGCCGGCTAATCTCTGGAACGGCTGGAGCGATTTTGACGGGATTTTTACTGATAGGTAGCTGATGATATAAGGAGTAACCGCGGTTGGTGTAGTATCGCGGGTAAGACCGTGGGGCTCAGCTAGTTTTTTTTTCAAAAAAGACAACTTCCGTATATATCCAATAAATCCTGTGTCGCGGGGGACTTTACAAACATACATGAAACGGACACAATGGACACCCAGACTCAGAACAACAATTCGTGGATCACACAGTGTTGTCCCATGTGGGATTTGAACCCACAACACCTGATACAGTAGGAAGCGGCGAGGCAACCGCTTAAACCACTAGACCAACCATGCAGTCAAAATTAAAACTGTAATTTTAAGGTCTTTCATTATTTCAGTAGTAGTTATTCAATTCTAACAGAAATCATTAAAAAAAATTTTTTTTTACTTTTTTAAAAACAATTTCTCAAAGTGTCTCGGTCTGTCAAAGTGCATTCAAAGTACTCGTCAAGACAAATCAAACGACTCCGAACTCGATAGGTTCCGTCGTTACAAAGTTCCTATGACCACCTTCCAGCTTCAACATCAGATCAGCTCCATGTCATCATATTAAAGCATTGTCACGCTATATACATACGCCTACAAAAATTCAACACAATCGGTTGAAGATATCTGCAAAATTGAGTTGCAAGATTCCGTCTTAACAAATATAGTTAGATACATACATAGCAAGTTAAAAAAAACATAAAAATAAGTTCTGTGTTAATAAAAACTACTAATATTTTTCTTTGAAATTATTCTTTAAAAAAATTAAATTAAATTCAAGAATACAAATTAACAATTACAATTCGACACTCACTGGCAACCCACCCTAAAACTTGTCATTTACGTATTATGGAGCTCAGTGCGAACTACAAACGGACGTGGTGTCACCTTGAATATTCGGCGGGCACTGAATTTTTTGAGCGCGATAAAACTTATTTATTGCAATTTACGGGGTAGATATCTACATACTAAAATGTATGGAACTTTTGTCGCTAAAAATGAATGATGTTTAGCCTTAGATTATGGCTTTTTGGTGAGAATTAATAAAAAACTAAACCGGTAAATCTTTTCTCCATAGTTTTTTCTCGCGAAATAACAAAAAAAAACATTTAAAATAGAGCACGAAATAGGGCAGAGTGTGCTAATTAAAAAGGTCGATTTCGATGATTTTGATCTTTGTTAAAGCTTTTTTTCACAAAAATAAAGAATTATTTCATAAATGTCACTCGGTAGATTGGTAGACTGATTTATTAAACTACTGAGATATTTTTTTTAGTGTCAAATATGAATTGAGTTGTTTGTGTTTTGCAAAACTGCAAGTGCCTTTTCGCGCGTTTCTAGGGACGCGCCCCTTAACAGTCATACTGATTTTCGACTTATCTTTGTTTTCATAAAATTTGTTTATTTACAGCATTACTAGTTGTTGCCTGCGGCTCCGCCCGCGTATATTTCGGTTATCGCGGCAAATAGTAGCATATGTGTTATTATATGATGTTATAATATATTAGCTATTTTCTAATGGTTTTCAACGGTTTAAGACTTAAGCTAGTAGCTTATGTCTTAAACCGTTGAAAACCATGTAATATAGTATATTATATACCAGTAATTTATTAGTATATTACTGTAAAGTTTGATCGAAATCCGTTCAGCAGTTTTTGCGTGAAAGAGTAACAAACATTCATCCATCCATCCATCCATCCATCCATCCATCCATACTTACAAACTTTCGCGTTTATAATTAGTAGGATTAACAACGTTAAAGGAAATTTTAACCAAAATAAAACTTCACAACATTCTTATTTTCAGAAACGGTCGTCTGATTCTAAACTAGGCAAACCCGTTACGGTAACCAGACTTCTCTTGACAACTTGTCCTGGGTGGGAAACGAACCTGCGGCCTCCGGCCTAGCAGTCAGGATCACTAACCACTAGATAAACAGGCCAGTTATTAAGAGATAATAGTTAAATGTACCACCTACTGGTCCATGAGAAATGGTCGTACTTGAATAGACTAAAGCCGGATTGTGTTTTAATTCCAGTGCTTCAAAGCCTCTTGTGCGGATTAAGTAGCCCTGGACACGCATGCGCGCCTTTACAAAGCGGAACCATGCTAATCCGATCCCAGTTATAAATAGAACATTCTTGTTTAAATGTAATGTAAAAACATTTCTAAAAGCAAGCTTAAAAAAGTCCCGTAAACATTTTTTTTTCGTTTTGTTATTCATATATAACAGAAAAGCTGTAAAATAAACAGTAACAAAGAAATGAATAAGTAATCATTAGTCTGCTTGGCGAGATTGGCACGTTATTAAAATGAAAAAAAAAACAATAATAGAGCCAAACCAATGACTCATTATCTCATCATTTTCATTCAAGGCACTGAGTTTAGAAAAGAAATATACATACTGTCGTCACAGTATGGTATTGAACATACATATTATGTGTGAGACACTCATACACACTTTTAGAAGAGAGAGAAAGAAGAAATAATATATAATCCTTACAGTATGGTAATGTACATACGTATGTGTGAGACATATAGGTAGGTACACACTGGTGATACTACTTATAATCTATACTTACAAAACAACAAGTCCTGAGTCCTGACTGATTCATCACCGCCGAGCGTAAACTATTAAGTTAGGGTCATGAAATTTTGTGAGTAGGTTCGTTTTATTGAGTAGACACCCACCAAGGAAGGAATTTTGAAATTTCGACCCCTAAGGGGGTGAAATAGGGGTTGAAAGATTGTATGAAAGTCCGTCATTTTTTAAATTAGAAGAATGAAGCTTTCGAAGCTCCCTTCCTATGGGCTTCCCGAGAAATTATGCGATTGGGCCACTAGCTTTCTAGCAGATACAAGCATTAAGGTCGTAGTCGACGGTGAATGCTCTGATTCCATATCTGTGAATGCTGGTGTCCCGCAAGGCTGTGTGCTATCGCCTACTTTGTTCCTCCTCCATATCAATGACATGCTGCAAAATTGCGGCATTCATTGTTATGCGGATGACAGCACCGGCGATGCTTTTTACACCGGACGCGCCAATATTTCTCGGGAAAACGTCATTGAGAGTCGAAACAAACTTGTGTCTGAAGTCGAGACTTCTTTGGAGAAGGTCTCAGATTGGGGTAGACTTAATTTAGTCCAATTTAACCCCACAAAGACACAAATTTGCGCGTTCACCACTAAAAAACTTCCGTGGGTCGCATGTCCTCGTTTCGAAGGCACTCCACTATCTGCCTCAGCCAATATTGGAATTCTTGGTGTCGACATGTCGAGCGAAGTCCAGTTTCGTGGCCACCTGGAGGGTAAGGCCAAATTGGCCTCGAAAAAGCTTGGTGTGCTCAACAGATCGAGACAGTATTTCACTCCGGCCCACCGCCTTATACTTTATAAGGCCCAGGTTCGGCCTCACATGGAATACTGTCCCCATCTTTGGGCGGGGGCACCCCAATACCAGCTCCTCCCTTTGGACCGCATTCAACGGAGAGCGACCCGAGTCGTCGATTGCCAAGAACTTTCAATTCGGCTAGACTCTTTGGCGCTGCGTAGAGATGTAGCTTCGCTGTGCATCTTCTACCGCATTTATCATGGGGAGTGCTCCGAGGAATTGTTCGGACTGATTCCTGCCGCCTCTTTCCGCCATCGTCCTACGCGACAGAAGTTTCATCCCCATCATTTAGATGGTTGGCAGTCCTCAACTGTGCGCTTTTCCAGGAACTTTCTGCCTCGCACAACAAAACTGTGGAATGAACTGTCGCCTGCGGTATTCCCGGACCAATACGACCTTCAAACCTTCAAGAAAAGAGCGTACTCCTTCTTAAAAGGCCGGCAACGCACTTGTGATGCCTCTGGTGTTGCGGGTGTCCATGGGCGGCGGTAATCGCTTACCATCAGGCGATACGTCTGCTCGTTTGCCCCCTATATCATAAAAAAAAAAAAAAAAATGAAGCTTTATATTTGGGCTACTGATTAAAAACGAGTAGTTACGTATTTAAGCGTTTCTAGATATTCTACCCCTAAGGGGGTGAAATAGGGGTTGAAAGATTCTATGGAAGTTCGTTATTTTTTAAGTTAGAGACATAAAACTATCTTAGGGCTACTGATTAAAAATGAGTTGATACGTATTTAAGCGTTTCTGGATATTCTATCGCGAAGTGGTGAAAGAGGGGTTGACCATTCGTATATAAATTAGTCTGGAAGTCCGTCATTTTTAAGTTAGTAGCCTGAAACTTCGTCTCCAGGCTTTTGATTACAAATAAATGTATACTTATATCAGCATTTATGGGAATCCTACTCCTAAGGGGTTAAAATATATACATATAAACAACTGCGAGCAAAGCCGTGGGCAACAGCTAGTTTACTATAACATGATATTATCGAACGGGAGTTCGTGAACCTATCCTAAAGAGCTCTTAAATACGTATATTATTAACTCTTTAAAATATAAATAGGAATAATGTAAATAATACAACAGAATTGATAAATGTATGATCGATATACATATTCAATGTTCATATCGATCATACATCTGTCAATGTATGTATTGTATATTTAGTATTCATTGCAGTAAATACAAAATTCCGTTCCATTCTTTAATTACAAGAGGGTAATAAAATAATCTCTATGATGGTGGTATGATGGGAGTTGCAGAACCAAGGATGTTAAAATTACTAAACATAAATATTCTATTCGTAGTTCCAATACAGTTGGTATTCCTATGTGATACGCAATGAACGTTTTAGTAGATTAGATCATAACTTTCTCACAATTATCATATAGTTGTTATAATTTTCTCTTCAAATTACATAATACTTTAAATTTGTAAATTAAGTCAACATTTTTTAAGATCAAATGTGTTTTGACGTACGGATGAACACATTCCTTTATTTGGAGACGTTGCATCAACTCTTTTTGACACGTAGTTCTGACGCAGCTTAGCACTTATTCTTTTTACTCGAACAGACGACAAAAAGTAAAGTAACACTAAAATCCTTGTACCTATATATTTCTAACTGTTTTTTTAAGAACGTTAAATTAGAATTTTCTCTGTTTCTTAATTCTGTAGGTCTGTAATTAATGTATTATTGAACCATGAGGAAATTCTTTGAGTAACTTTTTATGTTGATTATTCAAAACAGGTCAAAATTTTTAAAGGGGAAAATCTGAAACAATTATGTGTCATATGCAGGGATATTCCGGTTAGGGTTAACCTAACCGAAATAATCTGTTATTAACCCTTTTGGAAATGGGTTAACCTAAATTTAGGATTAACATAAATAGATGTTACCGAATTATAACTGTTAACAGGAATAGTCTAATACAGGATAATTACGGTTAACCTTAACCGAATTGGATATAGGTTTCTGGATATTTGTAGGTCCGTGATTAATTTTTCGATACAGTCGTCATTATTTGCGTGAGATGGGAAGAGGGGGATCTCGGCTAATAACAAGTAATTTTTTTTTCACAAGAGATCAAGTAAAACTGATTATTTTCGAATTGCGTTAAGTCGCGTCACGTCGTAAAATAACCGAAATATTGGGTTAACTTCTATTATTTGGGTTAACAATTTCAAAAACATAAACCCTTTCATTTGGGTTAACCCTTATTGTTTGGGTTAAAACAATAACATATACAATCTGTTAACCGAATCAATGAGTAACCCTTTGAAACGGTTACAGATTGATTTGGTAACCGTTTATAACGCATACCGTTATGCATGGGTTTTCCAATCCCTGGTCATATGTGCAGTCACACGGACACATTTTTTCGTCAGTAGGTATTTCAAAGATTTTCATTACTTGGCAGTACAGTGCCTGCTTTGCAGGATAAAGCTGTTATTTATGTAATAAATATTATCTACACTTCTACACTATTATATAAAGAGGTAAAGTTTGTGAGATTGTGAGTTTGTGACGTTGTAGGGGGTAATCTCTGGATCTACTGAACCGATTTTGAAAATTATTTTACCAATAGAAGGCTACATTATTTGTGACTGACATAGGATATATATAAAATTGCGAAAAGTGGAAAGACATTTTCGTGGTACGGCTACCACAACGGGTCCGGCGACTTGCAATGTAAGTCGGAGAAAAAAATGTTTACCGTCCAACGATGTGGGCACGGGTCAGCTAGTTGTTAATAAAATCTTAGTGTTTAAAGAACAGCATAGTTATTTACATTTATTTCTCACTTTCAAGGCTATCATCCATCCGTTTAACTATCTTACAATTTTTAGGCAACAAGAACCCGTTGTGTTTTGTACACATTCGGCGCTACACAAATGAGGTCATCTAGTGCTAATTCAAGAGCATTATGTGGGCAGAACCTTGAGCTTGACCTGACTACAGCGTCTGACTAGAAAAATAGAACAAATAACTACGTAGCAAATTCTTAACTGCTTACAAAACTAATATGGACATGATCTTGTTTGTATTGAGGATTCCTACACGTAATGCATTACTATTAGTTAAATGCGTGATGTGCAGTCTATTGTTGTGACGTTGAAGTTGGTTGTAACCTATGCATACTTATCCAGAATGACAAGCTGATGGGCAAGCATGCGCGTCCAATGCTGACTAGGTTTTGCGTGCCAGTTAAGCGATATACATACCAATATACCGTGATTGATATTTGTTCGGTACGTGAACAATGTGAACATATTGATACAGACCTCACAATAAATATGCACTACACAAAAGCGTAACTAAACTGATAAGGATTATTATTCCAAACATGACACGATTTCATTTAGGTCTATTTATATACGTAACGAGCCACGTGAACTTGTAGAGTGTAAAACCAGTAGACAATCATACATATATTTGTACTCGTAAATGTCTGGAATTTGTTGCAGAAGCGAGTCGGTATAATCGCTTTGTTCATGATGGAAAATTCCAGAAAGCTTTCTAGCGCCCCTGAGCACGCACACTTACGACATACAACTGTGCTGCGCCAGCGCAAATCGTGCTCGGCATCGACATCGACACTTTCACTGAATTTACGAAGTACTAGTACTAGTGTTAAACCTGTTTAAAGTGAGCTGGATATGTATAACTTAATCAAAGAATGAACGTTTTCTAGGAAGTTTTGCACAATTACTGCGTTATTTGCAGTGACATGGCTTCAATTCTAACAGAAATTATGAGCTGTGGATAATGTAGTATTCATGCGCTAAGCAACTGGCTCTACTACAAGTCACACTGGTTTGTTACTGTCAAATTGACGTTGGTTGTAAATTCAAGGGCACTGATGTAACGTGTAGGTCCTTGTATTCGGAATAATATTTACATCCAATGGTAGTAAGCACAAGCACACAGCAACCTGAGTGTGGCTGACTGACTTAAAAATGTATCAATGAACTTGGTAACAATTCAACTTGGTTTTGCAAATTTTAAATACTGATTGCATTTTCGTTTTTATGAATTCTTCGTTTCGACCTTCTATTTTTTTTATCTTTTTATAAAGTTTAATATTTAAGTATGTACCTTATAAAATAAATAAGACAAATTCAGTGTTAGTTAAAACTGAGTGTGGCTGACTGACTTAAAAATTTATCAATCAACTTGGTAACAATTCAACTTGGTTTTGCAAATTTTAAATACTGTTTGCATTTTCGTTTTCGTTCGCTTTTAAAGAAGGCAATATTATCATACAAATGTACGATAATATTAGATTTATCATACATTTCATCATATCATACATACGTCAACTGCTTGTAAATCCATATTTATATTATAAATGTGGAAGGAACTCTGTCTGTCTGTCTATCCTGCTTTCATAGCCAAACCGCTGCACCGCTTTCAATGAAATTTGGCATGGAGGTACTTTGATTCTTAAGGAAGGACATAGGCTACTCTTTGTTGCGATAACCGACAAACACGCGGGCGGTGCCGCGCGCATAAGCTAGTAAATAATAAATGTCAAATCGTAATAAATATTACATTACTTTGTTTTCGTTATTGTTACTAAAAATGGAGTATTACTGTAGAGTAGCTATAGAAGATTAAAATTGGTTCGTAGCAACCGGAAAAATAATCTTGAAAAACAAAATGGAAGTTGGTCATAAATAGTTCTAAAATAATAAATACTAATATTATAAAGCTGCAGAGTTTGTTTGTTTGTTTGAACGCGCTAATCTCAGGAACTATTGGTCGGATTTGAAAAAAATTTTCACTGTTGGATAGTCCATTTATCGAGGAAGGCTATAGGCTATATTTTATTTTATTTTAAATTAGGGATCCGTAAGAAAATTGCAATTTTTAACCCAAGGTGTGAAATCGAAAACCTATTTTTGCGTGCGCTGCAAAAACTATTGACAATAGAACAAAATAATGTATTACGGGTTTGTAGGTCCCATTAAGATCTACAAAAAAAAATCTGCGAGAGCATATATCTAACTATCATGGTTTAGTCACAACAACCACTTTTGTGTTTTTAAAATTTTTTATTAAATCGCCTAAAGAAAGAAACTACGTTAAATGTGTATCGTAATATTAATCCTTTATTATGTAGAAGTAAAATACTTTTTGTTTCATCCCAGTCGGACATTTCGTTTAGAAGTTATCACGAGTATAAGACGCTAAGAGTTGGTACCTAATAATGAGTTATTGGCCAAAGAGTTTTATCAACATAATACCTAATATTAATCTTTATCCAAATAAATGTGTTGTTGATTATGAGTATTAGATCTTAGAAAAGTATAATATCTATAGTCTATACTAATCTATCTATACTCATTTTTAATATATAAAGCTGAAGAGTTTGTTTGTTAGTTTGAAGTCGCTAACCTCAGGAACCGCTGGTCCGATTTGAAAAATTATTTCAGTGCTGGATAGTACATTTATCGAGGAAGGCTATAGGCTAAATATCATCACGCTAAGACCAATAGGAGCGGAGCACCAATGAAGAATGTTACAAAAACGGGGGTAATTTTTTACGCCAAGGGCAATAGGAGACGCACACGACGTTGCGTGGGTCAGCTAGTAAGAAATAATAGCATCAGCAAGTTTTTTTTTAACACAAGCTTACGCGTCTACATGAGTAACTTTTACGGGCTTTTTATTTTTTTTACCTATGTAAAAACTAAATAATTTTGGTTAATTGGACACGTCACATAATTTGGTTGGGTTTATCCGTGACCAACCGTTTTTTTACTTTTCTGTATAAAAGTACATAAGTATATTATGTTTATTATTCACGTTAAGAATACCCACAGTTCTGTTTTACACTGAACAGTTTAAATAAGAAGATTTTATTTCATTTTATGAATTGTCGCTATTATCGTTCTGTTATCTTTTGAAAAAAATGCAAAATTCAAATATATTCACACTTTTTCGGTGAAAGAGAATATGTAATGTTTGTAAAATAATTCAGACGTACTAGCTTTCGCCCGCGGCTTCGCTCGCATTTAATATATAAAGTATAAAGTTTCATGATGATCGGTTAAGTAGTTTTCGCGTGAAACCATAACAAACAAACTTTTTTTCACCTTTATAATATTAGTGTGAACGTATACAACAACAATCACGTGTATTTTAAACCACCTGAACTAACATGAACGTATAAAAAAAACATGTATCCTAATAACACAAACATGAATTTGAATGTTTTTAATGTATTCAATTAAATTTTATAAATTCAAACAAATTTTAAAAACAGACTTTATTTTATATTAATAACATTTCCATCTGTATTTATTTTATAGCTCGAGTCAATGACAAAATAGAAGAATATTTATTTTAACAGATTTTGAATTTAAATTATACACTTTATATACTCTCGATTGTGGGCACTTGATGGAACTTGTTGCAATACATTCTAGAATCAAAATTATCAAAGGCACTGACGAAATATATACTAGACCAACACTCTACTAGGCGAGACCTGTACGCGGATTTATAGTAAGCTTAATGTTCCCTAGATGTCACTAAGTGCATCAAATCGTGAATTACAACGATATTTTCTGACCCCCAACACCGATACAAACCCAACAGTCAACTGTCAAGATTATTGTCATTGTGTTATTGCGAAATGTACCACTAGATGTCGTTTTTTAAATAATTAATTATATTAGTACCTACATAATTTATGTAATATTTTATTTTATCGTCAGAGAGATCTACACAAATAAATAAAATTGAAATGTCTGTTTTTCAGTTTTAAATAACCGCTTTTCGCTTTTAAAATCTTTTTTTTTTATTAATTGTTTGAAACTTTTTTATTTTCAATGGATTCACTTTATACTTTGTATGTATGTATGTTTCTCAATTGACATAAGTAAGGAACTAAGGACTAACATTTTATTTTTTTAATGGATTCAAAAAACAAAATAAAAATTGATGAATTAATAAAATACAGTTGCATGTTGCAGTTGCAATTCCCGTCCTTATGACACATGTCTAAAAACAGTTTTTGGCGTTTATAAATGTTGTTGATCGTGAATTTATGCAAATGAAAAAATTGATAATTACGAGTTGATAATGTCGAGAATTGCTTGCACATATTAATTTATCAACTATAGATGAAAAAAGGTGTAATTAAGGATTTTCTTTCGGTTTGTGTCTTATAAATAATCCTAATGTTAAAAATGCGAACGTAAGTTCGTTTGTTACGCTTCCCGGCGAAAACTACTTATCTGATTAATCTGATCATCATGAAACACATATTCTTGTAGAGGTATTAGAAGTAACATAGGATACTTTTTATTAAATGCGAACGAAGTCGCGGGCGAAACCTAGTTATTAATAAAACAATCATAAGAAATGTTTTGGAACGAAGTTCCATATCGCGCTTCTCGCTAAAAGTTGTAGCGACACTTTTAACATTGAGTTGACGTCATAGTGCTGGATACTCAACGTTAAATATAACCAGCTGAATGCCAACGTCCATACCATGTTGAATACACCGATTTTCGTCCGATCACCGAAGTTAAGCCACATCGGGCGTGGTTAGTACTTGGATGGGTGACCGCCTGGGAATACCACGTGTTGTTGGCTTTTTGCATTTATTTACAGAATATATATTGTTTTATAGTATATTTTGTAAAGTTTGATTATTTCTAAAATAATTTGACAAATGCGTTACCGCCGTTACCGGTCTTTGGGGCATAGTGGAGTGGGACGGGGGGAGAGGTTGGGGTATGAGCCTCCGGAATCCTCACTCACTCGGTGAAACACAGCGCAAGCACTTTTTCACATCGGTTTTCTGTGATGCCGTGGTATTACCAGGGGCAGGGGTCATATTACGTCACGTCTCGCGTAACCAAGTTAAATAATATCCAGAAACGGTTAAATACGTATCTACTCATTTTTAATCAGTAGCCCAAAGTTAAAGTTTCATGTTTCTAACTTAAAAATGACGGACTTTCGTCCACACTTTCAACCCGTATTTCACCCCCTTAGGGGTAGAAATTCCAAAATACCTTCCTTAGTGGATGTCTACTCAATAAAACGATCCATATGAATAACTGAAAGAATACAAATTAAGGTCTATACGTACGTGTAATATTAAAATCATCCTCTTATCCCTAACTGTTGAAGAGTTTAACCTTCTATCATCAGCTCACCTAAATAACTTGAAAGTATACGACTAAAGGTCTATAGATACGTATGAAATTGAAAGAATTATCCTCCAACTCCTAACCGTTGAGGAGTTGTACCTTCGATCATCAGCTTGCCTAAATAATTTGAAAGAATACGACTAAATGTAACATACATACATATGATATTTAAAATTTATCCTCCAACTCCTATTAACCGTTAAGGAGTTGTACCTTACACCATCAGCTCATCATCATAAAATGATGAATACCAGACGAAAATACCGGGTTCAGTACTTCGGTACTTCAGAAAATATACGAAAACATAATATGTGCCTAAAAAAATGAGGGTTTCCCTCGATTTCCCTAGGATCACATCATCAGATCCTGATATGGTGACAATGAGACCACCTCGGGAGCATACCCTTTCGAATACAAAAATAATTTTAAAAATCAGTCCACAATTGACGCAGTAATCGGTGAACATACATAAAAAAAAAACACACAGTGGAACATAGAACCTCCTCCTTTTTGGAAGTCGGTTAAAAATAAAAATACAGTCGAATTGATAACTACCTTCTTTTTTTGAAGTCGGTTAAAAATAAACATTCATATTAATTAATATTTTTGAACTGAGTACGCGGCTCAAGCGATGTTGCCGTTCCGTATTAACTACTGGTGAACGATTTTTGCAATGTTGCCATTCATGAGTGCATTGTTTCTCTGATTCAACCAAATAACTTATAAATGTGACATCTAGCGTAGTAAATAGGTCATTATTTTCAAGTTTATTAAAATCGATTGCAACGTCATCTCCTAAACATAGGTGTTAACTTTTAGTTATGCAATTGAAAATCATTTTTTTAAAGCAAGCAATACAAAGCAAGTTTTATATTTGAAAAATAATAATATAGTTACTAGAATTGAAGCACATCAATAAAATACTGTTAAACTTTGTTAAACTGCTTTTTAGAGCTTATTTTGAGCGCCATCTAGATTTAGTTGAACTTTTCTAGCTTTTTACGGCGTACAGTATTGGCCAAGGGAGGGACGGTCTATAGTATATTGTGTCATTGTCAAAGGTAATGCTGCAAGGTGAAACCGGTCAGGTATAAACATAATTAAGTAAAATGGCGGAATAAGTACAAGTGATTTTGAGTCCTCAGATTACAAAAGAAAGCCAGATGGAACGTTCTTGTCAAATAACATGACGCCGATTGATTTATGTTAGTGTGTGTGACAGTCGGTGCGACACTGTAGGAACACGTACATCTTTGTGTGTGTAATGATACCATACGCAGTAAAAATTCCCTATTTTTTTGATAAATATTAAGATTGAAAAAAGGGTATTTAATATTAATGAACTTTAAATATTATAGTTTTTATTTTAGTTACTGTTACATACTATGCAAACTCTCAGCAACCTTTATTTTGCACTAACTTTTTATAATATTGTCGTTTTGCGTGTAAATTTCGTGTAAAAATTATAAAAAGCTAAAATAAATTACTTTACCAAAAGTACTTGTAATGTATGATAAATATATTTGTTTAATATTCTGCGGATAAACGGTAGGTACCTGTACCTGGGAATCAAGTTTTGTACTATCGATTATTCTCAATCATTCAATTATGATGTGAAGCACAAGTTAAAGACATAAAACATCTACAAATTGTTTGTATGTAATAATTATCAGAAATAATTGTATGTATCACCAAAGAATACTTTCAGATGAGGTTAGGAACCAAGTCCCTATAAATATAGAAATGAGGTTCTCTAATGTCTGGACTAACAAGTAATCTCCCTAATTGAAGGGAAAATAAAAATGGACAAAAACTGGTATCACAGTCGAACTACGGTTGAGGTTTTGTGTTCCAACACAACAAATTTAATTATCGGGTAAAGAAATAATTATAGCAACTAAATAATCTGTATTTACCTGTGAAAAGATATTCCATCTTCTTTTTTGTTTTTGGGAACTACTAAACACTGTAAGCAGTATTTAATGATGCAAGACGGCATATTGAAAATAAAAATATAAATCACTCGTGACGTATACACAATATGGCGGTTTGTCACACACTGTCGCGAGAATGTATTCGCTTTCTAATTCATATTTACTTTGTAGATTCATTGTCGTGTTCTTTACGGTCTATCTGGCTTTCTTTAGTAATCTGAGTTTGAGTCTATAAGTAGATTTTGAATTTGTTTTGATATTCGAAGTAAGCATTTTCACATATTGCCCGGCTACTATAAATAATATCAAGTAGAGTTATGCTCTCAATACTTATAGTAATCTAATGAATTGTCACCTAAGTGACCATTGTGGACATTAGTACTTAACATTTGAGAAATGTACCTAATAATAAACCAGATAAGCCAATATAAAGCAAGACTTTAATACTAATGAAAAATAAGGTAGAAGTATGAGCGATGCCTTCATCGCATACATTTTTACTGAGATGTAGAATTGTAGAGTTTGTGAAGTTAGGGTTGGTAGAGTTAGGGCGTGTACATTCAGAAGCTTGGCTCCACATGAGATCTGATATCTTTTTCACAGGATAAGCCATATGCAGTCGTCTTGGCAATATTTTACATGAAAATGTTTTTGGTAGGATCCATATTTTACAAAAATTATATTCGTACCCACTAGCCATGGTGATATTTATAATAATGATCAAAGTCATAATTTTAATTAATTTATTATTGAAATAGCCTAGGAAATTAGTTAATTAAAAAAAAAAAAATACGACGGATACTTTTTGCCGATGTGTTTGCCGACAAACTTCCCGCTTTTAAGATAAATGTTTTGAGATTGTTGAAGCATTAGTTTTAGTGTCAATGGTAATTTATGTGGTATCAATCCCCCTACTTAAATATGTTTGTATTTTTGATTTCTGTTTTTGTTACTTTCTTTTAGTTTTTTTTGGTTCATTTTTATCAATTTTTTTATATTATTTTTATTTTCACTTGTTTCTTTTGGTGCATATTGTGACACCTTGAAATGTTGTGCATTTAAATTAGAGTTAGCGAACTTACTGTTTCTTATATACATAAGATATAATGTAACAACAACTGGTTGTCCAAATAAATAAATAATTCAAAAAAAAAATTGTCTGGATAGTATGAAAAATAACCACAATTCACTAGGTCCATAACATACTTTGCACTTTGCAGTATCATGATCTAAGATAACTATATGTACTTATACAAATTAAACGGGAGTCACATGAATATTAAATTTATTTTTATTGTAGATTTTACTAATTGCTTCCAATGATTGATTTTTAAATTCACCGTGTTTTCGTAACTTAACTAATAATAATAAATCTAGATTTATAAGTCATTTAAAACACTTTGCATAAGTCCATAGGTCATGTGAGAAAAGTACCAGTGCATTTACAGTTGAATTTGAACCATTAGCAGTAACAACAAACATTACTGTAACTGAGAAAAGAGCATAAATATACAGCATTTAATTTTCAATTAAATTTAAAACTCAAGTAGTAACATTGAAAATGATATGATGTCGACGCGCTGCACACTGGTCGAGAATTTGAGATAAGTAGCGCTGTAGAGCGGGCAGCCGTCAACCAGCCCGCAGCCGTATAGTCGGTAGTCAGACAGTGAGGCTTGACGTGGTAGCGCTACGACGCGGAACGAACGAGCGACCAAGAGGAGCGGTACCATCGCGCAATTCGAACCACAGATCATTCACTTGTTTTCCAATTTGTGAAATTTACTAAACACAACTTCACAATGAGTTCATAATAAACCAGTTTTTCAGTTGCAGTACCCATTCAGTTGCAAATTAATGCAAAAAGATAAAAAGAAAGTTGAGAATCTACAAAGAAAATGACAGTTATAGCACATATTTCGTCATATACTCACTTGACTATAAACTTCCTTTAACCCGCTCGTGGTGAAATTCCAATTTGAAACACGTTCACGATAAAATTGTCTAAGTCTGTCACAAGCACAACCACTACAACTGACACAGAATATTACTCAACACACAGGAACTGGGTAGAGAGCCAAGCTACGTAACAACACTATTCAAACAATACTTTGCTCTTTCTTGTTCATAATATAACACATAGGCAATAAAAAAACAGGTTCCTTTGTTAAAACGTAGACTTGCACAAAAAAAATTAACGCAAAAATAAAAGTAGCGCTACAAAGACCGAACACTTGTATCCCTTGGCGTTGCGCACTAGTGACTGAGACGATAGCGGGCGAAGCGCGAGCCGCGAACCACGAATCAATGTTGCGCAGCAAGCCAGTGTGTGCGGGATATCTGTAAACAGAGGTCGCACACATCGACATGGGGGACACCCGACCTAGTCGGCACAGCGGGGGACAGGCATTGTCTCGACACAGGAGTCCGTCTGGAGGTACCTGTTCAACCACTACTGACCCGTGTAAATGAACTCGATTTGACCCCTCTAACATTTCCAACGTAATGATTATATCGGCAACGGCTACTGTTTGTTTGGACACCAGAACCAACACAGTGACATTAGTTGAATTTCTAGTTCAATAGCGATTATTAACTTTAGATTGCAAAAGCTATTGTGTAGCCGTACATTTATTACATATAGTACTGTACTGTAGTTAATTTCATAGGAAACTAGCTGACCCACGCAACCTCATTAGCGTCTCCTATTGCCCGTAGAGTGGTAATTTTTCCCCGTTTTTGAAACATTCTTTATTGTAAGCTCCTATTGGTCTTAGCGTGATGATATATAGCCTATAGCCTACCTCGATAAATGTACTATCCAACACTGAAGGAATTTTTCAAATCGAAACAGCGGTTCCGGAGGTTAGCGCGTTCCAACAAACAAACTCTTTAGCTTTATAATATTAGCATAGATAAAAATACACGCATAAAAATGTCGATGACCGTTCATTGTAATGTCAAAAATAATGAACAAATAAGGTAGTTTCTTTTTTAATAAGAAAAATATCACACACAAAAGCCTGTAAGGGTTTATGTGTGTGATATTCTTATTTTTGTTTCAAACTCCATGCCGTCAGCAGTGTTTAATATGGTATGTATAGTATAACTTACTATGATAAGAATTCAGTTTTAATTTAAAGTATTACCCTACTTTCCCCCAACTCAACTGATTTCAATAGGCAAAAGCTTAATGAAAGACTTTATCAAAGTGAGTGTCCTCAGATCAAAATGAACTGTATACTTTTATTACTTTTATTGAAATGTATAAAAGACACAATAATTGTACTATTAAAACTTGATCTTGAAGGAAACTTAATGAGAAGGAAAGTCAGGTGGATTTTAATGCTTGGTGACAAAAAGTGCATCAATAATTTTAATTTAATAAAAAACTACGGACGATCAATGAATTGATTACATTTTTGTTAGTATAAAGCCAAGCCAATCGAAAACATGTGAATTTCATACATTATAGCATAAAACAGATAGGCAGAAATAACTACAACATCAAGTATTTCCACAACATAAATCGATTGGTATAAAGCAACATTAATAGATCGAGTTATTTATATTTAGAATCGCAAAAAAGGTGTTAGTTATCTACTTGGGAAGACATTATTGATAATAACAGAGCGCTGACGCCTATTTCCACATAAACAACAATAAGTTCGTGTCAAAACCATTTTGCCATTAAGTTTTTCAGGTAGTAAAGCCACGCTGATTTCAGCACGAACGGGCCGGCTCAACCGGGGCGGTACTAACCTCGCACAGAAAATCAACCTAAAATGACAGCGTTCGTGAGTGCGAGACCGGATGCCCAAATAGTCTAGTCAACAAGTTCCATACTTGTTGACTAGACTAAAAGATGCAGAAGCATCACTAGGCCGCTACGGTGTGGGTCGCCATGCTGCATTGTCTGCATTCGCAATGAATATGGTGACCACCACTCTTGGATTCTGCTTGTGCTTTCCATCAGGCAGAGTAGTGTCATTTTGGCGAGACAAAAAATAGTTTTTTTTTTAAACCTATATTTATCGTCCTCACGCACAAAGTTTTGAACTTATGACAAAGCATAATAACACCGCAAACAAGAACCGCTTCCTAGTAACCACTGAAGAATTCCACACTATCCATCTTATTTTAGCTCCAAGATGCAAAATATTAGGTGTTCTATAAGTGGATTACAATCATCCAAACGACATATTTAAACAACGTTTTAGTTACAAACGACACAGACAAAAAAAGGTAAAATTGATACCCAACATGCATTGCTTGTTAGGGAATCTAATAAAAAAATTAGATCATTTGAAATTAATGTCCTTTGCAAGAAACAAAATGTATCTGTCAGTTTTGAAATACGGTTTATAAAAACTAGAGTCAGAAGTGCGTTTGATTTGTTTGTTATTCTATCATGCACATTTACGTATCAATTCTCGCCGCCTCTACTAATAAGAAGGATATTTTTAAACACGGTGAAGATTGAAGGCTGTTAACGAGCTCGGTTTGCGAAAACACCGAAACAAATAAGACTCTATTCATTATGAGAATAACAGGTCTATGTAAGTATAACAGAACTCTCCTGCCGAGATGTTTACGATAGTCGTATTCAATAAGGTAAAAATATTTCAAAAAAGATGTAAATGAAATTTTTACTGCAATTTATATTTTCATTTCTCAGATTTTATTTTTGTCTTCTAAAAAAGTGATACCAGGAAGAACTTTCAATCAATATGAGATCTTATTAATTCATTGATTTATAGATAAAGTAAACCATAGTATTAGAGTGGCAATGTTGGTGTTTTAAATGTATCCTTTTTGATAAAACATAATACACGCTAAATAAACTTATACATCTTATTTTATTTTTTATCCTAACACCTCGAAAACGTGTTATGTAAAAAAATAGTCTACTCTTCACTCTTGTTATGTAAACTTTTACACAGATTGTTGTTTATCATCACCTTGAATCTACGAGGAAGTAATTATCTGAGGGCTACGCTCGACTAAAGTTACCTTCGAAGATAAAAGACGAGAAATCTATTGACAACCCCGTTGAATAATGATTTGAGAGTACAAGGCGTTGTGAGATATACCTACTGGACAGTACGTCTGAAGGAATCTATAAACTAAGAAGCCTTACAAGACACTAGCGCCAAAAGGTAGTAGAAAAACGTTTTAAGATTTTTTTAATGTACATATATTAGTACTAGCTTTTGCACGCAGCTTCTCTCACGCAGACTTTCATCCCCTGATTTATCCCCTTAGAGGTGGAGTTTAGTAAAATCCGTTCTTAGCGGATGTCTACACCCTATAAGGAACCTACCTGCCAAATTTCAAGTTTGAAGGTGTTATAGTTTCTGAGATTGCGTGATTAATAAGTGAATGGTATTTCGCTTTTATATATATAGATTATAACCGGTTTTGAGTATTATAATAATGTCTTAAAACAAATACAGTAAATAAATCAATAGTTTCCTTACAACCAGAAATTAGGAGCCAAATTGTTCGTGCGTTGAAGCATTAATACGGAGTGTTTCTCCCTCTATTCACTTCGTGGCTGTTGTTAGAGCCGACTACCAATTCGTGTGGCCTGGTGCCAAAACCTTCTTTCTAAAGAGACGGCCTATGACCAAAGGCTTCCTCTATTGTAAATGAGTGTATCGGTACATGGATTGTGATACACTCATTTACTACATCGCCTGTCCATTGCACTATAATCTCCTGCTAGCCATGACACTGGATGAATTCATGACGTAATGTACTGTGATGTTGCTGCTATATTATCTTTACTTAGCTTCGAAATATTGCCGTTTTTATTGAAGACCTAGAGCTTTTAATATTTCAGGCATTTGAACAATAGCAGAAAAAGAGTCATGACATTGAATATGACACTATTTGATATCAGTTAGACTATTTCTAGGTAAGTACACGAGGAAGATCCTTAAAAGAATAGAATAATAAAACAAAGGTTTATCTTATAAAACATATGACGCTTTTAAAGCATAAACCCACATGATGTTATCTTTAATAGTTGCAAATATTTTAAAAGTTTTAAAATATAGTTGCATCACAGCGTCAGTACAGTCGCGCATACTTCAATACTTTTGCCATTTCTCATAGACGGAAAAGCCACTCCATAGAGCGACTGGTAGAGCAGGGAAAGGTGGAAGTGACCACATGCCGCAGCAAGGTAACCATGCGCTGGACCGACCAGGTGAAATTCACAGTCGGAAGCCCTGTTTCTGACTGTAGCCATGACTTTTGTCAGACGCCAACAGGGATGCCGGGAGATGTAAGAGAGACGGACCTCTGCCATCGACTTAGACATCTATACCTGACCATGACTGCTTTGTTAAGAGCGACATGACCGAGAAGAAGAAAACATCATGTATTCATTAAACAGACTCCAGAAGACATCTATACCTGACCATGACTGCTTTGTTAAGAGCGACATGACCGAGAAGAAGAAAACATCATGTATTCATTAAACAGACTCTAGAAAACATTTATGTTTATCATCAACACGCTTTTAATAGTTCACTGCCTGATATAAGCCTCTCCTTCAAAATGGGATTTTGGCCGACTAAGTTTCTTTATTTATGTTTATAGATGACATCTAATAAACAAATTATGTATGATGATAAGGTTGGAATACCATTGAAACAGTGTCGTGATGGATTAAGAATTCAGAGCGTCACCTATGTCCAGCAGCGGACTAATGAAGGCTGATGTGACAATTGAAATCAATCTATATTCTCAATTCTTTCAAGCTAAATCGATTAGTTGTCGGCTACTTACTAACATTTTATTAAACCTTTCTATGAAAGTCACACTGACTTTTTTGTTTGTGACCTGACATGGCACAATAATCTATACAATGACAGTTTAAGTTATTTTGGTCAATGAAATATAAAATGACATTCAAAACCATTAATATTCTTCTAAATTACTAGTGCTATTAAATTTTCAAAACAATAATCCAAGGGCATTTTAGATTTAGATTCAGTCAGTAAGTATGTTCACATCACAGGCAGTTCGAATTGCCTAAAAAATTACAGTTTCACACAATTATCGCTATGAGCTACCGTGACCTGACGGGCTTTATACCAGTCAAACTGTAAGTACCGGAGTTTTCTCCAAAGTCGTTGTAACGGTCTCCTTGGTCTTGCACTTTTCCGTTCGCAATAAATCATCAATAAGAAAATCAAAAACTTGGATAAAGTACAGTTCATTGTTGGTTTTCTTTAATTTTCATCAATTGTTTATCGTTATAATACGACAATGTATTAGACACCACTTACACTTACATCATCGGTATCTAACAATGATTACATTTTACATTGAACACGAGTATATAAGTAATTTACTCAATTATTTTATTACATCTATGATTTGTTTTTCAGCAGTTTTACATTTGTCAATTTTTTTATCGGTTACTTTTTTATCCTTTTATTTTAAAATAATGCAAAATTTAAATAGTTCGATGTTAACCTTTTTGGTATCAGAAGTTTCCATCAAATTACACCTATGCAGTTTGAACATTGAACTTGAACGATATTGACTGAATCTTAATCTTACCTGATCAAAACAGACTGATGGCGGCACAGTGGGAAGGTCTGGGTTAATTTGGTCCCCACAGACGAAGGACGTGCGTCATACACCTGACAGCAACATGGTATGTTTCAAGAGTGTTTACTTAAGTCTGCAGTGCACAGATTATCGAAGCCACATAAGTTAACAGATAAGATAAAAACTACGTGTTTGTTATACATATATTGCAAATGCAATGTATTTGATTGATTTACCATATCAATCTATATTTTAAGAAATGAAAGGACACAAGATTACCAGTTTCTAAGTATAAAAGAGGATTTAACCAGTTGAGAAACGCTGAAATTTAAAAAAGACCGATAAGCAGGGATTGGAAAACCCATGCATAACGGTATTCGTTATAAACCGTTACCGAATCAATCTGTAACCGTTTCAAAGGGTTACTCATTGATTCGGTTAACAGATTATATATGTTATTGTTTTAACCCAAACAATAAGGGTTAACCCAAATAAAGGCTTTATGTTTTTGAAATTGTTAACCCAAATGATAGAAGTTAACCCAAGATTTCGGTTATTTTACGACGTGGCGCGACTTAACCCAATTCGAAAATTAATCAATTTTACTTGATCTCTTGTGAAAAAAAATTAACTTGTTATCCCCTTTTCCCATCTCACGCAAATAATGAACGTCACCGACGACTGTAACGAAAAATGAATCACGGGCCTACAAATATCCAGAAACCTATATCAAATTCGGTTAAGGTTAACCGTAATGATCCTGTATTAGATTATTCCTGTTAACAGTTATAATTCGGTAACATATATTTATGTTACTCCTAAATTTAGGTTAACCCATTTCCAAAAGGGTTAATAACAGATTATTTCGGTTAGGTTAACCCTAACCGGAATATCCGTGCCGATAAGAAACAAATGTTTGGAATTTCATACGCATAAAGCAATTGTATGTAAAATTAAAATAGGTATTATGGAATGAGATTAAATCTGAAATACATATAAATAGTGGGTAAATGTTAGCTGTATTTAGGCGAAACGTAGTTGAGAGTTGTATTGAAGTAGACTAATATTGCAACAGTAGTAAACCCTTTATACAACACAATATGTACATTTCTGTACTAACTAATATTTCACAATGTAATCTGTTTATCATCTTTGTTAACATAGTATTACGTTATCAAAGCCATAACACACCATGATAATCAGGTCAATTTGGATTAAACGGTTAACTCTCATTACAAATCATATCAACAATGATAACATGGATAGGTCATATTCATTATTTAGATCTAATTAGTTTAATAAGAGTTGAAGATAAGATATTAGAGTCTCAGAAGAAAGTGGCTACACAACATGGACGGATGGGAATTGCGAGTGCTACTGATCTCTTACACCTAGTTAAAAACAAGAGAGCGGACTGTCAACCTTCGCTAGTCGGAGAAGTGTTTAAAGGAAAATCACGAATTTTACACAAAAAAAAACCGACTTCAATCTGGACCAAATTGAAATGGGACCACACGGGAAACAAAAAAGAATCATCAAAATCGGTTCACCCAGTCGCAGGTTATGAGGTAACGAACATAAAAAAACCAGTCGAACTGATAACCACCTGCTTTTTTGAAGTCGGTTAAAAAAGATTGATGAACTATCATTATATTCGACTGTTCGGTTGGCCTAGTAGTTTAAGTGGTCGCTACGCCGCTTCCTACTGTGCCAAGTCTTGTGGTTCAAATTCTACATGGGACAAAACTTGTTCTTTGTGTTCGTTAAATGTATGTTTGTAAAGGTCCCAGCGACACAGGATATATTATATTCCTAATTTGGGAGTTGTCTTTCTTCAGAAAATATTTTACTAGACAGACTTTATCTTTCGGAAAAACCCTATTTTAACAATATTAAAAAACCCAATAACCTTCAACTTATCGACATAGATTTCACTAAATATAGATAGATTGCAAAACTCACTTTTTATCAACATGACACTATCAAACACATGAAATACACTTACGTAAACACAATGAAAATAAATGTAATCGATCAGTCTAGAGATTATTAAAAAATCTGCAAATAGAATGGCCAATAAACACAGTCGTAATTATCCTCTAATACAACAATTACAATATAATAACATATTCCTTTAATATTTTAATCCTATATATTAATGTGACGGACGAAACGACAGCATTTAGGCGGGCAACGACCGTATTTAGCTGAATTCCATCGCATTTTAAATTTAAACTACTTGATGAACTTGATTTAATGAACAAAAAGCATTCCATTGCAGACTGCACCCAGAATCTTGATACTGTAACAAAAATCCAGTTGTGGGTTAATTCCCTCAAAATGCTTTGGCCATTTGCCAATATTACACCACGCAGTGCTAATTAAAGTATGTCCACGGGTTACAAACGACTCATTCTAGCTGAAACAATGGTTATACGATGTTAAAGTACATTTTTAAGTTTCCTAGAATCTACACATGCATGCTTCTGGACAACAAACCCCAAGACAGAAATACATTTAAAATGTTCACCTTTTTGGTTTTCTATACTATTGCACACTATTGTAATTCATAATGAAAACTTTAGCACTCGAGAAGAAAAGTATTTCAAATAAAATATGCGTCACAGTTCACACAAGATTTCAACATTATATGCAACATAATCTATATCGCTAATCCGTAATAGTCTTCGAATAATGTCGATTTAGGTTTGAAATAAACCTAGGTATGCTCAACTATGTTCAGATGCATACAACCTTCTAACTTTTCAAGTTTATACAATACATCAAATAAAAAGGATCCCTCTCAATTAGCGAAACACTGTCAAATTGACGAGGTTTTATCATTGGTTTATAAAGACGAAGAAACTTGAAATAATGTATAAATAGATTTTCATTAAGGAATCATCCATACCCGTACTGAAAAAATAATATCATTGCAGTATAAGTCTACTGTGTATTTGAATCGAAATGGTGAGCGCATCCTGTTTTCTATGACGCCAGAGTAACTTCTGGGTAAGAACAGGGAAATTAGCTAAACCTCTCACGACCATGAATTCTTTTGAAAAAAAAATGAAAACATTAAAACACATTCATTAAAAAAGAACGTTTTCAAAAACGTATATTTAGGTATGTATTGAATGTAAATTAAACCCTATCAAGTGTAGCCTGTACATGCACAAATTGCGTTTTACCGATAACATCGTCTAGATGCCAAACAAAAGGTGCGTCATTCTCTGGAACCTCCATTGATTTTAAATCAGTCTGATTAGCAACACAATCTAGAGCCAATGTCAGAAACAAATCTAAAATTCTTATTCTAAACTTCTATTTATTCAGAATGTTTGGCATTGGATAATTATGCAGTTTCAAAGAGTGTACAAATATAAACAATTGATATATTTTTTTAAACAAACTTTTACTGGAATGCCTCGAGACGAATCAAACGAGTCCTAACTCGATGATGTTGCGACGTTTCTTTACAGAATTCCTATGGCCACCTTCCAGCTCCAGCATGAGATCAGCTCCATGTCATTATAATATTGTATTGTCACGCTGTAAACATATGCTTGCAAAATTTCAGCAAAATCGTTTGAAGATATCTGCTTCAAAATTGAGTTGCAAGTAGCGTTGCCAGACGTCCCGTATTTCCCAGGACGTCCCGTATTTTAGACAGAGTTTTAAATGTCCCGGCGGGACTGCCTTGGTCCCGTATTTTTGTCGTATTGCTAAAATCGGTCGATCTATGTTTGACCTTGTTGCCTCTATGTCGCTCGTCAGGGCCAGAGTGTGTCAAATTGATCTGTGGTCAGAGTCAGAGTGTCACTGGTGACTTGTCGGTTGCCGCGGCCGCGCCTAACTTCCGCCCAATGCACACCCTCCCTATACTATTTGCCTCTTTTTGTTTGATATATAATAATATAACATAACTAGCGGACCCGACAGACGTTGTCCTGTCTACACGTCTTTAATTTGAAAATTTCAAAAATTAATTAAAAAAACATTGTCCAGCGGACAAAATTGTGAATCTAAACCATTCCCAGATCCCCTTGAACACACACAAAAAAATTCATCAAAATCGGTCCAGTCGTTTGAGAGAAGTTCAGTGACATACACACTCACAGAAGAATTATATATATAAAGATATATAATATTGATCGATTTAATTTTTTCAATAATTTTCAAGATCATGCGGAACTTTTAAAGTTAGAAGAAGGTCAAGAAGTAAAATATGGATTGCTTGTATAAAGAATTCCAAATAATTACAAAAAGACTGAATATTGTCGAAACATCTTATGATTGCTAAAGTATGGGTGCAATTGAAAAGTCGAAGAAAGTTATCGAAGGGTTTTGCAATACCGAAATCAATGTTTTGTGGAAAGGATTTTTTAACACGCTTTTATTAGCTTGACCTGTATGTATGTATGTTACAAAATCTAACTTCATTTTCACCTACTCCTAGGAGTATGTAAAAAAAAGGTATTTTTTCTAAAAAAAAAATAGTTTTAAAAAACTGTTTTTTTTCTAAAAAAAATAGTTTTAAAAAGCTAAAAAAACACGCTTTTGTGAATATACCAAACTACGAATAAATAATATACCAAACTATAAAGTAGAAAATAAAAAACAAACAAACACGCTTTAATAGCAATCAAACTAAAAAGTTGAAAATAATTTTAATGTAAAAAGCGTGGGGCGACATTATTAAAATATTTTTAGAAAGCACCCCACGCTTTTTAGTTCGATTGCTATTTAGCGTGTTTTTAGTTTTTAACCGACTTCAAAAAAGGAGCAGGTTATCAAATCGATTGTATTTTTTTATGTTTGTTAACTCAAACTTTGGACTGTGTGAACCGATTTTGATGATTATTTTTTATTTGAAAGCTGGTGCTTCCCGTGTGGTAGTTCCAGTTCTTGAAGTCGGTTCTTTCTTTGTTATTTTTTTTACTTAAACTATAATTTATTTACTGATGGTACTTAAGTGGATGCCTAAATAAATGTCCGTTTGTTGTATGGGAGTCTTCTTAAATATTTATTTTATTCTGTTTTTAGTATTTATTGTTATAGCGGCAACAGAAATACATCATCTGTGAAAATTTCAGCTCTCTAACTATCGCGGTTCATGAGGTACAGTCTGGTGACAGACGGACAGCGAACTCTTAGTCATAGGGTCCCATTTTACCTTTTGGGTACGGAACCCTAGAAACGATAAGTCTTAGTAAATAATGTTGTTTTTTAATTTGTCCCGGGTAAAAACCTGGAATCCCGTATTTTTTTGCCCATTTCAGCAGCTGTCCCTTGTAGGCTAAAAAAAAATCTGGCAACTCTAGTTGCAAGATTCCACCCGAACATACAAGCATACATACATTGCAAGTTAATAACTTGTAAAAAGCTTGTAATAAATACAAAGACTTGCGATAACAACTAAAGGTTTTGCGTATAAAATACAAAATTCGACTTAACCAATGGGTTAGCAACATTGCCTGCAGAACCTAGAATCAGTTATATGGAGACTAAAGAGAGCTGTGTATTTAGAAACCGCGTTAAAGGCAACATAGTGTAGGACACCTAGTGGAATGATGATCTGAATAAAGGACAAAGAAAGGGTGATGATGAAGATATTTTGGTATGGTCAAAATATAAATAATTATACCTACCTTGTCCTTTAGATTAAACATTTGGATAAGTAACCACTGTCAATTATAATACACTAGCAACCCGGCCGGCTTCGCAGAGAAGTCTTTGAAATTCTCGAATTTTCTACATTCCTCTTGAATTACTATCTATTGCTGAAAATTGCATTAAAATCCGTTGAGTCGTTTAAAAAATCTAAGCGAACAGACAACAGAAGCTTCATTTTATACTAAAGATTCTTAACTAAATATCATTAAATATGTTTAAGGAGTAATTTATTTATCGCTCAACTAAGTACTTCAGATTTCAGAAATAGACGTCTCGGATTAAATTTGTATCGCATTTATAAACAGGAAATCTACCTTAGCATGTTATGAATGTGTCACCGTAAAACATTCACCCTCGTACAAATATAATCGGTTTCAAATTCATCATAACTATCGTAATCCTCATACAGTACTGTTTTGAACAGAGACATTCTAATCTCTCCTCGGTCGTGTCGCATAACTGTCTTATCAGTTTATTTCAATGAGGGAACAGAGAGTGCACCTGTGTTTGCGCGTGTGCGCAAACACAGGTGCACTTCAGGTGGTACAGAAACCGGACCAATAAATTGGACTTTTTGTCCGAATCCGAATGTAGCCAGTAATTACGTGCAAAAATAGCTAGTTGGGATTATTCTGTTTCATATGATTGTGATTTTTTTCTGATGTACTTCTAAGCCGATTTCATCACGGCGGACAGTCTTCACGGAGACCAGCAAACAATACAGGAGATATTACAGTGTACTAGGACACCCTAGTACACTGTAATATCTCCTGTCTCGTTCATATGAAACAGAATCATCCTAATTAGCTATCTTTGCAAGTAATTACTGGCTACATTCGGATTCGGACAAAAAGCCCAATTTATTGGTCCGGTTTCTGTACTAACCAATAAAATAGCTTGGTGTTTGTTCAACTATAGAATTGATTTTCAATAGACGAGGTGATCAATTTATTTTATGATAAAAATATTACGAAGAGCCTAAACAAAAATATATACATACTAGCTGATCCGGCAAACGATGTTTTGCCAAAAAAAATTATTGTGGTTTAAAAAAATGATGTTGGTCGATTCTCAGACCTACCCGATATGCACACCATATTTCATAGAAATCGGTCCCGCCGTTTCAAAGGAGTATATGGTAACTAACATTGTGTCACGAGAATTTTATATATAAGATTTACTATAGGATATTGTAAAGTAGAGAAAGTGGTTACCTAACAAGATAACACAAGATTTTCCGTGCTATTATCTAAAACATAATATAAAGAGCAGGAAGTGGCCTTCCTATAATCTCTATGTCTAGGCAGAGACTTAATGTATTGAAATTAAACATACAGTAATTAAGATACAAGGTATCTTATATTTCCACGTTTTCTCAAATTATATTATTTAATTCGTTATAAATACGGAAGTTTTAGAGGATGGATGTATGTATGTTTATTACTCTTTCACGCAAAAACTTAACGGATACTGAACGGATTCGGATGAAACTTTACATTTATATAGCTCATACATGAAAATAACACATAGACTACTTTTTACTGTGGTATTCAACACACACGGACGTAGCCGCGGGCATAGGCTAGAAACTAATCAGACAGCAGTAGGCTTGTGTGAATTTACTACTCATCTAATCAAATGTAACTGTGACCGCGTTCAGTGTAACGATTGGCTCGCTCCGAAATCTTTACCAATAATAAATGTTTAACACGCTCTTCTGAAACAAACTCACACTAGGACCCATGTTTAAAGCAGCTTATATTCAACTAAGAATAGTATCGTCTGTGTCTGTGAATCCAAGTGCAAGTATTACGGGCACTAAGAGTTGTATTTGGTCTTTTATTTAACACAGTAACAATAATTGTTTTTATATTTTCTTTTTAGCTTTTTTCACTGCTCCTCCATATAAACTTTAACTGTACCAAATTTCATACTCTTACGTTGGCATAGTTTTCGTAAAAAGGGGTACAAAGTTTTTGCTATACGTATTAGTATTTAACAATAAAATCTATTGTTATGGTACTATGTCGTATATACTACGCATGTTTAAATTAATTTAGCAGAACACACAGAACCATAAACATTATTAGCCTAATAAAATCTATTTTGTCGTAGTAGGTATTTGTTTGCTTTTACAATGTTTATTAGAACTATATTTGATTGAAATCTAATACAAACTTTAGTAGGTTGTTTTATTATGGTGGTATTATGAATTCAAAAATAACGGTTAAATTAACAGTGGATATTTTTGGATTCTTGAGGAAGTACAGGCTACTTTTTACCGCGAAGACCAACATACATACGTGTGTGTTGGTCGTTGCGGTGAAAAGCCGTGCGCGCCGCGCCGTGCTGAGCCACGAGCTAGTTAATCTATACTATTATATAAAGAGGTATAGTTTGTTCATTTTCATATGGTCGTTTTGATCGTGCCGTGCGATTCATTGTCAAAGGAACGCCGTCATAATATCAAACAAGCCGCCTGCGCCGTCCGCCCACTAGTAAGATTTTATTTTTTAATACTTACTTGTGGGCGTGCGCCGTACGCAGCTCCTTTGATTCGTGTCGGCGTTCCTTTGACAATGAACTGCACGCGCCGGGACGGCACGATCATAATGACACTATGAAAATGAACAAACTATAAAGTTTGTACGTTTGTGAGTTTGTGATGTTGTAGGGGGTAATCTCTGGATCTACTGAACCGATTTTGAAAATTATTTTACCAAAAGAAGGCTAGGTTATTTGTGAGTGATATAGGATATAACCCGAAAAGTGGAAAGACTTTTTCGTGGTAACCGGATTTGCAAAGTAAGTCGGAGAAAAAAAAGTGTACCGCCCAACGAAGTAGGCACGGGTCAGTTAGTAAATATAATCAGAGTAAGTAATTCTGTGGCTACATATTTACTTGAAGGTTAAAGTACGAGTTAAGGTCAAGAATTTAACATTGAACAGGGTCAAGCGGAATTCGAAACAATGTTATAAGTACCAAGTTTCCTTAATGGTATTAGAACTGAACTAAGGCAACAAACGTAGCACGCAGGTATACCAAACTTTGATTTTCGTCACAAGACATCCATCACAAGAATCTTATCGCCGTTACGCGTAATAATAAATACATCTCAGATATATCGAAAATCCTATTCAAATAAGATAGAAGGTCTCGTGATCGTAATAATGCAATCACTCTGGTTGCCGTGACGGGTCTGCGATACAAAGATGATGATTTATCATATATATTTAAAACTCGATTAAGTGAGTAGGTAGTATTAACTCGGGTCATATTAACAACAAACGGTGTGAAATTCATGTTGCATGTATATCATAATATTAAATCTTTTCATTGAATACCTATTTGAAAAGTCGTGATACTAGGCATGCCTTTTAAGTTCTGTCGTTTCCATATTTCCCGGCAATTTTGAATTTGGAACTGTTCTATATTCGAATGTGTTTAAATTTTGAATCTCAATACAGTTGAAAATATTAGGATTAATGCTATTGTTTGGTCACAGTGTTGATTGGAATCTGTCAGGTTACGTATGAAACTGAATCTTTCTAATGAAAATGTTCGTGGAATAATTTTCTACAACTTTTAGAAGAGGCCTGACACGGCTTCAGTGTTTTGAAGAGCTAACATCTGTGTTCAGTGATGAAGCCCCATGTCTGCGGACTGTCGAACTCTGGTATTTAGAATTCTAGCGTGGACATACTAGCATTAGTGACAAATTTCGCGAAGGACGCCCAAAATCCGCCTTCACTGAAGATAACATCATTGCTGTGAGATAACTAATTCTCGAAGATCGTCATGATCAGGTCATCGTATCGAGAGATAGAGGCTGTATTAGGCATCTCAGGGACAACCATTCAGAAGATCTTGCAATAATATGTCTCAAGCGCTTGGTGTGAGACAGCTAGTTTGCCGTTGGATACCGCATCTGCTTTCCGACGACCACAAGGCGGCCCGCCTCAGATGGTGTAAGAGAACTCTGCAAAGGTTTAACCGAGGAGAGTCAAATCACGTCTACGACATCATCAGTGGTGACAAATCTTGGATCTATGCCTACGATCCTGATTCCAAACAATAATCTACAATCTGGGTCTTTCAAGACGTGCAAAAGCCGACTAAAGTTGTTCGTTCTCGAAGCACTTCAAAGAAGATGGTGGCCACGTTCGTTGGAAAAAACGGCCATGTTGCGACTATTGCACTTGAAGATCGTAGAACGGTTAACGCAGAGTGGTATACCACAGTTTGTTTACCACAAGTCATCGCCGTACTTCGAAAATCTAACTCAAAGCGATGCATCATCCTGCACCACGACAACGCAAGATCACACAGCGCTCGTCAAACGATTGAGTATTTGAAGCAGGAATAAGTAGAAATTCTTGACCATCCTCCATACAGTCCTGACCTAAGCCCTAACGATTTCTTTACATTTCCTAAAATTAAGAAAAGTCTTCGTGGTCAAAGGTTCCAGTCCGATGAAGAAGCAGTCGACGCTTTCAAGTCAGCCATTTTGAACAACAATCTCGGAAACGGTTCCAACGATTTTCATTAAATTTAGTACGCAGGGGGTTTCGTGGTCGATAAATCGATCTCGCTAGGATTCATTTTTTGAAAATTTACGAAAAAATATCATCGGTCATCCAGGTACTATAAAATTATTTGCCCTGACCGACTGACTGATTCATTAAAGCAGAGCCTGAACAACTAGGGATATAAACTTGAAATTTTGGCCGTTAATGTTTCTTATGTTAGACCCAAAAAAAAAACAATTCATTATATTTACTTGTAGAATAATATATACACACGAAGGAATAGACAGAAGTGTTTTAAACTTTTTGCCAACTATAATTCTAGTGTCACTTAGTAAGAGGCAAGCTTATTCACACTCTATTCTAAGGTGGAAAAATTGAGGGAATATTGACGGAAGAAATAAAAAGAGGAGGCAATGGTAGGGCAGGAATACTGAATGAATAGATACAGGGGTTCGAAAATGTAAGCAATAGGAACGGACCTCGAAAAATTCGAGCCTTTTAATCTGTTCAGATTTAGAATGACGTGCGCCCTAATGTAATCCAGACTCGGTCCATCGCCTTTCCGTTCTCCTAAAGAATTTATTACTTTAATTAACATCAGTAGTAAATCCAAATAATGCTCTTAGCCTTCTTTATATAAAACTAACATTATATTCGAATATTTCTGAACAATAACACTTTAAGGCCACAAATGAAGGTTAAGGTGAAGCCAAGCACATCAGTTGTGAAGTTTACGAACTTCCACGATAATGAGGACAATGCTTTAAGGAATGATTTGGTCGTTGACTGATGATATCTGCCAACAATCAGATCGATAATCAATACACTTTCACTACTCTAATTTGATAGCTTATCAGTTATCACCAACCTTAAATCTTAGAATACCTATTAAACAAAAACCCCACTTTCAAGGTTGCTTATCATGTTGTTTTTCATTTTACGTTGTTTGGAAATGCTTTACTTTATTTATTTATATTAAATACCTTTTTTCTTTTTGAATACTTATATAGAAAATTTGAAAGCGGAACTGTATGCGGAAGATGTAAATTTAGACGCAAAATATATTTCAGGGTAAATTACTACTCTAAATTTTTTGCTAAATTTAATTATCTTCCAATTGAAGAAAAATAATATTTGATCCGATATCATCCACATGATAGTGGTACATATTTAATATTGACTAGCTCTTTCCACTCGATGTCAGTAGAAAACAACCTTAATCAAACCTGTTATTTCTTTTGTAAAATGAGTAGGAACAATACCGGCCTCCACGAATCATTCAATTATTATTTTAAGGTCGAGCAAGTTATAGTACGCGCCAAATAAACTTGCAATAAAGTTTGTTCACTTCACTATATACGATACTAATGTATCCCAATATTTCAAAACGATACAAAAAAATGTATGGGCAGTGTCGGTAACACGATCAAAACAAGTGTATCGTGGTAAGAGGCGTCCTTATCGCAAGACAGTACATGCATCAAGGAAGGGATTACAAACCTTTGGTCAAAATTATGATCAGTCGTTTTTATTTTAAAGATGGGCAGATAATTTATTTTTGTAATACTTAATAAAATAAAACTAATAAATAGTATTGTTTTTATATCAGGCTTATATTTTATATATGGGCTGGTTTAGGTTGATCCATTCTCACTTCTTCACTCATTAAAAATAATAACAAACTAACAAAACACTAAAACAACAACTTTTTTTGTTTGCGCGTTAGATTTTGGAGCTTTTTAATAAAAGGAATTTCAGGTGACAACAGCTTGCATACTGTTTACCTTACATGTAATACTAACACTATTGTACCTGAAAATCAGATTTTGAAAAAGAGTAGCCATGAGTTTCTTTGCCAGTATTCTTCTCATGAGCTCTACGCATTTTGGAAACTGGAAGTTATGGATCGACACAGGCAGGCAGTAGATTTTGGTGTTTTCGCCTAACTTACCTCGACAATACAGCACATGCTGTGGCCTCTGTTTGTGTCGATCTATGATTTTTAACTATAGCTTCAATTTGACGTTCATAAGTGTCACTTGGTGTCTTAGATGAATAAATGATTTTGATTTGATTTGATTTGATTCAAAATACGAGACGAAAAACAAAAACGAGAGAAAACTTTCCGAGTAGAGTATACAAGTTGAGTAGTCTATCCCAAGCGCATTCCAAATTCGGAATGACGGAAGGACATTATTACAAAATGGCGGACAGGTGATGCGCCCCTGACGGCAAACTCGACGTCAAGTTAGAAGGCATAAGTCAAAATATCTTATTTACTAGTACAGATGATATTTTTTTTTTTTTGTTAATTGCTTACCTTCATGAATATAAATTAAAATTAATTAAATAAATCCTGATATAACATATTCTTTTAGTGAAATATAAATTAAAAACCTCAGTAATATCAAAAAAGAAAAGTTCGACATGTTTCTTTTTTAAGTACGTAAACAATACCATATTACAATTTATCTGTTTATAAGTGTATTCTAGAAGAAATTGAAAAAAAAAACACTAAATGAATTCCCAAAATTTACAATTTTTGTCTTATTCGGTTTTTGGTATTATGAAACTCGACCGACGTAATCTCAGCGACAGTTTTGTATGGAGAACGATATCTATCGTAAGTTATCGGGACTTTTTGGTACAGGGCGGTTGAATGACATTTATTGCAAGTTTATTTGGCGCGTACTATAATAAGATACACAGAAGGAGAATTTTAGTCCGCTAAGTCTTATAAGAATAAATGATCATAATGGAACGATCATACTATTGTTCCTAGTAGAACCTTACCAGAAACACAAAGCACTGGGGGTGCATAAATATCCAGTACTTATTACGATTAACAAGTTATTCATGTAAATGATGGAGTGCTCCGTTAGATAGTAGGTAGTTAGCCTATTTTTAGAACTTGAGACGAACATAGCGTGTAAGGCGAACCAAGCAAGCCGTTGAATAAAGACTGAATATTTCATCAGATACGCGGACACAGGTGCATGTAGCCTTGTCACTAAATAGACAATGTGAGAAGTGATGTTAAAAATGCAAACGGCTAATATTGCTAGACGTGAATATTTATCTACTGAATCCATTTATAATCTAAAATACAGCTCTTACTTTATTAATATACTAGCTGACCTGGCAAACTTCGTACCGCCATATTTATATATCTGTCTCAGCTTCCCACAGGCAGAAAAAGATTGAAAGAAATCGGACTATGTGTTATTGAATTACAACTAAGTACATATTCTGAATTTCATCCCTCTCTCCAAGAAACCGTGCTGAATTTCGGGATAAAAAGTACTCCATGTCCTACCTCGTAGTATGAACTCAAATCATGACAAGTTTCATTTGAATCCATTCAGTAGTTTCGGCAAGATACAGACAGACAGACAAAAATGAAAAAAATTACAGTTTTGGCTTCAGTATCGATTATGGCCCTCCAAAAAATATTACAAAATATCTTTAATGTACAGAATTGGACAGGTTACATTTATATTATAAGTATAGATTTGGCGTATTGGAGTGTTAATGTGAAGATTAAAATGTGTTTTAATTCTCGAAGATTCCGGTCACATTATTTTCAATCTTCTGGAAGTGTAGATCAGTCAGATACAATACGTAAATCATGTTATAAAATTATAAATCTTTTTTAAATGCCATCAGATTTTATAACAAATCTGTTCCATACAAAATAATTATAATATATTGTGTACACAATAATAAATTCTACACAATTCAATACTTCAATTAATTATTGAACCTATCCACAAATGTGCCAAAATAAAATGGACGCTAAATTATCTTGTTTAAGTTAGTTGGACAAAGGCCGTAGAAAGGAGGAGTTGGTATTTTTTATTTTACATTAAAAATAATTTGTTATGATTTTTTTTTTCATAGGTACATGAATAAGGAATATTTTTGATCTCAACTACATAAATGTTTTTTTTTAATTAACACAGATAATTCAAGTAAAAACAACTATTTGAGATTATTAATTTGATAAATTGTTAATTGAAAACAACATGCACAACAATATCGTCTCTATGATTTCATGCTAATTGAACGGTTTCTGTACAACACGTCTTACTTACTTAACTTCAAAAAGACAATTTCCACGGTGTAAATTCTGCTAAAAAATACACATTTACATTTGAAAGAGATTCAAAATATCTTAACAATTTGTTTTAGCTGTACCAACTCAAGAAAAAACGTAATGAGTTTACCCCTGGTATTGTGCAGTCGCAGAGAAAATTAATTCGTACCGTGGCAATGATAAAGCCATACAAGTTTCAGATGCAAAGTCAAAACAGAATTACCTAAACTTGAAATAACCAAATGCTATAACTATAACATTTGATTCTACAACCTTTCTATTCTTATTTCATTCTCTTAGGAGTGAAATTTAGTTCAGTTCTAACAACAAAAAAGAATCAGTTGCCATAATTTTAAGTTCGTAGCCACAGCGATTTAGATTCAGTTGGTCAATTGATGAATCAGTCAGTCAGTAAGGCAAATATAGATAACTAAATCACAGCTGCAGTGCAGAATATCAATGAAGGGATATGTCTCAAGGTTCCTCCCAGAATGCCGCATTGCGAATCCCCTGTTCCGATAAATCAACTCAAGGTCAGGGCAAAACTGCCGAGGACAAACCCCTAATATATGTATGTACTAGTTGTTGCTCGCAGCTCCGCCCGCGTGTATGTCGGTTATATTCTGATGTATAAGCTATATTACTGTAAAGTTTCACCCAAATCCTATCAGTAGTTTTTGCGTGAAAGTGTAACAAACATGCATCCATCCATACTTACCAACTTTCGCGTTTATAATATTAGAGGGATAATATCTACATATACTTCAGAACTTCAACATTTTCTGAAAATCGTCGAAAGGAAAGACTTTTAGTAATTAAATATTGTTTTTCTACATACATAGAAACATGTGAAATAGAAAGAAGTAAAGATTTTCTCATCATCATCAGCCTATTGCAGTCCACTGCTAAACATTCTCGTATTCACATAAATACGAGTATAAAGCGCACATTATTTTTTTAGTTCTCGCTTAAATGGGTGTTTTCAATAACTTTGCTAATGAAATAAGAAATTACAGCTTTTTAGTGAAAAAGAACTCAGAACGTAGTCAAAGCTACACTCGTTTATCATCATTTTTTTTTCTTTTTCTCTCTTTTTTTTTTGCGATTAGTTCAATGAGTTTTATCCTTCCATTGTTCTCTTGTATCTTCTTTATCACTCGACTGTATTCCTATCCAGCCTGTGTTTTACTCGACAGATCACTGCTTACTTCCATAAGCAGTGATCTGTCGAGTAAAACACAGGCTGGATAGGAATACCTAGCTATTTCTTGTCTCGCGCAGTTCTTCATTTAATTGTAAAATGTTTTTTTTAGACTGTCTCTGGCCAAATATTCTTGAGAATGTCATAAAAGGTTATCGGTTCTCGTTGGAAATTATTACTAAAAGACTAGATCGACTATTGCTACTTTCACACAATACGATATAATCACATTACTGCCAACGTTAATTGTTTTCCATTGTTAATCCAGCACGAAAATACCTTTTGTCAATTACTGTGTCGTTTCGATCGATCGGAACTGAATTCAGATTGTGGTTTTATTACGAGAATTGACCTTTAGGTTAAACTAATAACTCTCCTTCACGTCGCCGAATAAAAAGAAAAACATTTTCCGCATCTTCAGTTTTCCGCATCTCTAAAATATTTTAACAATATCTTCTTTGGAAGGTTATATGACTCAATCTTTAGTATAAAAACAAAACCGGAAAAACCCCGAAAGTTTTTTGTATTAATCTCACATTTGTTTTATTTGAATACACTTTTCCCAATAGTTCTTATACGTCTTTTGGCTCAAGTGTAAAAACAATGATTGTCAGAATTCAAGTTCAAGTAAGTCTGTCTGCAAACTAATGACAAATGCTTGCCAAATAACTAAAAACATTTGAAAGACCGTATAAACAATTTCGATAGCTACTAGTTTGGCGTCAGTTATTAAGTAAAAACAAAGGACTGGCAACAAAAAAATGACAAAAAATAAATTAAATGTTAAAAAACAAAGCTTCCAAACAAACTAATACTCGTTAATGAAAGCAATCAGTTGTGATTTTAATATAAAATCAAATCACGTTTGCTTTGCAAGAAACAAAGTAGAGATTTATCGTGAGCACTTATTATTAATAGATAGATATGTTTTCATTAATACTAGTGGTCGCCCAATGGTGGAAATTCAACCATAATTCTTTTATTTTTTAGCTTTCTGCACTCCTCCTTCGGATAAACATTAACTGTGCCAAATATCATACACCTACGTTGCCATTATTTATGTAAAAAAGGGTACAAAGTTTTTGCTTTACGTATTAATTTATAGGTTTCAAGAATATGACGTAGTTTGGTGGTACATAACTTAGATTGTTCATATTATTATATAAAGTGAAAATGCTCTTTCGTAATATCTACACTCCAAACTGAACTGAAACTGAAACTAAAATTTGACTTAATGACTAGATTTTTCACAACTGAATTGCATATTCAAAAATCTGTAAGGTTCTCCTTGGCTTTCTCATTAAAAATTCACTGTGGTCTATCTTTACCCATGTTATAAAGCTGAAGAGTTTGTTTGTTTGGTTGAAAGCGCTAATCTCAGTAAGTACTGGTCCGATTTAAAAAAAAACTCTGTTAGATAGCTCAGTTATCGAGGAAGGCTATATGCTATATATTATCACGCTACGATCAAAGGAGCGGAGTATTAATGAAATATGGTCAGCTGGACTAGCATCAGAAGCCTATCAAAAGAGTATAGAAGCCGAAGAACTGTGATGTACGTCATGTGTTTCATTAATGTTTACCATTGCTCCTAGGAAAGAAATCTCTTGAGTAGTGGAAATATATTAGATAGAACAGGGAAATTAAATTATGAGGTGGAAGTGGATGGTAGAATACATTAAAGACATGTAGATCAAGTTATTAAGACAACATGCATATAAACGGTTTATTAAAACAGCTCATGAATCTGACCGTTTATAATAAAATTAAATACCTGTCAATGCGTTAAATCTTCTCAGAAGTTACAGTCTTCACAGTCGACGAAGAATGTATTACATAAGTACGCATAGGTATTCTTGCGCACTACGTATATGGCAATTGGATTCTTGCGACATTATTTACTTAATGAAATGTTATTAATAAAATTGTAAACAAATTACTGAGAGAAAGAAACTCCATATTTACGTCAAAAGAGTGTAAAGTCAAGGTAACGTTTGAATGAACTACAATTTTAACAAAATCATGTGACTGTGGCATCATTTCTTGTTTGTTGATGTAAATATGTAAGTATACGTTTTTATATTCATGAACATTTTTATTTGTTTTAATAAATAGAACATAATATGAAATCTGTAACGAGTTGTTAGAAATAGTAATATAATTTATTTTTAAACAAATATTCGACTCTATTGTAAATTTTAAATATTCTATTCAACTATTACAACATGAAATTTTGAACTGGATCATTAATTAGTTGGAGAAATAATTAAAATAACAGCTAATTAGTTTTATAACCATACACGAAAAATGTAAATACCTACTAGTTACAAAAAAATCTGGTTTAAAATCTCTATACGCGTTTGAAATTATTTGTCCACCCAATGCCAAGTATAACGGGTCGAAGTACTGTTAGACCTTGGCCTCGGGTGCGTAGGGGTGCTGGCGCCACGCAGGCGATGACGTCACTTCTCCGTGTACACCCTTGTACTTGCGCCCTTGCCTCGCCCAGATCAAGAATTGCCAAATAATTACCCTTTAACACATTTAAACGAGACAGTTTGATTTTCCGCTTTGTAAAGCGATGGTAATAAACTTGATTAGGTTTTCTAGCAAATCTAAATATCCTATATGTAATTATTACATGCCTAGCTTTGATTTAAATTAAAATGTTTAGTTTTTTAAACCACGCCCGTAGAAATCACCCTCTGTTCCGTCATTTTACATTTTTGAAGTTCCAATTTAAACCATAGACCGAATCATTTATGTAGCCCAATGAACCATTAAACATTTTAGTAATTTACATTTCAACCAATCGCCGTCCAATGCTGAACGTAGGTCTGTCCTAAGGATCGCCAATCGCCAACTATCCCGGTCTTGGGCAGACCCTTGGTAAACTTTACAATACAATCTTGAACTAATACGGAAACATTGTGCCGTGACACTCTTCCTTGAATTTTAATTGAATATTTCAGAGGGGCACGCTATAATTCGCATCAGAGTTATAATATATCTTACTAGCGACCCGCCCCGGCTTCGCACGGGTGGATTTCAGATGCCCCCGCCAACGACACGATTCGTGCATTTTAAAACTGTAATATCTTCGAATATATTCATTTAAATTAGATACTGCAACAGGCCATTTTGATCTATATTAAATGCACAATGTATTTAATTTACTTAATTTTATAAGGATTCATTCTGTATTGCTTAAGATCACTTCGTAAATAAGCCATTATTTCTCGTAAAAAGAAAGGAATAAAAATGGTTGTTGTGGGTTATCCCTAAGAGATAGACATATACCATCGCGGACTTTTTTGTAGTACTTTCTAAGGTGTACGCAATGTGTAAGGCGTTTGCAATGTAAGAGCAAAAAAATGTGTTTATTTGCCTTCATCACATTAGAAACCTCGAAAATTAACAGTGTTTTCATACTATATTATGCATTTATTATACATAAAAACCTTCCTCTTGAATCACTCTATCTATCAAAGAAACCCGCATCAAAATCCGTTGCGTAGTTTTAAAGATTTAAGCAAACAAAGGGATATAGGGACAGAGAAAGCGGCTTTGTTTTATACTATGTAGTAGTGAAGAACTCGTAGAATAAATTGAGTAGTGAGAATAAAACGTTGAAAAGAAAGCATACATTTTGAACGCAAAACGAACGATAAAACTTAAGTATTCAATCAATCGTACTTTACATTTATTTGTACTTCCACAATCTTATTAATGGCGATGTTTTCGCATGAACTTTTGATTACATTTTGTTATTTCTGTTACAAGAATCAAGGAATCGCTTAATTTACACAGACTTTACGCACTCTGGACGTAAATATTTAGGTTGTAACTGCGTGTACTCTGCAAATTCAAATTCCTATTCTCGTTTAAATAACAATTTGCACGTGTTGAAAGGTACAACAGTCCAAAAACAAGACATCTTTTTTATAACCCAATTCAAAAGTGGAAAGTTTTTAATTTTAGTCGTGATTGTTATCATTAATTTTCTTCGGTCACTAAATCCACTGCTATATAGGTATACATACATATTTACCGAGCCCTTGAGACTTTATCTCTACAAATGTTGAAACAAAGTTCAAGTTCAAGTCGAAGTCCAACATCTTTCTATCGTGGAGATAATTTCAGACAGGAAAGTCAGTCAAGAATGAATATCACTCCTTTGTCCATCACTACGACAGTAGGTAAAACAAGTGATTAATTTAAAAAGTTGTTTTTTTTTTAAAAAAGCTAAAAGCTTTTATTACTTGTTAATAAAAAAATTACTTTAAGCCCTTTCATTTGATACCCATATTGGGTGGGATGTTCAGAAATATGTATGCCGCCATTTTGTTACGGCTGCCATTTTGGATTATTAATAATACCGATTATATATAATTTCATTGTAATCAGAACTAAAAGTATATTTCAAATTTCAGCTCAATCGGAAATCGGGAAGTGGTTCAAATTAAACTTGCAAGATTTGATTAAAGACAAACATCGGGACAGGTGAAAATAAATAAAAGCTTGTAAAAAAAATTGATGAATGCAACTTTTTTTCATTTCCTCGAATAAGTAGGTGTTATAGAAACTCATCATTCATTACATTCTCCACAAGGTGACGCCATAGGTTTGCTAGTCTATACATAATTAGATCCCACGGACCCAATATCAAATTGCGGTAGTCTTTGTAACATTAATTTACTTGCATGGCCCATTGCAAGACATGATGACGTAACTAACGTTTGATGCGGTTTTTTGTAATGTGTTTCTAATTTTCTATGGTACATTTGATGACAAAAGGCTGTCTTTAATTGATTTTAGTAATAATAAAATACGTGTATTGAATGTAACGGAATGGTTTACAATGAACTTTAACTTCTTATTCTAATGTCATGTAACACATTCTTATCAATTATCGATTTGTGTTTATAGTACACAAAATAATAATGTTCACAAAAATATAATTATGCAAATGTGGCATTTCGATGTACATAATTAGTATTGTACGAGTATTATTAGCATGTAAATAGGATATAACATGGCCTCTTATTAGAAAGTATAAGAATGTTGTTTATTCTACAAGAACTAAACCTCATTGAAACCGTACGATAACTCAATGCTAACTAAATATAAAGTAACTATGTAATAGCTCGTTAAACAGTTGAAAACAATTGGTGCGATACTCTTGTGGTTAGCAGATCACACCTACATTGATTGTTAAGAGTAGGTACTGTTAGGATTAATACTTCCGTGTTATAATTAGCATATATAGCAATTTTGTATCTATTAAATATTAAAGATGTACGTGCCAACAGGAAGATATCAATAGCCCTCTTTTTGTTGCGATGTTATGGTAGCTCATTAAATATTTTTGTAACTAAACTTTGTTGAACTTTGTAAATCTTGTGAAGTCGTATCAAACAATCAATTCCATAACATGTATTTGAATTTCACCTCAGAACATCATTACGAGAATCACTAATGTCATAATATTATTCGTTGTACAACGGCAATAAGCGAGTGACAAGTGAAATATAACTGACGAGGCGCTGGCATTTAGCGTCAGAAAACTCTATATGTGTAGGTACGTCTAGCGCTATATTACCTGGGTGTGATTGGGGCTTACTGTCAATCTGTCGTAGGTACATGATTAAGGTGGTGCACTATATTCTGTTCACATGCCGTCGAACTTTGACTTTCTTTTGGCATGTGTCGATACTCACTAATGTCGAGACACTTGGCGTGTGTCCAAAGAAATGTAATAAATAGTGATCGTTGGCCGGCGCCAGGTCGCACTTTTAATAGTAATGTTCTGAGATGAAAATAGTGCAGTTAACGTAAATTATATAAATTCGCAACTCTATAATCGTAAACAAAAATATTGGATTTAAGAAGTTGTGGAGCAAAATACTTGGCGTATTGACGCATCAAGGTATGGCTCACCTTGAAAATAGAACGTCAATAGATGAAATTATAAATACATACAAATTAAAGGTACATTTTAGTCGTAATTTTAGACGAAAATAATATTAGCGTTAATCATTTAAAATAGAATCACCGGTTATAGATTCAAGTTGTGCGTGTGATTATTTATTCTTACGTAGTAGGTACGTAAATTAATGGCGGAGTAATAGTAGGGGAGCCCTAGAAGGAATTTCGGGATTTACTCAAGCGCGGCAGATTAATATACAGGGGGATACCTTATACCCGGTTAAGTACCTCCACCAAATATGAGCCCCGTATATATGGCCGCCAGTCAGGAATAAAGGATCAGATTAGTAAAAAAAAATTGATCATCAGACATTCTCGAGCGCGTCAGATTAAGGCAGGGTGAGTTAATTACACGCTAAAAAGTGTATATTCCACTAATCTGACAATTTGAGAGTGACGAAAGGAAAGGGGAGGGCTATAAAGTTGTAAAAAAATACGTCATCTCGACATTCTCGAGCGTGGCTAGTCTTTTTTTATTTTGTGGGAAATCATTCAGGGATAGCGAAAAATGTATAATCTGGCGATAGCCACAAGCCGAAGTAACAAAATTTCGTCGATAAAGTTTAATATAATGATGATGGTGATACCTATATTCACACTGATTAGTCCGTACTAATTCATGAGTTAGAGAAATAAGTCGAAGATATGGGGCAACCGCCATCCCGATTTGACCTTATAATTGTAGATGGGTTCTTTTTTACAAGTTTTTATTTAACGTATGTTTGGGTGGAATCTTGCAACTCAATTTTGAAGCAGATATCTTCAACCAATTTTGCTGAAATTTTGCAAGCATATGTATACAGCGTTACAATACAATATTATAATGGAACATGGAACTAATCTGAGGCTGGAGTTGGAAGGTGGTCATAGGAACTCTGTAAAGAAACGTCGCAACACTATCGAGTTTGGACTCGTTTGATTCGTCTTGACGAGTACTTTATGTTTTCATAGTATCCAGGGTCTGATGATGGAGCCGGAAGGTGGTTATAGGAATTCTGTAGAGAAACATCGCAATACCATCGAGTTTGAAATCGTTTGATTCATCTTGACAAGTACTTTATGTTTTGATAGTATGCAGGGTCTGATGATGAACCCAGAAGGTGGTCTTTATACAATTTATAGAATAAAAAGGCTTGTCGCGAGATTTACCTGTGTGTAAGAAAGTAATTGAAATAACTTGATTTGACTTTGATTAAAATTTTCACACTAAGTAAAAGTTGTAAGTAACTAAGTTATTGATCGATCATTGGGCTGATCAGGAGATGGCAACGATTATAGGTAGTAAGGTAATTTTATGTAATTACCTCGATTTGTGCCATAAATATTCAGTTACTGATAATTAATTATAAATTGATTATGATTTGTCATGTCCTGATCATGAAGAAGCGAAGACGAACATAGCATTTATTGCTTGCCAACAAAATGAAGATTCTACTATTACTATCAGAACTTCTGATACTGATATTGTGGTAATTTTCTAAAACGCATATCTGGATTTGGTATCTTTTTTTTTTAAATTGTCAGATTATGCGAACCCCTCCAGATAATCGTCAGATTATGAGACAGCACGTCTAGGACATAAAGATGAACCATATATATCTTAATCTGACGCGCTTATTACACTATATATATATGACAATTTTTTTTGCACATTCTTATAACGGCCGTGAGTTTTCGTCACATCCAAATCGTCAGATTATTGAATGAGAGCTTTATTTTAGGTTCACTTAACATCCCCTTTGAAAATCTGTTTTTTTTTTTTTTTTGTCATTTTCAAACCTTACGTACGACCACCACCCACATACACCCACCATGCAAACGATCAGATTAACATACGTACATTATTAAAAATACGTAGGACATGGATGCTATCAATATCTGACGCGCTCGAGTATGTCCATGCATCAGTTTTTTTTTACATTTTTGAACACCCATAGCTGCTCACCCCACCGATGAAAAGGTATACAGTAATAAAAATTTTTTTTTATCATCTAAGCTTTGCAACCCAATAGGTCTCTATGACGCTCGAGTAAATCCCCATTTAGCATCGTGGGCTCCCCTACTATAAGAAACTGCAACAATGTAATGCTAAAAGTGAGTACTCAAAAACATCACACTAAATTAATTCGTTTACCTTCACATAATTATATTTATTTCGCTTTCAAATTCAATAAAAAAGAAGCGAAAGCTTTATTAAGTCAAGCATCCATCTTTCTCCGAATCCGTGCTTCAAAATCAATATGAAAATTGAATTATTTTTCAACATGGTTGACAACAACAAACAATCCCTGGTTGAATACGAAATAAATTTGATAAATATTTTTAATACAATAAAGAATACCTATAATATTACGATTTTGTTTTATAAACTCAAAGCGTTACACACCACAGCGTGATTGCATTTGCATAAAAAATCAATGCTTGTTTATACCAATGTTCATGCTATGACACTATGAAATGCAGACAAAAATGTCTCCGAGATTTCGGTAAATACTGTTACTCCATCGAATCTGTGGGATGAAGCCCACATTACGAATACGAGTATTAACGTACCTATAGAAACTGCACGGTTGGCCTAGAGGTTTAGGTGGTCACCACGCCGCTTGCCAATTCGCCAAGTGTTGTGGGTTCAAATCCTAAATGGGACAACACTTTGTGTGATTCACAAATTGTTGATCTGAGTTTGGGTGTTAATTGTGTCCGTTTCATGTATGTCTGTAAAGTCCCCCGCCACACAGGATGCTTATTCCTAATGCGGGAGTTGTCTTTTTTAAACCATAAACCAACCATAAACCCCTGATTTTTTGTAATTTTAAACCTGAATGGTTACAAGCGTTATAGACGGATTTAGACAAAACGGTCTAATTATCCTCAATTGCCTCGCTTAGAAACGAAAAGTATTAACGTTTACATATAAACTAAGTTAATTACATTACAATGGAAAAGAACCAAAAGTGATCTCACGATTCATTTACCAGCGTTTCGATAATTTGTCGTACCTATAATATAATAATCAAAGAGCTATTATTTCAAGTAGGTCTTTTCAGGCAATTTCGAAACGTTACATTAACGACTCTAGATTTAATAGAAAACCATAGAAGAAACGCATATCAAAATATCATACAAATTAGACACAGACTTAATTTGTTTTCCTATATTTAGGTAAGGTAGGTAGGTAGGTATAATTGTATATAATCTGATAGCAAAAAAATTCGCTGAGCGCATACGTAAAAGTAGATAAATTGACAATCAGCAACGTACAAAGATAATTCGAATGCACCTTCAGGACAACTTCAAGAATTTTATCTTTGCTAATGTAATGTTCAGAAACAAAAAGTACAAACACTGTTACATGATATGTCAGAATGATATCGGTCAAGTCTTGCTTTTGTATAAATAGATAGATAATAAGTACTGACAATGAACACATATTTTAGGCATCACTTTGTAAAGAAAAGCCTGTTAAATATGTGATTGTAAGAATTGGAACAAGATCGATTATTATGTATCAGCTATATTACAGTTAAGTTTCATTTAAATTATTTTAAATCCGTTCGTTTTATCGTGAAAGAGTAACGAATATCCATATATCCATACAGATTTTCACATTTATAATATTAGTTGGATGACATGCGTTTTGCTAGTATTATATAATATACAAGGATCCTCTGCGGTTGATGTGTCTTAATGATTTTGTAGTACATTTTTGCTTTTTGTTGCAGACTCCCCATATATGATGCACTTAATTGCACTTTCAATATTTCTGGCACCTTACAGCCAACCAGTTTCGTCAACTGTTTGTCTAAAAAATGAATATTGTCAATACAGCAGGAACTACACACATCAAAAGTGTCTAGGGATCAAGCATTTTTATGCGGATTTCTTGAGATTGAGATGTGGCTTTGGCCCTGGCCTGCTCATTCGCCAGACTTGAACCCGATTGAGCATGCATGGGATATGCTACAGAGAAGAGCTCTGCCGAATATGGAGGGTATCCAGTCGCAAGAAGACCTTTCTTTGTTGTTGCAACGAACATGGGCGGCCATTCCACAGCGTGATTTGGATGAACTCATTTTGAGTATGCCAAACCGATTCTTGTGTTGTTAGTGTTCGCGGTAGAAACCCGGATTATTAATTGTTTAAGTTACCTAATAAAATTTTAAAGAAAACTGTTATTTCAGTCTTTTTTTCGAACTTTAATGTTAGTGGTTCAAATGTCAAAAATCCCTTTATTAGGAAAATGGCAAATTTCTTTATTAATGCAAAGGTGACTTGGTTTATCGTTACTGTGACAAACGAAAACACTTTATTTGATGAATCCTTAAAGAAAATTTTAATTAATATCAATCAGGAGAAAAGTTATTGCAAAAATATATGTTGATCCCTAGACACATATGTTGATCCCTAGACACTTTTGATGTGTGTATATGGGCGGTCGCCCACGGCGACTTTTTGTAGCGCTGCAGCAGCGAGGCTGTCGTAAGCTGCGAGCCCTCGTCCACATAACCGCGATTCAGTCGCGCTGCAAATGCCACCCTTCCTCCATTCTTCCCCCGATTTCGTCCGACACGCTTGCTCTTTGCATCGATATAGGCGCGATGCTGTAGCGCGTTGCAAATGCGACTACAGCGCTGCAAAAAATCGCCTTAAGCGAGCGCCCTAACATCTGAGTGTAGGTGAAAAGTATCAAAAAATGTTTTTACATCAGCCCAATTATTCATCTTTAGAAAGATATCATTGCGAGAGTTAAAGAAACCATGATGATACAAATGTATAATCCATTTGAGTTTAAGTTCCTACAGACTATTTTAAGGAAAAAGATTGGTTGAATATAAATCTAATCTTTTAAGATAATCTTAAATAGTTATCAAAACCTGAAATACATTAATATATTTTAAGCTGCTTACGTTACATTACAAGATTTATAAGTAGTAGTAAGATTTCGTAAAGTAGTTGTTATAATTTAATACAGGTATTACGTTAGTAACTCCTGCTTTGCAAAATCAAGACATGATAATGTAATCGAGCTTGCTTTTTCGCACAATAAGTGTAAGTATTCATTGTGTCAGCAAACGTATTTACATATTAGGTTTTGCGTATACTTTACATAATAATTTGCGCTGATTAGATGAATTCAGTAGCAATAGGCATAGCAACAGCAAATATCATGACTAAACAGAAATATAACCATTGTGACATAACATAGCTGCTCACATTCTAGCCAACTGGATTGTAATACGTCGCAAATTAGCTATTATAAAGTCTGCATACACAGGTCTAATTACGGAAAATTACATAAGAGACGGGAGGGCAAACAGCTGCCTAGCCGGTAGAGAATAATACACATACATGCACACATATTGTACATGATTCTGGTCCCAATCTTAGATAAGCTAATTGAATCAGACGTTACATCACGCCAGACAATATGTTGTATTATAATATTTATTTATTTTATAAAATTAATAAGAAAAATATGAGTACATGCCAATAGAGTATTGAACGTTAAGGTACATGTATACTATCTAGGTACGTGCTACGAGTAGTATCGGTAACATTAAAATCTGTTGGAATATAGTAGCAGAGTTAAAATTTAATCCCTCAGGGTTTACCATTTTAGGTATCTTTGTGGTGGTCCTATAATTTATTAATTACTAGCTGACGGCTCAACAACAACCACGCAAGTAACTCTGCAGAGCGAAGCTAGTCTAAAATAAAGATCATCAGCTATCTACCAGTGAAAGTCCCGTCAGAATCGGTCCAGTGGTTTCAGATATTAGGCAGAAAAAAAGACAGACAAAAATTTGAAAAATTGCTGTCCAATACTTTCAAATTCATTTAGTGAAATGGAGTAAGAAATACAAATAGTCACTTTAATTTTATTATTTGTATGTATGTATATGTACACCTATGTGTATGTTTTATACCTATGTAACATTTGACAATGCTTTAAAAATGTTTTCAAATGCAATACTTTTTAAATTTGAGTTCACATTTTTAAAAGTGAACAAATCATTTCATGGAACCAGACTATGAATTATTCAGCAATGTTGGCGTCCGGCGGGATGACTACCTACTCCTTGAAACTCAAAGTAAATCACATGACAGTCATATGACAAATCACATGAATATCACTGATTTAGTGGAAATATACTTAGTGGCAGTTTAGATACCTATTAACTATAACGATTCCACAGGCTTTGAAATGCAACGAATAAAACAGTACTATTATGTACAATCTGAAACACCTGACGTAACGACGTCAAATTCAATAAACGAATAGTTTTCTTTGTTGTACGGCTGAGTAGTCTCAAACAAGACTCAAACAATAGACAGTTCCGTCACGGCATTGAACAGAATGTACACGCCAGCCAGTCCGTCGTCTAACGACCCACCGATGTCAAAAAAGGGAAAATGTTATTTAATGCTGTATCAACGACGGCACAGCTGTGTGTGTGCTTATAAGTGGCACAGTAACAGCGAGCGAGTGTGGGAAATGGAGCAGAAACACGATATGCGAATATTTTACAAACGTGAGTTTTATTGCCAAAGAAATTTAAGATTTTCTACTCAGTACTATTACAACACTGGATCAGACAATGTAAAGGTGTATTTCTGATAACTGTGTTATTGCTGGAGCATTAATAAATGATTTCATAATTGGTGAAAAAATCCATTCAGAACTTTGATCGTTTAAACAAAGATGTTTGATGCCGATAAAACCTCTATGGTCTAATAAATATATTATGAAAATAAATTTCAAATGGAATCAGTTTTTAACCGACTTCCAAAAAGGAGGAGGTTCTATGTTCCACTCAATGACACAATATGCTAAATAGACCGACCCTCCCCTGGCCCAAACTGTACACCGATAAAAGCTAGAAAAATTCACCTAAATCTAGATGGCGCGCAAAAATAAGGTACTAGAAATAGTTTAACAAACTCTATCACTATTTTATTGATATGCTTCAATTATAGCAATTATTTTATTATTTTTCGAATATAAATTTTACTTTCTAATGCTTGTTTAAAAAAAATAATTTTCAATTGCGTAACTATAAGTTATCACCTATTTTTAGGAGATGTCGTTGCAATCGATTTAAATTAACTTGAATATAATGACCTATTTACTACGCTAGATGTCACATTTATAAGTTATTGATATGACATATAGAATATTATATGCTTGATGCGCGATGATAGCGCCACCAAGTGGCTACAATTACGTCGGACTTTGATTTGTCAAATGGTTAGTTGTCTTACGAAGAGTAAGTAAAGAAACAAATTATTTCAACGAAATATCGTAAAGGGGCGTCCATTAATTACGTGAGGCATTTTTGAGAATTTTTCGACCCCTCCCGCCTTGGTGAGATATCGTAAGATTTTCATCAACTCCCTCCCCCGTCCCCAAATCTCACGCGAGATTCTTCAAATTTATGTTTTGGCTGTAAACGTGTTGGATTATTGAACTTGTTCTATTACTTCTATTGAAGACTAGCAAAGCAAAATCGAATGCTACTTCGCGGCTCTGCGGAGTTCGGACGAATACGACAAACACTATTGTGTCAGATTTGGCCATATTTTATTCAGAAATAATTTTTCACGCAATTTTACACAATAATTACGTGATATTTGCCAAGACCCCCTAAGTGAGATTTGAAATGATTTAGCTCAATCCCCTCCCCGCTAAAACACCTTACGTAATTAATGGAAGCCCCCTAATTTAAATATATTCTATTCAATCATGCAAATCTAAGGTGTAGATAATAATGTTGAGCGATTTTATTTCCTGTCTGATATGGCATAATCAATAAATTTTAGGTCATTATATGTCATTTTAATATAAAATAAATGATTGAACTGCAAAGTATAATCTTTATTTTGGAACGAAGTTCCTTATCGCGCTTTGCGAAAGGGGGCTAGACGGAAAAAAATGTAACGACACTTTTCGTGCCAAAAGTTGTAACGAGACTTTTAACATTGAATTGACGTCATAGTGCTGGATACTCAACGTTAAATATAACAAACTGATTGCCAACTTCCATACCATGTTGAATACACCGGTTCTCGTCCGATCACCGAAGTTAAGCAACATCGGGCGTGGTTAGTACTTGGATGGGTGACCGCCTGGGAATACCACGTGATGTTGAGTTTTTGCATTTATTTACATAAAATATATTGTTTTATAGTATATTTTGTAAAGCTTTATTATTACTAAAATAATTTGAGTATTTTATGCGCATTTTTATTAGTAGGAGCATATCAAATATAATATATATATAAACTTCGTTCCATCCGGGTGTTCCTTGACACCTCTCAAGTTTTTAATATACATATTGTTACGTGTTAAAGTTCGATTTATTTGAGAGAGAAGCCTTTTTACTCGTTAAAGAGACTTTATTAAAACCACTATTAAAATCACAATACTACTCTGAATTACAATCCTTAAAGGTCGCCGAGGTCGTTAGGTTGATCGCTGATATCACTTCGATGTTTATCTCACTATAGCTCAAACTGTACTGAACTGGTTGCAGCCCGCGAGACGCTCTATTTATACTCATATTATTATTACTCTTCCATTTCCAGAAACGCCGATAACAGCCGAGAGTCGTCTCGAAAAAACGCTAGTAAAAATAATCGAAGTTAATAATAATTAGGCAACTACCAATCGATATCCGACACTATGTGTACAGAAATAAGGTCCATTATTCCTTGCTTCAGGAGATCGATAAGAAGTATGTGTGTGTTTGTGTGCGCAGATAAGGCTTGAAGATTATTATTATTCGTAACAATATTTTAATTTGTACAACAAGTAATATTAAAATCACATTAAATCAGTCAGGAGATTAACAAATAAATATTATTTCATATACATACACTTTAAACAGTTTTCTAACAATTTTTTTATCCTATTATTTAAATTACGGCAAAATCCAAAATCTGATGACAGCATTTTAAAATCTAAAGAGTTCAGAAGAGGTTTCTAGAGAATTGACATTGATGCAGCTACGAAAATAAAGGTTATGAATTGGACAGAAGACGAAAATAAATTCAGCTTGTCATTATTTTACAAATCTAAAGTGTATTTTTTTCTAAGGCGGCAAGGTGTAGTACTTGCCGCTCCAACCACAATCCGAAACTCAGAAAGTGGCTAGCAAAATCCGATTGTTTTGCCCTGATCTATTTAAAAAAAGAATAACAGAAATTCGAAATGCATTAATTAAAGATAAAGCTTGTGTGATCACTTTCGATGATATTCAACTTATAATATTCCATCAGCAGTAAAAGCAGAATTATTGTTGTTCTTGTTTTATTTTTTATTTTATTTTATTTTGCTTTGTGTGTTAGATGTACAAAATATTTATATTTTGTTGTTTTTGTTGACTTAATTTCTCCATTTCTATTACAGTAATGTAGTTTATTTTAATCTTTTAATTTGCCGCCCCCTAAAAGAAGCCGCCCTAGGCTTCAGCCTACTGAGCTTTCATCACTGAATAATATAACATATATAATATATGGATTTTTTCAACAAATTTTGATTATTATAACACAATTAAGTAGCTAGACCTACATACAGAGTTTTATGTGAAAATTCAAAAAGTTTCATACAAAAATTTATAAAAAAATATATATTCATGTACCGTATTTACTGAGAAGCATTTATTAAGAAGCTGTTTATTTGAAATTATAAACAGACATTTCAATTTTATTTCAGACACATTTCAATTTTATTTATTTGTGTGCTCTTGGACGATTTAATAAAATATCACATAAATTACTAATGTAATTATGTGGAAAACGACATCTAGTGGGACATTTTGCACTAATACAAAAACAAATAAACTTGACAGTTTACTCTAGGATTCGTATCGGAGTAGAAGCTCAGAAAATATCTTTGAAATTTACAATTTGATGCACTTAGTGACATCTAGTGAACATTAAGCTTACTATACATCCGCGTACAACTCTAAGTTCATGCGATGTAAGTCTATAGTTATATTTCGTCAGTGGTTCCACTGTATGTATTTTTTTTTTTTTTTTTTATGTATGTTACCTGATTACTCCGTCAGTTGTGGACCGATTTTGAATTTTTTTTTTGTATTCGACAGGGTATGCTTCCGTGGTGGTCCCATTGCCAGCATATCAGGATCTGATGATGGGATCCCAGGGAAATCGAGGGAAACCCTCATTTTTTATAGGCACATACTATGTTTTTCGTATATTTTCTGAAGTTACACCGGTATTTGCGTCTGGTAGTCATCATTTTATGATGATGAGCTGATGATGTAAGGTACCACTCCTTAACGGTTAGGAGTTGGAGGATAAATCTTTAAATATCATATGTATATAAGTTACCTTTAGTCGTATTCTTACAAATTATTTAGGTAAGCTGATGATGGAAGGTGGAAGGTACAACTCCTCAACGGTTAGGAGTTGGAGAATAATTCTTTCAATTTCATACGTATCTAAAGACCTTCAGTCGTATACTTTCAAGCTATTTAGGTGAGCTGATGATAGAAGATTAAACTCTTCAACAGTTAGGGATTAGAGGATGATTTTAATATTACACGTACCTTAATTTGTATTCTTGATGATGAAATTTGATGAAATAATTCAACTTACTACTTACCTACGATTGTTTGCACTAAAAACTGAAAAATAAAAACTTTTTATAAAAAAAAAAAAAACCGACTTCCAAAAACATCCAACGAAAACTCTCTGTCAAAAAACACTTAAAAGCGTAAAATAAACTGGTTCTTCATAAATTGCCTATACCTAATTCTTTATTCATTTAAATAGTAGTATTATAATGGGTGCTAGCTACCTAAAATCTGTTTGAAGTCGGTGCTAAGCCAAAAAGAATACAAACGAACAATTACAAAAGTCTAAGCGATAGTCACTTGGCACCGACTTCAAACAGATTTTAGGTACCTAGCACCCATTATAATACTACTATTTAAATGAATAAAGAATTAGGTATAGGCAATTTATGAAGAACCAGTTTATTTTACGCTTTTAAGTGTTTTTTGACAGAGAGTTTTCGTTGGATGTTTTTGGAAGTCGTTTTTTTTTTTTTTTATAAAAAGTTTTTGAGAAGTTCAAATTCAGAATTCAGTTGAATGACATCAAAAACGGTGCTTGTATCCCAAAAAAGCTTATTAGTAGATACTAATGCGAACGTATTTTTCGTACGTACGTACGATACGTGAATCACGAAATGATATCTTACTAAATCTAAAGTTGATCACTATATAATAATAATAATAAATATTTCGGACATCTAACACACAGCGCCATCTAGTCCCAAGCTAAGCAGAGAGCTTGTGTTATGGGTACTAGACAACTGATACAAATACATATATACATTTTTTTTGTAAATACATACATATTATACATAGAAAACACCCAAACTCGGAAACAAATATTTGTAGATCATACAAACATTTGGTACGACCCGGGAATCGAACCCGAGACCTCATGATCAACAATCGCACACGCCAACCGCGAGACCAACGAGGCAGTCAATATGTCAGTTGATATTCCCCGGATAGGTATCTTATGATAGGTATGACGTAAGGTTTTCATTTTAACCAAATGCTCATGGATGACGCAATCAATAAGGAAAAAGTCATGACTAAATTAATTATTGCTGCGGTGAACAGAAAAAATTAAAGCTGATGTTTCCAATATACTGTTGAGTGCTGAATTTGAGAGAATTGCATTATATAGTAACGAAAGACACGTGGTTCACGGCCGATGCGGCCATTGATTTCTTTGAATATGAACTCTCCCTGTACATAAGAAAAGCGTTGTTATAAAAAGCGCTCAAGCGCTTCTATTTCAAACAATGATAATGGACATTGGATGATATACATTCTATCGTCGCGTCGTAACGCAATTCTTAACAAATACCCAACATGCTGTAGGTATGAAGTTATTTTAGATGCTTGAAAGGTGTAAAGTAAATGCTTCTTAATATGATTCAAATAAATAAAGATTTGTAGGCGTTATACAGCATTTTAAAGTTGCATATATCGAAATAGCATTAAACACAAATACATACCCTACATGTAAACAACAACAAATTCGTGAACAAAGGCCTTGAGCAACCCAATGTTGTTAATTATTGATAAGGACGATGCATATTGTTAGGTTTCAATGTGGTCGCTGTGTTAGCTCTTTTTAACCAACTTCCAAAAAGGAGGAGGTTCTTTGTTCCACTGTATGTACTTTTTTTTTTAGTTTAGCGTATTTGGAGATTTCAGAAGTAGTTATACTGGTAAAAGTTTAGAATAAAGTCGCACGATTTGAGGTGTGGGGGAGGGCGAGGGGGGAGGGGAGGGGATAGATGATATTAAAAATCACAAATTATAAACATGTTTTATCGCTTTTATAAGTTATATATAAATATATACAGGCTGTCCCAAAATTCAACGATAAGCGGGCGCCTAAAGGTAGACCTGCTAATAAGTACATAAGGAAAAAAAAAAAAAAAAAAAACTAGTTTTTTTTTTTAGTTACAAGAAAAATTTTGAATTTCTTTGAAAATTTATACCTTTCATGATATTTTGAAAACTCTGTTTTTTTTAGGTTTTTTGGTGTTTTTAAGAGTTGTGGTGAATAGTAGCACTATTTAGGTATAAGATAAAAAAAATCTTAAGCATATTTGAGAAATTGTCATCGTGGTCGTTCAAAATATCATGAAGGGTGTAAATTTTCAAAGAAATTCTAAATTTTTCTTGTAAAAGGCGGGAGCTTCGCTGCGCTGCGCTCCCGCCTTAGCCATCTAACCTATCCCAATGAAGTCGGATTGTGCCACCTCGGAGTAATACATTGCTATTAATTACCTAAGAATGATATCCTGTTCTTATACATTACCTATCACACATAATACATAAAATATAATTGTCTCGATTTTATTTAATTTTTCCAAATTTAATTCATCGATCTGGACAATTTTTCCAACTGCTTCATTTTTGTCCGTTTGGTATGTAACAATGGTTTCTCGGCAATAATACTCTGAAGCAACGGAATGACCACTCATACGCATACTCATATGTCAAATAATACGTCACACACACAAAACGGCATAAAAACGTTTCGTTCCACGTAATTTGACACGCTACATTAAAAATAATGTGTCCAATAACGCAAATTACGTTTCATTTCCCGAGTTAAAACGTTTTGTTTCACGTAATTTGATAAACGCAATAATATTTAATGTCACAATGAACACAAATTACGTTTCATTTCGCAAGTTTACGAATATTTTCAAATATTAATTTAAAATATTTAGAACGTGTTCCTAGATCTGAAATCAATATAAAAGGCTTGAGGTGAACTCACTTAACTATCCTGCATTAACAGAATGCCCAGATTCGTGCGACTCTATTCTAAACCCAACCCGTTATACTCTTAGCGCTGTAGCATGGTGCGGGACAGTTTCAGTAACATTTCGTTTCACTCTTGAAAGTTGCCGCGATTTACAAATTATGACTTAGTATTTCAGCTGTACCACATTCGCAATATATTAAATCATTAATAACTGTAGTGAATTAAATTAAATCAACGAGAATGTTTTAGTCTACAAATAAATGGCGCACCATGCTACAGCGCAAAGAGTATAATTTCGTCTTTCAAGAAACCAGATATACGTTGTTAACGCTACATCTGCCTGCTCAACTGCTTTTAACAATTCATGTACAGGAAAATTTGGTTTATGCAGGAAACCTGGCTAAAGAAAAGAAAGTAGGTCTACGATAGAATATCGGGCAGAGCTATTCGAGACAGAGTAAGTAATACGTAAAGTTTATTAGGTAGTAGAGCCACGCTGATTTCAGCACGAATGGGCCGGCTCGACCGGGGCGGTACTACCCTCGCACAGAAAATCAACGTAAAATGACAGCGATCGTGCTGTCGTGTTTCGTTGGTGAGTGCGAGACCGGAGGCCCAAATAGTCTAGTCAACAAGTTCCATACTTGTTGACTAGACTAAAAGATGCAGTAGCATCACTAGGCCGCCATGGTGTGGGTCGCCATGCTGCATTGTCTGCATTCGCAGTGAGCATGGTGGCCACCACTCTTGGATTCTGCTTATGCTTTCCATCAGTCAGAGTAGAGTCATTTTGGCGGGCCAAACATAAAAAAAAAAAAAAAAAATACACTTGAAGTAACGCCTGATTCCATAACACTTGAAGTACGTAACCGCCATTTAATTCAAATCTATTTTGTACGGCAATAGTTACTACCTATTGAATGCGGTAAGCTTAATAAAATAGTTGAACAACACTCGTAACCTGTCTTCTGATAAAAGGTTCTTTAGATACACAAAACTTGGTAAAACAAGAAATGACGCAACATTCCCTATCTCGGATAACGTTACGATTAAGTTATCATTTATCAGTCACAAACAAAAATATTTTCCGATCAAATCTAATAGATATCTATTTATAATGTAATATCCAGGTAAACAAGTTTTACATCCAACTTTACGTTATCGCTGCATTTCAGTGTTCAATATTAATATAATATTAAAAAAGTATGTTTTGATTAATACCCGTTTTTTTTTCACTTATTGAGCAATATTGGAACTAATCCCGCCCACCACTGTAACTCTTGTACACCAGAATCAGCAGCAGTGACCCACGAACACACCCAGTTATGACACTCGGGAAGTTAATTGAGCAACAATGACAATACATGAATACAATCCCGCCGTGTTTTCAAAGGATACAAAAGCTCCATTTGAAAATACATAGATGCTTCGAGAAAAAATACAAATAAACTATTATTGTAATTTAAATCCATATAAAAACCGATTTCATTGCCATAAAAGTAATTGTGAAAATATAGAATTGTTTAAAGCTTACTTAGAATCTTGATACACATGTTTTTAAAAATAAATAATAAGTTAGTGGCTAAATACGAATTAGTATTAATTTTCCAAACATCTTGCATTATTGATGAGTTGATGTTTGGAAAAACGTGGATCAGGGCGTGAAAGTGACGCAATGTGCGGTTGCGTCACTTCCTTTGCCGTAATAATATCATGATACGCAATTTTGAGTATTTTTTTCGAAAGTGGTTAGGGTGGGTACAGATGATCCATAAAGTTAATTTTTAAAAAGTATTAATCCATTGACACACACAAAGTTTTTTTAATGGCATACGGAGACAAAGTGCAGGTGGGTCTCACCCAATAATATGTGGTTATTCTCATCTATGAAATCTTGTTACAAGATAATAGAGCAGAAACGCACACACACGTCTCTCAACGCTAAATCACGTGGTCAAAATGAAATATTAGCCAATAATAAAGAGAATAGAGGCGTTAGCGAACGTAGAAATAGATTCGACGTGAAATACTAGCATCTTGGCGAAGGCGAAGTGAAGAACTGGAAGTGAAAACAAATGAAAGAATAACACTGGTTATCAGGATATGGTATAACTTGGGTCGAGTCGGCCCGTACGTGACTAGCTTAGCTCTCACATGATTCATTCCCTTTAAGCTTTCTACTGTGCACTTGAAAAGTTTTTACGTTTACAAAAACATATGTACATTATTCTACTGTACTTACTCTTGGTTGTTTCGTTTTAATGGCTCAAACGCGACTGCTATTGCTGCCGTGACGTTCACAGTTTGATTCCTGGATTGGACAAAAAGTATACTTGTTAGAATATTTTAAATATAGTTTTTAGTATTACACCTTAAAACCAGCTGTCCAAAACTTGAGCTATATAACTCGTTTTTTAAGAAATGCAAAGTACCTACTTTAAAAACAATCATACGCAATAAAAAAAACAATATCAGTCGTTTTATCAACCCCCGTTAACTACCGTAACGTAGACTCTCGTATCTGGTACCTGGCTTAGAAAGAGAATACGTTTTTTCTTGAATGTTTGTAATCGTATCGAACCAAACTAATAGCACTAATAACATAACATATATTTATAAACATACTAGTTGATCCCGCAAAGGTTGATAAGCCATAAAAAAAAATTGGGGTATAAAAAATAGATGTTGGTCGATTCTCAGACCTACCCGATATGCACACCAAATTTCATAAAAATCGGTCCAGCCGTTTCAGAGGAGTATGGTAACTAACATTGTGACACGAGAATTTTATATATAAGAAAGGTACATATTTCTACATGAAGCAATAAAAGCCATAAGCTCAGCTTTAGCTACATCTTGAGTAGCAGAGCTGATATTAAGCTAAGTTCAAAAGAGATACGGATAGTGGACCATCGTCAAAGATTATTAATATCAAGTACCATTGCCATTTAAGGATTAGGTTTTAAAATATAAAAACAATATTTACGCAATTTGTTTTATAAAATTTACGATAAATTATTAGCAGATAGATAGCTAATCTTAAAATAAAGATAAGTAAGGAATACAACTGCGCAGTGTTTATTTACCCAAGAGCATGATAAATAATGAATCATTGTTGTCCACCGAGTAACAGTGGTTTAACCACATAATACATTATATAAATAATCACACACCACTGAAAACATCGTTATTTGTATACAATGGTATTTTACGGATTAATAGGAAAGTAAATTTACACTTAACTGTTTACTTTTTAGCAGATTATTTTTAATACAGCGATCGAAAACCCGTCAAAACTAAACATAACTAAATTCTGTACCTTCTATTTTGAATTTTGAGTATTTAATTTATAAATTAATGACGTTCAGCAAAGCAAATATTATGTACGTGCAACCAACGTCAAACCTTTTTTTAAATAATTAAGATGGAAACGAATATACGGCCTATCTGATAGCGATGGTGTCATTGGTCGTTATTAATGCAATGTTTTCTCTCGACGAAGACGAAACGAAGAAACGAAGCAACCATACTACACTACTATTACTTCACAACTGCTATCTTCCGTAGTTGCTAGGTCTCCAAATGGGAAGTTAATGCGAACTAGAAAATTCTCGTTTCGTTTCAACAAGATAGTGTAGGAAATGGTACCTATAATTTGACAGCTTTTAACTTTTATTTACTAACCATAAACAATCCTTAAACCAATTATCAAACCTTAGACGGGTCTAAGAAGGTTTTGGCCTGTTTGTGGTCTGGCCACGCAGCGCTTGCCAGATGTTTTGATATAGGGTTTGTTTCAAATTTTCTCTTTGCAGTGATGTCGTCCACCGTAGGTTGTCCCTTAGTCGCCTCTTACGACACCCATGAGATGAATAGGGGTGCTGACAATACGTCCACACGTCACACACCACACAGCGAATTATAAATAAACACATATTCATTCTCATATCATTTTCATTCTAGCATTTCCCACCTTTTCTATAAATTTATATAAATAAAAAATCAAACTACCGGATCTTTAGGACGCTCTGAGGTAACCAAACAAATAAACAAAAAGCAACTGAATGAATAATTTCCTCATTTTAGAAGTCGAACCACGATAAAATAATGCCTATAGAAATGCTTACAATCATAATTTTCATCACGTTCAATTTATATAATAATGAGTGAATTAGCAGTGCATCCGGCATAAACTAAACGCAGAAGAATGTGCATTTATACATTTTAAATACATACTTTAAGTGTTACTGCTGTGGTTGGCATTGATATTGAAACAAAGTGAGTACCAATTACTGCAATCCTGGCAATTCTTACGTGCGCTTATTAATTTAATATACGTATTTCTATTCCAATTTGCACAAAGAAAACATATAGTAAATGCCTTTATATGTTAGAGTAATTAATGAACGCTTAAAAGGTACACCGCTTTATTCTTTATTCAATGCGCTTAAATAAATTGAATTAAACTGCGTTATTTTATTTTCGAACTTAGATGGGAGCAAGCAGAAAACACATAATCAAAAGTAGAGTCATTTTGGCAGGGAAAAACATAAAAAAAGCCCAATCGATTCGTAAATGACCAAGTTTTAGCTAAGAAACATAAAAACAAATACAACCGAATTGACAACCTCCCAATTTTAATGTCGATTAAAAAAAAGGAATATTGATTTAAGTAAAGTGAGTAATAATAAATCGTAAAATTTAGAAACACAATTATTGTGCTATAAATTATCACGATATTTCTAGTAAATGACAGTTTCCTCACTACAAATAGAAGTCATTTGTTTTGAGTATGGTGCGAATTATTGTACACGTTAACGGACATATTTATTAGCAATAACCACTTTTACAGAGCTATTCTTTTATTTTTATGTGACAAGTGAGACATATATTTATTTCTCTTTCGGCTGGATAACATTTTGTAAATAATTTTAGACATACAATTAGTCACGCAAAAAATCTTTAGTAATTCGGTCAAGAATGTAACAAGAATAACAACAAATTGCTATTCTTGATACGTTAGGTCCTATAATAAAATCAGTGAATCAACAATTTAATTCTGTCTACACCGGTACTTATCACTTAGAGCTTTCACTACTAATATGTATCTTAAAATGTTTTATTTACAATTCAATCTAAAGAAAATCTCTTAATCTCTGGTATGTTTTCAAAGGTAGTTTTCTTTTCTTTTCTTTTCGGACATTTAACACACAACGCCATCTAGTCCCAAACTAAGCAGAGTTTGTATTATGGGTACTAGACAACTGACACACTTACATATATACTTTTTTTTTGTAAATACATACATATTAGACGTAGAAAACACCCAAACTCCGAAACAAATATTTGTAGATCATACAAACATTTGGTCCAACCCGGGAATCGAACCCGAGACCTCATGATGAGCAGTCGCACACACCAACCGCGAGACCAACGAGGCAGTCAATAATCAGAGAGTTCAAAACAGATTATTAGATATTGCGCCATTTTGTCGTTCTATTTGTAAGTAAGTAGATATTTCAAATAGTTTTTGAAAAACTTTTTATAAAAAAAAAAAAAAACGACTTCCAAAAAAACATCCAACGAAAACTCTCTGCCAAAAAACACTTAAAAGCGTAAAATAAACTGGTTCTTCATAAATTGCCTATACCTAATTCTTTATTCATTTAAATAGTAGTATTATAATGTGTGCTAGGTACCTAAAATCTGTTTGAAGTCGGTGCCAAGTTACTATCGCTTAGACTTTTGTAATTGTTCGTTTGTATTCTTTTTGGCTTAGCACCGACTTCAAACAGATTTTAGGTACCTAGCACACATTATAATACTACTATTTAAATGAATAAAGAATTAGGTATAGGCAATTTATGAAGAACCAGTTTATTTTACGCTTTTAAGTGTTTTTTTGGCAGAGAGTTTTCGTTGGATGTTTTTTTGGAAGTCGGTTTTTTTTTTTTATAAAAAGTTTTTATTTTTCAGTTTTTAGTGCAAACAATCGTAGGTAAGTAGTAAGTTGAACTATTTCATCAAATTTCATCATCAAGAATACAAATTAAGCTCTATACGTACGTGTAATATTAAAATCATCCTCTAATTCCTAACTGTTGAAGAGTTTAACCTTCTATCATCAGTTCACCTAAATAACTTGAAAGTATACGACTGAAGGTCTTTAGATACGTATGAAATTGAAAGAATTATCCTCCAACTCCTAACCGTTGAGGAGTTGTACCTTCCACCTTCCATCATCAGCTTACCTAAATAATTTGAAAGAATACGACTAAAGGTAACAATCATACATATAATATTTAAAGATTTATCCTCCAACTCCTAACCGTTAAGGAGTTGTACCTTACATCATCAGCTCATCATCGTACAATGATGACTACCAGACGCAAATACCGGTGTAGCTTCAGGAAATATACGAAAAACATAGTATGTGCCTATAAAAAATGAGGGTTTTCCTCGATTTCCCTGGGATCCCATCATCAGATCCTGATATGCTGGCAATGGGACCACCTCGGAAGCATACCCTTTCGAATACAAAAAAAAAATTCAAAATCGGTCTACAACTGACGGAGTAATCGGTGAACATACATAAAAAAAAAATAAAAAAAATACATACAGTGGAACATAGAACCTCCTCCTTTTTGGAAGTCGGTTAAAAATAAAAACTTGTACATCATCAAAATGTTCACGTAGGATCACAAATAGAAAATACATATTAAAATTTACTTAAGAAACCTTGGAACTTGCGGATTAGACAGAGCATAATTATGTGAATTAATTGACACAATTTCATGACATTTCTTTAAAACAGTGCCCGTGCACTGGTCTGGGTCATCGTGCTTATCCAAGATTCGAACATAGGGGTGAACAACCTCTTAAACGCAACCTTAACCTCTACATTGGCTACTGGATTACTTCTGTATAGCCACATGGATACTAGTATAAAAAAAGTTTTATCATCAAAGTCGTCATTACTCGGAACCTTGTAAATGAAGATTAATTATGTTGCTTCGTCAAGATGATGCAATACCCGGCTAAGCGAATGATCGTATCACCTAAGAGTGAATTTAATGTCACTCAATGTCAGACAAACCAATTGCTACAAAAGAACCGAATTAATAGCATTGCATACAACAGGCGCTAGGCGGTATCGAGCTCTCTTTTAATTTACACCAGTGATCGTCATTAAACTCGAGTCATTTAAGAATTGAATCATGATAGTGATTCAAGCTTCCTAGAAAGAATTGGCTTTGGGCCACACATTCTAAGCAACAGGCAATGTCATTCAGCCTGCACATTGTCATCACTCAAAAAGTTATGAGTGATGACATGTTTACTGCTTAATGCACAATGTAAACAAGAAGTTCGAGATATAAGTGCTACTACATTTGTCCAAATTTTTTAAAGTCATAAAGTTAAAATAGCTTTCACCCGCGGCTCAGCCTGCGTGTCGATTATGTATGTAAAGAGTAGCCTATATCCTTTCTCAAGAATCCAAGTATCTCCATGCCAAATTTAATTGAAATCGATGCAGCGGTTTAGCCGTGAAAGCCCTAACAGACAGACAAGAGTTACTTTCGAATTGTCCGCAAATCCAAAAAAAACTGTGCAACAAAGGGTCACCAGTGGTATTTATTTATTCTCTGACCGGTACGCTTCAAATCGTCCTAAATAACAAAAACGTCCATTACACCCTCTTCCCTCATGAAGGTGCCTCACTTATCGTCTGACAGTTTGAAAAATTAAAATAGTTTAGAAGTCTACTCCAAATAATACTGCGTGTCAGTTTTTATTCTAATAAGCAGTCAATCAAACAGATTTAATAACCAAATCATCCAATTTAACTCATCAGTTTCTTTCCCGGCCTCAAGTGAGTGCTTTTGTAACAAATTATTCACTTTAACTACAAGGAACAAAGAATCGTTGTTGACCAAATCTAAACCAGACAGGTTTGAATTAAAGCAGAATGAACAGGATACCAATCTGTATCTACGTCAAAATATAAGTCAGTCCACGACACATTTTGTAAATTATTTACTGGCTTGTATTTAATTTGAATACATACTTCTTGTTTTTTTTTTACTTAATAAGGGTAAAGTATTTAAAAAATCAATGCATTACTGGTGTAGCATTCTTTTTTTTTATTGTGGCTCATCATTAGTGTGACCTCAACCTACAAAATGGTAGGTGATTGAGTTTCAAAGGTACGGGCCATCATCCGTAACAGTGATTCTTAGTTTGACGACCTCAGTAAATAAATTGAAAAACAAACATTATGTTTTGATAATTAGTTCCAATTTTTTATATAATTTATGATAGTTTACGAATAGCAATGTTAAAAAAGGATCTGTTATTGAGTGTGCTGTAAGGGTAGATCGCTGGTCAAATCACATTAATTATATCATTTTGAATGTATAGTCTAGACATTTAATTTTTGTAATTCAGCGTCGAACTAGAAAAGTCTGGAAATATTTTTTAGTATTAAATTTTATCAAAAAATAACTTGCTTTTTATTTGTTAATCCTTCCTTATCACCTGACTATTAAAGATTATTACCATTTTCCGCTGTAAAATTTAATGAATAGATTCATAAGGTTTTGAGACGCTATAGCAGCAATACTGCTAGAAGACAAAGACGAGAAAACACGATTATTTCAAGCATCACTATCAGGAACTAATCGACTACTAATTTCACGATTAGGAAGAAATACACATCCTGATTCCTCTTATTCACAAAAAAAGCTGTACGAAAAGTGCGAATTATTGCAGCAGGTATTGTTGTGGCTTACGTACTTTCCAGCTGTTTTTATAGACTCTCGAATAATTAATTGAAATACTTAAAGCGATTTAAATTAATTAGAAATAAATTTCAAGTGAGCGTACTCCTTCATAAAAGGCCGGCAACGCACTTGTGACGCCCCAGGTGTTGCGATCAGGCGATACGTCTGCTAGGTTTTTTAAATTGGAATAGGGGGCAAACGAGCAGACATATTACCTGATGTTAAGTGATTACACTGATTATCGCCGCCCATGGACACCCGCAACACCAGAGGCGTCACAAGTGCGTTGCCGGCCTTTGGGGGATGGAGAGAGGGATGTGGGGAGGAATTGGGGTATGGGCCTCCGGTATCCTCACTCACTCGGTTAAAAACAGCGCAAGCGCTATTTCACACACAACCGGTTTTCTGTGAGGCCATTTTTTTTTTTTTTTTTTTTTTTTTTTTTATGGTATAGGGGGCAAACGAGCAGACGTATCGCCTGATGGTAAGCGATTACCGCCGCCCATGGACACCCGCAACACCAGAGGCATCACAAGTGCGTTGCCGGCCTTTTAAGAGGGAGTACGCTCTTTTCTTGAAGGTTTGAAGGTCGTATTGGTCCGGGAATACCGCAGGCGACAGTTCATTCCACAGTTTTGTTGTGCGAGGCAGAAAGTTCCTGGAAAAGCGCACAGTTGAGGACTGCCAACCATCTAAATGATGGGGATGAAACTTCTGTCGCGTAGGACGATGGCGGAAAGAGGCGGCAGGAATCAGTCCGAACAATTCCTCGGAGCACTCCCCATGATAAATGCGGTAGAAGATGCACAGCGAAGCTACATCTCTACGCAGCGCCAAAGAGTCTAGCCGAATTGAAAGTTCTTGGCAATCGACGACTCGGGTCGCTCTCCGTTGAATGCGGTCCAAAGGGAGGAGCTGGTATTGGGGTGCCCCCGCCCAAAGATGGGGACAGTATTCCATGTGAGGCCGAACCTGGGCCTTATAAAGTATAAGGCGGTGGGCCGGAGTGAAATACTGTCTCGATCTGTTGAGCACACCAAGCTTTTTCGAGGCCAATTTGGCCTTACCCTCCAGGTGGCCACGAAACTGGACTTCGCTCGACATGTCGACACCAAGAATTCCAATATTGGCTGAGGCAGATAGTGGAGTGCCTTCGAAACGAGGACATACGACCCACGGAAGTTTTTTAGTGGTGAACGCGCAAATTTGTGTCTTTGTGGGGTTAAATTGGACTAAATTAAGTCTACCCCAATCTGAGACCTTCTCCAAAGAAGTCTCGACTTCAGACACAAGTTTGTTTCGACTCTCAATGACGTTTTCCCGAGAAATATTGGCGCGGCCGGTGTAAAAAGCATCGCCGGTGCTGTCATCCGCATAACAATGAATGCCGCAATTTTGCAGCATGTCATTGATATGGAGGAGGAACAAAGTAGGCGATAGCACACAGCCTTGCGGGACACCAGCATTCACAGATATGGAATCAGAGCATTCACCGTCGACTACGACCTTAATGCTTCTATCTGCTAGAAAGCTAGTGACCCAATCGCATAATTTCTCGGGAAGCCCATAGGAAGGGAGCTTCGAAAGAAGCGCTTTGTGCCAGACCCGATCGAAGGCCTTCGCGATGTCCAAACTAACTGCCAAGGCTTCCCCCTTAGTCTCAATCGCCTGTGCCCAGCGATGTGTCAGGTATACCAGAAGATCACCAGCCGATCGACCCTTACGGAAGCCGTACTGCTGGTCGCTAAGCAGATGATGATCTTCTAGATACCGTAGGAGTTGATAGTTGATGATGGACTCCATTATTTTCGAGAAGAGGGAAGTAATGGCTATCGGCCTGTAGTTGGACGGATTAGAGCGATCGCCTTTTTTTGGGATCGGGTGGACTAATGCTGCCTTCCATGTTGTCGGAACTACGCCAGAAGAGTAGGAGAGCCGAAAAAGACGCGTTAAGACCAGTGCCAACTCTGGAGCGCACATCTTCAACACTATAGGGGGGATTCCATCCGGGCCACTCGACTTATGGATATCCAGGGATAAAAGTGCTATACGCACTGAGCGTTGGTGAAACTGGATATCCAGCATACGGCTCTCGCACCGCGGTATGGTAGGCGGCTCCTGTTCCCCGTCATCCAAGGTCGAGTTGGACGCAAAGTGTTTTGCCAGGAGATCGGCTTTCTCCTTTGCGTCATAGGCCAACGGATTATTTCCCAAGTGCAAAGGTGGAAGGGATGGCTTACAGAAATTCCCTTCGATAGCCTTGGCAAGAGACCAGAATGCTCGAGTCCCCGAAGGAAGACGCTCAAGCCTCTCGCCAATCCCAGCAATGTGCACCGACTTCGCCCTAGCTATGTCTCTTTTGAAGGACCTGGAGGCAAAGTTGTACTCCTTTTTTAGAGCGCTGGTGTTTTGATCCCGTACCGCCGCTGCGTCAGCCCAGGCTTGGTAAGCTTCCTGCTTCCTGCGAGAAGCTTTTTTGGAAGATGAACCAAACCAGGGCCGACACTTGCCACCAATGGGAACCACAGAGGATGGAATGAAAATCTCCATACCCTGTAGCACAACATCAGCAATAGAATCAGCAGCGGTGTTGGGATTGTCCGGCGAGAAGCACAACTGTCTCCAAGGGTAGGACGCAAAGAAGGACCGCATCCCATCCCAATCTGCTGACTTGTAGTGCCACACACGGCGACTGCGTGCAACTCGCGATCGCGGTGAGCGCACACGCAGCGCAAGCGCTGTTTCACACCGGTTTTCTGTGAGGCCGTGGTATCACTCCGGTCGAGCCGGCCCATTCATGCCGAAGCGTGGCTCTCCCACTCAAATCGCCATGGTATCACTCCGGTCGAGCCGGCCCAATCACGTCAAAGCGTGGCTCGTTGGCCCCGCTTTCCATAAAAAAAGACTAGTAAAGATTTATATTAAGAACTAGCTGATCCGGCAAACGTTGTTTTGCCATAAAAAAATTGGGGTATAAAAAATAGATGTTGGTCGATTCTCAGACCTACCCGATATGCACACCAAATTTCATAATAATCGGTCCAGCCGTTTCAGAGGAGTATGGTAACTAACATTGTGACACGAGAATTTTATATATAAGAAATATTCTACAGCAATATACCGCGCAGTAAAAATAAATTGATTTTCACTGAAAATGATGACAATTAAAAATACATATATTTTAATCTATGAAAAGACAAGTATCGATATGTTAAAATCAATATGAACAAAAAATATGTGGACCCTAGGTTAGGTGAGGCTGTTTTTATTTTGCTTTGGTAATAATTTACCTAACACTACCATTATCAACAGCCTTTATCATCTGTTGGACAAGCCTCTATTTAGGACACTATCATAAGAAGGCATCGTAACCTTTTAAATCATTTTATCGCGAAATGTGTTACAGTCGCAAAACAAATCTAACAATCCTTACCTGTAGGTAAGGTATAAATTAAAATTAAATGTTATTTTGTATAAGGATAATTTAAAGTTCAAAATATATTACCAAATAAATATATTTACTCAGTTTGTGCCAAAAAATGCGGTGCGTGTTTGCAGTAAAGTTTCCGAATTAGAACTAGTACAAAAATAGCATTTTATTTCTGTATAGAGACTCCCGTTCTCGCCATGTCGAGATAATAATGTGATCAAACCAAATGAAAGCACTACTACTGCCAGTAGGTACAGTTTTCCCGCGAAATCTGCGTAAACAAAACATGTGAATAAGTATTAATAAATATTTTTAACAAGAGATTACGCGAAAAGGGCTACATGAAGCCGTGAACGCGGCGGCCGTGTATGGCCTGACGACGTGGTTCCTATGGAAAGTATGTCAATGACACAGTTTAAAGTTATCTGTTGTATGCATTACTGGGTACTTTTTTTTGAGATCGTGGCTCGTAAACACTAGTGTATAGACAATATAGAAATACATACAAGTATTTCAAATGTCATGGATCTTATAATGAATAGATTCTAGTTTCTTTTTTTATGAAATCCTACTCAAGACAAGATGTTTAGGATTCGTAACAGATTAATCCGACTGCACGGTTGGCCTAGTGGTTTAGGCGGTCGCCACGCCGCTTGCCAATTCGCCAAGTGTTGTGGCTTCAAATCCTACACGGGACAACACTTTGTGTGATCCACAAATTGTTGTTCTGAGTTTGGGTGTTAATTGTGTCCGTTTCATGAATGTCTGTAAAGTCCCCCGCGACACAGGATGTTTATTCCTAAGGCGGGAGTTGTCTTTTTAAAAACAAAAACAAATCCACTTTGTCAAGAGTCATACTTTTCTAAAATAATAAAATCAGAAGTGTTCCCATTGATACTTTGAAACCAACATAAGACGATCATTATTCCTTGCACGATCTGTCAGAGATGATACATTAGTTATCCAAACACGTATTTACGACTTGACACCATATATCATTCGAGTTAGATATTTACGCGGCATAGTAAATCGCAGAATAAAGTAAACAAGAGCTATTTGTGTTCTAATGCGGAAGTAGTGTGCTTCTTACTAATCATATGAAACGTAAATAGACCAGAACCCGTACAAGTAAGGGTATTATTGTGCAATGGTGTTGATGACTGTGTTATGTGACGTCAGCAGACTCTTGAATGAAATTCTATGCATTTGAAACGTGTGTTCGCAGCTGATGAATGACTTATTAACGCTAGGTATGAATTTAAAACGTGATACTAAGTTTCTTTGTAAAATTATTGTATGTGATAGTCATTGAAATACAAATAGACGTCTATTGCGAATAGACGATTTCATAATAACAATATCCATTATGAACTCCTTGACTGAGATTTTCTTGCTGTCATTATAATATTAGATTCGCTTTCAAATCACAGCTGAGTAAGGGAGAACCGACGCAGAACGCTCTTTTGCGCCCTAGTAGGCTCTAGTTATTTGTAGACCTACCTATAGGTGTAGAAACTTAGCAAAATACTTAAGAATATTCAACACACAAAAATAAGGACACAACAAAAACAACACAGTGGCAAATATTATACAGATACCTTTGATTCTGCTGCAGTCTTAATACATAAGACAGCTTAAGAGAGAGTTAAGTTTAGATTGATGTGAAAATCCTATAGTAGAAGAGATGAGAGGTGACCGTTAGCCACCATATCTCGTATTTTCGTAAAGGGCGAGTGGAGAGTGAAAAGCTCCTAGGCACCTGTGCTTCAATTAATAAATTTACTTGTAAAGTTTTACAGATGTAAAAATATAAAAATTAAATTATTTATCATCGTAAGTAGATTATTATTGAACTCCTAGATATTTTAAACTTGATTTAAATCTAGTAATAGAAATATAGTAAAACTAAATATATTGTACTCTGGAATTAAGATGTTGGTATTAAATGTATTTTTTATGAATTGTTGGTTGCACCACTGCCAACATAGGTAAAAGTGGAGCAAGACCAAGGAAAATTAAAGAAGGAAAATGGGAGCAAAACAATAAAATTGGATAAGTGTGTATCGAACCACGTGCAGTGTGAGTCCGTAGTTAATTCCTTTTATGTTATCTATAGACTTATATTAAAAATGTAACAGGTCCAATTCTGTACATAAACGATATTTTGAAATTTTTTTTTGGAGGGCTCTATATAATCTAATTTTTGTCTGTCTGACTGTATCTTAGCCGCGCATCACGCTGAAACTACTGAATGGATTCAAATGAAACTTGGCATGATTTGAGTTCATACTACGAGGTAGGACATGAAATACTTTTTATCCCGAAATTCAGCACGGTTTCTTGAAGAGAGGGGGTGAAAATCAAAATATGTACTTAATAATAATAATAATAATAAGCCTTTATTAATTCCACGTCAAAGTATTTTGCAATTCAAATGTTTGTTAGGTGTGTTAGTTTATTCAATTTTATTCTTAAATCTAGTGTTAGTATTGTTAGTTTCTTCATCTTTCTTTGACGTGGATCCCGTTTGGGTGAAGGCCTCCTCTTTCTCCTTCCAAAATCCTCTATCCTTGGCAAGGGACATCCAATCTTGCCCTGCTGTTTTTCTGATATCATCAGCCCACCTTTTTGCTGGTCTACCGACGTTTCTCTTCCCTGGTGGTCCTTTCCAAGATGTTGTTTTTATGGTCCATCTGTTATCCTTGGATCTCGAAATGTGACCGGCCCATTGCCATTTTAGTTTTAAGGCCTGTGTTAAAGCATCCGTAATTTTTGTTTTCTGTCTGATGATTTCTGACCTTATTTTATGTATTTTTCTAATTTTTAGTATACTTCTCTCCATTGATCTTTGTGTTGTTCTAATTTTTTCTTTTACTTTATTTGTGTATGTCCATGTCTGACAGCCGTACAATAAGCTAGGCAGAAGACATGTATCGATTACGGTTTTTTTCATGTCTAGTGTAAAGTCTCCTTTTAAAATTTCCTTAAGAGACCAGAATTTGTTCCAAGTTATTTTGCATCTCCTTTCAACTTCTTTTTCATTATTTGTTGAACTGAAAGAGACCTGTTTGCCTAGATATATGTAATTGTCCACGTATTCTATGTTGTTGCCATTTTTTGTACTTATAGGATGTTTGCGGCTATTCGTGATTATTTTTGTTTTTGCAGCATTCATCTCTAGTCCAACTCTAGCACTTTCTTGTTCCAGCGTATGTACCATTTTTTCAAGTTCTCTAGATGTTTCAGAAAGTAAAACGATGTCGTCTGCGAATCTTAAATGGCTGAGGTAAACACCACACAAACTCAGTCCTTTGGTTTTCCAATCCAGTTTTTGAAAAACACTCTCTAGGACAGCAATGAATAGTTTAGGTGACAGGGGGTCACCTTGTCTTACTCCTCTTTCAATTCGTATTTCATCTCCTCTGGTTTCAAGTTTCACTTTACTTGTAGCGTTGTTATATGTATATTTTATGATGTTTATGTATTTTCTGTTAATATTCAATGAGCATAGTGTATTCCAGATAGAGTTGTGGCTTATAGTGTCAAAAGCCTTACTATAATCTATAAAAGCTATGTATAGAGATCTCCCAAACTCTTTATACTTTTCCATTACTTGTCCTAGTGAATGCAAATGGTCTATTGTGCTAAAACCTGATCTAAATCCTGCTTGTTCTAATGGTTGCGCTTTCTCAATCTCTATTTCTATTCTCCTAAGTAATATGGATGAAAAAAGCTTGTATAAACTTGCCAGTAAGCTTATGGGTCTATAGTTGCCCACATCAAGAGGATTGCCTTTTTTATATAGGAGTATAATGTCGGATGAACACCATTGTTTTGGTATTGTTTCTGTTTCCAGTATGAGGTTAAAAAGTTTTGTGAAGTGTTTAAGTAGTATTGGTGCAGAGTACTTAAGCATTTCATTCCTTATCTTATCCGGCCCAGGGCTTTTTGAATTTTTTAATAATTTAATATGTTCGAATACTTCGCTTTCTTCTATTGGCAAAATATTTTCAGCGTTATGATTGTAGTTTACTATTTCTTCGATGTTATTCTCTTGGTTTCTTTTCATGTACAGTTCTTTATAGAAATTGGTTGCTTGATCTAATATGTCTTGTCTAGTTTTCGTTTCTTTACTTTTAGTTTGTAATTTTTGTATCCACCTTTTATTTAAATTTAATTCCTTAAACGCTCTTTTAGTACTTCTGAACTTTTCTATGCTCTGTGTTATAGTGTCCTGTCTATGTTTTTTGTAGTCTTTCTTTATCTCTTTGTTGCTTTGTTTAAATAGTTGCCCAAGTTGCCTTTTCATCTCCTTAGTTTTGTTTTTTGCGGATATAAGTTCTGTGCGTCTTTTTATTAATGATATTGTATTATCGCTAAATATTTTATGTCTTTTACGTTTCTTTTCTGTATTTTTCAAAGTTGAACATGACGTTAGTGCGTGTTCTAGGGTGTCGTAATAGTCTTGGACATGTATAAGTTCTGCTACTTTTCCATCGACGTCGTAATACATCAGATTGTTCAAGTATGTGTTGATATCTTCTTGGGTTAAAAAGTCATTTGGATTTGAATTAAAATTCTTTCTGCTCTTTTTTGGGACACATAACCTGACTGTAGCTCTTAGCATTCTATGATCAGACGCGAAATTTATGTTGTTTAGTATTTCAAAGTTTGTCACCAATTTTGGAGTGTTTGTCATTATGAAGTCAATTTCGTTTTTATGTTTATGGTCTGGGGATTCCCAAGTCCATTTTTTGTTTGTTTTTTTCTTAAAATATGTATTCATAATAGATAGTTTGTGTTCAAGGGCGTACTCTATCAATCTCGTACCCCTTTCGTTTCGTATTCCATAACCGTATTTACCTAGTATCTGTTGTTCTTCAGTTTTGGGTTGCCCTATTTTTGCGTTAAAGTCTCCAATAACTAGTATTTTTTCTTCAGCTAGATCATGTGCTAATGTGAGGTCATTGTAAAATTTTTGAATTTCGTCTTCACTAGAGTTTTCGGTAGGTGCGTATACTTGGACAATTGACAAACTAAGGCCCACGAACTTAAGTTGTAGCAATGCCACTCTTTCTGAGATGCCAGTAAAATTTGTTATGTAGTTTTTCAGTGCCTTTTTTATCAAAAATCCTACTCCATGTAGTCCCTTTGTTTGTCCTATGTAGCATAGAATGCAATCATTGTACTCTTCAATGTTGCAACCCATTTTTCTCAATTCAGAAAGTCCTACTATATCGTAATTAATATTTTCCAATGCATGTGATAACTCAAGATACTTTTCTGTTGATGCTAAGGACCTTACATTGTATGTGCAAATTTTTAAATTTTTATCTTTGTGGTTCTTAGTATTATTTGTTTTATTATCATCCTTTTTATCCTTTTTGGAAAGAGGGTGTTGGTCTAATTTCCCACGAGGACCAGTCGGCTTGGGAAATGTTTTTGTTTTGTCGGTTAGAAGTTGTGTTTTCGTATTTTTTGTTACGTTCCGGTAGCTGATGGCGATATCCTATGAACTGTGCTCAGATTCCTTGGTGAGTGATAAAGAGTTACTTCTTCCACGCATTACATCGAACGCATTAACTTTTTTTGCTTTGGATATGACATATTGCTTTTTCGGCTGTTGCTGATTGTTTGGTGAGTTTGAGTCTTGTCTTTTACGTTTCTCTATATTATATGTCCCTTCATCCCCCTTAACAATAAGCTTATCGTACTTTATAATAGCAAAGTTTCCATTATTCCTTTCTTGTACTAGCTGCTTTTGTAATTCCTTCCTTTTCAGTAACACGTCCTTCGGAAAGTCTTCAGTTATATAACAATCTTTAAGTTTCTTTTTATTTATAATTATTTCAGTTTTCTTCCAGCCATTAACTAAAGTTATGAGAACTGGCCTGACCTTCGCTTGTTTGTTGTCCTTTTTGCCAATACGATGTATGATATCAATATCTCTACTATCAAGTGTAATGTTAAGATCATTTTTTAATTTTCCAACTGTTATTTCTATAAGCTCAGTCAACGAATTCTCACTTTCTTTAAGGCCGTGAAAAATAAGATTGTTTTTTCTATTTAGTTTTTCAACATAAACAATTTTTTCCTTCAAGTAGGTGTTTTCTGCTTTCAGTTCTTTTATTTCGGTTAATAATGGTAGTAATTTATCATCCATCTTCGATATAATTTCTTTTGTTTGGTTTGTCATTTCAATTTTAATTTTTTCAAAAAAATCTTGAATGTTTTGTAGATTCTCCATGGTATTAGTACGTAGAACCGAAATATGTACTTACTTAGTTGTAATTCAATAACACATAGTACGATTTCTTTTATTATTTTTTTGCTAGAAAGAAAAAAAAAGAGGTAACGGGAAAAGTTTTTTTTTTGTCCGCGACTGTACTGAAGCTGAGACAGATATGTAAATATGGCGGTACGAAGTTCGCCGGGTCAGCTAGTATTCAATAAAAAAAATTGTATAAACAGTTGCTGTATTTGAAGTTATTGAATTTTAATGATAATAATGCCTAATATTGCTACGTTTTATTCTTTTAAAGACAACTCCCTACACTCAATGTGATTGAGTTGTAGGTGATTCCTACACCCGACCCTCACGTGTCGCGGGGGACTTGACAAATATACGTGAAAGTGACGCAAAGAACACCTAGGCTCAGAATTACTATGCAAGAGTCCGTTTACTATGAGTAAGTAGTACTTTTAAGCTCTATTTCGCCAACGGAATCAGAACGTACGAGTATCTTTTTAAAAACTATTCAGCGATAATTATAATATCATACAAAATTCATACCCATTTAACGCCTAGGGAATGTTGAAGCCTAAAGAGTTGTCGGCGTGATACCTAAATAGAAAGGTATAATGTAATCGTAACTATTAGGGTTCCCTGATGACTATGGAACCCTAAAAACATAAATTAATGTTCAGTTCTGGTATGTTACTAATAGGCAATGAAAAACAAATATTACACTATAAAAAAGGTTAATAATATTTGTTTGGCAAAAAGACAAACAAGTTTTTTAATAAAAAATGTTTAAACTACAAAAAAATCCCATCAGTCTGTTTGGCAATGCAGAAAATGTATAATTAAACCTGTGGCAGCTCTTTGAGTTATTTCAGACACCGTTTTATTATTGGACTGACATGCCTCGGGAAAACGTGAGTATCGTTTTATTTCTCAAAGAGTTTCACAATATAAATGGCCGAGTATATGAGTATATTTCAAATATGATGGATTTTATACTTACAGAACCTATATATAATAATATATAATAATAATATCTACCTATTCAATAGAAATACTATGTACAATATGTACATCATCTTTACATACTATAAAATGAAGTCACTTCTGTTGTCTGTTCGCTTAGGACTTTTTAATTAAACTACTCAATGGATATTAATGTAGTTTTCAGCAATATAATAATATAGAGTGATTCAAGAAGAACGTTTAAATGTGTAATACATGTATATTTTAGAAGAAGAAATCCAAGAATTCTGAAGATTTACTTGTGAAGCCTGGCCGGGTCGCTAGTATACTATAGCTGACTACTATAAATCTTTTAAACAACGGAAAATAACCCTTATAGGTCGCTGTGGAGTGCATTGGGGGAGGCCTATGCCAAGCAGTTGATATCTTTCGGTTGAGATGATGACGATGTTTTTTTTTATGGAATAGGCGGCAAACGAGCAGACCTATACCTGATGGTAAGCGATTACCGCCACCCATGGTCACCCGCAACACCAAAGGCGTCACAAGTGCGTTGCCGGCCTTTGGGGGATGGGGAGGATGATGGGGGGACGGGCAGGGGGATGGGGAGGGTGATGGGGGGATGGGGGGAGGGGTTGGGCCTTCGGTATCCTCACTCACTCAGTTGTGTTTCACTATTTCACAAGCGCTATTTCACACCGGTTTAATGTGAGGCCGTGTTATCACTCCGGTCTAGCCGGCCGCTCATTCATGCCGAAGCGTGGCTCTCGCACGATAAGGTAAATTATACAAGGAAAGCATTTTTTGATTTCGTTTCAGACACGTAGTTAAGATTTTTGACTTTACGTGTTGCGAACTTGCGACTATTCAAACTCACTTGTATACGAATAATTGTTAAAATATCGAATGAGTAATTAAAACATATAATGTTAATAAAAAGGATTGCGACTGCATCGTTGGTCTAGCGTATGCGTCTGGCAATCAACGGGTCTCGGGTTCAATTCCCGGGTTGGGACAAGTGCTGTTGTGTCTTTCTTACAAAAAATTCTTAATAACAGCTCGATGTAAGGAAGTCGGCGTTGTTTCACGCCCGTGCCTCAGAGAGCACTTTAAGCCGTCGTCCCGGTTGTCATGAACATCGTTGGCAATCGTTATTGGGAAGTCAGTGCCATCAAACAACGGTTTGCGGAGGTTCGATACCAGTCGCTCCGTGGAAAAAGTGATATTCAGGTAAAACCGGTTGTACTAGTAGCCAATCCCAAATAATCTTGGTAAATAATAAAGGCTAAGAAGATAAAACTTCTTGTGCTTATTATGAAGCACATGACTGAAAGTTATAGGTATTTATACTAAATCCTTACTAGATTAATATTATAAACGCGAAAGTGTAAGTATGGATGTTTGTTACTCTTTCAAGCAAAAACTACTGAACGAATTTGGATGAAACTTTACAGAATATAGCTTATACAACAACATAACATATAGGCTACTATTTGCCGCGATAACCGACATATACGCGGGCGGAGCCGCGGGCAACAACAAGTATTTAATATGCTGTATATCTTTGTTTCTTTTAGGGCAAAATTTTAAATTGCAAAATTGCTAATTTCCAATTTTTGATGCTTTTAATTTTCCTAAGAAACTCTTGTTGATAACACAACGCCAATTTGAACAATATTATATCAATTCTGATTATACAAGCATTTACCATTGCACTTCTCAAATACTAAAGCATAGTCTAATAGGTCCAGGCAATAACAATGACCAAGTTATTACCTTGAGTCACTTGTTTGTGTTTGTGTCAGTTGTTGTCTATTGTCACTCATTACTATTAATATCTCTATAGTATATGTAACTGTTTTGTTCTATATTTTACTCAATTACTGCAATACTTAAAATAATGAGTAAGTTAAAAAAGTAATGTCATGCAGCCTTGGTCTACTTAACAAAAAGGTATAACCAACTCCAATGAAACTAAGTAATGATAAAGTTAATTAAGTAATATTTTTTAACTGTTTAATTTTCTGTCTTTTAGGGCACAATTAATAACTCCCAAGTTTAAATATGACAATACATATGGACTGCAAATAACCCTATCAGAAAAAATCCTTTGTTCACTGCCACAGATAAATCTGAAATTATATCTTCACTATTTATCTGTCGGTCGGCGCCGACAGACGGAGTGGCGGCGAAGAGGCTACCTACTTAATTTAGTAACAATTTAAATTCAAAATTCAACCCGAAATTCTTGAGAATACAACTGTATTTGATGCAACGAAATAAATGACAACCAGGGACGGGAGCGTCAGTTAGTTTGAGCTGAATTAGTCTTTTCGCCGCCACGCCGTCTATCGGCGCTGACCCATAGCATAACATACACACAAAAAGAAAAACTTTAACTGAGATCATGCTCTTTTTTTAGGGTTCCGTAGATCAAAATGAAAAAACGGAACCATGAGGGTTCCATTTTTTCACGATAACTATAGGATCACTTTTTTGTCCGTCTGTAAAGACCCTAAACCATCTGTAAAGGCATACTGTCCCTTGGAGCTGTGAAAAAATCAAACTTCAATCAAAATCAATTGATGCAGTCGTTGCTGCAAATTTTCGACACTCGCAAGGGAATCAAAACCTACAGGGTACTTCCCGTGAACTCAGAATCTTAAAATTTGGTACAAAGCAACATCTTATAGCACAGATAAAGCAAAAATTGCACAAGAACATAATGAATATACATACATTCGGGTTTGTATGGAACCTTAGGTGTGCTAGTCCGACTCGCGCATGGCCACTATTTTTAACATGCCTGTAATAGCTTCTTTTGTATGTGTGTTAGATGGTTTGCTTCAACTTTTGTAAGCATATTTTCTGAACTATATTCATAATTTTAATTCTATTTACTGAGATGAACCACAAGGCCTTATTAATGCAATTAAACAATGTGCATAGCAGCTAAACAGAAAATTGATGATAAGCATTTTATGCTGATTAGAGACGCTCGCATGCTTGATTCTGAGAAGGGGGATTCAAAGGGCCACAAAGCATTCCATGGGCAGCGGTAAACACTTACTTACTTTCAGAAGTGTAAGCATGTTTATCCATCTATACCACACAAAAAAAACTTATTGATAATTTAACCAAAGAAGACATACTTGTCATATTTTCAAATGTATTATTTACACATACATTCACACCTAAAACCCCAATGGGGTAAATTTCTGTCATTATTGTTTATAAATAAATATTTCGGACATTTTAACACACAACGCCATCTAGTCCCAAGCTAAGCAGAGCTTGTGTTATGGGTACTAGACAACTGATACAAATACATTTATACTTTTTTTTCTTAAATACGTACATATTATATGTACATAGAAAACACCCAAACTCCGAAACAAATATTTGTAGATCATACAAACATTTGGTACGACCCAGGAATCGAACCCGAGACCTCATGATCAGCAGTCGTACAAACCAACCGCGAGACCAACGAGGCAGTCAGTTTATATGATATTATACTCTGTCCATTACTTTATTTTCTTTTTGACAGCTCACGCCTATAAATTATCATATTTTTTTTCGGAATTATGTACTACAGTAATGTCGTACTTTATTGACGGTGACGGTACTTTAGTGAAGTGGTCTGTGCATAACAAACAACCACAGACTATAAAACAGTACTTGAAATACGACAAATCGATCATATGATAAAAATAATTTGACTTCATGTAAGTATTTTTTCTGTAAATATAATAAAAAAAGGAAATAAAAATTGTATCTATGACTCCAAGATTGAATTTTTGCAAGGAATTAAGTCGAAATCTTGGAATTTAGGATCAAACCAAGAGTAAAGAACAATAACTCTGTTCATTCATCTAATTTACTGATTTATTATTTATATTATTGTTTATTTCTTACATAATATAAAAAACTAATGAAGGCATAATTAATATTTCAACAAAAAATATTTAATTAAAACGATTGAAAGTTCTTCATAAATAAAATCGCTATTCGTTTCAAATCGAATCGGTAATGAGTGAGGGCGTCACTAATTTCAAAATTTCTTGAACTGTCAAAAAGAAAATAAAGTAATGGACAGAGTATAGTATCACTTATATCACCATTTCACATCAACAGCCTTTAATAGTCTACTGCTAGACATTTGCCTCTCCATGGAAAAGAGAATTTTGGGCTACTATTCCAAGCTGGTCGGATGACTTGGTATACCAACCCATTGTTATTCAGAGAGAAACCTAAAGCAAATCCTATATTTATTTTTAAGGAATAGGCGGGCATCGAGCATACATATCGCCTGATGGTAAGCGATTACCGCCGCCCATGAACACCTGCAACACCAGAGGCGTTGGGGGGGAGATAGGGGGAGGTGAATTGAGGTATGGGCTTCCAGTATCCTCACTCACTCGATGAACCACAGCGCAAGCCCTATTTCCCACCGGTTTTCTGTGAGGCCGTGGTATCACTCCGGTCGAGCCGGCCCCTTCATGCCGAAGCGTGGCTCTCCCACGGTAAAAAATATGATTTCTTTAAATTTTCGTTCTTGTTTTGTGATGATGCAGTTTACTTCGTTAGTAGGTTAGTAGCCTCTTACGACACCCATGGGATGGATAGGTGTGGTGAGACTCTGCATTTTTAACAAGTCACCACATGAAGGAACATTTCAGTACAATTACCAAACAAGTTTTGCCAGGCTTCACTTGCCAATATCAAAATACGTTTTACCTTTAACATAACGGTAATTAGCTATAAGAATTCCATAGTTGTTGAACAGATTCAGTTTATTTTGAAGAAAACGCTATTTCCAGACGAACCGCTTTCATATATCTTTTTTTGTATTATTTTACAGTTTCGTATAGACAGACCTAAGGAATTTCACACCAACCATTTTCCGTAACGATTATTCAGTACGTTTTCATCAGGTTCACAAAAATAAATACTAAACAGAAAATAGATTGTGCACGTACCTTAAATACACACTGCAAAGGCCTGGATAGAGCATTAAAACTTTACAATTTGAACAATACTAACGCACTCACTGATTACTTTAAAATATCTGCTTGTACAAATTTATTGTAACTTTTATTGGAACCTACTAAAACTAATGATTTCTAACTAAGTTTACATTCAATATATAATTCAAGTAAAGAATTCCAGGAACCTGCAGCCATAAAATCATAAATCAATGAATGCAGTTTAACTGTTGGAAATTAATTATTCCAATATCACGAATAAATATGGCAGACAGATTCCAGAAAAAATACTGCTGTCAAGTCAAGTGTCATTTGTCAATCTAAACCTTTTTTTTATTTTTTAAAGCAGTGTTGCTAGGTACGGCAGCCGTGGCAGGTGAAAGTGTGGCTTAGAGCTAGAAGTGTGGGCATTCCATTGTTTTTGTTTTCTAAGTTTACAAGCACTGAGTTTACTTACAAGTACTCTATTATCGATGGCCGGCATGGTAAGACTTGTGTTTTGTCGGTAGCATCGGTAGCAATCTGTCGTCAGAAGATCAAAACTAGTCTTAATTAACAAAGAGAATATTTAGATTTAAATCTCTATTTTTTACGAGTCCCTCGGTGCTACCCGCGGTTATTGTCGTTCCGCGGATGTCACTGGGGGGTGAAGTTAGTCTAAAAAAGTAGCCTAAGTTACTCCTTGTATCATCAGCTATCAGTAAAAGTCCCGTCTAAATCGGTCCAGCCGTTCCAGAGATTAGCCGGAACAAACAGACATATAGACAGACAAAAATTGTAAAAAATGTGATTTTGATATATGTACTGTGTACCGTGTATAAATATTTTTATATATGCATTTAGTAAAAAGCGGTTATTTTAATATTACAAACAGACACTCCAATTTTATTTATTTGTATAGATTACGATATGTTTTGTTTTCTTTGTTTAATATAATTAATTAATATGTCATAAATTACATAAAATATTTCAACGAAATTTTTAAAGATTGAATTACTGTTCTCTATGAAAAAGTCTTCGCTGCATTAGTGCAGGGCAAATTAAAAAGTAAATTAATTTATAATCAGCTTGTAAAGCAAATTCAAGATATTTCAATTTGACCTATTAAAATTGCTCCTTTCATAAGTATAAGCCTATTGACCCATTGACCTTGCGTATGTTTTTGAAGATCATCTGCAAATAGGTATCGAGAAAGAGAAAGGAAAAGGGATGAGAGTAATATTGTAGATATGAAATTATCAACAACTAGCTGACCCACGCAACCTTGTTTGCGTCTCTTACTGCCCGCTCCTATTGGTCTTAGCGTGATGATAAAATTATAGCATATAGCCTTCCTCGATAAATGTACTATCGAACACTGAAAGTTTTTTTCAAATCGGACCAGCGGTTTCTAAGATTAGCGCGTTCAAACAAACAAACTCTACAGCTTTATGATATTAATATATATACGAGTATATAATATATATATATATATATAGTATCAAATTTATTTATACTATTATACAGTTCAGTAATCACAAGAAATGTAAAACTCAACGGCAACACATGTAATAATTAAAATTGTATTTTGTAAGACCCTGTCTAGAGCAGTATTTTAAATAAAATGTTTGAATTTCGAATTTTGTTAGTAATGAGGTCTTCATGTGTAAAAACTTTTTTCAATTAATTGTTTGACGTTACCATCATTGTCAAATGTAAATAAAAACACAGACAGAAATTTTACGAGAAAAGTTTTATGAAATGCACACAGAAAGTCCTTGTAGATGCAGTTCGCCGAATGGTTGCCAAGTAATGTTTGTTATTTCTTAACAAAAATTTCTTTAAGTAGTTATGCAATGTGAATTTTGTAAGTGTAAATCACTCGTAGGTATATTGTTTATCAACCAGTGTTTCTACTAACACTATAATCACGTTTTTTCTTTATGGGAGCCTCCTTAAATATTTGTTTTATTTTAATTATTTATTTTCAAAGTGAATATATATCTAAACATTCTGTGAATATTTCAAGCGTCTACCTGTTGCCGTGATCAACATCGAGCAAAAACTGTACTTATGTAACTTATGTACTGGTTTAAGAACCACTTTTTTTTCTTTTTTTTAACGTGTGGAAATCCCCTCGGACCGCCACCCCACCGGGGTTTGCGCCTGAGGGGATTTCCAAACCGACTAAAACCACACGTTGTGCCACTCTGCGCCTGTGAAGGGAGGAATCCGGGAACTGCAGTTATTAACACATCCGGACCCCTCCCAGCTCCCCTGCCCAGAAGCGGGCACCGTCACCTTATGGACTCTCAAATTAGGTGACGCACGGCACACGCGTACGTCGCCCCCTCGCGGGTGGCCACTAGAGCGGATGGAGGGGAAAACCCGTTCCGATCATCCACGGCCACACTCAGGGTGGCATGAGGCGCTGATTTCCGCGCCTCATGCGGATTGGGTCCGTCCGAGTGGATATCATCCTCCCGGGCCTTCTCCGCCACCTCCTTCTGCGAGATTACATCTTTGCAGAAGGTTGCGACCGCGGTAAAACTGCTGTTGCTACCGGCCATGGAGCGTATGACGGCCGGTAGCGAGAGATCTCTTCCGATGACTGCAGTGAGGGCCTGACGCTGCGACGCCCATGCGGGGCAAATCCGCCGCGGCACAGTGGTTTAGGTTCGTCTGGACAAGGAGGTTGGAGACGTGATCCATTAAGGGATCGTCTGTACAACCTCCTCCATGGGTGACGATGTAGACGCACGAACGACATCGGAGGCAGCCTGGGTCGATTGGCTAGTCCCCGATGTCTGCTGAGAAGCGTGGGATGGCTTACAGCCCCCCTGCCCCATCTGGTGATTGGCGGGCTTGTTGTCCGCCGCACAAATAGGGCAGTGAGGGGCAGCAGAAAATTCTGCCGCCTTGTGCCCCGGTCGACCGCAGCGGAAACAGAGACCGCTGCAGTCGAAGCAGTTCCCGCACTTGACGCGTGTGTGCCCCGATGCTAGGCATTTATAGCATCTCATCGGTCTTGCCGCCAGGACTGTTACCCTGGCACTCACAAAACCGATGAGAAGCCTGCCAGCGTCGCCTTTGGGCGACGCTGGCAGGCCGACGCCACGGGGCAACTCACCCACACTGCGACAAGTCCTCTCGGACCGGAGCGGATGGCGCCAACTCTGACGCTCTCCGCGTTGCAACCCGTCTTTGCCCGGATTGCAACGCGAACGTCTTCGGCCGTCACCGAATCGTCCAGGCCCGAGATGCGCAACTCAGCGCATTTTGTAGGCCTGGCGATCTTGACACCATCCGTGTCCGAAAACACTCCCCGCAGCTTCTCAGCAAATGTGTCCGCCGTCTTGGCGCCTTCAGCCCCAGGGAACTAGAGGATTCGAGCTCCCGTGTGGGCGAGGCGCAGTCGGACCCCTGCTGTCGCGAAATCGCCAGCGAGACAGTCCCGGGCCGTCTTAAAGACGGCCGCGTAGGACAGTGCTCCACTTGCCGCCTCTGGTAACACCGTGACCACTACAGCCGCGGTCTTAGGCGGCTGCAGCTTCCGCGGCTTCTTTGGAGTGGTCCGGGCCACCGTCGACGACTGCGGGCCAGAGGCCACCTTTTGGGCAGCCTTCTTGGTCCACTTCTTGGTCTTTTTGGACTTCTTGGCCCCCCCGACTTCCTGCCAACCCTCATTGGAGGGGGCAGTTGTGGAGGGGCCAGGCAGAGGTGTTGGAGTGGGGAGCGGAGGAAGCTCCGCACCAGCCATTGCCACCGTTTTCGGCCTCGCCGGCTGCGCCGCTGCCGCCGCATCCGTCTTGGCCGGAGCCTTTGCCCGCTGCTGCGTCAGGGCCCGATACCGACGCCGCCACCGCGTACGTCACGCGACCCCCCACCACGGGGAGCGGAGTCGGCGCTGAGGCAATCTCCCGCCTCGGAGTCGCCAGCGGTGGCCGAACTACAGGGGCCGGAGGCAGCCTCGCCTCCAGACCCGCAATCCGACCGTCCACCAGGTTCCCCATCGCATGCAGCATGTACTGCACACTGACATCGTCGGATACCCCGGGGACAGCAGGGGCTGACTGCGACGTAGACGGGGCCGGCTGAGACGCAGACGGGGCCTGCCACGACGTAGACGGGGGCGGCCGCGACGCAGACGGGTCCGGCCGCGAAGGAGACGGGGCCGGCTGGGACGCAGATGGGGCCGGCCGCGACGCAGACGGGGCCGGCTGGGACGCAGATGGGACCGGCCGCGACGCAGACGGGGCCCGGGCCGGTTGGGACGCAGACGGGACAGGGGCCTCGCGCTCAGAGCGCTCCGCCCGAAAAACGGCAAATTGAGCGCTAAGCCCGGCCACCTGTTCCGTCAACCGGTCGTTGGCCGCCTGGAGGCGAGCCAAGTCTGAAGCTAGGGTCTCCACCACCTCAGCAACGGCAGAGGAGGAGTCCTAGTGGCCACCTTATTTATTATGGCTACCGCCACCTGCGCTTTCTCCTGCAAGGAAGTCGGTGTTTGGGTAACTGAATCCCCCACCACCGGCTACGCGATCTTGAGCAGGAGACCAGCGATCTCCTCCTCCGCCTGCAGTTCGCTGTCCGCTCGAGTCCGCCAGTAGGACTCCGCCCTACAAAAGGCACCGGGGTCAGCGATCGCTCCCTCCGACTGCTTGTCACCTTCGGAGGCAACATCGCCTGAGCGATGTCACTCTCGCAGCCACTGGGGCGTCCGCGCTTCCGATCTGCCTCCACGTCCATCGGCTCCGGCGCGTCCGTCCTCGTACCGGTACCGCCACCGCTCGCCACAACGACTTCTGGGAGCCCCACCGCTGCAGGCGTTTCAGCCGCAGCAATCGGAACTGCCCTCTGCTGTTCCGCGTCTGCCTCTTCGTCTCTGTTGGCGCGTCCTTCGCTATTTTGGTGCCGGATTTGACGCTCGGCGACGGGCGTGTGTGACATTGGGTGCCCCCCCCCCCTCCCCCCATAATACGATTGGGGGCTGCCAGAAAGGATTTTTTGAAGTTTAATGTCCTCCGACAGAGGACGCCCTTGGCACTGGACTCCCTCCAGCGATTCAGCTCATTGCCAGGCGTCAGAGCGTGAGCTTGGGGTATTTTTATAGAGGTTTACGTCCTCGTGGCTTCGAAGAGCCACCGGTCCTGTCCGTTCGGGATTACAGCTGGGCCGGACGGGATCTGCACCAGACCGGATCATCCGCCCCCTGTCCCTCTCGGATGTACTGGCACTCTAATACGCCCTCTGCTAGAGCAGAGGGCCGTTTAGAGTGCCCCACACGGCAGTCTATAAAGACTCCGTCTCGTATCCCATTTAGTCTGGAGTCTCCTTCTGGGCCTATCCGGCATGAGTGGCTCTACCGGCATAGCCCCAGAAATCATCGACCCACGCAAGCCCCACCACGACGACAACGTAGGGATACATTGGGGGGTGGTTTAAGAACCACTTTTTTTTTTTTTTTTTAAAGTGTGGAAATCCCCTCGGACCGTCACCCCACCGCCGCCCGGTTCACCGGCGGCGGATTGCGTCCGAGTGGACATCGTCCTCCCGGGCCTTCTCCGCCACCTCCTTCTGCGAGATTATATCTTCGCAGAAGGTTGCGACCGCGGTAAAACTGCTATCGCTACCGGCGATGGAGCGTATGACGGCCGTTAGCGAGAGATCTCCTCCGATGACTGCAGTGAGGGCCCGGCGCTGCGACACCCATGCAGGGCAGATCGCCAGCGTATGCTGGGCCCAGTCCTCACTGCAGTCGCAGTGGTGGCAGGCGGGACTCAATTCCCTCCTAGCGACCGAGTGCAGGTACTTCCCGAAGCAACCATGCCCGGAAAGGACCTGCGTCAGTCGGAAGGAAAGGGTCCCGTGCTGCCGCCCTGCCCACTCGAGGATGACCGGCTGGAGAGCCTCCACGGCGGCAAAGCCAGCGCGTGAAGTCTCCAGCCGGAACGACCAGCGAGCCATCGTGGCTCGACGGGCGGCTTCACGCCACTCGCGTACCTCTTCGGGCGGAGGGCGATAGCCATACTCCGCCCGATATTCAGCCACCCGTCGATAAACTTCGGCGAGCACTTCCGCCTCCAAATCCCACGGGGGTGTTCCGGCCAGGGCACACGCCGCCTCGGTCGACACCGTGCGGTATCCGCGTATGGCTCTGACTGCCAATACCCTCTGAGGCCGCCAGAGGCGGGCCTTATTTAGGGCAGTCAGAGCCGCCACCCACACCGGTGCACCATACAGCGCCATCGACCGGACAACCCCCGTGTACAGGAGTCGCGTTGCGACGCTGGCTCCACCCAAATTGGGCAAAAGTCGCCCAAGGGCGGAGGCAGCGTCGACCAGCTTCGGACCAAGCTGTCGGAAGTGCTCGTCGAAGAGCCACCTACCGTCAAGTATCAGGCCCAGATACCTCATCTGGGCCCGAACCGGTACGAGGACCGAGTTGACCTCTATGGAGGCGCCGGCGGGTGGACCACGACGGGGCCCATGGAACAATAGGGCCTCCGTCTTGTCCAGGGCCACCCGTAAGCCCAGCGCCTCGATGCGCCCGACCACCAGAGAAACTCCCCTGGTGGCCAGGCACGCCGCCTCTTGGAAGTTCGCTCCCCGGGCCGTGACCAATGTGTCATCGGCGTAACAAATTACGCCCAGCCCGGGGGGCAGACGACTTCGAAGGACCCAGTCGTACCCCACGTTCCACAGGAGTGGTCCAAGGACAGACCCCTGCGGAACGCCGCACGACATGGGTCGCCGTCTCAAGACGCCCTCTCGGTCCTCGTACACGACGGTACGCTCCTCTAGATAGTCTGCCACTAGCCGCCTCAGGTACTCTGGCACCCCGTGGTAGTGGAGTGCTTCCCTGATGCAGCTAAATGGCAGACTATTGAAGGCGTTGGCGATGTCCAAGGTCACCGCCAACACCACGCCGCCGCAGCTCACTGCCTCTTCGGTCACGGCCCTAAGGCGCATCACGGCATCGACCGTCGAACGCCCCTCTCGGAGTGGTTTAAGAACCACTTGGTCCAACCTATACGCGCTTGTAGTTCGGTATGCGCTGGACTGTGATTGTAGAAAGTGATATTCAATGCTTTAAATGGGTTAATAAACATGGAAGTATTAATAAAATTAAAACTTGGTTATTATTTTTAATTTAATTTTTCATTTCAACTACCTAAAATATGTTTAGAATTTGATGTTCAACAAAAAAAAATTAACACTTATACAATAATTTCAATTTTAATCACTGTCATTCTATTTACTGTACTTCATCTGACTTCATCAGATCATGAATTTTACTTGGCAACACCTATCACTTTGTGTGCAAGGTAGGACCTATGCGTGCATGTTACGATTTTACAGATAAAAGTAAAGATTTAAATAAGTATAAACGTAAAAATATAGTAGAGGTTCACAGTGTTATTACATACTTATGGATTTGACTGATGAACTGGAACAGAACGATAGCGGGATGGAGTCTTTGACAGCTAGCAAAGACGATACTCCTGAGCGTAGACCTGAGGATTACTTCATAACCCCATCACTCCCTTCAGTATGTAACACTATAAATAAATTTAAAATGCAATAGTAATGACTGTGTCTATTAATAATTACGTGTTTTCAGTTAGGATCATCCCCAAGCGCCGGGACTCCGCTCGGCGGACCTCTCAAAGAATATGATGATGTGAGTTATTACCTTTTTAATAACGTAATTGTGATTGTTTCTGTTTGGGCATTTATATTGTTCTTATCAAAGGATACATATATGTCTAGACCTCAATCATTCATATTATTGCAGGAACCTGATGAGACCTTGTCAGAGAGGTTATGGGGGCTGACTGAAATGTTCCCTGAATGTGTTCGAAACTGCACTTATTCGGCTACTTCAAAAACATGGTATGTTTATGAAATTATAAACCTCCTTGCGCTTTGTTTAGAAATTTTCCTAAGAGTTTCATATGTCTTCTATTTAGTTCTTATTACTACTTTTTTTTGCCTGTATTTGAGTTTAACACATTAATATATTAATCATTTATCATCATCATTAATATATTAATATTGATAAAAAATAATATTAAGTACTAAGTTATTGTGGGGTCTCAACGATGGAATTCAGTGAAATAGTAAATGCATGCATCATGTGTTACATTACAATGTGTTTCAAATAAGAATAGGGTTGGAAATCCACCATCTTGCCCTGCATTTATTTGTCAACAACTTCAGATATTTTTTACAGAAACTTTTGTTACCAACACGTGTTGACAACACAAAAATTGCCAACTATTCTTCGGTGGAGACCCGGCTTTATGATCATCATTTAACAGTCAACTGCTGGTCATAAGTCTCTCCTTATCAAAGAGGTTTTGACTTACTATACTACACTGGCTGAAGAAGTTGATATATTGTTTGTTTCAAATTTTCCTTCTTTTTACATTCTATTGATGTTGTTAATAGATTTGATAAGATATATTTGTAAACTAATTATGATATGAATTGTTATAACCAACATGTTAGTTATTATGCTTCTTAAACATTTCAGTTATTCATTTTAATGTGTTTTAGGTCCGGTGTAAAAACTCTATATGGAGTATCACGCTCTGTGATGTGGGTGGTAGCGAGTTCCTCTGTCATCTTGTTTGCTCCAGTCATATTTGAAGTAGAGAGAGCTCAAGTTGCTGAAATGGAAAAGAGTCAACAGAAACAGGTATTTTATTTTTATGGTATAGCGGGCAAACAAGCAGACGTATCGCCTGATGGTAAGCGATTACCACCGCCCATGGATACCCGTAACACCAGAGGCGTCGCCGGCCTTTAAAGAAGGAGTACGCTCTTTTCTTGAAGGTTTGAAGGTCCGGATATTACCGCAGGCGACAGTTAATTTCACAGTTTTGTTGTGCGAGGCAGAAAGTTTCTTGAGAAGCGCACAGGTTAGATATATGATTGCTCTTTGTATGTGTTGTTTGGTTAGTACATACAGCACTCTCTTTTTTTTGGAAATACTCTTCTTAAAATCCATTTTCACATAGGATTTTTCTGTCTGTGAAATTTTGGATTTAATGATATTTAGGATGGAGATGCTTTGATTCTTGAGGATGGACATAGGATACCTTAAAATGTGGAATTTTTTTTTAAATAACAATAATATATGTAATAACATTTTTAGATTTGATTATTCCATTAAGTCTAAACTAAAGTAGTTGAAGTTCATTTTTACAAAGCGATAAATAAATAATTTATTTACTGACTAATTATTAGAATGGTTTTAATTTATTTTCAAATTTTTCACTGTCTGAGAGTTATTTAGATACTCATTGACTTTCATAAATGTTGTTTTTATGCACTTTTGTTAAATACAAGAAATGAAATGAATGCAGTGTGAAACATGAAATCAGGTCAAGCACGAAATAATTCATTTTCTGACTTTAATATGCATTTCAAGCACTCAAAAATTTAAATCTATTTTCAACCGACTTCAAAAAGGAGGAGGTTCTCAATTAGACTGTTTTTTTTTTTTTTTTATGTTTGTTATATATATTATATAACTTTGGACTGGGTGAACCGATTTTGATGATTCTTTTTTTATTTGAAAGCTGGTGCTTCCCGAATGGTCCTATTTAAATTTGGTTCAGTTCTGACTTGTCATCCATGAGAAAACCATATAAGTCTTCAATTTGCATTATGTATGTACGCGAAAAATTAACGAATACCTCAATATTCCTGTATGGTCCCATTTGAATTTGGTCCAGATTGAAATCGGTTTTTTTTTTTGTTAAAATTTGTGAATATTTTTTTTGGCTTCATATTGAATGTCTATCCTAAATCTTCAGATTAATTTATTTTTATTATTCCAGGTGTTGCTAGGAACCAACACGGCGCTATCAGGTCCAACGCCTGCCCTGCCACCGATGCCACGATAATTTCAATGTTATCAAATTTACCAAGCACATTAATTGTAACCTGTTTGTCAAACTCCAATATATTAATGGATATATTCTACATCCTGAATGCTTTAATGTTAGTGTATTAGTTTAAAAATATATAGGTAACTGTTTTAAACATGGTTTGAAATATTTTGTAAAGGGAAAATTTATATATATCTGGTTACTGGATTGTACATATAAATTCCCTATTGCATTTAAATCATCAATGAACAAAATAATCAAATTACTGTTTAAAAAGTCTTTAATGTAATTTGTATTAAAATAAGTTGCATTTTCTCTATCTGTTCTTATCTGTTTTCCCGTTCCTAAAGGTTACAGGTATGTCAATCACTGAGTAAAACTGTATACTTATGAATTGGTTGATCATTAGTGAGATAGTTGTTTGATTTGTAAAAAAAAACGTTTTATAGGTGATGCTTTGTTATTATTAGAATAAATATACTGTTCGAAACCAGTTTTTATCATTTGATAAAATTAGCTATAGAAACACCTTGATTGGCAACATTTTGATTGTCTCTGGTTCGTGTTTGAAGTTTTGACGTTTGAGGTTAATGTAAAAAAGAGTGATAGAATTCGGGTTGAAATGGCCGGTGCCGTAATTTATTGATTGTTAATTTTGTAGTACTCGATAGTTTCCGCGTGAGATTGATTACACCGTGAGGTTTGTTGAGCTAGGGTACTTGTGGGCTCGCCTTATGCCAGCGTGAGACGAGGTTAATATAGAAAATTGTTGAGAAGGTGATCGGTCAGGCTAGGCTGATGAACAGTCTGCCGTTAATTGTGATTAGACTCGCGAGAATTGTAATACGTGATAGGCGCGTCCCGCGAGAACTAAAACGAGTGTATTGTAATTCGAATATCTGTGAAAAGTTGATTATTGAGATTAATTCGGATACCTTGAGAAATAACCAGCACCTGGAAGCAATGTTTGTGTGAAGACGCAGAGCAGAGAAGATTCTACCCAAGAGCTCTTGGACGCCGAGAACATAGAAGACACACACACCAGTAAGTGCTTTAGATGAATTTAATTTAGATTAAGAACACGGTGACACAGGCCGTGGGTCATTCTTCTTGCCAGTGGTATTAGTAGTGATTATATATCCATCTATGGGCCCGTGGGTATTATAAACTTCACAAGGTGATCACTGCCTTGGCAAGAGGATTGATCAATCTTATTTATTAAATTTTGAAATAAAGCAAGATTAACCCTTCTCTGTTACGAAGCGGGACATATTTTTTAAAAGTTGTCTTTTACCATTCGCAATTTGGAGGAAAAGTATGTTATGTCCTTATCATGATTTGAGCTACATAGCTACTACGACGTAATTCGCGCGGTTCATGCGTCCGCAACCGTCGGAAAATTAAGACGTATTTACTAGACGTATCATCTCTGCATTCAGTTGCTCCGGAATTTTCGCGCTTACCGAACGTGTGACCATGGAGCTCTTCGACATCGAATTAGTGGTAGAAGTTTGTGGAGATTTTTAGAGAAAATACTAGGTATTTTACTATATATTGCCACGAAAACTTACACTTATTTGCCCCACCCTGGACCATGACTCTCCCTAGCTTTTTTTTAAGTGACGTATATCTAATTGAAATAAATCCAATAAAATTGAGAATTATGGCCAGGCATTAAATTACGTGAATGAACCCATGTAAGAAATGTGGACGCATTTTTTTTTAAGCGTAGAGTTCTTTTAGGCTTCCAACATTTCTCCCACTTCTTTAACCCCTTCAAAATTAATCCTTGTAAAACTCTGCAAAATATACTGCTGTTGCCGTGATAACTTAATTAATTCATCTTTATTCTCATTCTTAATTTTATATGAATCATTTTTCTCCTAGCCATGTTTTCATATAGGCGAATAGAAAAACGTCACAAGTTGCCAAGTCGAGCGATAAAGGGTTATCGCTCACGGCGACTGTTGGTAGTGATGCTACTAACGCGCTTTAGTCGCATTTGCAACGCGCTACAGAAGCGATGCCTACGCGCTATAGCATCGCGACTATATCGATGAGTCGAAAACCGAGTTTGCAGCGCAACAGTATTGCGTTTGCATCGCGACTGAATCGTGGTTATGTGGGCGAGGGCACACAGCTAGCGACCTCATCGCGACTGTATCGATGCGAACGCGTTACAGAATCGCTACTGCATCGCTGCAAAAAGTCGCCTGACCGACCTTACTCGCTTGACTTGGCTACTTACTTGTGACTTAGGAAAATTTTACCCCACCCCTAAGTAAATGCTGGGTACGCCCATGGTCGCCTTGGTAGGTACCTGTACTAGGACACGGCTGAATCTCAATTTTTTAGGTGACCATGCTGTGCGTGCATCAGACACGTCGTTATAAACCTGTGTTTACACTCGAAAATCTTTTTTTTTTTTTTTTACGTGTGGAAATCCCCTCGGACCGTCACCCGCGCCGGGGCTTGCGGCGGGGCGGTGTGTCGGACTCGAACCGACTAAAACCACACGGTGTGCCACTCTGCGCCTGAGGAGGGAGGAGCCCGGGAACTGCTGTTATTACGACATCCAGACCCCTCCCAGCGCTTGCCCGCACAGAAGCGGGCACCCTCTACCGGGAACCTCTCATTTTAGGCGACGTACGGCACACACGTAACGTCGCCTCCTCGCGGGCGGCCACTAGAGCGGATGGAAGGGAAAGCCCGTCCCGACCATCCGCGGCCACACACAGGGCGGCATGAGGCGCAGGTGAGCGCGCCTCCGCTGCCCGGTTCGCCGGCGGCGGATCGGGTCCGAGTGGAGGTCGTCCTCCCGGGCCTTCTGCGCCACCTCCTTCTGCGAGATGACATCTTCGCAGAAGGTTGCGACCGCGGTAAAACTGCTGTCGCTACCGGCCGGTAGCGAGAGATCTACTCCGATGACTGCAGTGAGGGCCCGGCGCTGCGACGCCCATGCGGGGCAGATCGCCAGCGTATGCTGGGCCGAGTCCTCACTGCAGCCGCAGTGGTGGCAGGCGGGACTCAATTCCCTCCTAGCGACCGAGTGCAGGTACTTCCCGAAGCAACCATGCCCGGAAAGGACCTGCGTCAGTCGGAAGGAAAGGGTCCCATGCTGCCGCCCTGCCCACTCGAGGATGACCGGCTGGAGAGCCTCCACTGCGGCAAAGACAGCGCGTGGAGTCTCCAGCCGGATCGACCACCTAGCCATCGTGGCTCGACGGGCGGCTTCACGCCACTCGCGTACCTCTTCGGGCGGAGGGCGAATGCCATTCTCCGCCCAACACTCGAATATCTACCCCAACCATTGGCTGAACTGGCTAGAATTGCTTAAATTTGTAATGTGCTAACCTACTTGGTTACCACTAAGCCACGAGCCTCTCGTCACTAGAAATGCACACACTGACACATTCTTCTGAAGTAAATAAAAATATATCCATTCCAATCCCGGCACACGTTATTCGAATATTTTTAAAACATCAATATTGTTACGTGTTAGGTTTCGATTAAATTGAGAAAGAAGCCTTTTGACGTGTTAAAGAGACTTTATTAAAATCACAGTACTACTCTGAAGTCTGAATTACAATCCTTATAGGTCGCCGAGGTCGCTAGGTCGATCGCTGATATCACTTCGATGTTTATCTCACTATAGCTCAAACTGTAGGTACTGAACTGTCTGCGGTCCGCGAGACGCTCTATTTATACTCGTATTATTATTACTGTTCCATTTCTAGAAACGACGATAAAACACGAGAATCTACTAGTAAAAACGCTAATAAAAGTTAATAATAATTAGGCAACAACCAATCGATATCCGACACTGTGCGTATAGAAATAAGGTCCATTATTCCTTGCCTCAGGAGATCGATAAGAAGTGTGTGTGTATTTGTGTGAACAGATAAGGCTTGAAGATTATTATTATTCGTAACAATATTCACTCAAATTACAACTTAATTTATTTTCTTAACAACCACTGCCATTGAAAAGGTCGGACGGACCGTTTCATACTTGTTAAAGCCATTCTAAAAAACAGAAGAACAACCTTACTGACTGAGATACCGCTGCAAACTCTGGAGATACCAGTCACCCCACCCCAGACTTACGTCATTTTGTAATTGAAAGATGAAATAGGATCGGTAGTTACTCAGAAAGCAATGGTTACTCGCTAAGCTGAAAGCGGGGCCGTTATTATAACTTTCATACACTTCGGAATTATAACAATTAGCAGGTATCAAAAAACCATGCTAATTTATGTTATGTCGTTAAGAAGCCTGAATTTTATATTTAACACTAGCCGACCCATGCAACCTCATTTGCGTCTCCTATTGCCTGTAGCGTGATAATTTTCCCCCGTTTTTTGAATCATTTTTCATTGGTGCTCCGCTCCTATTGGTCGTAGCGTGATGATATATAACCTATAGCCTTCCTCCATAAATGTACTATTTGACACAAATAATTTTTCAAATCTGACCAGCGGTTCCTGAGATTAGCGCGTTCAAACCTTATCCTATACATAATGTATACTCTAAGGTTCAAACAAACAAACTCTTTAGCTTTATAGTATGGATTATGTATAATATCTTCCAATGAGCCAGACAAAATTGACGGGCCAAACAATCTCTCCTAAAATGACGTCAGACTGGGATCTTGGACTATTAATAGTGTGAAGTAAATACACACACACCAGTAACTTATAATAATATTTAGATCAAGATAAAAACGTAGCTTAGTTTGGGTGCTATTAGCAATTACTGTAACTTTTTGTACAGGTATTTAAATAAAATTTGAAATTAGAGTACACCCAATGATATTTTAAAACCATAGCTATGCGCGTCTCTACCGAAATTTGACAACACAAAAAATGCCAATTTTTCTTCGGTGGAGACCCGGCTTTACGTACGTAATATTTTGCGCCGAAATCTGTGCCGCGCCGGCTGGCCGGCTGCCGCCGTGCTGTCAAACTGTGCTGTAAAACTGTATGCATTGACAAATTTCACTGATGAATAGTACGAAAGCAGCACGTAAGAGAAAAAGATAGCTATATTTCTTTATCACATCACAAATGTACTCTCTAATTTCATTACGTACAATAAAACAATTGTTTTTTTGTCGTTCTAATAGTAGATTTTGTAGTAAGTTTAGTAAAATTTTATGATTTAACTCTACTATGGCTTTTAGGAGATTCTTGGATAGTATCATAGAAATACTGAATTTAAATGTCATCATTGTCATTATATCACTGACAGTTGACAAGTTTTTATTTAAAAGAAATGTATTTTCTAAGTAATTTGTTGTAAACATGGCAAATACAGGTTTATTGCCATTTGTTCGAGGTGTAGACTTCACCAGCAATGATTTCAGCGTAAGTAATATATAATTGGTTCACTCATTTACTATCAGTGTTGATTGATGATATCATACCTTATAACCTTTGCTTTCTTATTTCGGGTTAAATGTTCTAGGACGATAAATTTCCCGATGCTATTCGATACATGACTGGTCTTCAATGGCTCCGGCTAGACAAGACGAATCTGACTGACATTCCTGAAGAACTTGGAAAACTTATGAAATTGGTAAGTAGGTTTTAACAACAAATTACTCTCATCTAATTGGAATCAATATAAACATAATAATATTTATTTTACATTTGTTTTGATCATATCAAATTTTCAATGGTTTTTTTAAGAATTCTTCGGAATTTTAGTCTTTTAAATTTTAGCTCAAAACTTCTTAGGAATTCTTTTCTCTTAAGTTTTGATTTAAGTACTTCAACTCTATTATAGTAAAGTAATATTTTCATTAAATATCCACCATAATTTACCATACTTTTTAGCTGATTTTAATTAACCATAATTTTTAAACCTGTGTTGTGGCATTTCATTATGTTTTCTACCACACTTTTATCATTATATAGTAAAAAAAAAAATTAAATTACTAATAATTCAGTAATAGAGTAAAAGTGCTTTAGTAAATAACTTAACACAGTATTCTAATAAAAAAATAATTTATGAATGTACTATAACACTAAGGGAAATATCTCAGTTCTGTTAATGATCATATTAATGGCTTAGAGATCTTAAGAACATAAAATATTATGTCAAAGATAATATCTTATTAAACAGGAAAATCTTTCACTGAAGAGGAATAGCTTGGAGAAGTTGTTTGGTGAATTGACTGAACTGAAATGTCTAAGGTCACTGAATGTGAGACATAATAAGGTGAAGAGCTCAGGGATACCTGTGGAACTGTTCCGTTTGGAAGAACTCACCACCTTGGACCTGTCTCATAATAGACTGAAGGAAGTACCTGAGGGGCTAGAAAAAGCCAAATCCTTACTAGTATTAAATCTCAGCCACAATAAGTAAGTTCCTAATTGCATATTTTTTAAAAAGTAAATTGCATTGCATGGTTAGGCTTGAGGCCTTTGAGGCTCTCTCTTGTGGTAATAAATACAAGTGTATTTATTACCCAATACTGGACAACCATGAACTGCCTCATTGGTCTATCGGTTACCATATGCAACTGCCAATCAAGAGGTGTCGGGTTTGATTCCTGGGTAGGGCCTAAAGTGTTGTTGGGTTCCTGATATTCTGGTAAATGAACTAGTAGCCGACCCCAAATGCTCTTGTGAGTAATAAAGAAAGAGTTATGCTCCAACACACAGGCCAGTTTTCAAGACCCTCATAAATAAGCTGGACAAATTTTTGTCCAGCCTTTTAAAGCTTAAAGCTGTGTTTTATATTATAATTAATATATAGACAGTGTTCAATTCAGTATATAAACTAGTACAATAAGTACATACAAGTCAAGTGTTAACTTGCAAGTAAAACATTCAAAATGTACTTTTGCATGACCATAAACCTCAAATTTTTGTACTTTTGTCTCTGGTCATTGAAAAAATAAAGATAATCATACCAGCCACCAAGACAGTTTTTTAAACTTATTAAAATTGGAATGAAATAATTGATATTGCAGAATAGAGAGCATCCCACCTTCCTTATTTGTACAACTGACAGATTTATTGTTCCTGGATCTTTCTAACAACATTCTTGAAACTCTCCCGCCTCAGACAAGGAGGCTGGCAAACCTCCAGACTCTTATACTCAATGATAATCCTCTGGGAGTGTTTCAATTGAGGTAAGAACTTAAAGTGATTTTTTCAATATGTAAGTTTTCTTTAAATATTTTTGTGTTATCAATCTATCACAGATATCAAACTAGATTTGAAGGACTAATATTATTTTTTGTAATGAATACTTAAGGCTCATCGCCGACGGACGGAGTGGCGGCGAAGAGACTAATTCTGTAACAAACTATGAAATAAAACCAAACCGCCGCTCGCATCGCTCGCCATCATTTTCAAGCGACTTCAAAAAAGGAGGAGGTTCTCAATTCGACTGTTTTTTTATGTTTGTTACCTCAGAACTGTGGACTGCTTGTACCGATTTTGATGATTCTGTTTTTATTTGAAAGCTCGTGCTTCCCGCGTGGTCCCATTTCAATTTGGTCCAGTTCTTGAATCCGTTTTTTTTTTGTTAATATTTTGATTATATTTCAATCAAATGCAGTTGTATTCTAAAGCAGTGTTCCGCAAAGGGTGTGCCGCGGCACACTGGTGTGCCGTGGTCATCTGTTGGTGTGCCTCGAAAAAATACGGTTATCCCACAAACCTAAATAGACGGCCTAAAAAAATATTTAGGTACACAAATGTTAAATACGCGAATGCACTAGGGAGGCGTTTTGTTTCGTTCATCTGTACTAAGTGTGGGTTGGTCAAGAGAGTTAGCGTTATTCTAGATGTAGTCTACTGCCCTCCTGCTATTAACAACTTCTCCAAAGAACCGAGTTCAAAAACACTATTAGTTAGAATGATATCAATTGTCATTTCTCATCCACAACTACGCCGGATCTTCAAACTAAGTATCCCGCTATTGACTCATTTGAATTTTCTTTATTGTCTTTTGAGGACATCAAAAATATTGTCCTATCTATACGCTCTAATGCTGTGGAGCATGATGGCAGTAGCGTAAGGCCTACGTCATCTCTCTTCCCAAAAAGAGTAGTCCCTCACTTCCTGAACATTTTCGCCCTATTTCTGTTCTTCTCTTCCTGAACATTTTCGTGCTATTTCTATTCTACCCTTTCTGAATATTTTCGCCTTATTTTTATTCTTCCCTTCCTGAACATTTTCGCCCTATTTCTATTCTTCCCTTCCTATCCAAAGTGAGGCCAGTGCATATAAGCAGCTTTCAGAATTCACTTACAGACAAGTCTGTTTTGATTACTGAGGACTTTTTATTTTTTATTCTGTTATTTCTGAGGTCTTTTTATTTTGTCTGCCACTGCCTAATCATACAACTAGTAAAAAAAAGGGAACGCGTCAAGACGATCGACGAACCGTCTATGCTCATTTAAACTGTATAATAAAATAAAAATATAGTTTTGTTGACTAATAAGAAACATTGTTTTTTATTACTTAAAAAATATTTTTTAATTTATCCTAGGTTCCTGCCTTGAACCCAAAAAGTTTGCGGAACACTGTTCTAAAGAACTTTAGGTTGAATTTAAATTGTTACGGAATAAGTCTCTTCGCCGTCACTCCGTCCGTCAGCGTTGAACCTTAGTTGTCTAATTAAGGCGCGTCTCTACCGAAATTTGACAACACAAAAGTTGCCAACTTTTGTTCGGTGGAGACTCGACTTTACAGAAACATTTATCACCAACATGTGTTGACAACACAAAAGCTGAAAACTTTTGTTCTATGGAGACTCGGCTTTATATAAGCTATGCTATGTGCGCCTACCTCATATGATATGTCCTGGGCATTAAGCCCGACGATGTACAAAGTGCATAATGTTATAACTTTATTTTTGAATTGTAACTAATCAATTAATTTACATAATTATACGTAAAACGCAAAAATATAAACTCATACATGATATTAATCAACTACATTGTTTTTTCTTCCAAGTTTTGTTTTTACCTAAACATTTATTTTGCAGACAACTTCCCTCTCTTCAAAGTCTTGAAACATTGCACATGCGTAATACCCAACGTACACTAGCGAATCTGCCGTCGTCTATTGATACTTTATCCAATTTGAGTGATGTGGACCTTTCCAAGAATGCCTTAACTAAAGTGCCTGACGCGCTGTATTCGCTTCTCAGTCTGAAGAGATTGAACCTAAGTGACAATGAAATCACTGAAATATCTGCTGGTAAGTTGTTACTCTCTTCGTTTGGGGCCTTGTCTTCACCGGCGATAGTATCGCGATGGATCCGCGCGTCTAGTAATCTCCACGAACGAACGATTATTCCTTCAGCGTATCGGCGCGACTCGTAACGGAATCGGCGAGTGTATAGAAATACGCGGTACGACGATAATATCGCCACGATTGTCTCGTCCGGGGAGACGGCCTCTTTTAATGACTGCACGATTGGCCTAGTGGTTTAGACGGTCTCCACGCCGCTTGCCAATTCGCCAAGTGTTGTGGGTTCAAATCCTACACGGGACAACACTTTGTGTGATCCACAAATTGTTGTTCTGAGTTTGAGTGTTAATTGTGTCCGTTTCATGTATGTCTATAAAGTCCCCTGCGACACAGGATGTTTATTCCTAATGCGGGAGTTGTCTTTTTAAAAAAGAAAAACAAAAGAGAATTATATTGATAGGTGAGAAATTGAAAGTATGTAAATTATGTAGACTTTGAACGCGACATAAGACAGAGTCATCTAGCTAATTAAGTATAATTTAAAAAGTATGGCGTAGTCTTTTAGAAAGAGAGAAAAGAGGAATTACTTTTTTTTGATTTTGTTTGTTACATACACCCCTCTCCCTCATCAATTTAAGGCATTGATCAGACAAAGAAATAAAATCGTTGGGCCTGTGTTTCCATCCAGTCAAATCAGTTTACGTTACGCCCAACGATTTTATTTTTTTGTCTGATCAATGCCTTAGATTGATGAGGGAGAGGGGTGTGATGACTGGAACCTGGGACCTACCGAAGTATTTTTAGCTTTTAGTGCATTATTTTCAATAAAACCTTTTCAATTTAAAAAAATACATAATTTTTAATTTACATATGCATTTACAACTATTATGTGATTATAAAATTCTATAAATATATTTCGGAATTTGGCGGGATTTGCAAATTGTAAACTTGGATTAAGTAAAGCAGTTTATTCTGGAACAACAATAATCTTGATATCAAATCGCTATATTTATTGCTATATTTTTTTATTATGTTTGCTATACATTTATGGTCGTCTTATTTTATATTAGTTTACATTTTGTGTTTCACTGTTTAACTTACGTATGTACATAATAATATTATCCGCCACTGTTTGCTAAAGTCCAAGATGATAAGAATATTGTGTTCACATAATAAAGATATTTAAAATAACATCTATAGAGTGTCGGGCTTAAATAGATAAACACTGAAACGTGAGTCTTACATACACGATTCGCAAATGATGTATAACATCTAACGTCTAGGACTTCTACGAAGCAATCTAACCCAAGTTTGATATCACACATATCCCGGGACGGAAATGTGTAGCAGGAAGTTTTAACTACACGGATGGCGTAGTGATTTAGGCGGTCGCCACGGCGTTTTCTACTGCGCTGAGTTTTGTGGGTTCAAAACCTACATGGAAAAACACTATGTGATCCATAAATTGTTCTTCTAAATCATCTAAAGTATGTTTGTGAAGTCCCCCGCGACACAAGGTACATTCCTAGTGCGGGAGTTGTCTTTCTAAAAAAAAGAAAGAACCCACCTGTTTCATACTTCTGTTCTTTTTCATAAAATCACTTTCACACATTGGAGGAAATCGAGAGAAAAGATTATGAATAGATATGATGAATTAGGGAAGATTTATATTAGACCGGGTCGTGTACGGACCGGGCCGATACCGGCGTCTTACCTATATTATTAGGCAGGCATGGACGGGATACGAATCATGCACTGTGTAATAAGCAGCTTCAAACTAAATGTACGTAACGTTTCAAATCTGTGCTCTGAATGGACTACGTACTCGGCACACCCTTTGTACCGTCCAGACTCTAATATAATTCTTCTGTTACTACATAGGCCGGACCACAAATATCACTGTTAATCAATACATTATCATGACTATAAATATCCTAAAACTAGACCATCGGAAACTTAACTATTATGAAAAGCGTATATATGATGAGAAAATTCTTTGAGTTAATTACATTTCGTGCTTATATTTTATCACTCGTCGTCACATTATTGTAATCGTTTCATAGATCAGTTGCAAACTACACCGTTGGGAAGCATGTTAATTGCGCTTGCGATTGATCACCAATTACGTGATTTAATCGACGTCGTGTTTCACTGGTGCGTTTGCATGCTCAAGATTTATAAATTAAATTTTCTTTTTTTACTAGAGATATAGATAGTCTATTTAAATGTTTGTTTTAAATATTACTAGCAAGAAAATATACACAACATGTGATAATGTAATATTTTTTGTTATGTTACAACTTTTGAATTCAAAATTTCTCTTATTTAAAAGTTACTTTCTGCATCAGTGCAGAAAGTAACTTTTAAATAAGTTACTTTCTGCACTTGGTTCTGCAAGTTCATTACCCTGAGGTACTCAGGGTAATGAACTCTGTTCTGTTCTCAGAGTGAAAAATAGTTATTTGTTATACAAGAGTCCAAAGTTGCTTTTTAACCGCGTGCTCAATTTTGATGACCGAGCAAGCGAAGGATTCTAAATTCTAAATCAGCGAGGGAATCAAAAGAGCACGAGGTGAAAAAATCTTTGCACTCGAGTGCAACACGTAACTTTTCATCCCACCTCAGCGAGGAAATGACTAATGCAAAAAAATCATTTACAATCACAAGATACTAAATTTAAATAAATTTAAAAAAATGTACCTACACCAAGAAGGTTCCGAGTCTGAGCTTTTAACAAATAAAAAAATGTTGTATGATAATTTCGGCACCATGGAGGAAGAAGAAAATAGGTTTAATTATGTTTTGAATTCACTAACTTAGTGCACACGATGTTCTAAACACAATTTACTTTATCCTCTAGCGGATAAAAACGGCTTTTGCACTCAGATATCTAAAAATACTCTTTCCGAGGTCCCCACCTCGGAAAGAGTATTTTTATTTTTTTGATGAAAAATACTTTTTAGATCTACTTTAGATTATGTCTACTTTCAGATTATTATAATTCGTGAACTTTTAGGGTTGGTATCTTTATTCTCATATTGCCATTGGATGAGTTGAGAGATAAACGCCTAGTAATAAGTATCGCCTATCGGTATTGTTTTTCAACTGTTCTTCTATCAATTATTAAAAAAATACTTAGACACCCGGTAGTGTAATGTAATCTTTCATGTTACGCTTTTGCACATCCGTCCATCCACGTCGACAACTCGACCTCAACGTTGCCTTACATGTAACTGATCATTTACTAGTAAACTATGACAGGAAATATCAAGAGCCGTATTTGATTCAGTTAAGTGTAGTAAGACAATAAACATAAATAATTTTGTATAACCATTAGCTTTTGCCCGCATGTATGTCGGTTATCGCGCTAAACAATAGCCTATGTCTTTCCTCAAAAATCAAACTATCTTCATGCCAAATTTCATTGAAATCGGTGCAGTGGCTTAGCCGTGAAAGCATAACAGACCGACAGACCCTCGACAAATCAAGGTAAGTTACTTTTTTTTTTAATAGGCGGTCAAACGAGCAGACGTATCGCCTGATGGTAAGCGATTACCGCCGCCCATGGACACCTGCAACACCATAAGCGTCACAAGTGCGTTACCGGCCTTTGGGCGATAGGGGAGGGGAGATAGGGGGATAGGTTGGGGTACGGGCCTCCGGTATCCTCACTCACTCAGTGAAACACAGTGCAAGCACTATTTCACACCGGTTTTCTGTGAGGCCGTGGTATCACTCCGGTCGAGCCGGCCCATTCATGCCGAAGCGTGGCCGTCCCACGGTTAAGCTCTCCCCCTTTCGAATTTATAATATTATGATGGATTTTAAAGCCTAACAAAATCTTGTAATTACCTTGAGCCCACAAATCAAGGTAAGTTGAAAGTAAGTTACTATTCACAAAAATAAGTTAAAAAAAAGGCGACTACGTAAGATCCTGCTTTGATAAGGAAATATATATCTAAGTTCTGACATTCTGTTTTTATATTGAATAGAAAAAAAAACAACTTTCCTTTTAGCATTGCAGTAGTTAAGGAACATTGCCAAAAAGAAACGAAGGAATGTAAATAAACAGCAATAAGAACAATTTTGTGTACTGCAAATCAATAATTTGCGGACTAAGCATACTATTCATATTAATATTATAAATTCGAATTGCAACGAAATTTTGCATGGAGATAATTTTATTCTTGACCGAGGACATAGACTACTCTTTACTGCGATCATAACCGACAATAACGCGGGCGGGGCTGCGTGTAAAAGCTAGTCTATATAAATAAAAATGAATCGCCAAATGTGTTGCCAAGCACAAAACTCGAGAACCGTTTGACCAATTCGGTTTATTTTATTATTTTCGTTATCGCACAAGTTCTTATGGAGAGAAAAACGTAAAAGTTGTAAATAAATTATGAAAACAACAATTGCTATTTTTTTCTATTGGATTGCGACATGTCAATAACTTTTGTCACTAAGTCTGTCAGGGCAGCTAATAGATATATAAAATATCAATTCAAAACATCTGATATTTTATTCTACCGATACATGTATCAATGACTATAGCAGCATATCTTCTACAGCGATGGACAACTGGCAGAAGCTAGAGAGTCTAAATTTATCTCGAAACAACCTGACTGTTCTGCCAGCTTCAATGTGCAAGCTGCAGAACCTGAGGCGACTACACGTTGACGACAATAAATTGGACTTTGAAGGTATACCATCGGGTATCGGGAAACTTGGGAGTCTTGAAGTGTTCTCTGCTGCCAATAATCTTCTAGAAATGATACCCGAAGGACTTTGCAGGTACCGTTTGAGTTTTACGTACTCTTTTTACATAGTAAAAACCATTTGACTGTACCAATGACATAGTGGTGTAAGCGGTCACTTCGCTGTTCCTGCACTGAGTGGTGTATAGGTTCGCTTTCCACACAGGTTGCCTTATTTGGGGATCACTTTCTGCATGTTCTTTGTGTTCTGTCTCTAGTCTGGGTGTTCTTTGCACCCGTTTTATCAATATTGATGAAGTCCTAATCAACAAAGGATATATTATGTATTACTAGTGCAGAAATTGTCTATTTAAACAATAAATAAAAAAATAACCTAGTTCTTCTGTACATATGATTAATAAAAAAAAAGAAATTGTAACGGTTCATAGTCTGTATTATTCAAATTTGTGTTAAAAAGCATACTATTGAATAATCTATGCCTACACATTTTTTTGTTTTTGTAATAAATTGTAATTTTGTTTATCTACCTAATAAGAATGTCAGTAAATAATGTCACAATACCCTAAACACAATGTTAAATAGGTTGACATGAGTTTTGGAATATTTCCAGACACTCCTGAACTACATAATTTTTTTATCATGCAGTTGTTAAACAAAAATAGATTTTAAATATAATTTTACAACTGAATAACAGATTTAGCCATACAGTAAATAGCAGAACCTTGACATCCATAGGCTCTCTGGAACGAATTTGTCATGGCGCTTGTCATGTTTATGTCTGCACTCAATTTGACTAGATTGTAGAATAATTGTACAATTAAATATAATGAAACGGTTATTTAAATGCGCAAATAAACCAGGACAATAAAGATTTATAGACATACTATTCTCGTTTTTTGTGTCTGTTCCAGTTACAAGAAAGTTTTAATCACTGTCTTATTTATTCGAAGGAACATTAGTTTGCCCCTAAATAGGTATTTAGGTTAGAAAAGCAGGTTTGCTTCGTAACTTGTCAAAGTCGGCTTTTACTCTAAATCTATTCAGTTTACTGTACTATCATCATCTCCTTCTTAGCCTTTATTAATCCCAATATTATTTGGGTCGGCTACTAGTTCTACCGGTTTTACCTGAATATCAGTTTTTCCACGGAGCGACTGACATGGGACCTGTACAACATGTTTATCGCGGTCTCAACCTTCTGCGAAGACATAATTTCGCAGAAGGAGTCGGCGGAGAACCGGGCGACGGAGGCGCGCTCACCAGCGCCTCATGCCGCCCTGAGTGTGGCCGCGGATGGTCGGGACGGGTTTTCCCCTCCATCCGCTTTATTGGCCACCCGCGAGGAGGCAACGTTTCGCATGTGCCGTACGTCGCCTAAACAGAGAGTCTACCAGCAGACGGTGCCCGCTTCAGTGCGGGCAGGCGCTGGGAGGGGTTCGGATGTGTTAATAACTGCAGTTCCCGGATCCCTCCCTTTTCAGGCGCAGAGAGACACACCGTGTGGTTTTAGTCAGTCCGATTCCGACACACCGCCCCGCCGCAAACCCAAGTGGGGTGACGGCCTTTGGGGGTTTCCACACGTTAAAAAAAAAGTTTTCAATATATTTGAGGGCCCTGACTTCACGATAATGATTGGCATTCATGATCATGCCAACCATGACATGTTTACTGTACTTTATGTGTATTTTGTGTTAAAATTAAATTCCAGTATATTTATAATATAATTATTAATCAAAATTTAAAAATTGCAATAATATCTACGACATGATTGACATAATAATATTGACAAAATGAATCTATACTTATTATTATAAAGCTGAAGAGTTTGTTTGTTTGTTTGAACGTGCTAATCTCAGGAACCGCTGGTCCAATTTGAAAAATTCTTACAGTGTTGGATAGTACATTTATCGAGGAAGGCTATATATCATCACGCTAAGACCAATAGGAGCGGAGCATCAATTAAGAATGTTACAAAAACGGGCGAAATTTTTTACGCTACGGGCAATAGGAGACGTAAACGACGTTGCGTGGGTCAGCTAGTTATGAATAAAATAACGTCCATAAGTGTTTCAATTTATCACCAGTAGTTTACGGAGAGTATATTTAGATATAAGTTATGTTTAAATTATCATAAAAACCTATAACTTATTATTATATTCTAGATGTGGTTCGCTAAAGAAATTAAACCTTAGCTGCAATAAGCTGATTACACTACCAGATGCCATCCACCTCTTGAGTGACTTGGAAAGCCTTCAACTTCATGGCAACCCTGACTTAGTAATGCCACCGAAACCTGTGGAGAGGCCTAGAGGAGCTGGTGTTCAGTACTATAACATTGACTTCTCGTTGCAAGCTCAACTGCAACTTGCCGGAGCTGCTACTAATGAACCGACCACGCCAAGTGAGTAGTTGGGTGTGTTTTAATTTTAAACTTGATTGTGTCAGATTTGGCTTCTAATGATAGATATTACAAAGCGACAAATCTAATGTTTGCCTTTATAATTTTGTCCCAAATGTTTCTACGTATACAAAATAATGCCTAGTTTGAAACCGGACAGCTGTGTTTGAGATTATTATTATTGTTGTGTTTCTACCAATTTGAAAGTAAGCCATATGACAACCAAAAGAGGCTTTATTATAATAGTCCGGGATCCCCGCAACAAATTTTACAAGTAATTTTTTTTTTTCTTTTTTTTTTGGAACTTTTACGCACAGCGTATGCCAGTTCCATCGTATCCTGAACAAGTTACTACATACTTATCGTCTAAGAACAATCGACATGAATTTGAACAAAGCCCTCGCATGATCGCTATTTGGTTCAGTTCAGTTAAGTTGTCATTGTACATTCTCGTTGTACATTGTCCTACAAATTGCACGGTATGGTTATCCCGGCCCTACGCTCAAAATTTTTTTTTTCCCTGCTAGCCCTGTTAGCTACCACAATCGATTTTTTTTTAAGGTGAAAACAGGGCCCTTATCAAAATGAAGCCACTCACGAAAAATTTGCTTGATAGTAATAACTTGTAAAATTTGTTCCGGGGATCCAGGTCTATAAACACTCTTAAAACCACGGAATAATCATCAGAGAGGTCTCAATCACTTAAATCACTAAGATCAATGTTGCACTGTAGCTCAATCTGAACTGCGGTCGACGCGATGCCTTATATTAGACGCCGTTCGTTTCCGAAGATTCCAACCGCTGAACCGCCAACCAAAGAAAACTCGAACACCCCGTTTAGATTATTATTAGAACTTATCTAGAATTTGTACCGCAGAACTAACGGTCGCCGCCTTTTCTCAAACATTCTGGTCTGTTCGTTTCGTAACATTATTAATAGTCCTAAAAATATTAAGTTACTTATCCTGTGTAGGTGTAAAGTCAGACCCAATAGCCCGTAAGCTGCGTTTGCGTCGAGGGCGCGCCGAACCGGAACAACGCGACTCTGCTCTAATACTGAAGGGCATGCAAGAACAAGCCAACACTCAACATAACGACCAGAGCCTGGAACAACGAAACTCAGAGCTAAAGTGAGTACAGGTCATACGTCATAAAATTTCTAGTTCTAGTGGTCACCCAGTGGTCGAAATATAAATAAATAAAATAAATATAGGGTAAACCGAGGTATAACTGGCTACTACTTGCTTTAGTTAAAGCAAGCACACCATCTGTTTCCTTTTGAAATGATTACTTAGTTAATTAGCTTGAATACTAGTACTATGGTTTACCGCTAAAGACAGTAGCTCCAAAATTGGCGGTTATTTTTTGGCAATTGGCGCGCCAATCTCTACATCTAAGGTTGTTCCTTAAGTAAATGTTAAGCGAAACTATTTTGTAGGATTGAAATTTTGTGTCAATACAAACTGTTTCTATGAACTGATTGTGTTTTTGGAGTTGTTTTTAAGGTGGATGACGTGAATTTAATACTTTATGTTGTTAAAATATGTTCAATGCTGTGTTAGAAGGGGTGGCCAATTACTAACTTGTACATTTGCTTTATTCAGTAAATAGCCACATGTGCCAGTTACTACTAAAAAAAGATTTGCAGTCAATCCCTCGTTAAAATCAGTAACTGGCACACCCCTGTGCCAGTTACTGATTTTAACGATCTGTTGTGTGGTCAGTTATTAATTATTACTAGCTAACCTCGTCTGCGCCTCCTATTGCCCGAAACGTGATGTGCCACAGCGTGAACAAACTTGTTCACCATAAAAATGATTATAGCAAGTTTCCAAAAATATACCTAAGAAAACTATGAACAAAATAAGTAAAACAGTTACAACAGGATCAAACAAACAAGTAGTTTATTATGAGTGCAGTCAATGTAAAAAGCTATTTTATTTAAATTGAGTAGGTACAATCAAGTCATCCATTGCATATTCCTGAGGATGAGGACAATGATTAATTGTTTTGTCACATTTGCTACCAAGAGAGTAACACTGACTCCTCTGATTCGGAAACTGAATTCACATTTGTATATCTTCAAGAAAAAAAAAACCGATGAAATTGAGAACCTCCTCCTTTTGGAAGTCGGTTAAAAATGACCAAAGAAGAACTTTAAATAAAAAATGCTAACAGCATAGGTCTCATTAAATTTACACTTTAAACATATATACCATATTAATATTCTTTAATATAGATTAAGGCAATAAATATTCCTACTACCACTTAGTTTAATGGTTTGTCAAGCACTATTCAGTAGAGTTTATTTCATGTTGCCAGTTACTAAAAAGATGTATGCCAGTTACTGAATTTTTGTGGCCAATTACTGCTAAAAAATGTCATTTTTTGTTTAGATTAAAATAAATATGTTGAAAGTTGATTTACTTTATTAGACGCCAATGAATACCTATATTTAACATTAGAAGCGCATGTTTAAATTGGCCAAAAGCGTAAAGTGGCCACTTACTGGTAAGTTTACCCTACATATTAATACATAAAGTAAAAACTTTGTCCCCCTTTTTATGAAAATTCACCGAACGGATTATGAAATTTGGCACAGTTAAAACAACATTAATGTATTGGTTTCGTTTTCGTTTCAAAGTGGACTTTTCTTTCGCGACCAACACAGTCTAGCATAATGGTACTTCTTAAAAAGGATACAATCATGCTTTTTTTATGTTTGACCCTGCCTAAATGACTCTACTCTGCCTGATGGAAAGCATATGCTGAATCCAAGAGTGGTGGTCACCATACTCACTGCGAATGCAGACAATGCAACATGGTGACCCACACCATGGCGGGCTAGTGATGCTTCTGCATCATTGGGTCTCCGGTCTCGCACTTACCAACGAAACACAACACGCTGTCGTTTTACGTTGATTGTCTGTGCGAGGGTACCGCCCCGGTCGAGCCGGCCCTACCGTGCTGAAATCAGCGTGACTCTACTACCTAGAATTGGCTTTAATTAGCTTGGTATTGATGGTCCTGGTGACGTAAAAGTGTGTCAGTAGTACCATCTATTGTACATAATGGATTTTGAAAGGTGGGAAACATATATCTCTCTACAGTAATTTCACATTAATTTGTCTAAATGCTAGCACTTCTACTTTCTTCTCTTTGAGTTCGGAGAACATCAAGGTTGCAGCTGACGACATCTAGCTAGCACTTAGTCCCTTCTTGGATCCTCAATCTCTAAAGTGATCTCGAACAAATAGAGCCTTATGATATTAAGTATTTTATGTTTTTGGATTTAATCATTTTGCCTCTACCAGTTATGAGCTTTTAAGTTGAAGGATTACGAGTCTATCATTCGGTCTTTCTTGTTGGTGGATTACAGCACGCTCTTTTGCCCTTTTTGCACCGGGTCACCTTCTGTCACTTTGTTTCCAGACCAAAACGTTGGGACGAAACTTTAGAAAAACCACCACTAGATTATTCGGAGTTCTTCGATGAGGATACCGGGCAAACACCTGGCTTGCAAGTGTGGGAGATTGAGAACTTTATACCCGCCCCTGTAGACGAGGTAAGACATTTTTAATTGCTCGGTATAGTAAAAGAGTCCTTAACTATTGTCCATCATCATTTGCCCCTTAAACGGAATATCTCGCAACATAAATTGTTCCTTTTTATTATTTTAATAATTGTATGCCTGCAGGTTTCACAAATACTTATTATTTCAATTTGTCGTAGGTTGCGCACGGCAAGTTCTTCGAAGGCGACTGCTACATAGTACTGAAGACCACTGTTGAAGAACAAGGCCAACTCTCGTGGGACATACACTTCTGGATTGGCTCAAAGGCTACGGTAATTGTTACAACTTGTGAATATTTGGTCACAACAATCTATTTCAGTAATATGCACTACACCTATTGTAGTTCTTTTAGAAGTTTTCCACTTTTTAATTAGTTTCTTCAATGCAATGGCAACAAGTCATTATAAAAGTGATTATGAATGAGGGATCTCATAGTTGATCTTTTTTTTTCGACGAGGCGTTCATCGGTGAAGGTTAATTCAGAACACGACACTGAGTTCTTAAAAAGTTATGGAAGTTTTAAGTACCTAATTCATTCCCTACGATACAAACCAAAATGAACTATGTAGTGTGCAGGAATGTGTTGTTATTTTGAGGGTGCCATCTAAAAACCACCGCTGCACCATAAAAATGTGACAGAAAAGCGTTTCCTGCCACTTTGGCTGCGATGATTATCCGTTTTGCCCAACATTTCTGTCTATCCCGTCTGACGTACATTATATTGTTCTGTGTTTTGCATTGTATTCTATTAGTCATGAATAAATTATTTTCATTTTAAGCCCTAGCCTATAGCTTTACATCAGCTACACCGAACACTCGAGGTGATATTAAAGGGAATATTATTCTACTGTATTTCAATAAAGTGGTGATTGTGTAGTTGGACAAAGCGGCTTGCGCGGCCATGCACGCGGTGAACCTGCGCAACCTGCTGGGAGCTCGTCGTACGCAACGGCACGAGCAAGCAGACGAGGATCCGGACTTCCTCGCGCTCTTCCCCACGCCACCAGTCTACATACACGGCAGCCACACACCCTCTGGGTTCTTCACCGTCGACGACCCCGTACGTATACCATAACTGTAGCTTTAAGGCGCGTCTCCACCGAAATTTGACAACACAAACAAAGTTGACAACACAAAAGTTGCCCACTTTTGTTCGGTGGAGTCTCAGCTTTACGATTCAGGAGATATGGTTTTACAAGTTTTTTTTTATAGAATAGGGGGCAAACGAGCAGGCGTATCGACTGATGGTAAGCGATTATCGCCGCCCATAGACACTCGCAACACCAGAAGTGTCACAAGTGCGTTGCCGGCTTTTGGGGGATGGGGGAGAGATAGGGTATGGGCCTCCAGTATCCTCACTCGGTTTTCTGTGAGGCCATGGTATCACTCCGGTCGAGCCGGTCCATTTGTGCCGAAGCGTGGCTTTCCCACGATCAAAAGTTAGGGCCACTTTCACCACTTGCTGATAAAATTTCAAGTTATCTAACATGTAATACTCTACAAGACTATTGGACATACACCTGTCCTTAGTACGTTTTGCCCTACTATATATACAGACGGGTTGGTATATAATTTATTTCCATTTTTCCCTAAGTGCCTACCACACTCGCAAGTATCACCACAGTTATAACTGCGCAGGTAAAACTGTCGTGATACAGTTGGTTGGCGCGTGATATAGTTTTACCAACCACACGCACGGTCAAGCCGGCCTGCTCAGCCAAAACTGTGGTGATACTTGCGCGTGTGGAAGGCCCATTAGTCGGCTCTTACGATACCCATGGAATGAGTAGAGCTGGTGACACTCCATATTCTTAATCCATCACCATAAGAGGAAGTAGATTTACGTAAATTAAAAATATAGTATTTAGGACATAATCAGAAATTAAAAAAAAAACAGACTTCAGGAATTGGACTAAATTAAGATGGGACCACACGGGAAGCACCAGCTTTCAAATAAAAAAAGAATCATCAAAATCGGTTCACCCAGTCGAAAGTTATCAGGTAACAAACATAAAAAAAAGATACAGTCTAATTGATAACCTCCTCCTTTTTTGAAGTCGGTTAAAAATAGTTGCCTTCTGCAATTTCTGTGGCGATGTCAAGAAGTAATAAAAGTAACTAGGTAGAAGAACTCATAACATTTTCCATTCCATAGCATTACGTGACTCGGCTGTATAGAGTGCATGGCTTCGGCAACAGCATACATCTGGAGCCGGTACCGGTAGAGGTGGGCTCACTCGACTCGCGATACGTGTTCGTTCTCGATACGGGACTCGTTATTTATTTGTGGTGAGTACATAATATATAGGTGTTTTTAATAGGACTAATGTAACTCTCGCACACCAAGATGAAATGGCCGATTGCATGTCCGATTATATAAGATATATAATTAAATAAATAACGTATTTACTAATCAACCGACGTATCTTCGCGAGTCTGAACATAGGTTCTGCGAACTTTAGCGCATACACTCGAAGTAACCAATAAGCACGAAGTAACAAAAAGGGATGTCCGATACGCGTGCCTGAGTATGTTACTGATCGATATTTATTCAAATCGATTGAAATTAAGTCATAAAAATATATTTATTTTCAATTTTATAAGGAGGTTTTAAATTTTCTCAAACACTCGTCACTCACGTAGACGTTAATAGATAACTGATATTTAAGTAAATCATTCTTTTAACTGAAAAAATAAAATGCATTAGGTTTTTTTTTATTAAAGTCGACATCTCGTTTTGGAACGAAGTTCCTTATGGCGCGTTGCGAAAGGGGGCTAGACGGATTAAATTGTAACGACACTTTTCGTTGTAACGATACTTTTAACATTGAGTTGACGTCATAGTGCTGAATAGTATATTTATACACATATATATAAACTTCGTTCCATCCGGGTGTCCCTTGACGTCTCTCAATTTTTTTATTAACTACGAAATTCACTAATGTTTGTAAATCTATTTCGTTTCGTATATAAACAATAATTACAAGTTTTAACAAAAAAAAAAACCGACTTCAATCTGGACCAAATTCAAATGGGACCATTCGGGAAGCACCAGCTATCAAATAAAAAAAGAATCATCAAAATCGGTTCACCCAATCCAAAGTTATGAGGTAACAAACATAAAAAAAAAAAAAAACTCTAACCTAGACCACGTACTTCATGCCACCATTTTGTTCATAAAAAAAGTTATTACGCAACCTTCTGCGCGAAGTTTGGACTCGCCAAGATACGTAGGCCGTATAGTATGTTACTTATTAACAATCTAGTATTCCTAATGTCTAGAATATACATACATAAAAGTATTCAATAAATCACCAGTATCAATAGCTTTTACTAGTCCACTGCTGGATATAGGCGTACTATACTACGGTTTTATTTGTATGGAATGTTGTCTAAACCACCTACTACGTAATTCAGCCGCTATATTTTATAGTATGGTCTTTTTTTCTAATACAGGTATGGTAAAAGAGCAAAGAATACGCTAAAGTCGAAGGCGCGACTGTTTGCGGAGAAAATAAACAAAGAAGAGAGGAAGAATAAGGCGGAGTTGATTGCAGAACCGCCTGGGAAAGAGCCTCGTAGCTTCTGGGAGACCCTCGGCTATCAAGGGGATATGCCCTATGTACCACTGGTATGTTATCTTATTCTACCAAAGTATTTGACTAGCAACGTCAATTTTATCAACAAATGTGTTCCATTACCTGAATAACCATTATTGAACAGTATATTTAACTAAAACGTATCTTACGTTCTATTTTTGGAGATTCTGTTACTTTTTTGTAAGTACATACATATTATAGATAGAAAACATCTAAACTCCGAAACAAATATTTGCAGATAATACAAATATTTGGTCCGACCCGGGAATCGAACCCGAGACCTTAAGAACAGCAGTCGCATACGGTACCTACCACTGCCATATTCCATTTCCTGTAATTGTTACAGGAACACGTGGCAGACGAGTTCTCTTGGCCGCCGGCGCGACTGTACCGCGTAGAGCTGGGTATGGGATACCTGGAGCTGCCTCAGCCCGAGGCTACTCCTTTGGCTAGAGGTGTTCTGGCCACTCGGAACGTTTACATACTGGACGCTCATATCGACGTGTTTGTATGGTAGGTTACTGAAGTTAAACGGAACGACAATAGTTATTTGTTATCAATAGTGCAAAGTCGCTTTTTAACCGCGTGCTCAATTTTGATGACCGAGCAAGAGAAGGATCCTAAAAACTTAGAATCCTGTCCTGATCGTTTTTTTTTTAATAAGGCCTTGCGACCTCTCTGCTTTTCCCCATCCATAATAACGACAGGATCTTGTCATGCCATGTGTTTCTTTTGTGTCGTTACTTTCGTGTTTAGTCTCGCACCAAATGCCTCTCATTCGTCATTTTTATTTTAAGCTTACATTTTATTTATAGTACAGTGTATTTTCTTATCTAAAAAGTTTACTATTAATTTATATTATTCGCTTTTCTAAAATACATATTTTAATTTTCTATAGTTCCTAATGTCTAGTTCCACTCTAGCAATTCGGTTTTTATTTTTAATTTACGTTTCTAAAATTCTTATTATATTAACTACTTGTTTTATTAACTTCTACTCACAGTTATTAACCATAATTTGATCGTTAGCGAGGGAATCAATAGAGCACGAGGTGAAAAAATCTTTGCACTCGAGTGCAACACGTAACTTTTCAACCCACCTCAGCGAGGAAAAGAGTAAGTAACCGCCCCTCTCACGCCGCGTGCATTCCCCGGTAGGCGTGGCTTACTGATTTTTGTTCTCCACATTTACGGCTCTGGGTTCTTTCTTTCTTTCCTTTTGTTCGTGTTTTTTTTTAATACTAGATTTTACGGCTCTGGGTTCTAGCCCTTTTAAGCCAGTCGTTAATATTTAATTGGAAACAGTTTTAAGGAGAGTTATATTTCAAGTTTACAAGTTTTTTCGGACAGACATGACGAATCTAAAAGGGTTCCGTTTTTTGCCATTTGGCTACGGAACCCTAAAAAACGTAGAGCTTTGTAAAAATAGCATTTTCAAAACTAAATTAAATCTTATTTTACTTTTTCATCACTGATTTCGACGAAAAATGCTAGCTAGTAAGTAAATGTAATTAAAACTGAATATGAAAATAAATAAAAGAACGATTTCAACTGATTGAACTTTTCTATTTATTTTGACTAAAATAAATATTAAAGTGTTCGGGCTTACACCTCAAAAATCCGGGAATTTTACGCTTGTTGTCTCCTGGCTTCAATTTTTGAGATGGTAACCAAACTAAATAGGAATTAAGTTAAACACGTATAAACAGTCGACTACTTAAAATTAATTTAAAAATAAGTTACCCACTTATCAACTTAATACGGCCTTTAAGGGAGGAACTATACAGGACCTCAGCAATGCTGAGAGAAGTGAAACTTAAAACAAACCCTATATCATATAAAATATTTACAATATTAGTAGGATGTAACGTTTTAGTAATAAACTGTAAGTTTGTACTGCTTATTTGAAATAAATAAATATCAACCCGTCTAACCTGGGTGGTATCCTAGGCCAAAACCTCCTCCAAAGAATCTTTTGAGATTGTTAATATTATACCTCTCAATTTGACCAAAGTATTTACACCGAAGGATGAATGCGTCGCTTTTGTCACTAAATTAGTAAGTTTGTAGTAATTTGAACATGTGACGTTCAACATTCATTTTAGGTTTGGCAAAAAGTCGTCTCGTCTTGTAAGAGCAGCTGCTGTGAAATTAGCTCAAGAATTATTCAATATGGTAGCGAGACCTCCGCATGCACTTGTCACGAGGCTACAGGAAGGAACTGAAACACAGGTATGTATTAACTTAAATTGAAGTGTCTGATTGTAATCTATACAAATAAATAAAAAATGAAGTGTCTGTGAATTTCAAAATTAACAGCTTTTCACTTCATGCATAGGCAAGTATATACGGGACTTGCATAAAAACAAAACATTTTTTTTTTGTCTGTATGTATAACTTGAATTGAAGTGTCTGATTGTAATCTATACAAATAAATAAAATTGAAGTGTCTGTGAATTTCAAAATTAACAGCTTTTCACTTCATGCATAGGCAAGTATATACGGGACTTGCATAAAAACAAAACTTTGTTTTTGTCTGTATGTCTGTTATGGCTAATCTATGGATCGACTGCACTGATTTTGACGAGACTTTCACTGGTAGATAGCTGGTAATATTAGGAATAAAAAATGCTATTTTTCCAAACACGCTTCGCACCTATGTGTTTCTTGCGGTTTTTGTTGTAAAGGTACCTACAACAAAAACCGCTGGTAACACATTAAGGCACTGCAAATTACAATATACTAGCTGACCCACGCAACGTCGTTTACGTCTCATTGTCCGTAGCATATAAATCCCCCGTTTTTGTAACATTCTTCATTGGTGCCCCGCTCCTATTGGTCTTAGCGTGATGATATATAGCCTAACCCTATAACCTTCCTCGATAAATGTACTATCCAACACTGAAAGAATTTTTCAAATCGTACCAGCGGTTCCTGAGATTAGCGCGTTCAAACAAACAAACAAACTCTTTAGCTTTATAATATTAAGTATAGATTTAAACTTATTTCTAACAAAAATTACTGTGGGATCGACATGAATATAGAAATTAGTTGTCCTAATTACATTTTACTTGTTCGACCAGGTGTTCAAAACATATTTCTTGGGATGGGAGGATGTGATCGCAGTAGACTTCACTCGAACCGCAGAATCTGTCGCCAGGACAGGCGCCGACTTGGCCAGCTGGGCCAAACAACAGGAAACCAAGTATGTATTGAACCTATACTATATATGCATAAGCAAAACCCATTTTACAACAAATTAATCCAACGAACTTTCCAAATAATAAAACATGTACACATTTGATAATGAAGACTAAGTTGGCGACATAACTGTCGCACAAGATTAATCTATCTATATATATAAAAGAGGAAGGTGACTGACTGACTGACATACCCAGAGATCAACGCACAGCCCAAACCGCTGAAGCTAGAATCCTGAAATTTTGCATGTAGGTTCTTTATAAAACGTAAGTGAGCACTAAGAAAGGAATTTTGGAAATTCCACCCCTAAGGGGGTAAATCAGGGGGTGAAAGGCTGCGTAAGCGAAGCCGCGTGAAAAAATTAAACCACTTTACTTAATTCAACTTCTTTTCTAGCTTTAATTATTCTTAAAATTATTTGGGGTCGGCTACTAGATCAACCGGTTCTACCCACCTTTTTTAGGAGCGATTGACATCGGAGTGTGAACTGAATTCGAAGGTTAACCTAGTTAATTAACAATTCTAGAAACAATATTGTGCCGCTCATAAATTGCGTTTCTGCGTTCTTTCTTGTAATCCTATTTACTTTCCGAAATAACACTGACATTTTTTATACCACTGCGATTATAGATATGTATATTATGTAGATAATAATCACAAATTTTAACAAAAAAAAACCGACTTCAATCTGGACCAAATTTAAATGGGACCATACGGGAATTTTGAGTTATTCGTTAATTTGTCGCGCACATACTTAATGCAAATTGAAGACTTATATGGTTTTCTCATGGATGACATGTCAGAACAGGACCAAATTGAAATGGGACCACATGGGAAGCACCAGCTTTCAAATAAAAAAAGAATCATCAAAATCGGTTCACCCAGTCGAAAGTTATGAGGTAACAAACATAAAAAAAATTACAGTCGAATTGAGAACCTCCTCTTTTATTGAAGTCGGGTAAAAAGTAACCAGAACATCTAGGTGCATCATCGCTATGAATCCAAAAACCATAGTGTAGGATGCCATCAAAGTCTAACTATTTACCGTGGGAGAGCCACGCTGCGGCATGCATGGGTCGGCTCGACCGGAGTGATACCACGGCCTCACAGAAAACCGGTGTGAAACAGCACTTGCGCTGTGTTTCACAGAGTGAGTGATGATACCGGAGGCCCATACCCAACCTCTCCCCATCCCCTAAGGCCGGCAACGCACTTGTGACGCCTCTGTTGTTGCGGATGTCCATGAGCGGCGGGTAAAAAAAAGACCTTAAATAGCAGACAGATGGTGGACGTAAACCCCTAAGACTATTGTTTTATGGAATTTTGACGTTTTATTATGTGATCCAAAAATAACGTCTTTAATTCGGCTTGTTTAAGTTCGACAATAATCTAGTTACTTTTTTGTTTATGTAGAGCGGACCTATCAGCATTATTTACACCGCGGCAGCCCGCCATGGGTTGCGCAGAAGCGAAGACGTTAGCTGACGAGTGGAACGAAGACCTGGAGGCTATGGAGTCGTTCGTACTTGAGGGACGACACTTCGTGCGTCTACCTGACAATGAGCTGGGCGTGTTCCACAGCCATGACTGCTATGTGTTCCTGTGTAGATACGTGGTACCGGCTGAAGTAAGTAATTGAATCTCTACTTAATATTATATTTATATACGAAACTAACTCCAGTCTGTCTGTTACACTTTCACGGTTAAACGACTGAACTAAACAAACATCCATTTTACAAGCTTTTTTTTAGTTTCACCTGTCGCAATGTTTGTCTGTAATCAAATCTTGCAAGTTAAATTTGATCCATTTCCCGATTTCCGATTGAGCTGAAATTTAAAATATACCTTCAGTTCTGATGACAATGCCAATTATGTATAATCGGTATTATTATTAATCCAAAAATATTTCTGAACAACCCATCCAAAATGGGTATCAAATCAAATGAAAGGGCTTAAAGTACTTTTTTTATTAACAAGTAACAAAAGCTAGTTTAAAAAAAATTGGCTGTCATAAGGACTACCGATAAAAGTCAAACTTATAACTTGACTGTGTCGGTGACGCGGTGACGCGAACTCATAAGATTTTCGAAAAAGTGCTCAACACGCCTAAAGAAGTTTTCACTTCAAAAACTTTTTAATTTAATTACTTGTTTAGTAAGATAGAATGACTGTTGCCATACGATGCACTATGATAAGAGTTAAAATAAGGCGTTATTATTTTTTGTTAAAAAAAAACATACTTGTGGTCGCCTGGTTGAATGTCGGCCATAATTCATGTTTAATTATAATTTATACTCTCGATTGTCGGCACTTGATGGAACTTGTTATAATACATTCTAGAATTAAAATCACTTTGATGCCATAAGGTGAAACCGGTCAGGTGTAAACAAAAATAAAATATTGGAATAAGTACAAGTGATTTTAATTCTAGAATGTATAATTCATGTTTTTTAAGCTTTCTGCAATCCTTCTCCATTGAAATTTTAACTGTGCCAAATTCGTACTCCTCCGTTCGCATAATTGTCTTAAAAAGGGTACAAAGCTTTTGCTTCACGTATTCATATATAGATATTTACAGGCTGAAGACGAAAACGACGGTGTCAATAACGACCCCGAGGACATGGAATCTGAAGCAGCTACCTGGGTGGTGTACTTCTGGCAAGGCCGAAAAGCGCCCAACATGGGATGGTTGACATTCACGTTCGGCCTTGAACGCAAGTTCAAACAGCTGTGCAAGAGGTTGGAGGTTGTAAGGACCCACCAGCAACAGGAGAGTCTCAAGTTCATGGCTCACTTCCACAGGCGGTTTATTATCAGAGATGGAAAGAGGAATCAGAAATTGGTGAGTATTGCTTTATTAACGTTTGCCTTTTTCTTCATTACTTTGGATCAATTTTATAAAAAGACTAGCTTTCGCCCGCGGCTTCGCTCGCATTTAATAAAAAGTATCCTAAGTTACTTCTAACACCTCCAAGAATATATGTACCTACAAAGTTTCATGATGATTGGTTAAGTAGTTTTCGCGTGAAAGCGTAACAAACAAACTTACTTTCACCTATATAATATTAGTGTGATTTTTGTGTTTGTGGTGAAACTAAAATAAAAATGGAGATTACAGAATGACGTAGTGGCTTTAGAGGCGTCTAGCTTACCTTGTCGCTTTCTACATGACTGAGAGTTGTGGGACAAACCTCACATGGGACAACACATTGTGTGATCCACTAATTGTTGGTCACAGGGTGTTTTTTTTGTCCATTTCATGTATATTTGTAAAGATATTCCGCTTATGCAAAAGGACCACCACTAAAACTGCCACTACTCGAGGTCGTTGGATTAGGAATAGATGTAAAATTTTATTTTCTTAGCAACAGCGAGGGCTCTTTTAGTTGTAGCCGTTGAAAATAATGTTTATTTTTTACATTCTTCCCAGCCTCCTCTGGTTGTGGTGGTTGGATTTTTTTATCTAATCGACCAGCAGTACCTCGTTGTTTTAGTGGCGACTATTGGGCATAAGCCGAATATTCCTAGTACAGAAGAAGTCTCTTTAAAAAAAAGGAAAAGAAAAAAGTGTTTACACAGTGCCCACTGTTCAGTGTAATGCATTTAATCAATACTTACTGAATTATCGATTTTCAGAATCTGGCATTCGTCATGTTATGCAGTTGTAAATGTATTGTTGTAGGAGGGCCCACAGCCGGTGGAGTTATTCGAACTGCGTAGCAACGGCTCTGCGCTCTGCACTCGACTGGTGCAGGTCAAGGCTGATGCCACGCAACTGAATAGCGCTTTCTGGTTAGTATCACATACTTATAATAATTATTATTTTTACCTCTGTTTTGCCTGACGTTTCGACCAGGTTGCACTGGCCGTGGTCACAGGCTGACCTGTGTCAGAGTCGGAAACGGAGAGGTCAGCCTGTGACCACGGCCAGTGCAACCTGGTCGAAACGTCAGGCAAAACAGAGGTATATAGTACCTTGAAATAAGTGATCGTGTTAATTCCCGTAAAAATAATTATTATTATATCATGGAACGCGAAAGTTTAAAAGTTAGTATCACATACTTGTTACAACATGACAATAATTTGATAATAACCATTTGCATTGATCAAAAATACTATGAACCAGGTTTGCCCTGTTAAGGTCAGGTACTAATAGCTAAGTTTGAATCTAGACTAAGCTTTATGTATCTATACTCATAATTTATGTTTCATTGTTAAATTAGTTACGACCCGCGGTATATCTAATTCATTTAAAAAAAAATCATCTCATGGGAACATCGCTTTTTTCGGGATTAAAAAACCTATGTGTTAATTAACTTTAATTTACAACAAACGTACAACAGTCACAAACTTTCGTCTTTATAATATTAAGTTAATAATGAATTTATATCATATTATTTTTATTAAATTGTTGCAGCTATATCTTGAACGTCCCGCTAGAGGGCGCCAACGACTCGTCGTCGGCGATAGTGTACGCTTGGGTTGGCAGTAAGAGCGACGCAGATTCTGCTCGCCTCATCGAACAAATCGCTGAGGAAAAGTTCAATAACCCTTGGGTCAGCTTGCAGGTAAATAGACAAACTCTTTATTGTGACTAAAATAATACAATTTTGATTCTGGAATCAAAATTTCATGTTTGTAAAGTCCCCCGCGACAGGATACATAGGAGTTGTATTTTTTTTTAATACTACACTATTAAATATTGTGTATCCAGGTGTTGCTGGAAGGAAGCGAACCAGACAACTTCTTCTGGGTGGCTTTGGGTGGTCGCAAACCGTACGAGACAGAGGCCGACTATTTGAACTACACCAGGCTGTTCCGTTGTTCTAACGAGAAGGGATACTTCACCGTCTCCGAGAAATGTACAGACTTCTGTCAGGTGAGTTACCTTCATTGATGCTTGTTCCATTCAAGATAGGACTGATTACGTTGGAATGTGTTTTGTGCTATTGTAGCAAATTTTGTTTGATGAGAGCATTACACTAACACACACAAAATAATAATTGTTTTTTTGGAAACAAAAGTCAATTCAAATCGTGATGAAGAAATTATAATTTATAAAAATATTGTAATTAACTTTTTTTTTGTAATAGTGGTCGTAAATTAATTCGTAATATTGAATTTCTTAGCAACAGTTATAAATGTTAGAATATAAAGATTAACATTAACTAATGATACATAATTTTTGTGAAATAGGATGATCTAGCGGATGACGATATTATGATCTTGGACAATGGTGATCAAGTGTTCCTATGGCTTGGTGCCAAGTGCTCCGAAGTTGAAATCAAACTCGCTTACAAATCTGCACAGGTAAATAAATCTTTTTATTAACAATATCAACCTATCTAAGTGACTCTACTCTGCTTGATGGAAAGCATAAGCAGAATCCAACAGTAGCGGTCACCATACTCATTGCGAATGCAGATCCAAGGCAACGCCCTGCCAAAATGACTACACTGCCTGATACACTATATACATAATAGATTTTCACTCCTTACATGTCAGCCAGTCAGGCATTGTCATGTCGTTGTGTGTGGGATCCTTACTGCTAAGCCAGATGCCTGTTTTTTTTTTGTTGGCGGGGTGGAAAATGTCTTCGGATCTCGGGGACTGAGGAGCCAGGTATGTGGTGACACTAAAAACCACCCCGGCGGCCGGTCTCAGGCCCTGCTCTGAGGAGGACCCGGGCCATATTATTTCAGGTCCCCCCAGGAACGACGACGCGTCTATAAAGATTCCATCCTGGGGGAAGCCTACGCTTCCCCCTAAGCCAGATGCCGTGGGTTCGATTCCCACCTGGGATAAATGTTTGTGTGATGAGCACGATAATGTGTTTAGAAATATATAAGTATGTTTAGCAGCAGTTTCGTTACAGTTACAGTATAGGCTGATCATGCAATTACATTGAACGGTTTGCAGTATGAAACTGAAGATAATAAAATTTACTGTCACTTTATATATTACATTATTTCTTAATCCATTGAAAGGATTTGCAAACTCATATAAAATATTGACACTATACTTATTGAGTTGTATTGAACATTATGCTTCATTAGGAGGAAGTAAATATTCATTTTAATTATATTGGTGATCAAGTACACAATATAATATACTGTTTATATATTTGCTTGTAACCTACCCATATTATTTACAATCTGATGTTTTTAACTATTTAGCAAATAATTTGAGGCATTCAATAGTTTTGTTAATGGTTCTAAAGTTATATCAATTATTTCTTCAAAAGGTCTACATCCAACATATGAACACAGTGCAGCCAAACAAATCGCGCAAGTTATTCCTAACACTCAAGAATAAAGAATCACGAAGGTTCACTAAGTGCTTCCATGGCTGGGGCGAACACAAGAGGCCTCCAGAGTAAAAATAAAAAAATCATGTTTAGGCCAAACTAACATAGTTAATACACATTTCTGTTGGTCTGTGGACTTTCCAGCAATAGCGTGTTTCGTTAATTATTATAATTGCTATGAAAATAAAGCCAATTGATTTCTTGCTTTTTACAACACAATACAATGTTACATGTTTTACAAAATAGTCAAAATATTCCTGGAAAACCCACAAGCCCATTTGAATGTGTTTATCCTGTAGATCCATAGACACCAACTACTATAAATTAGGAGATGATTATGTAACCAATCTTAAGGTTCCTATGCACTGTGCCAGCGCCAATTGGCTACCGGCCTCATCGCGCATAAGCCACCAAGCTGTCATAACGCTCTTCGGCAAATGCCGGCGGCCTGATTTTGCCGGCGGCATTTGCCAAAGAGCTTTATACAAGTCCAATGTAATCATTTAATGATACATAGCTTCTCTTAATTTATAACCTGATGATTACTCCTTGTTTTGTAGTTACGAAAGCAGATATTTCTGAGGTTTTTGTTATACACACTTTATAAAAAAAGCATATCTGGTTTTGATAGTCATTAATCACTGGTACAGTATTGGAATAGGTACGCATCTGACTTTATAACTGTCAGTAGCTTTGATTTTAGTTTTTACCAAGTATTACACAATATTAGTGAACTTCTAAAACTAAGAAAAGAACTTATAGACATAATTAGGGAATAATTAATTTGTTACAAGTTCTAACACTATTTTTGGATATTAACTAGTAGTAGGTATACGTAAAAAAAATATAATTGATATATGTTTCAGATTCAGTAGATTACTGGATTCTACGACATTTAATAATATGAATAAAACTATTGAAAGTTCATAAAAACTAAAATAAACTAAGAATAATTCTATGTAATATTTGTTGAGATTTTGTAAAACTTCTTGCAATATTACATAAAATTGAAAAGATGTACCAAGAATGGGAACAGGGAAACGCTACCAGTAGCCAATGATGTAGAGGAATTTTTTAAGGCTTATAAGGTTTGTCATAAACTCATAACACATTAACTGGCCTGTATTATTAATATTTTCTATAGTGTTAGAATTTGTAAGGGTTTGTCAAAAATTAAAGACTGAATCATGCCATTATCTCATTTATTCGACCTTGTCTATGAAATATTAAGCACAAGTGTGATGAGATTACTACAATTTATAGAGTAACTTATGACTAGACAGCAGAAATTGCTTTGCGTTACTCTTTTTTAAACAAATATTGCATTTTTTACAATGCATTTATTAAAAACATGATTTGAATTATCTAGCTGTATATAAAGGCTGTCCTATATTGTATTATGATCATGTTACATTATAATATATTTATGTAAATAAGAATAGATTTTTTAATATAATTACTTTAAAAGTCAACAATACTGTGTGCAATATAATTTTGATGTTGAGCACAAAATTTTAATGTTTTTATAACTGTCCTTATATTAAAAAGTATTAACAAATATAAATTGTATTATTATACCCACAACAAGCTTACAAACCTAAAACAGGAAGAAGTATACATAAATAATGTGTTTTAAAAGTAAATTTGAATAGTGCAAAACAACTACTTATCTACTAAATTGGATTTGATGTAACTATACGAACAAGTTCATAGATCAATGTTCTTTAGTCATCATCATCGTCGTCGTCAGAGGGCACAAATAATTCATTCTCTTCTAGGAAATTCGCAATGTTTTTACTAATAGCTGCTCCAATCAGTAGACCTGGTATAACAGCCATTATTAAACTCAAAAGTCCAAAAGGTTTTTTCTCAGGTTCGGGCAGAATAGCACCAGTAGGTGTCGTAGTCGCTGGCCTCCGTAGAATATAGTGTCCATGTTTGGAGAGCTTCTTAGTTTGTACTAGCAATTGAGACAGCCGAGTAATAGCCATCTTTTGTGCACAACTATACTAGAAATGTGTAGAAACCTATTTTTAACCACTTTTTTTGTATTTTTATCAATTTGACGTACTAAATAGACGTTCAAAATTTTAGACAAGTTGACGTCACTGACTGACTGCAGTGTAGGCAGTTGTCAATCATTTCTAAACGAATGTTTTTATTTAGTCCCTTAGAGCATATATACATCGAAGGGCATCTGAACGGGCGGAAAGCGTAAACGGGGTAGAGAGAGAAAGACTGAGTTTGATTAGAGTCTGTCTCTAACACGCAAGCTTCTGATTTGTTGGTTTGTTACCCGCGAAATCAGTCACGCAAATTGGTATGGGCGTTCACCAATCAGGAGCTTGACAGACTCTAACCAAACTCAGTCTCTCTCTACTCCGATCACGCTTTCCGCCCGTTTAGATGCCTTTCCATACATGTATATATGCTCTTAGTTTAGTCCTAACAGGTTCCCTTCATATTTACAATGTGATGTGAAATGGAACTTTTTCTGAAATAAATGAAAACAGAAAATATTGTGTCTTTCTTCAAAAAGTAACCCAATTAGAAAGAATTCTTTATTATTGCTTGCCGTATCGATAAAAACTACGAAGTTAAAAAACTCAAGATAGCTTCAAAGATAGGTATTTATATGATAGATAGCAACATCGTTTTAATAATGTCAGTCACTCAGTAAGATTGAAAAGAAATGAAAAATCGTCAAAAAATATTTATTTCTATCTAAATGTAAATTATTTTAATATAAACAAAATGAACGTGACGTTGACCAGCTTAGAAGCCTTAATACGTAAGTAACTTCTTCATTAATAAGCAATTTCTGTATATTTCAAGTTACATTTTATTTAAAAAATTGTTTTGTTTTTACTTAGTAAAAGCAACACACGAATCTCTACCATGTCCGGATGCTGCAGCACTTGAGGCTTTTTGTACGGTTATGCGAGACTCTAATGAAGGTCCCCAGTTAGCAGCACAGGCTCTGGCCGCCCGTATCCATACGACGAACACTCGCGAAGCTCTGCTAGCTCTCATGATGTTAGATCGTTGTATGCGCCGATGTGACTCTAATTTTCATGCTGAAATTGGCAAATTCCGCTTTCTCAATGAAATGATTAAATTAGTTTCCCCTAAATACTTTGCTGATCGTACTTCCCCTGAAGTAAGAACTAGGGTAAGTAAAATAAAAAAACTAGCTGGTGTAAAATAATTTTAATTGTATATAATTATTCATAAACAACATTGCAGGTACTCCAACTTCTTCATGCATGGTCTATTGAATATCCAAAGGAGACAAAATTTAAGGTGGCATATGATATGCTAAAGAACCAGGGTGTAGTTAAAGAAACTCCACCGCCACTTCCCCCTGAAGATCTGACGCTGCCTCGGAACAGAGTTAAAAGTGCTGTATTTGAGGATGAGGAAAAATCTAAGCTTTTACAAAAATTATTACAAAGCAAAAAACCAGAAGATCTTCAACACGCTAATAGACTTATTAAGACTATGGTCAGAGAGGTAATAATAATGACTTTATTGTACACCAGATTACTTACAAAGTTAGCTTAATGCTAACAGGTATAATTGGCAGCCTTATCGCCCGTAGGCAATCTCTTAAGGCAACCATGAGGTAGAGATAGGTATTTATTGTCATATTTCTAAGTTCATAAAAGATTTGAAATGAAAACAAACAGTCTGATTACCACAATTCGGTTTCTGCTTAGTTTGAGTTCAGATCAAATGTGAGATCTGTGAAATTTTATTATTAATTTAGTTTTTGATATAGTTCAGTTCAATTTGCTTAAAATATTTATATGAAGTTATTATATTTGCAGTAATCATACTTGTTTGTAAGTCAATGAGTTCTCTTGTAAATTATGCATTTATTTTTTTACTAACAGTGGTTAGATTATTTTGGAAAAATAAATGTATATATTAGGTCTTTACCTATGAAATTGCCGTTCTTCAATACTGGTCATTTCAAATAAAAAAAAGTTTGTAATGGCTCTGTATTCTAAATTCAAATTAATTTTGTTTTAAAACCATGACATTCTATTTACTAACTCAGTCTTTTGTTTTTGATTAGCGTTGTATTTTCATTACATTTGAACATTTTTCGTCATAATGGATACTTTAAAAATTCGTGTAGTTATGGAATATGAGTTCCGTCGTGGCACCAACGCGACACAAACGGCACGTAACATCAAAAACGTTTGCGGAGAGAACTGTACAAACGAACTCACAACCCATTATTGGTTTTCCTGGTTCCGTTCTGGAAATTTTGACTTGAAAAATGAAGCTCGTGGTCGTCCGGAGACTTCGGTTAACAATAATAAATTAAAGGCGATTGTGGAAGCTGACAAAACTCAATCTACAGCTGAGCTAGCAGCAGCTTTTAATGTAAGCATCAAAACGATATTGATCCATTTGCGACAAATTGGCAAGGTAAAAAAGCTTGATAGATGGGTGCCCCACGACCTTAACGATCGCCAGCTCAACGTAGGCGTCGAGACCTGCCTTGCGCTGCTCAACAGGCAAGGAAATGAAGGAATTTTGAAATGAATTGTTACGTGCGACGAAAAATGGATTCTGTTCGACAATCGAAAGCACTCAGCAAGTTGGTTAGACCCTGGTTCAGCACCAAAGCAATGCCCTAAACCAAAAATGACCCCTAAAAAGGTGATGGTCACTCTTTGGTGGTCTAGTGCGGGTGTGATTCACCACAGCTTTTTACAAAACGGCATGAGCATTAATGCAGATGTGTACTGTGAAGAACTGGAGAGAATGATGGAGAAGCTTGCACATCTGCAACCAGCTTTGGTCAATCGGTCGTCCCCACTGCTCCTTCCTGGGGTTGGTCCGACTCATAGAGAATATAACCACTAGAGAGCATATGGGCTGATTTCTTCTAAGAACACGACTCACTACTGCGGGCCGGGGGACTAGGAAGAACGCGCGAATGCAATTGGTCACTTGCGTAGGTATGCATTATCGTTGGTGCTGCTCTACTTCATTAAGAGAAAATAGTCTATATCGATAAAATGGATTTTAACATTATAAAAAATACTCAACTATATTCATAGAAATAATATTTAATCAAAATCAATTACAAAAAAAGACATGTATTCTGTTATATTATACTATTGATTTTTTAAATGAATTAATTTGGTAAATGTTTTTCGAATTAAAGTTTTAGGATCCTGATTATTTTTTGTAAAAAATGATAAACGAGCGTCTACATATTTCTGAATTATGCATCTTGCTAATTCAATTAAATGATTTGTTGATTCTATTTCAAATTGATGAAAATTAATATCCGGGAATAAATTATACCCAATCAAAGATTTCAAAACCGATCTTATGAAATAATCGGTATTATACTTCGAAGACAGCACTTTCGATCCACTCTCGTTGATCGCCCTCTTAATATAAATTTCACAACGATGACAAATTTCTATTACTGTGGTGGATCCGTACATTAATTTGTTTTTAGTGTCCTTTTGAAATTGTAAGGCGTTTTGATTTGGTACACCAATCAGTGCTCCAATGCAAGTTTGGCATTTTATTTGCTTTATCAAAGCATGGACAATGTAGCCGGCCATATATTCTACTACTTTTTTACCGAATTCAGAATTAGGTAACATGCTTTCA